>OY735249.1:8671014-9871014 GCA_963457695.1 Neria commutata
CGCAACAAAAACACTTGAAAAACTTTTGAAAACTTGTCGTTGAATTGTAAGTCAACACTAAGCGGCAAAAGTTCTGGAAATTTGGCTGGCATGCGCCTAAAGGTATGCTTCTATTTTGGTACAAATTAGCTTAAAGTATGCCCCTTTTATTGTGACTTTATGAAGTGTTGTACAGCCAAAGAAATACAGAACTGAAAAGCTACATTTAAGCTGAGCATCTGAAAGTGCGCTCACATTTAATTTTATTTAAATTTTTATGCCTCGCAATATGCCACTAAAAATCTTTTATTTTTTGATTAAAATAACTAATTTTTCATTTATGTATTTTTCCTTGTTTATAGAATGCCAATCCTACGAATACAGATGTCGCTCTGGTCACTGCATTGATAGTCGCAGACGTTGCGATCATAATCGCGACTGTCCCGATGGCGATGATGAGGATGCCAGTTGCCGTAAGTGTTTCAAAAAGAACAACCAAATTATAAAGTAACTTGAGTATAAAATACTCAAAAGTAAAGCGCTTACTTTGAAAACTTTAGTCAATGAAAGCCTTTTAGTAATAACGAAGCTCTGTAGGTTTTAGTCTTTTAACAAAAATTAGACTTTAAAGCTGTGTAGGCTTTTGTCTTATAACAAGAATAAGCTTTAAAGCTCTGTAAGCTTTTGTCTCATAACAAAAGTGAGCTTCAAAGCTCTGTAGGCTTTTGTCTTATAACAAAAGAAAGCTCTGTTGGCTTTTGTCTCATAACAGAAGTACGTTTTAAAGCTCTGTAAGCTTTTGTTTCATAACAAAAGTAAGCTTTAAAGCTCTGTAGGCTTTTGTCTTATAACAAAAGTAAGTCTGAAAGCTTCTTTCTTATAACAAAGTTATCTTAAAAGCTCTGTAGACTTTTTCATATAACAAGATTAAGCTATAAAGCTCTGTAGGCTTTTGTGTGTACGCATAAAAGTTATTACAGCTTTTTGTAAGTACCAAATACAAAAGAAATTAATGTTTTAAGTAAATTTTGTATATAAAACATAATACCTATGCCTATTTAAAAACGCAAATGATTTATTTTACTATGCTTTTAATATTTCCTCTTAATATTTAGTCATTATATTAATTTTACTAATCATATTTAAATTTCTTCCTAATAACTTTGCCTTGTCTCTTGCAAATCAAACTAACCAACTGGATTAATCACTAATCATAACAACGTACGAACTGCTTGGATAAACTAATCTGTGCTGTACAACAATCCAACGTTCCTCATAAAATTGTGACAAAATTTGTGACAAAACTGTTGTTGCTTGTGACGTCTTGCACGAAAAAAATAACAAATCACAAAAATTCCACAAACCAAACGAAACTAACAATTTATCTGCATGTGTGCATATGCTTAGCTGCCGAATGTAGCGCTACCGAGTATGAATGTAAGGACGGCACACGTTGTATTAGTGAGTCGCAAATTTGTGATAGTTATCCCGATTGTAATGATGGCGATGATGAGGATAATTGTGATGGCAGTAAGTATGACAGCGCCAACTAACAGTCACACTTTCCATACACATCCTCACAAAAATATACAACAACTACACTTTACACAAAACTTCACTAGCTCACTATAGTCAGGCCACACTTTTGAGCCAACACAAGTCACAAGTCACAAATTCACAACATAAATCACAGTTAGCTCTGCTGTAAATACTCATAAAAATGTTCATTAGTTTCTCTCTCTCTCTCTCTCTCTCTCTCTCTCTGTTTGTCTCTCCCTTTCTGTTCTTCCCGGCTTCCAAACATCGTAAATTGTATATCTCTCCCTTCGCCCACCACCTCTTGCCATTTTACACTTGGTGTAAATAATCACATTTACAAGTTGTACCCAAGTTGAGATACTTCTGTCCCAAAGGAAAGTTCACTTGCCGTGATCTGCATTGCATATCGATCGTGCATCGTTGTGATGGACATATCGATTGTCCGAATGATCGTTCGGATGAGGAAGGATGTCGTATGTTTGTGTGCATTTCATTTCAATTAGTTACCAATTATATTTCATACACTTTTATTGAAGGTGTAAAATTTTACGATTTTCATAAATTGTTCACTATTTCCTTTTCAATTTTGCGCTCGCACATAAAATGGATTAATTTAAATTACTATAAAATCAAACTGTGATAAAAAAAAAACCATGTAACTGTGATAACAAACCAAATTCATCATTACAATAAAATGTCACAATGATAAATTTCCACTGTGATAAAACTTGTTCATAAATATTTTACTGAAAAATGCCACTATAATAAAACGTCACTGTGGAAAAATTTTATTATAATAAAATTACATCATAATTAAATGTCACTATGATAAAAATTCGTTATGAAAAATCTAACTATAAAAAAATGACACTTTATAAACATGACATCTAAAAAAATATCACTGTGTTGTAATATCATTGTCGAAATGTGATCACAGCTTGTTTAAATGACAAATGGCAGTGTGATGATGGCACTTGCATTGACAAAAAATTTCGTTGTAATGGCAACATCGATTGTCCCGAGGATATATCCGACGAGCGACATTGTGATGGTGAGCAAAATTTATGGTATATTCATTAGCTTTATGCTATAGAATTAAAAGTAAGTTAGCAGTGCTATTCTGGAGAGAGTCTCAAAATAGTGACAATTAAATATTTTATATTAATTGATCATATCTGCCATGAAAAAATAACATAAATGGCAAGCAATCAAATGTGACTCTAGCGCCAGAATAGGACTAACAAAAGAAACAAATATTAGCATACCTCTAAGTTAGTCAGCGGGTAAGTAGAAATGAAAAGTATGCCTTTTTGAACCAAATTTCCTTAATACTTGCTCAGTTCTTCTTTAGTTTCAATTGAAGTTTGTAGTTTTCTTGAATTTTTTTCAATTGATTTCTAGTTAATTCGTTATGCTTCAGCTTCAAGCCACATTACTTTTTTAATTGCATTAAATACTTTTCATTTCTTCTATGACAAAACCGTCAAATACTTGTAGAACTTAGAAAGGTTGACATAAATTAGTCGACGAAGGTGAAAATAATTCTTCAAATCTCATTTTCGAATTCATTTGTTCAGTTTGAACAAAAATCTTATTGCTTTAAAGAGAAAAATGACTTTCCATTTTTTCACAAACATATTTGATTTCCAAGGCTCTTTAACACCCCCATCATAAAATTTGTCGTCGTTTTATTAAAAATATATGTTTACTTTAACTAAAATTGTTAATAGGAATCTTGAATTCCGACTTTTTGCCAAAAGAAAAGTTAAAAGAAATTAAATTTTTTGTACAAAAAAGTCAAAGTAATGTTTTGTAAATTTTTTCTCAAATATCTAATTCGTGCAGATTTTTGGTTACTCATTTACCTTTTTAAAAGTTTTATATTTCAATATGATGAATAGAATCATTCTTCGGTTAGGGCCCCTTTGAACGTGTCGAATTATAGAAAACTCCACTACAGTTTGATTCTGCATACCGCGTCTATAACTTGTAACTCTTTTACAATCCAGGCTATAATGTTCGTTGATTTGTATCGTCAGACTACAGACTCATTACATTTGAAAATGTGGACGCAGCGGCGTCTTTCGGCCATCGCTTCATATCTTCGTCGGTAGCTCTTTTGCCTCGAAGTGTAACTGTCCAGTGACTACAATTTGCCTGTCATGTTGCGCAGCTGTCAGCTTGTCTGCGTGTGCAGTGTTGCCATTCGTTTTTTTATTCTCTCTCTTTCTTGTCTGAGCCATATACGATTTGTGGCTATAGCGCGCTTGGTTTTATATGTTGTGACTTTAAATTTCCAGCAGCGTTTTGCAAATTAACATATCACACTGTCGCACACACACAGACACAATTGCACTTACATACATGCATTGCATATTGCTGCAAACACAACAACACTGTCAGACATGGCGACAGTTTCAAATTCAAATTACGCGCGCTTTTTTTGTCTTTTTTCCTTGTCTTTCTATTTGATTTCATTTAAAACTTACGTGTTGATTTTCACTTAAAGCTTATGATTACATTTTAATTTCACTGGACGAAATTTGCGCTTTTTCGGCATATTTAATAGTTTCTGACCGAAGTTTGCCTTTCGCTTTCTTTGGAATTCGGCCAGATTGAACTGAAAAGAGAAGCTATCTGGCTGTAATCGAAAGAAATTGTAATCGATTAAAGTTGGTAAAAAGTTGGGTTTCATGTTTGTTCGATTTGTAACAATAGCTTGTTTTCTATTCTTGCTCAGTAAGAGGCCGTTACCATGTTAGAACTTGACATATAGCTTCTCTCAGGCACCCTTTTTGTTCCAAACCTTTTTTAATTCTGAACTTCAGATTTTCTTTGGTATTAGCGCTTTGCTTTCGTATACTTTCTTTACACCTTTGAAACTTCACATTATTTTCGAATAATTTCCCATTTTTGTATGCCTTCAAAGCAATACAATAACCAAATTTCCCTTCTGATCTTTCCCATCATTTTCATTTTATTCACCACTGTGTTTCCAACCAGGCCTAAAAAATGTTCACCACATCATTTCTCTTCGTCTGTTCTCACTCACACTCTCAACACTTACACACATATTTCCCAATCACACACATTACACTACTAATTGCAAATTCCCGGAATAATTCAGGCGCTGAAGGTCCTAACACATGCAGATTTAATGAGTTCAGTTGCCACAATGGCCAATGCATACCCATGCGTGAGGTATGCGATAATATATATGATTGCGCTGATTATTCAGATGAGAAAGACTGTGGTAAGTTAATGCGTGCCTCCAATAAAGAAGTATTCAATGGGTCTGCAGTGGGTCTGAAGGTTGTATAAGTATGGTATTGGGCTTCAAATTAGATCGGGCTTTAAGTATGTGCAACTGTATGGCTAACGTCTTGTTCTTTACAATAGTTCTCTTAACATGTGAGTCTGGAACGCTAGAACATTTTCAGCTGCAAGAGCACTGCACTTGGAACTGCCAAGTCCTTGTAGTAAAACCTTTTAAGTTCTGCAAGAGCATCTAAATTTTCTAGAACTGTGCAAAACTACAAACTTTGACTAGACTACTTCGTAAGAAATTCTTAAAATTTTATACCAATAATTTTTTGAGATTTCAACCTAAACACAGGCTAAGCTACTTTTCAGGAAATGTTCGTAGTTTTAATAACTTTTTGTGCTTGCCACAGAACTTATTTGAAAATTTTAAAATTCTCAGATCAACGAATTTCTCAAGTTCTTCAAAAGTTTAGTTTTATATTTGAAAGTATTTTATACAATTTTCTTTTCCTTTACAACTGTGTTATATGAAACACATACCTGTAGAATTTCGCAGTTTAAATTTGCTGATTAATTTCTTATCTACTATCCAAGTAAGCTTTCTTTTTATAAAGTTCTTTCATAGAAGTTGCTTTTCAAACGCGCTCTTTGCAACTTTCTCATAGGACTTTAGTCTGACTTCACAATTTTCTCAACAGAAATTATTTCGTCGATTAATTGTTAGATTTTCTGTGACGGCTTCCCAGCGTAATTGTTTCATTCTTCCAGTTTCCATAGAGTTTTTTTAAATAATTTATATTAGATATTCCATATCGTTGATCGGAAAATAGTTGATCGTTTTGCGCTTTTTGAGATTTATCAACTCTCAATCTATTTGAACAAATAAAATTGTATCTATGCTGTGAAAGTATCGATTATATCGCAGTACTTGCCACCGTAATATGTTGTATCTAACTTTCTTTAACTGCCACGTCCTTAAAAAGAATCGCCTAAAAATATGCTATCTTATTTGTGTGTGTTCGTGTATGAGTAGACAAGCTGCTGCCGTTTCCATAGTCGCGTTTTATGCTTTTTTGAAATTTGTATCTGCAAATATTGGTGTTGGTGTCTATCTGTACCACTTTCTGTATCGCTCTCGCCTTCTCTGTTCTGCTATATCTCCCTCTCTCTCTCTACGTCTAACAGCAGTGGCTTTTTTGCAAATTTGTGTATCAAAATGAATTGTTAATTTTTAATTAATTTCAAATTTTATATTTTCTTTTACAAAATTCTTATGCGAAATGATTGTGAATTGGTTTTGGTTTTGGTAAAAACGAAAAATACAAACAATTATTGCACTGTCCACTACCTATGCCAATATCCTATACACCAATGCTACTTACCTCAAACAACAACAACTGTGCAACACGAACTACAACAACAACAAACAAATTTCAACAACAAAATTTAAATGCACGCAAAATTTGTGGAAAATTTGGAAAACTCAAAAATCGGGCTCTTTCTGGATAATTGGAAAAAAATTATAAATTGCAATTTTGTTGTATATATGCATGTTCTATGTAAAAATATATATATTGACTATGAAATTTATGCTATATGTATGCATATAATTTGTAAACAAAACGAAATCGGTTGCATGCGGTTGCGCCACTGTGTGATGTATACAATCTATATTACTACCTCTACCCCCCACCAACATATAAATGCAACGATCTAAAGATCTGAGAGACGTCGGCCGCGATTTGTTCGACGAGGACGAAATTATACGCGACTACGGTCGGCGGCCGCATGTGCCCACCTCGGCGCCGCCACGCATGCACGAATTGGACGAACGCGAATATTACTATTACCGTCCGAATCTGTACGAAAAAGCCAACGCTCGGAATCCTTGTTCCGCGCAACAGTTCAAATGTGGCAACAATGTGTGCATACCGTTGTATTTGCGCTGTGACGGCTTCTATCATTGCAACGATTTGACCGACGAGAGGGGCTGTGGCGCGATCGTGCCCAAGCCGAATCGAACGGTTACCCATGCGCCGCCCTCACAGCTGGTGCGCACCAGCAGCACCACCACCACGACCACGACGCCAGCGCCGTCCTGGCGTTGGGACCCAACGACCACCACCGAGGCGCCGCCCGCTACTAGTATGTTGTCTAAATTTTCGGTGAACGGGGCCAAACAAATTTTGAATATTTTTGTGTACTTTTTGTACACTTGTCTAATTTTTTGCATATACCTACATTTTAGAATAGAGCTTTGCATGTTTATATGAAAGTATTTGCTAGAATTTAAGTAGCATGCTTTAACATTTGTAGGGCAGAGGTAATGAAATTGTAAAAATGATGCGTCGTTGTTCGAGCTTTTATAAGGTTTGGGTATTTTTATACCCTACACCTATGGTAATAGGGTATAATAACTTTGTGCGAAAATTGTAACGCATTAAAGGAGCGGTCCTAGGTATAGACATAAGTATATAGAAATGATCAGAATCACTTTCTCTTTTGATTTCCGGTTGTCCGTCTGTCCGTCTGTCCGTCTGTCCGTCTGTCTGTCTGTCTGTCCGTCTGCGTGTACGCAAAAAAGAGAAAGAAGGAGTTGTCCGATTTGGACCAAATTTGGTACACAGTCACACTGAACCTCGGGTTAGGTAAAGTGTTTAAAATATTCAAATCGGTCGAAGGATACGCCCCCAATGGACCTATAAGTCCCACTACCTCGGGTTTTTTTCGATTAAATTGCTATAATTTGTGTAATTACTCATGGAAAAGAATAATACTTGGTATTCAAGTTAAGAGGTAGGTCTTCTATATCTCAGGAAAAAATGGGCGTGGTCCGCCCACTATATAGCCGGCAAAATTTTTTCGGTAAAATGGCTCCCAATTGACTAGTTAGGTCTTAGATGCCATATATAGGTGATATATAGGTCTTAGATGCCATACAAGGAAATGGGCGTGGTCCGCCCACTATATAGGCGATAAACAAAAAATCCTCTTAACTTCCATAATATATACACCAGAGAGTCCAGATTTGGTTACTTCGTTCCTGGTGGGAATATCTTTTAATTCTCCAGAAATGGGCGTGGTCCGCCCACCATGGGGGCAGTAAAATAAATATGCCGATAACATCTGGTGTACACCTGTCAGAGCATCAATATTTGGCATGTATAGTCCTATTAGGTATATCTTGTAGTCTGCCAAAAATGGGCGTGGTCCGCTCACTATGTAGATTGTAAATCAAATACGCCCACAATTTCAGTGAATTATCACCCCACTTGGGAACATGGTGTAGGGTATTACTCTGTCGGTGAAACCCGACTGATTGCTTCCTTACTTGTTTATGTTTAAAATTCAGAAAACTTTTAAATTCTTCTTCTAAAAGCTTCTGAATATTAATAAAATGTTCAAGTTCGACCACCTGTAGAGAAGCCTTACGTCAGGTATAAGCCCGCTAAAGGGTAGTTACTGATCAATCAAGAAGAAGAAGACTTTCAAATTACGAAATATATGTAATCACTGAAATCTATTTCAAATTTATCATATTTCAAAAACGGGTTTTTTCCAAGTCCACATTTTTTAGTAAGAACTTCAGATATTAGAAATATCAAACTAATCAATTACTTAATGGAAACTTATACTTTTTAGTTTGAAAGAAATGCAGAAATTGTAAATTGTGTATTGTATCCAAAAAAGAAAAATTAAAAATCTGCTGCGCAAGCGTATTTACAATTTCAATAGCCCCGTAACATATCAAAACATTAACCTTAACTTAACATTAACAAACCGTTAACAATTCATACAAAATTTACTTAAAGGCACACACACACATACAGGCATTATATTGAATTAGAAAATATCACTATTCTTTCATAAACGTTATGAAATTATGCAAATATTTCATTTTCTACACAGAGTTTTTTTAGTAATTTCATACTTTTAGCCATATTTTAAATTTCGACTGCATTTTAGTACCATTTATGCGAATTTATACTCTTCTTCATATCAGTAATACTTTTTCTCGTTGTTTCTCGTATACATTTCTTATCATTTCAATCTCATAATTTAAATCGCCCAAAAAACATCAATAAATCAATCACGCACACGCACGCACCAATATTTTGCTCTCTCACGCCAACAAACGTCACTTCCGCTACTCCAATACACACAGGCAATGACATTTGCATTGAGTCCACCGAATTCGCCTGTCAAAATGGCGACTGCATACCGCGCGAAAGCGTCTGCGATGGCGTGCCCGATTGCGAACGCCATGAAGACGAGAACTACGGTAGCTGTAACTGTAGCAGCGACAAGGTAAGTGAGCCGTAGAGTCGAAGTAGTCGTAGAGAACGACATGCAAACATATTGGAACAAATTCAGCTCGTTTGACATATTTAAAATTTTTATTAAAAGAGACAAATTAACATCGTTGCATTTTGTTGAATGTTGCTACAATTTTAAGGTAACATTTTTAATATGTTAGAGACAAAAGAAATGAAGATATCGAAAATATATAGTGTCACTTATGCTCAAACATTGTTGCAACATTCTGAAAAGATTACATATAAAAAAAATGTCGAAGCTTTGCTGCAGTCAAATTTCTGAAACGCTGCTCCTAGTGGAAACATTGTTTGAAAATTATATAAACATTGTTCTAATATTGTAGAAATGTTGCTTCAAAATGTCCAGAACATTGCGAAAATATTGCTCTAAAATAGCAAAACTTCAGTGGAAACATTATCCAAAAATTTAAGACACATTAAGGGTATTCACAGTTTTCTTCTAAATTTCCCATCTGGCAACTTCAGCACGATAGTAAAATAAAACTGGCCCCTGTTTCGTGGGACATTCTTAATTTGCCACAATCGCATCATAAGTGTTTTCTAAAGCTAGTATTATTAAGGATTTATTACTCTCGAAAAGAAATATTCCATCAAAATGGAAGTAGTGTGTGAGTCTCTGTAGTCTCTGAAAATTCAACGAACTTTGCTTAAAGTCTGTTTCCATTTTCGTGAACAAAACAGTTGATGTGAGATCCCAGCTTCTCACGAAAGAAAAACACAATTCAACGCATGGCAATTTTTTCAACAACAAAAAAGTTGCCAGATGGAAAAGTGTTAAATTAGCAGGCGGCAAGGAAAACACCCTAATTGCTCTTAAGTGTTACCAACATGGTTTTGAATTTACGATAGTATTGCACGAAAAATGTTGAAACGTTATACTGCAGCTTCAGAAACATTATTCCAAAGTTGTGGAAACATTGTTGCAATATTTAGGAAACATTGCTTTAGTGTTATAAAACATTCTTCTAGAATTGCTCGTATATATTGCTCTAAAATAATAAAGTAACGTACTGAAAGTGTAGAATTATTGTTCTTGAATTGAAGAAACATAAAATGGTAGAAAGGATTAGTGGGAAAGAAGAGAGTGTGTTTTTCTATTCTCTTGTCCCCATCTTCCCGCTGGCATGCAGATTTTGATGTTCAATGCAATAATTCGTTGCTTAATAGGGAATATATTACCAATCTTTATTCGCAATTATTTCGGGAATGACGACCGATCTTCGATCTAATAATTTTGTACAAATGTACTCTTCGAGATCTTTAAAATGGTTTATAATTTATTATGCACCTCTCTCTAGATAAGGAGTGGCCAACTCGCGGCCCGCCTTGAAAATTTTTTTCCGACCAATCTTCCAGCTATTTCCGAACATTTTCCATATATGCAGCCAGCGTGATCATTTGGGTTGGCTACCCCTGCTCTAGATCATCTGAACTAAGCGTCGCTCTTCAAATAACTGATAGATTATTCAAATCATAGCTTCAAGATTGTAGCAACATTCAAGAAACATTCGAGCAACATTGTTAAAATATTGCATAACATTTTTGCAACATTTTCAAATAATTGCTCGACATTGTAACAGCATTATCAAGTAACTGTAGAAACATTGTCAAAAAGTTGCTGCAACTTTGTGGCTACATTGTCAAAAAATGTTTCATTTAAAAAATTGTTTTTGATACACAATTTTTAAATACTTGCTCTAAAATTCTGGCAACATTGTAGCAACGTTGTCAAAAAGTAGCTTAATGTTGCCGAAATTCCTTTATAATCGTTGTCAAATTTAATAATACTTATGTCAATACATTGTCAAAAACATTGTTAAACAGTTCAAATGTTTGCGTGGCGGCGGCTGCTTACCGAAAACGCAAGTCTGTGATGGCAAACGTCAGTGCTGGGACGGCAGCGACGAGAGCGATTGTCGTAAGTACAATTCCATTGTTGTATTGCATGTATGTAGTATTGTCCAAATGTACAGTCAATTGTTGGTTATCATACAAATTTTGGCATTTAAATTAAGTCTGCTTGTATGCATAAATGTAGGAGTATGAGTAAATTTAATGAAATTTTACCGAATCGGGAATTTTTATCAAAATTAAGATATGTACTTAATTAAATGCTACTAATTACCCTACATTTTACAATAGAATTGACAAAGTAGCGTATAACATAATACAGTTCAGCATAATAGTTTAGTGTAGTAGTTAATTTTTATGCTATATATTTTAAAGTATTTTGAATATTCATATTAGAACTTTATATTTTAAATATGTTCAAAAATTTTTTGAAAAATTTTTTCAAAATTTTTTCCAAACCTAATATTCTTTCAAACATTTTCTACTCAACTGTTTAACATTCGTTGTGGCTGTTGAAAATAGCACGTTTTTGTTGTTGCGTGTTTAATTTTAAAACTCAATTCATTATAACAATTTCCATACTTTTTTTCATTTATGCTTTCTTTCTTTTAAAAATATTGAAAATTTTGCTACCTCACTTTGCTCTCAGCTGGCTATTTTCAACTACTTTATAGAAAGTACTTAAATCATCTTCGAAAAGGTATATATAGTGCATATAGCTGTACTTTCTTGTATCTTCTTTTTCTATTACTGTCAAAGTTACTTCTCAATATTTTCTGCTTTCTATTCTCCACAATCTTTCCCGAAATACTTCTCACACTTTCGATGATATAACCTAAAAAGTTTCTTTTAAAAAGTATTTTAATTGGAATTTTTTCCAAAAATTTTCAAGTTTATTCAGATTTTTTTATAGGTAATCTAGGGGAGCTGTGAGAACTCTAAGTTGCAGGCATAATGTAATCAAACTAATAGGAATTTTAAATTAGATTAAATAGTATTTATTTAATAATTTCTTAATCCAACTCCATCTTTCGATTTATCTGTCCATACAAACTCAGGTGAAGAACAAACGATTCAAACTCGAACTAAAAATTCTGAAATAATTAGTTTAATTGTCATATATTAAATCAATTGAATCGTATTTTAATTATATATCTGTTAATTATCCAACCCGTTAATTCCTTCAGCTATTTATCTCTACGATAGTCTCAGACGATAGTCAAAATGTAAGGTCCTTATATTATCTATCTTTATTGCTAGTAAAACAAAAAATTTGTAATTCCGCATCCTAACTATAGCTGAAGGCGTTGATACATAGGTATATATTAATGTATATAGATAGATGCAAGACCATCTAGAGGCCGAAGACCCATTCTGATTCTTATATTACCCAGCCAATGGAGAAAAAAAACTCTTAGCTGTGGGTGAACCATCCTGATATCCTATCAAATCTTGAAATATTCTCCAGAATAACATGTACTATTTCCGACAAGCTATTGAAGAACTATTTTCCCATGAATCGTAGGTGACGTTACATAAAATATGCTCAATAGATTCCACTTCTGCTTCGCCTCCCCAACTATTGCATAGTTCTGGAAATAGTTTCAAATCGTCTCTTTCTGCATATTGCTTGTATTATACTGGATTCTTTCTTCGATTCTAATCAAGTCTTGATTTGTTGCATTTTTCATATTTTCTACTAAAACAATTTGATTATTTAAATACTTAATACCTTTTTCATTGCATACTTTTCATTGTATATTTATTTCTTTCTCACTCTCGCTCTTTCTCGCTGTGTATTTTTTCAACTATTGGCATTTTCATCAACTCTTCATCCTCATCATTCAACATGTGCGCAACTTTTAAAAGATTTTCATGCTAAATATAATAAAACGCGCGCAAGTATTGAATGCCTGAGCTTTCAGTATCAATGCTCCGATGGCATCTGCATATCCGGCTATAAACATTGCAATGGCATAACCGATTGTGCCGATGGCTCCGACGAATTGAATTGTCCATTGAATTACGATGATACAAATTATGGTATACAATTTGAAAATAATTTTAATAACAAATTCTAACTCCAGCACAAAATTCAAAATCCTTGAAATTCAAATACTTATGCTTTAAAGCGAAGCCCTGCATCCTTAAATGTTTAACTGTCTGCAAAATTAGAACGCTTTGCTTAAATTATAGCACTTTCTCTTAATAGTTTACATTATTTGTGTCTATATAAACTATAATATATATATATATATTCATTCTTTTTACTTGCCTACATATACACAATTACAACTACAACAACAACAACAACATTTACACCAACAATACTACACACAACCATCATCACTACTCGTACATACTCATCATGCTCTCGCTCATATACAACGCCATTTTGTTCGCCATTTTTGTGCTGTCTGCAAATACAACAGATTTCGAACCGGATCAATCTCTCAATGAATGTGATATATATGAGTTTGAATGCGACATCTCACAGTGTATACCCATTGAGAAAAAATGTGATGGTTATCCTGATTGTGATGATGAAACGGATGAGCTTGACTGTCCGCCATTCTCAGGTAAAAGCGTGGCCCAACTTTTTTCCGCTTCCACATGTTTCTTACCAACCCAAAGCAATTTATTAAACGGCTCACTTTAAAGGATAACTGTGTTGTATCATTGTGATGTATCACTGTGACTGATCAACAATGTTTTATAAATTCGCTTGCTTGTTATTTTCAGAATGGCAAAATATAATTCAATTTGGTTTATCACGCAAATGTATCACTAGTAATATATCACAATGATATATCACTGTAGTATCAGCAATGTTAAAATTAATTCGCTTGAATCGAAAAATAACAAGTATTGCTTTGAAGCCTCACTGCTAAAATATATAAAAAGTGCACTAATTTAAATCACAAGCTTATAACAAAAATTCTCCATTTCTTTTTCCATTAAATGTACATGCTGTATATAATAATATTATGTTTCACAGAACACTGTCATGAGAATGAATTCGAATGTGATCAAAATTATTGCATTCTGCGCGATCAACAGTGCAATGGCATTATCAATTGCAATGATGGCACCGATGAGCGAAATTGCACTTTTTGCCGTGATGGTGCTTTTCTGTAAGCAATTCGTTACATTTTTCATACATTAATTTTATACATTTTTACAAAAAAATATTATGTTTGCTTCAGTTTTATAATGAATAGAACTGTTTACACTTGACATAATAGTGTCTGCATTTCACAAATCGAAAGGTAAGCGTGTATGCTGGAAACCCAAAGAATTTGTCTCTATACATTTAATATTTTACAATGGAGCAACTTTAGATCGCCAAGTACCTACTCCAAAACTATCATCAATTTAAAATCCCTTGTAGAAAGTCGACGGAGCTAAGCTGCAATGAGTCAGAGGGCTGTTACCTAGGCACCACTTGAACTTACATAATAATAAAGGAAAATCTTTTAGGCGAATTAAATAAGTCTTCTTTTCAATTCGATTCAGAGTAGAGCTTATATATTTACACTACTTCTACAAGTAGCTTCCAAGAAGCGATGCCTTAAATGCTTCCATTACTTCATGACAATATTTTCAACGAAAATGCCACTTTTCTTGGAATATCCAATTCAAGGCATTTGCATAGCTCAAAATCCAGACAATAATAGTATATGCCATATACACCAGTATTTTAAATGGATTATTCGTAAAAGTAGCCGCGTAAAAATACGCACATATGCAGTTTACATTTTTATGGTTCATGACTTTAATGCTTAACATCAACCGCTCTAACAGTTTTTAGAAAATGGCTCTTAAAGGCTCAATAAAATTTACATTTATTTAGTCAAGAAAACTGAAGCAAATTCATAATTTTAAATTTTATATAAATCACAATAAATCAATTTGCATTAACACATATTCCATTTCACCTTCTTTCATTTTGTCATCATCACTCGAAATCAACAACTTCACACCAAAACCAAAACACAACACATTCAAACAAATCATCACACAAATACACGCATTTGCTAATGGCTTCTCTAAAAACACAAATCTTCGTAAACTTATTAAAATGTATGGCATTCAAAAAAAAGTTGCAACACTGGCGAGTGTTTACTGTCAAAATTCCGCTGCAATGGTCAGGCTGATTGTGCCGATGCCAGCGATGAGCATAATTGTGGTAAGTTTTGGATGCACTTTCAGCGCAATAACAGTTTTTTTAGTTATTGTTACTAATATTTTGTTACAATAACAGAAAGAATTTTCGGAATGAATCAAGTTTTGTTCACGCCTCTGTTTATCTCACAACTGTCAATTATTAATTAATTAATTTGAGTTTTACACGTTTACCGTTTTGTCATTTACCATTAATTAAGGTGATTGTCCCAACCTCGAATTTAGGTGCAATGGCACTTGTGTCACTTGGAGTTTACGTTGTAATGGAAAAGTCGATTGCTCCGATGGCAGCGATGAGCACGACTGTGATGGTAATTTCTTGCTTGCCTATTCATAATATCCATTCTTGCTTTTCTGTTCACTCTAGAAACTCAAAATCAAAGTGTTAGTTCATAGCTTCTAATTGAAGTAGCTCTTTCCTTACTTGACCATCATTCCAAAATTGTAAAACTTTTCGAACTATCACTTCCTTTGACAGCTTTATTTTTTCGATTCTGTTGGCATTGCGATTTTTCAGCAATTTAAAAATTCCAAACACGTTTTTTCGTTTAAATTTTTACACATGGCTTTAATTATAGTTGTTTTCAATACACCAATTTAATATTTGTTGGTTTGTTTCAATAAGTTTCAAAACTCGATTTCAAATAATGTTGACTTTGCTACTTGGCAGCCCAATGGATTTTCTTTTAAATTTTCTTTATTTTATAAAAATTTCAAATATTCCTTCTTCATTTTTCAATTGACTAGAAGTCAATTTCTTCTCGATTATTTCTCAAGACGTATTTTGCAATATCTAGTGATTTTTCGACGTATTTGCAAAATTGTTTAAACCTTCTGATATCATAACATTTTTAAAGCCATGTGGCAACATGCGCTTCACTAGTAATGGAACCTTAATACAACATAGTGCATATCTTCAAATAGCTGCCATTCAAAATTATTCCTGTCTGCTTAAAAGTTCCTCTAATCTTAACATTTTTCTACAGCATTCTCTACATTTTAAAAATTAAAATTAAATTTTATTTGAAATCAATCGCTTTATGCCATTGAAATGGAACCTAAATACAACATATCTTCGAATAGATGCCATTCAAAATTATACTCTATCTCTCGATTCCACTCTTCCATCCTTTCTACGGCATTTTCTACATTCATAAAATTGTTATTCAATTTTATTTGAAATCAATCGCCTTGAAATAGCTGCCATTCAAAATTATGATGTCTCTACTGAAAAGCTGCTCTACTCTATACTTTTTTCTACAGCATTTTCTACATGCTAAAACTTTTTAGGCTGTCGTATTCCGACGCTTCAGTCACAATTCATTCAATTCATTAAATTCATTACCTTTTGAAACAACACTTTTTCTTGGCAAAAATATCAATCAATGAATTGTGACTATCGCCAGAATTGCGCTATTGTCATAAATTCCACAATTTCCAAACAAATTTGTTACACTCTCAACATTTCTGAATTACCGTTTCATAGTACTACAAATCAAATCGGAAATTTCCTTTTCAGCATTGTTTCTTACATTTCCCCTTTTTATTGTTTTATGCCACATATTATGTACATAATTTAATATATATATAATTTTTGTTATTTTTACATGTCTATTTTTTTCATGCACTTCATGTCAACCTCATAACAACATATGTACATTCTCTACATACACACACATGTGCGTTTTACATGTTACTATATGTGTTTGTGTATCGGTGCTGGATTATGCATATCATCATTTACATAAAATCATACTAAAAATTGTTCAAAAAAATCAAATGACAATGAAAATGATATTTCTAACCAAACAACAACAAAAGTGCGCGGTAATGAAATCAATTTCATTAATTACTCGAACAACAGCTGTCGAGAGGATCAATGGCAATGCGATAATTTTGCATGTATTGACAAAGATTACATCTGTGATGGTATTTACCATTGCAAGGATCATTCCGATGAAGCAGCAAGGCATTGTCAGAAACAGGGTAACATGTTTTTAATATATGTATAACCATTTTTTTGGGCGAAATACTTGTTTGCTTGCAATTTGTTGGGCGCGGGATTTGATTTGGATTGGGCTATATGCGTGTTGTAACTTACTTGTATTTTAGTATATCAATTTTAAAATTTTTTATGAAATTCGGTCACTACAAAAATTTTTTTCCATTAACACATTCACAAATTTCGAATTTCCGTTTTTGCCTACAGGTTTGTAAAACATAATCTTAAACTTAAGTATGAAATCTTAAGCATATAAGCTCATCTCTTAAGATTAAGATTTACTTAAGCAAGCATACATTGTACATATGTATATATAAACTAGACAGTTACATATAAGCACAAATAAGCATATTTTTAACATTGTTAATTTATGTTCTGATAAATAACAAGTTGATTTCAAATTTTTTCTTAAGCTAAGTTAGACTTACATTAAGCACATTTACTAGCTGCTATCTCAAAGCTTTTCTTGCTCATTACTCATGCATTACTTAATCTTTTTCTCTTCCAACTTTAAAAAAAAATCGCTGTCTTGCTTATACTTCATTGCCTGCGTTCACATCGCATCACCCCGTCCCGCCACATAACGTGTCCACGTTTCCGCATACAGAAGTAACCCAGCTCTCGCCTGAAGATTGCCGTCCTGATCAATTCTTCTGCGATGATGAATGCCATCCCAATAGCATACGCTGCAACAACTATCCCGATTGCATTGATCGCAGCGATGAGGCCAACTGTCCCGTCTATCCATTCCCCACACGCCGTCCACCCACCTATCCATGCCCACAGCATACCTGCTCCAATGGCAAATGCTATTCGGAAAGTGAACGTTGCGATGGCATACGCGATTGCGATGATGGTTCCGATGAGTCCAATTGTAAGTCATTGTATATTATATATTTGCATATTCATAAGCAAACTACATACATACAAACTATATTCGATATGCATAACTGCAGTAGAAAATATTACTCTTATTATTTGAAGACTTTGTTAATTTTATAACAAACAATTTTAAAAATATGCAAAAATTTGTTTTTAAAAAAGTGCTTGTAATTTGGCTGCATAAGATTTTTCAATCTTTTGCAAGCTTAATATTTAAAAACTCTAAAAAAATTTGATTTGAAATTCTATATGCCGGACAATATATACTTTCTAACTGTAGCACATTTTTACCACTTTTCAGGCACTATCACTTAAACTGTACTTTTTTCGTAAAGCACTTTAAAAGCACTATCACTTTTACTATATAGCAATCATATCACTTATATAAATGTAGGTATATCTGAAGAACTATGATATGAGCTTGAGATCAATATTTGTTTACACTTGCCATCGATATACAAATATCAGAGATCTCTTTCACAACAAATTTTACTAATATATGAATACTTTACTTGCCCAAGCGATTTATTATATATTATTGTTTTAATGTCAAAACACTTTTATTGACTCCTAACTGTATAATTTTCAAAAACCATTTCTCTTAAAATAAGAGTTTCCTACTTTCTTTGAATAAAATCGAACCCATATGCACTTCTACTAAAATACATAGTATAAATATTGATCTTATTTTAAGAATATTAAATTTTTATTTAACACGCAACGCAATTCTTTTCGAAATTACTTTAATCTTCGGTCATTTTTGCACATTCTTTAAAAATTTTCACAACTAGCAATAATTTTTCTGTAATTACGCATTTCTTAAATACTACTTTAAACTTTAATTTCTATGCTGCTTTAAAACTCTTTCAACTGAAAAACACGCTTTTGCACTGAACTCTAACTGCAAAACATGCTTACACTATGCAACCAAAAAAAAGGTACCACCTGCAAGAGTGACGAGTTTCACTGCTTTGACCGTCAGTATTGCATCAATGAGACGCAGCATTGCGATGGATACTACGATTGCAAAGATTTTTCCGACGAGCAAAATTGCAGTGGTTAATATGCTTTATACTACAATGCTTTTTGTTATACTGTTACTTTTTAGATATTCGAAATAGTTTAGTCAATCGCTAGTTGTAGCTTAGTGCACTATATCTTTTCGTTTTTCATTTATTAGGCATGTGAGAATTATTTTAGCCTAGCAAAGCATGACAATTTTGAACTATTTTGTTTGCCAACCCCCTAGCCACGCCTTAAAGTGTACTTTAAAAAGTTCAAAGACTTCAATTTCGCGCCAAAAACTGTTTTTTATATTATTTTACATTACACACGTAGCTGGTAGGGACCAGGGGAAAGCAGAGACAGTGTTTCATGCAGGCTCGTACCAAGAAACTAACGAGGGGAGTTAAATGTATTCTCGTTATCAGTATGAAAGACACACCTAATTGAGTTCAAATTATTTTTCTTTTTCATTGTAATACCCCAAAACCTCAAATAATTTATAACATCTCGAAATTATCTTTTTAATACCCTGTAAAGTATAATTTTCCTGCCTAACGGGGAGTTCGATTTTCTTCAATATTCATTACGTTCGTCTTTCGCCTGGCATTACAAGTGAACTAATTAAGGAAAATAGCATGTATGTGAGACTTTACAGTCATACCTTCAGATAATGTGATACGTTAATTAAAATAATAATTTACCCACTTTATTAGTAAAATACCGAATAAACATTCCGGCCTTTATCTACCCGCATGTTCCATATAGATATTTACTCTCTCTTTTACTCTCTGCTCACTTTTATCTCTAAATTATTTGTAGCTGGCAAATGTCTTTATAGTATTATACATATTATCAACTGCTAACTTTTCCGATGTTTCACCAATTTCGTGCAGGTTGTGCCGCCAATCAATTCCGTTGCCGCAATGGCGATTGCGTGCCCAGCGGCGCTCAGTGCAATGGCTATTCGGAGTGCCGTGATGGCTCCGATGAAGAAGCTTGCTCCGATCCCGGCTACACACCCGATCGCAGCTGCTCAGCAGCCGAGTTCCGTTGCGACAATGGCCAGTGCATCAATGCGGCGGCCAAGTGCAATGGCTACACCGATTGCGCCGACAGTTCCGATGAGAAATACTGCAGTGAGTATACAAAGTTGAGAATTCGATAAAAGTATCTATGTTTTTAATGCCTTTAAGCTGTATATATATTCTATATATATATATTACACATAAACACATTTCATCTTATCATGTCAAACAAACAATCAATCTATACATTCATATATCGTTCAATTCAACCAACTTGTACAATACACACCTTATGGTAGAGTATCTAAGAGAGTCCTATCTGCAATTCGAAGCATCCAACAAGGCGTGCGCTCCCAATGCGTTCCGCTGTGAGAATGGTCCTTGCATACCGGCCGCGCTGCGTTGCAATGGCGTCGTCGATTGTCCGCTCGATATAAGCGATGAGCTCGACTGCGGTCCGATTAACAATGAGATCGATAGTAAGTTGTTGGCCAGTGCGTGAGCTCTGTTTTTATGGCGTTGGTTAACCTAAATGGGTTTTAATATCGCACCCAGTTCATCGAGTTCCAGCACGAAGCGTTGATATATTATTAAACTAACAAAAAGGCAGAGCTGTGAAGCTATTGAATATTTTGAAATCGATTACTACAGCGTTACGATTACGATTTCAATTAAACATAACCAAACTTTATTTGCCTATAATTTCATGCAATCAAAATTGAACTTTTTGTACGTAAAATCGATTTTGAAATGTTCTTTTATTACGATTACTATAATCATAATTCAAATGTAATTGTAATCAATAAATTCACAGCTTTACTAATAAATTGTTTTTCAAAAACTATTAAACAAGGTTGCTTGATGTTTTAGCATATCAAAACTAATTCCCAAATCGAAAGGCATATCGTAATGCTTTAAACTTCAGTGAAAACCGCAAAAAATGGTTAAAGCTGCTTGAAACGCCAAAAAGATTTTCAAGAAAAATCTAGAAAGTTTACGTTTTCTTTTAATAAAGTTCCAACCCACAGTTTTAGTTTTTCCAGCACAGTTCAAAAGGTTTAAGCCTATTTCGCCTGATATTATAATATAGGTTAATCTTTTTTGTCCTAATAACTTAAATTTTTACTGAAAATGTTCAACCTAACCTCACTTCTCAAAACTCCGCACATACACTCACAAAACATATTGAATTCCATTTAGTTAAAATGTTCAACCTAAAATCACTTCTTAAAACTTCACACACACTTAAACGAAACATATTCAATTTCTTTTAGTTAAAATGTTCAACCTAACCTCACTTCTTAAAACATCGCACATACACACATGAAACATACATATTTAAAAGTCCTTTTATTTTTGGAAAAATTTGTTTTATTTTCTTAATATTTTCTTCATCAGCTGGAACTCAGCCCACCCAATCACCACTGTTGAACCTGAAGACATATCCGAACAGTCAAATCATCAAAGAAAGTGAGTATGAACTAAAAACTTAAGACTTGATTTTAAGCCGAATTCTTTATGAAGAATTCTTTAAGTTTTTATAACTTAGGAAAAAAAGATTAAATGTATTTTGTTGTCCATGTTTAAAAGTAAGTTTAAGTTTGGCTTCATATAAGCGAGCTAGAACAGTGAAGTGTAGTTTAAGCTTATTTCTGTTTGTCCAACATTTGCTTTAGCTCATGTAAACTTCTTAATAGGCGTAGCATAACTTCAAGATATATTTCTTATATGCCTAAGTGACATTGACTTACATTTCTTCTACAAGAAGAGAAATAGCAGAAGTAGAGCTAAAGTGCTCGCTCTTGCTGGCTTAAGCGTTGTTGAAGAAACTTAAGCAATCACTTACACTTAAATTTACTTGAGAAACACGGGCCATAGAAAAATCGCTTGCAATTGCATAGCTTTCCAAATCTGTTTTAAGTACAAATAAGGCTGTAAAAACTCTGTAACTAAAAGAATTAATAACAAAAATGAGTTAAGTTCATACTGAGCGATTGCTTTAGAAATGATTCAAAGGAAAGGTAGTGATTTGAGAATAAATGTTTCAGTTATGGTTTGAATTGTAATAAGTATGATTTTTTTGCTTCTAGTTTTATAAAACTTGATAGTATTAAATTTTTTTCGAAGTGCCTTAAACTTTTCACTATCGTCTATATATAAGTAGAAATATCTTAAAGTTTGTTAATAACTTTTGCAATTATTTCATCCTATGCAAATACAGGATATATTAGGGAGGGTAAGTTCTTTGTGCCGAATTTCATATACAGCACATTTTTGTCTTGAACACGTTTTAAAATAATTCCGATTGGCGCTTCATATCGACGGCTAAGTTCAAGTGTAGACTAATTTTAAGACTATCAATTCTAGTTTTCAGTAAAAGTTATAAAATTGCGAAGTACATTTATTTCTATAACTTCGGTCTATATGTTAAGATATCGTAACCATATGTGTTAGTAGCTTTAACTTGATCTATATTGTTATAGTCTACGCTTGAACCAAAAAACCATCAATATTTATTGTTTTTTTCAAAATCTACTGGAATGTTTTTTTAGCAAATGAATGTTGTACAGCACCGACATTTATTACTATTACATTTATTACAAATATGCAGGATTTTGTACTGCACCACAACATTTGAAGAAAATATCATTTATACATACCTATGTATATAGTATATAAAGTATATGCTCTATATTGAGCATTCATTAGAATGAAAAACAAGCCCATTTTCATTTTCTAGACTAATTAAGAAGTACTATATTGTATAGCAAAAACGTTAATTAATTTTATCTTTTAAATATATGTCTATATAAATATATATCTATTATAAGTACACACTTTGTATATAGCATATAATGCAAATTCACCGAATGCTCCAATATTGAATGCTATTCAACTGTTTAAAGAAAACTACACCCCTTTATTTATTTATTTCACAAAAATGATATGCTTTTGAAAATTTCCAAAACTAGGCCGCGAAGTTGTCTTCCGTTGTCGCGATGAGGGTCCACAGCGCGCTAAGGTCAGGTGGTCCCGACCAGGTGGACAACCACTGCCCGCGGGTTTCACCGATGTGAATGGACGCTTGGAAATACCGAATATACGCGTAAGTGTATAATCTTAACTGCTCTCCTTCTTTCAAGAAACTTCATCATTTTTCTCTCACTATTATTATAATGAATTCCGTTTATAGATCGAGGACTCTGGCAAATATGTTTGCGAAGCTGTCGGCTATCAGCGCCACATTGCCGGACAATCCGTTTCCGTGCATTTAACCGTTGAGCGATGTAAGTATAACTGTTTTTAGTGACACTATTTCCCTTCCGACGCACCCGCTTACATCTGCATATTATCTCTGGACGCAGCTTGGGGTGCAAATAAGTATGAGTTTCTGTCGAAGAAGATCAAATACGGCACTGTGCCGCACATAGGTCTTGAATTCTTCGGTTTAGGTAGGCTTCAAGGCAACCTCTATTAATTTTATATGAAACAATTTCTTGATACTTTACCAAATTGTTACATGCTGCTATTTTTATGAAAACTGCCAACTCTGAAATGGTAAATAGTTTAACGGTATTTTAAAACTTGTATACCAACAGCTCCCAACTAATCGCATTGCTATGCTTTTTTCAGACAATCCAATGTTGGACCGACCGCCCACAGCCTGCCAGGCCAACCAGGCCACCTGCATGAACGGCGAATGCATTGATAAAGCGCATATTTGCGATAGTATACCACATTGCTCGGATGGCTCCGACGAGGTCAGTTGCAGCCATGGCCGCAAATGCCAGCCCAATCAGTTCAAGTGCCACAACACGAAGTGCGTCGATCGCATCTGGCGCTGCGATGGTGAGAATGACTGCGGCGACAATTCCGACGAGGAGAGCTGTGATCCCGAGCCGAGTGGCGCGCCCTGCCGCTACGATGAGTTCCAATGCCGCAGCGGTCATTGCATACCAAAGTCCTTCCAGTGCGACGGCACCAAGGATTGCATAGATTCTTCGGATGAGATCGGCTGCAGTAAGTATCTGTCCAAGGCAATGGAGTATTTTCAAAGAATATTGCAGTAGAAATATTTTCGGCTAACGAAATGCAAATTTTATTATAGTTTTGTAATTCCTTTTTTTTGAGGTTATGAAAGTGAAATTTTTCGGAGCACAAACTTTAAATTGTTTTCTTTTTATTGCAGTGGCTCCCGCCGCCATACGCCCACCACCCGGCAGCGTCAATTTGCCCGTAGGCGACGCCTTGAATCTGACCTGTGTGGGCACCGGTGTGCCCGTGCCCGTCATCGTTTGGCGTCTCAACTGGGGCCACGTGCCGGAGAAGTGCACCTCGAAGAGCTACGCCGGCACCGGCACACTCTACTGCCCGAACATGGAGGTGCGTGACAGCGGCGCCTACTCCTGCGAAATTCTCAACTCCAAGGACAGCATTTTCCCGCCCGACGCCATTGTCACGGTCGAGGACCGCTTGCGTCCCGATGTCTGCCCGGCCGGCTTCTTCAATATGCTTGCACGCCGTCGCGACGAGTGCATTACCTGCTTCTGCTTCGGCATCAGCAAGAGCTGCCGCAGCGCCAATCTCTACAACTTCGCCATACAGCCGCCGATCACCTCGCACCGCGTCGTCAACGTCGAGCTGAGTCCCTATAGCGACATCGTGGTGAATGAGGCGCCCTCCAACGAAATCACACAGCTGCATCACGGCGTGCAATTCCGCATGTCGGACGTGCAATACGGCGCACGCGAATCGCCATACCTGGCGCTGCCCGCCGACTACATGGGCAATCAGCTGAAGTCGTACGGCGGCTTTCTGCGCTACGACGTCAATTACGTCGGCAATGGACGGCCCAGCCAGACACCGGACGTCATAATCAACGGCAACGGCTACACGCTCACGCACCGCGCACGCCCGCAGCCGCAGGCGAACATCAATCATCGAATGGCGGTGCAGTTCAGCGCCGGCAACTGGGTCAAATCGGACGGCCGCATGGCCACGCGCGAGGAGATCATGATGATACTGGCCAATGTGGATAATATACTGATACGCCTGAGCTACATTGACGCGACGGAGCGCGAGGTGGAGCTGACGAATATTGTAATGGACTCGGCAGGTCTGCAGGACCAGGGTCTGGGCTCGGCTTCGCTGGTGGAACAGTGCAGCTGCCCGGCTGGTTACATTGGCGACTCCTGCGAGACATGTGCGCCCGGCTACGTGCGTGAACCCGGCGGTCCTTGGCTGGGTCGCTGCGTGCCAGACGAGCCTAAGCCCTGCCCGGCCGGCACCTATGGCGATCCGCGCGGTGGCATACCCTGCCGCGACTGCCCCTGCCCACTGACTGGACCGAACAACTTTGCCAGCGGCTGCCAGCTGGGTCCCGATCGCGAGGTCACCTGCAACTGCCACGAGGGCTACGCCGGCCGTCGCTGCGAATATTGCGCACCCGGCTACCAAGGCAATCCGCTCGTGCCCGGCGGCCACTGCTATCCCACACCGCAGAGCACTTGCGATCCCGACGGCACCTACTATCCGCACGCCAACGGCACCTGCGAGTGCAAGCCACTCGTGAGGGGCGCCTATTGTGACACGTGTGCGCCCGAATCGTTCCATCTGAACTCCTTCACGTACACCGGCTGCATTGAGTGCTTCTGCAGCGGCCTGACGAAGCAGTGCAGCAGCAGCTCCTGGTATCGCGATCAGATCTCTTCGAACTTGGGACGTTCCCGCGCGCCGCACGGCTTCAATTTGATACGCGACTACGAAACCGCACATCCCTCGCAAGTCACCTTCCAGCTGTCCGACAATGCGCTGCAATTTAGCCAGCAGTCAAATCCGGATCCGCTCTACTGGAGTTTGCCGCCGCAATTCCTGGGCGACAAGATCACCGCCTACGGCGGCAAGTTGAACTACACGCTCAGCTACAATCCACTGCCCGGCGGACTGATGTCCAGAAACAATGCGCCCGACGTGGTCATCAAGAGTGTAAGTAGCTCATAGATGCACTAATACGACGACTCGGACTATTGCCACCACTTATCTCTATTACTTTCCCACAGGGAGAAGATCTCACCATCATACACTACCGCAAATCCGGCGTCAATCCCAGTCAGTCGAACTCCTACAGCGTGCCCATCATTGAGAGTGCCTGGCAGCGCTCCGACGGACAAGTGGTCAATCGCGAGCACTTGCTCATGGCGCTCTCGCAGATCGATGCGATCTACATTAAGGCCACCTACACGACCAGCACACGCGATGGCACACTCACTCACGTCTCCTTCGATATTGCTACCCAGACGAACATCGGCACACAGCGTGCCGTCGAAGTGGAGGAATGCCGTTGCCCGCAGGGCTATGTGGGTCTGTCTTGTGAGCGCTGCGCGCCTAGCTACAAGCGCGACACCGAAGCCGGTCTCTACTTGGGCGTTTGCGAACCGTGTGAGTGCAATGGACACTCCGATCAGTGCGATGCCGAAACGGGTGTATGCTTGGTAAGTTCGTTGGATGGATGCATCTAAATCTAAATTGAAAAAATTATTTTCCTTATAAGCGCAAACGTTCCCGACTCACATTTCAAGGGAAATATAATAAGCCCGACTGTGGAAACGAAAAACCCTTTTAAACTTACATTTCTCACCAATTCATTTTCACCAACAGAACTGCGCCGACAACACCGATGGTGAGTTCTGCGAACAGTGCGCAGCCGGCTACTCCGGCAATCCCAGCGCCGGCACGCCTTACGACTGCGCGCCTGACGGCGATCAACCACGACCACCGCCTCCAGATGATAACACTGAATGCACCTACTGCAGCTCAGCCGGCACGTCGTCCTGCAGCAACGGCTACTGCTACTGCAAACCGAATGTGGTGGGCGAACGTTGCGATCAGTGCCGCAGCGGCACCTACGATCTGAGCGCCCGCAATCCCAACGGCTGCGGTGAATGCTACTGCTCTGGCAAGAGCACTCAATGCCGCTCGGCCACACTCTATCGCCAGCTGATACCCGTGGACTTCATCAGCACCGCGCCACTGCTCACAGACGACGAGGGCACCATTGTGGACACAGAGAATTTGAACTTCGACATGGCCACCAACATGTTCGTCTACAGCCACACCTCGTACACGCCCAAATACTGGAGCCTGCGCGGCTCCGTGCTGGGCAATCAGCTGTACTCGTACGGCGGCCATCTGTCCTATAATCTGGAAGTGGAATCATTTGGACACTACGCGCCCGGCAATGATGTCATACTCATCGGCAACGGCATGAAGCTGTCCTGGTCGCGGCCGGACGAGCAGCAGGACAATCCCGAATATCGCGTGCGCCTGCACGAGGACGAGAACTGGCATCGCACGGATCGCGGACAGGCGGTGCGCGCCTCGCGTCTCGACTTCATGAATGTGCTCGCCAATCTGGAGCATGTGCTCATACGCGCCACACCCAAAATACCCACCACAAGCACCTCCATAGGTGACGTCATACTCGAATCGGCCGTGGAGCGTCCCATGCCGGGCGCTCAGCACGCCGCCGAGGTGGAGGTGTGCTCCTGCCCCGCCGGCTACACGGGCAACTCGTGCGAAAACTGCGCGCCGCTGCACTATCGCGACAATTATGGCAACTGTGCCGCCTGCTCCTGCCAAGAGGACTCGACCAGCAGCTGCAGCCTGAGCGAGAGCGGCTACGCGGAGTGCCACTGCAAACCAGGCTACTCGGGCGATCGCTGCCAGGATCTGGGTAAGTGAGAGTGCCGGCCTATGGCGCAAGGGTAGGGAAGGGTTGCTGCCAGAGGGTCGCTGGCAAATGCTCTAGTACAGCCTCCTTGCCGTGTGCATATGTGTATGTGTTTCTGTCCGTTATTTTTATTGACTACCCAATTGGCGCGACGCTCTGTCGGAATCAAGAAACATTCGATAATCGGACAAATGACCGCACGCACTCAGGAACTGTTCAAACCAAAGTTAATTTATAATGAACTTCCATGCAGAACAGTGAAGTGCAGCTGCAAGTAACAGCACAATTACAATTACTAAGTATTTCAGAAATAAGTACCAAATGCCAGTAACCAGCATTTGTATTTGGTACTTATATGATGCAATTACGAATACAAACATTAAAATAAGAAAGAAAAAATTCGAGTAGTACTTCAAATTCTTTGAATTACTTTAAATACTTTGAAATACTTCAATTACTTTTAAATAATTTAAAAACCATCAACTTTTAACAAGAACTTTAAAATTTAATTCAAATACTTTAAGGCACCTCAAATTTCTCAAGTTCCTTCAAATACTTCAAGTACAGTTAAATAATTGGAAATACCCCGAATTTTTCAACTACTTTCAAATTATTCAAATACTTTCAACTAATTATTAATACTTGCACATACTTGAAAAGCTTCAATCCCTTCAAATTCTTCAAACTCTTCAACTACTTTTATAAGACTTCAATTACTTTCAAATAATTCAAGTAGTACTATAACTGTTTACTGGGAAAACTTTTCGAAAAAAGAGAGACAGGCCAGAAACAGACAGACAGACTGACAGTCAAACTATCAAACAGACAGTCAAACTATCACATGGACTATCAGAAGAACAATCTCATGAGTTGTAGTGCATAAAACCGTTAAAGATCCTCATGCCAATTGCACGGCTTTGTCCGGTTATTGCTCAACTTCGAGGAACACTCATCTGCCCGATTATCGAATGCTTCTGTAAAACAAAAAAAGTGCAATATTCAAAATTCTTATACAAATTTATATAAATGCTCACAATCAAACTTTAAAGTTTCTAACATTGTGCTACACATAAGCTTTAAGACATCTTAACATATAATTCAGCCGACTAGTTTATTTACTTTTAAGTTTATATATTATATACATACAAGGAATGTTGCAAATATTCGCCATTCACAAGTACAAGGCAAGTGTTGCCATCATATGAGAGTATGCGAATATTCAAAGTGCCGTCTATTTTTCGAATTCCAACAAAAGACATTAATTTTTGTAATATCTCAAAGCTACGTGAAGTTTTTCATGAAACACATTATTCACTAAAAGAATCCAAAACTTTGCCAAATAGTTATGTATAGGTAATTCAACAAGTGGCATGATTTTCGAATAATATTCGCATAATTCTACAAAATTCAATTCAATATTCGTATTTTCGAATGTCAAAAATACACATTTGCAGCATTCCTTGAACAAACCAAGGTTGAGTTTAATCGATTAAATTCTATTTCAAATATTACCAAAGTGTTGGCAATAAAACATTTGTTGCTAGTTTTTTATGAATTTACTGTACATTTTCGTAAAATGTTTGTTCGAAATATAATTTCAAGCAATTGAATAAGTTTCGATTTTCATTTGTACACTTTAATTAAAGCATTTATTAAAGAAATCCAACAATCGCACATGTACCTACATATGTATTTAATTTATGCAAATTTGTATACAGCGTTGCAAATTGTTATTTAATCGATTAGGCGCAACCCTGGTACACACACACAAACATAAACTTATATAATATTTTTTGAACTTTTTTTTCATTTCGTTTTTCCCCTCCGATATTCTCATACGATCATCATCACATATTGCCAATGTACATACATATATCCCGGCACATATCTAGAATCTCAGAAAATTATTGCGAATTCACCCACGGCCATTTGTGATTTAAGAAGGGGACTTTGTAGGAATAATTATGATTATCAGTTAACATTAAAGCCTAATGAAACATTAAAGTGCAATGAAACCCTGCAAGTATACAGAAACGACAGATTAATAGGCAACATAACGATTCGCCGAAATGGCTGCAATCTGCCAGGTTCGCTAAAACACACACAATTACATGCATACATTTTACATTGAAACATAACTGTCAACCTACACACAAGTAGTTAGTTAGCAAAAAATTTAATTTACAAATTAGAAATAATTAAATCGAACACAAATTTGGAAAATAAATTTTTTTTTTAATTTAAAAAAAACATTCAAGAGATCATGTCGGAGAATCAGAAAATTGGAAATTGTTACGGTTTACATATGCTTCTACTAACGTAACAATTTTTGAAAAAATTAGTCTACGGCTGACGCTGACTGAGCATAACTCTTTAAGGGTTCTTCTACACGATGCGATTTAGTCGAAATGTCAAGAGCTGAGGTTTTTTTATTGTAGTACACGGCATGCCGAAATGGCATGAACATGCCATCGTGACGTATAAATGACGTCGAAGTTAATTCCCAATCATGGCATGAGACCAATATTAACGTCATTTTGACGTCACAATGGCATGTTCATGCCATTTTGGCATGCCGTGTACTCCAGGCTTAAACGAAGCTGTAACTAACGTGCTCACTTCACAAAATACTTCTACTTTACATATAAAAAAATATCGCATCATATAGAAGTACCTTAAGTATGTACGCTGTCATTTTGATAATTTAAAGATAGAACAAAAATCACATTATATTGGGTTAGTATATAGCGTATTTTATTGAACTATCTGTTGCTTTTAGTAATTGTTTAAATATTTTGAATTATGACTTATAAACTAAATGCTCTTCCCAGTACTTGTCTTAAATTTGTATTTAGATTCGAAATGTTTTTTCATTACTACAACTGCAATGACTACTATATTCTTTTAGTATGTAATTATATTTTTTAGTCAGATTGTATGAAACTTTGTGTGTATAAATTGGATGACTTACGAGCCTGCTTAGATTCAGACTCCAAAGAAGGACTTTGGCTGGCGAACGAAACGTAGGAACAAAAAAAATCACTCATTCGTCATTTCGCTTGCCAAACGATACTTTTAGTGCTCTGAACAATGCCCTAAAGCTTTAATTTAATTGTAGTATAGTAAAGCCTATAGTTTACGGCATGCCAAAACGGCATGAACATGCCATCGTGACGTGAAAATTGATCTCATGCCAAGATTTGGAATCAATTTTGACGTCATTTTGATGACACGATGTCATGTTCATGCCGTTTTGGCATGCTGTGTACTCCAGGCATAAGTAAACTTGTGTAAAAAGTACAAACGCTTTAAAGTACAAAGAGATAGAGAAGTATTACTGACTGCTAGCAATTTGTACTAGTACAATAGCTACAAGCTTTGTCTCTTTCCCTGCCACGTTCTTTCAATAGCGGTATGCACAAAGTACCGCAACTGAACAACAACCAAATACACAAAGAGAGCAGACTTGAGCTGAACAACAACAAAATATTTGTTTTGCTGATATTCAGAGCGAATCTGCTCTCTTACGCTTCGAAGTGAACAGTTGCGCTGCTTCGAGAGTATCGCTAGTGTTCTGAGAGCCCTAACTACTGGTAACTCTACATTTTTGTCGACCTCTTTCCCTATATAGTACTTACATAAGTAAATCTGCTATGATTTCATGTAACTAAAAGCAGCACGAACGCTGCAATATAAATACATACTATTTATTACTAATATTTAGCAATTTCATGTGTAGTTTAAGGTACCAGCATTGCCTCAGATATATTCTATGTGAGAAAGCTAGTCCATTTATTGAAACTTGAAACTACCTGTAGTATACCAACGAATATAGTATACATGTGTGTAGTCTATGTCTTTATCGTTATTATTTAGCAATTATCAACTTCTAATATAGAGCAATCTCTCCCAATAATGGTTTGGCAGCAACTTTGTTTATTTTGAGCTGACTCTACAATTATCATATTTTTGGATATTAGAACTAGATTTAATTTGAAGTAGGAACACAATCTTTTAGTCAGTGCGGCATGAAAAGCTAAAAAGAAAAGTTGCAACCGGGGCTCAGGCATAACTATCTTACAATAAATTACGTGTGCTCTTTATAATTTATTACAAGTTAGCGGGACCTACAAACATTTTCTATAACCGTATCCGAGGAGGATTGAGAAGTTTTACTAGTATAAAAAGGCATCTAAATGAAAAAAAAATTCTCTCAAAAATCAACAATACGAATTATTTCGCTGCCAATTTTTTGGGTACCTCTCTTTTTGGCATCAAATTATAGTTCATACAAACTTAAGCGCTTCTTGGAAGTCAACTCAAGTTATAAAAACCAAAAAAATAAAGAAATACGAGAGAACGTGTTTCAAAATTGACAATCAATACGACTTTAAAAAGTTAATCGACATTTCTATCGGAATGACTAGTTTCGATTTGATAAAGAATATAAATTAACAGTATCGAACTAGACAATTCTGCTTCAAATTCCAGCATAGCTCAAAAAATTCGATTTAATTTCGATTGTACTTCCGAACGAAATCGGATTGCAGATCAGTGACGATCATAACAGAGTAACTTCTAAACTCAAAACATATGCTTTAGTCTAAACTGGGACCTAGCATTTTATATACGAAGGTTAAAACTGACAGATTATGAGCCAACAAAGCAAGCTTTAGGCAACTTTTCTTTTATTAAAATCAACGATTTACTGTGATAAGCACAACAGCTCAAAATCAACAAGACTCTGCAACAATTCCATTATTATTACCACTCGGGGAGTAATTTATATATAGTCGTATATCACATACGAATGACTATGCCAATTACACTATCTATGTATGTAACTAACAATGGGTGTATAATCGAAACTGTTTAAACAATTTAATAAATAATATATAATTTCATTCTTGGCATAAACCAAATCAACGCCTACATGCATATATAGATGGCTATCGTCCACCAGTATATCCACCAACATCACAACCACCGCAGGATCATGATTACAAAACTCAGATAACCGTATCCATATCACCACCTGAGATTACGATCATACCTGTGGGCGGCTCATTGACTCTAACATGCAAGGGACATTTGGCATGGAATGGCGTAAGTAAAAAGTCGACTATATACATATGTATTCAAATATTCTATGACTCTTGCATAATATTTCACCTTGCTTCAACTACAGGTGCCCGTTGTGGTGCATTGGTACAAACTGGGCGGACGTCTGCCTTACAATTCCGAAGAGGACGAAGGCATATTGCATTTGTATGATCTGCAGATCTATGATTCCGGTGTTTACATTTGCAAAGCGGTAAACAATCAAACGAACAAAGTATTCGAGGATCAAATATCGATCACGATTACTGGTGAGTACTAGTTTTATATGCTAATAAATATATTTATATGCCGTGTACTCGCTGCTGATGGGCAGGACTTCTAAGCGCACATTTTCTAAAGAGCACGCTATTGTTATGGTGTATTATGTTCTGTGATAGAATTTATCGATAATTTTTTATAAATTAAAATGAATAGCTAGACTATAAATTCGTTCGCTGATTCAAAGTCTACAGTTCGAACTTTTTTTATGTAAAACCTCAGATTTACCCACAAGGATTTCGAGACATTGTTGTCTCGAGTTTTCGATGTTTTGTAGATATTTTTGAGCTTTATATAACCTTGATATCTCAATTTGAATATATACAGTCTGTATATGGAAAAACGGATTCGAATTGAATTGAATTTGCGATCAAACCAAAGCACAAAAATCGTGTATACCAGTGTAATGGAGATGTGCGTTTAAAACTGAGTACACTGTGCATAAAATACTTAGTACCCACTCATGCTACTTAACATACAATATTTATATGCTAATAATGCTAACACAACTGGAAATATGTAAACAGGATATGCTAAAGAAATGTTAGCCAGATATGGTATGAGCTCTTTGCTTTATAAGATTAGAATTGTTCTATATAAGATATAGAAATTAAATAATTAATTCAATATACAAACACTACATGTTCTCCCTTTAACACCTCTCTCAACACATTCCAATACAGAGAGCTCCCAGCGCACACCCGCACGCATCGTCAACCTGCCCACGTACGTGAGCTTCGAAGAGGATCAACCCAACGAAATCGAATGTGAAGTCGATGGCAATCCCAGTCCCAGCGTAATCTGGACACGTGTCGATGGTCAAATGTCACGTGATGTACGCACTGAGGGCACACGCTTGATTTTCGAGGCGCCACGCAAATCGGATGAGGGTCAATATCGCTGCCAGGCCAACAATGGCGTGGGCAACGATGAGAAGTACACACAGGCCTATGTGCGTCCCGTAGTGTCGGTGCCGCGCGATCTCGTCTACATTGAACCGCCATCGTACAGCGGCGAGCCCGGTCAGAATGTGCGTCTCACCTGCCAGCCCACCACAGCCATTCACTTGGTGTATGTGTGGAACAAGGACGGCTACCAGTTGCAGCGTCAACGTAATATAGTCATTGATGGCAGCATCATCGATATATTGCAGTCGTCGGCACGTGACTCTGGCATTTACACGTGCGTCGGCATCGATCAGCGCGGCCGTCGTAATTACACCTCAGATGCGCGTGTCATCATTGAGGAGAGCCGACCCTATCCACCGCCATCACCACCAGGTCCACAGCCCAGCGGCACGTAAGTGACACTGGACATTTTAATCATATAGCTAGCTCATCTTAGCTTAACATCACTGCGCGTGTACCTCTTTCAGCTTCCCAACTGTCAAACCGTTACCGGATCACCTTACCATCGTGCAAGGTCAAGATTTCAGCATTACCTGTGAAGCTACCGGCAGTCCGTATCCCAGCATCAAATGGACCATGGTAGGTTCATGAAACGGCTTACGTTACCCAAACAATATTTGATACTAAGCATTGCTTTCAATTTGATATCAATTGAGAAATCAATCATGCCTGATTTTCACTTGCTTCTAGCTTTGCTTTCAATTTGATATCAATTGAAATGGCAAGCTTTTGACTTAAAGCTTTGCTTTGGAAAGATTGTCATGGAAAACTCTTCCCCCAATAGAAATTTCATATTTCTCAATATTTTTGAACTATATTTTAGACTACATAAAATTAATACATTTCTAAATTTAATTAAATTTTTCTGTGTTCAGGTTCACGACTCTCTTGCCGATAATGTGCATCAAGCTGGTAATGTGCTGCGCATTATTAATGCCAGACCTGAAAATCGTGGCATGTACGTCTGTATTGCCGAAAATCCTGCTGGCACTGCTCAATCGAACAGTGCTATCGATATTGAACGTAAGTTATCTTTATTCATTAATTCATAATCTAATAAAATCAAGCAAAAAGAAGGACCTTAATAATAATAATTGATTGGCGCAACAGCCCGTGTGGGCTTAGGCCTAGCATCCTCGCATTAACTTGTGTGTACCTACTTGTTATATTTTGCACAAATTAATGGGACCTACAAATAACCGTATCCGAACCGGTTGAGAGAAGAACCTTATTCAGCGAATTATTATAATTCAAATTTCATACTGTTAGTCAAAAGAATTTTCGAGATAATCTATACAACGTTTAATATAATATTTTGTTTGAATAATGAGGTTGGGTCCAACCTATTCAACTCGTTCAAAACGGAAAGTAGAGAATGTCCTATGAATATCTAGAGACAACCAGAGCCTCAACAGTGGTCTTTTAAACACCCGACTTTGCCGTTTAGGTAACTACAACATGTGCTGGATAGATTCCAAAAAGAAAGCTTCCGTTTTCCTATCGATATGGAACAAGGACTTATATATTAATTAAAAAAGAATTGTGACCATGAGCGCCATGAGACAACATTCGTGATTGGTGACAACTATGTAGGTGATTTAGATGACTTGATTTAGTTGACTAGATTTAATTCTCAATATAGTACAAACCAGTTTTCATCGAATTCAACTTGTTTGATACTCTTGGGAACTACAAAAGGTCATACTCATCAACCTTAGCTTTCTTGGGATTTTTGGGAACTACAAACCCAATCCCTTTAAACTTATGTTACTTAGAAATATTGAGAACTACAAAAAGTCCTTATCATCGAACTTAGTTTCTTTGGAATATTGGTAGTTGCCGATTCATGCCGTAAAATCCTAACCCACCATAACGACCCAACCCTGCGCCAAGTTCTTTGTTTAATTTACATTTGAGTAATATGATCCTCCCTTTCTTTTTCCCATGCATAATTTTAAGCATCTTTCTTAACATGTACAACTCTAATCAAGCTCTTTCTATAAATTCTTCTCTATTCCATTTTATTGTAATTATTTTTGATTTTATTTTAAAATATTATACTTTGCCAAAGTTAACAAACGTGGAGTTGGTAATAAGCACATTCCAAATGACTACCTATTATTACTAATTTGTACAACAACAATAATTTACTTGATGCTTGCAGCACGTGAGCGCCCCACCGTCGAGATACAGCCGTCAGAGCAAGAGCCACGTCATGTCAACTCACAAGGCATGCTCTATTGTATCGCAAATGGCATACCCAAGCCCAAGGTGCAATGGCGTCGTGTCGATGGTCTGCCATTGTCGGTGCGCCATCAGGAACAGGATGCCGGCTATATACTGTAAGTGCAGATTCTTAGTATAAACATATGTAATTTCATATGTATGTCTGCTCCGATTTGAACATAATATTAATAAAATATGTCAGATAATTGATAAAAATTTTGCCAAAAGAAGAGGCTTTAACTTGCAGGCTAAGCTATCCAGCTACTTAAGTTCTAAATCAAATTACATAGCTATAGCACTTTAGACTTTTCTCAGCTAGCCTTTTCTATAAAATTTTTTTACTTTTACGTATGTATGTGAGATTCTATGATCATTCTAAAATCAGTCAATTAATTGTATACCGAAATCGTTCTCACTTTTTCGCGTTTGATTGGAATCTTATGTATTATAGAAACTGAGAGTAGAACATTATATTTTATGGCAATCGAATCTGAGTCCCATTCTAGCCAGTTAAGGATAACAGCTGTGGTTGCTAGCACAGAAAATGTTCTCATCTTATGCTTTTCCAATTGCACAGCATCTATTTAGTATATCACTTTTGAACTAGAAGCTTTCCTTAGTCCTTTCAGCTCCTTATCATCTGATAAATATAGTATATCTGATATTATTTACCTATACATATTTATAGTATATACTATTGTATTATGGAAACCATAAAAAGTCACAATTTACACATGGACATTTTTCTTTCCGGAAAGTCGATTCGTAAGCAAGAGAGAAAAATAAATAAGATAAAAGAGCACAGCCTTTCTCGTACTAAAAATTCTTCTCTTGTGCTTATTGCTCTCACACATTTTTGACATTTGCAACAACAACAACAGCAAAGACAGAAAAATAATTTGCCAAACAAGACTTTCCCTGAGAAAGCTCTTTCTTGGGAAAGAATACAAGAAATTATAGAAAAATCTACACATAAATATTTCCGTGCATACACGCTTAGGCAAAGATCGATCTTATTGAAAGAAATACAATTTAATAATCATCACACTTTCCCGCTCTTTTTGTTACTCTCTTTCTCGCAGCATCAATGACATACAGCTTGTCGACGCTGGCGATTACGAGTGCATTGCTGAGAATGCTGTTGGTCGCGCCAGCGCCATCACTACGATACGTGTTGTCGAAGCACCGGTGATCACATTGGAACCCGATCAAGATGAGCTGCGCATCACCGAAGGCGATGAAGTCAAACTAATCTGCTCGGCCACGGGTGCACCCAATCCCACAGTACAATGGATACCGTTGGTGTCTGAATTCACACTTGGCGCTAAGCCACCCACGAGAACCGTGAATCAAGGTGTATTGGAGATATTCCGTGCGTCCCGTCGCGACTCTGGCACCTACAAGTGTGAGGCTACCAATGAAGTTGGCATGGACGAGCGCTCCATCAGAGTTGAGGTTATGCCCAGACGTGGTGATGCGCCCGGTAAGTAGTTATTACCATTATATGCTATTTGCAACTTTTTTATTTATTATTCTGCAACAATTTTTTGCATGTCTTGCATAGGCAAACAGAAGCACGGTATATATATATATAGAGTTTACTTGTGGTTATGTGCTACCATATTAAAGAATAATCTTCTTTGCTACTTTCATAGACGACAGTGATGTTGAACGTTATCCATATGGGCCATCACAACCTCAGCGTCCACCATATGGCGCACCATCGTACGGTGGCCCGCCAAAGAATATCTATCAGGCCAATGCCGGTGATAATGTAACTCTAACCTGTGATCCACGTAAGTCAGCAGCAGACCAACATCAAACACTCATATCCTAAATGTTGCTCTCTCTCTCTCTGCACAGAGGATAATACGCCATATCAGCTGGCACGCTGGGAGCGCATCGATGGGCGTCCACTGCCACCGAACTCGTATCTCGATCAAAACAGTCTGATCATACGTCACGTCAACGAGGATAACAGCGGCAAATACCGCTGCAATGCCTACGATAATCGCGGCATTGTTGTCACCTTCGTCGTGGCCGAACTGGTGCTGGTGCCCATACCGCACATCACCTTCCGCCCCAAGATACCGATCGTTGTGGTCGCCAACGAAAATGTCGACATCGAGTGTGAGGTGTCCGGTGAGCAGCCCATTGCCGTCTCCTGGCACACTGACAACAATCGTCCGCTGCCCTTGTGAGCCTCATCGCTACTTTTGCACTTGTTCAATGAAAATATTGACAAAATTTATTTTTTTACAGCAACGTGCATATTGATGGTCAATATCTGCGCTTCGTTTCGATCACGCCGGCCGATGCTGGCCGCTACTACTGCACTGCATCGAATCGTTATGGCAACACCACCAACATGGCTGAGGTGGTTGTGAATCGCGGCAACGTATATGAGGCGCAGCCACAAGCGCGTCGCCACGACATCAACGAAGGTGGAGACGTCACACTGAAGTGTGATGTACAGCAGACGCGGGAGCCCATACGTGGTGAAATACGAGTAAGTTGATGTGGCAACCACTTGCCATTATAATGGAGATCACAACTATTTCGTAACCTCGCTCAATTAATCGCTCCATAGAGCATAGACTAATGGGGTCCAGTTAGGCGTGACTTAGCCCTAACTTAACTTCTTATACCTTCCATAGAAACTTAGCAACGATTACTTATGATTTCGAAATCAGCTGTTTCTGTATTGACTGTGTACAAAAGTAACCAAAACTACTTTTCTTCATTTAACTTAGAGACAATCACAATCTAATTGTATTACAATTTGTGTGGTTATTTGATCGAGAAAACATAACTTAAAAAATTTTTTTTCATTTTCTTCATCTGAAATTCCTGTTTTCTTCTCTATTTTCCTAAGTTTTATTTCACTTCTATTACAAGTCTTAAAACCATGCAGTGGCAACGCTGCTTGCTGTAGTGCAATTTGCTCACGTTCCCGTTTGACATAACTTAGAAAGCTAAAACCTGCAGCTCTCTGAGTTTTCTAAGTTGAGAGTTATGTCATGAGTAGCAGCATATACAGAGTTTCCGTACGGCAGGTTCGCCGTAGTCAAGTTAAGTAACGGCTAAATGATAACTAACTGGACCATAATTTTTCCAAGTTTTGTTACGTTTAGAGTAATCGCATGCACAGAGTTTCCTTATGGCAGCTCAAGCCAGGTTAAGTCAAGTCAAGTTAACTTAAGTTACGGCTTTTTCATGACGACATAACTCATTTGAAAATATGTAACCTCAAATAATGCCTGCTCCCTCTCTCTCTTTCTCCCTCTCTCTTTGTCACTTGTAGTACGAATGGCGTCGTGAGGATGGCCGTCCATTGCCGAGCTCTTCCTACGTACGCAATCAAGTGCTCTACTTGCGTAACGTGCACCAACAGGACGAAGGACGTTACGTGTGCGAATCGTATTCGACGGCCGGCAGCACATCGGCGCCATCATATGTAGATTTGTTCATAAAGCGTGAGTATCCTTTAGATCGTTTTGGCAGACAAAATCCCAGATCGCGAAGAAATAACGCGTACAGACGACGAGGCAATTGAAAAAAGCACTCACTTAAAAAAAAATAAAAATAACAAATAATTAAAAATTAAAACAAGCAAACAAAATTGCAAAACAGAAACGAAACGAAATTTTAAATTTTCCTTACATACGAGTATATGTAAATATATATATAAAACAGAAAGTGAAATTTTTTTCTACTGCATTCATTTTCAAGTGACTTAGCTGTTTTTATTTTGTAGAAATATAAATTAACTTCTTTTTTCTGCTTTTTGAAAAGCAAAATACAGTAAAAAAATTTTATTTTTTTGTATTTTAATACTAAAAAATAAAACAATTGGGCATGTGAGGCAAAATTTACAACTACAAAATTTTCAACACTGATTTTACTTATTTTTTTCTTGTTGTATACTGTTTAATTTTTATTTGTTTTTGTGTTAAAGCTTAAAAAAAAATGTTCACTCAGTTTCGTTGTAAAAATATAAGCTTTTACATTTAACTTTTATAAAACTGCCAAACAAAAACAACAACAACAACATAGAAAAACAATAACCAAGCATTTTGCTGTAAATACCACCAACAACAACAACATTCACAATTAATTGTTTAAAAATTTTACATTTTTAGTTCATCTTGTTTTTGCGTTTTTTTACCAGCAACCTTAAAAAAATAACGGTGGCGGAATTTTAACCTTAAAAACTGTACATAAGCAAATGCACAAAATTTCTGCAATATTATTTAAAAAAAAGGAAATTTTATTACTTGGTAAAATTGCATGCTCCAAAAAATTGCCCAAATTTTTTTTATGAAATAAAATTTCAATGCTAAAAAAAGAAAGAAACATTCATTAATTTTAAGTATACCACGAGATTTTAATTAATTAATTAATTTTTTGGCTGCATATAATTTTTTCACTCGTCTTAATTTAAACATATAATCGCCTAAAATTCTTTAAATGATATTTCTTAATGTAAAAAAACAAACAAAAATATTTGCAAAACAACAACTACTACTGGCTGCCATTGAATACATACATAAATATATATATATAAATATTTACATACATGCATACTACTACTAAATATATATAAATATTAAGCAAAACAAATAAATACAACAATTTATTAACAATTTTACATTAAAAAAAAAATCTACCAAAGAATAACCATTTTTTATTTGTTTTCTTAGTTTTGTTTTTGTCACATTAATTAACAGTTTTTGCGTATTTTTGATTTTGCTTTTTGTTTTTTTTTTACCTTCATTTTTATTTAAATTTTTATTTTGGCTTTTAAATAAAAATTTATATATTTTACTAAACAATTTATAAAGTTTTCGGTATTTTTTAACTTTTTGTGAAATTCGTCCCTGCAAATCAAAATTTCATAAAAAAATTTTCCAAATTGTCAATTGTTTTTTATTTAAAATTAAAGTGTTTAAAAGAGAGAGAAAAACAAAAAACAAAAAATTGGTTGTGGATTATTTTAGTGTTTCTTATTCAACTTCTTCTTCCTCTTTACTGTTACTTTCAATTTTCCTTTGGTGTTTTCTTCACTTTTCATTTCTCACACTTTTTACTTTACTTTATTTTATCTGCCATCTTCTTCTGTCTACTGTGTATCTCCCTTTCGACGGTTGTCTATCTCAACCAATATAACGCCATTTGTCTACTCTCCGCTCTTTCACGCTCTTACACACACACACACATACAATTGAAATTGCACAGTTTGACAATTTTATTTGTTAAATGTACTAATTGTGCTGTTTAGTTTACAAATATGTTAGTAAAATGCTGGTATAAGTTTCTATCAAACATTTTATAAATCTATCAAACTTCCACTGTTACAGTAAAATGGTCAAACTTTGCTATCGAACTATGTATCAAATTCTACACTTGCATTGTAAACTGTCATTTTCCCAACGCTCTTCTGGCCTTTCTCTACTTCCTTTACTGCTCCTGACCAATCACATATATGTATGCATATAATTACTTGTACTTATTTTCAGCGTAGTTTTTCTTACATTCTTGTACCTTCATTTCAGCCACACCCACTTCTACATTGTCATAATAATTGTTACCCAAGTGCTGCGCTTACTTCCCATTTTCTTTGAAATTTCTACATTTTTAATTTTTTGCTTGAATATTCAATCATTATCATCATTTTTATTCATTTTACCAATTTACAATCATATTAAATTTGCAAAATTTAAATACTATCTAAAGATGATAACCACATTTTTAATATACCAAATTTCCAGCAAATATTAGCGCCTCATAGAGTTAGACCTAGCTAGTTAGCTTGTCTTAATGTGCTTATCATATTTATAAGAAACAATTTGAGGGACTTTCCTTTGATAAAGAATATTTTAGACAGTCCACTGTAGACGTCCAACCAAAAAATATGCTCAACTCATACAACGAAAATTTGTCTATGGCATATCATAATATTAAGACCCGCTCTATAGGCTTTGTCAATATTGCCACAAATTATTGCGACCCATGCTCTTGTAGGCATATTCAAATATGGATACAGGTTTTCGTGTGTGGTCTCAGCCAACTTTTTCTTGTGATCAATTTTATTTTCCCTTTCATACTTCCCATCTGTACCACAGATCACGACAGTAACAGACAGATCTGAAGAGCTTCTCTCAGCATTTCCTCACACATTAATGTGAGTACATATACTGCTTTTCAAGGCATTTTCACTGTATTGAAATAGCAAATATTTTTGGAAATCAGAAACGATTTTTCAATGGTTCGCTAAACTTAAAGTAGCTATCTTACAATTTGGTATGACTTTAAAGCGGAATTCAGACAGATTTCGTCCTCAGCTATTAGCAGAAGTTTTTCTGATTACAATACTCTACAATGATTTTATTATACGAAGATATTATATGGTTGCTATATAATTCGAGAGCACTGATTTTAGCTGCATTTGCAGATTTTTCCCCAATAATAAAATTTATAACGACTAGCACTTTTCCATACAGACTTTTTATACCAACTCAGAAACTCACCTCAGGCACGTCATGCCATATACACCTCAGCGTCTCTCTGATTTGAACAATATAATTTCATATCTTATAGCAATCAGATTTTCATACAAACTTTTGTTCTTTATCAAACCCGAAACTCACCTCAGACACGTCATGTCATATACACCTCAGCGTCTCTCTGATTTAAACTGCATACACAGATTTTTCGCCAGTTATATAATTTTTCGTACTATAGTACATTTTCATACAAACTTTTGTTCTTTATCAATGCCGAACCTTACCTCCTGCCATATTCAACTCGCTCGATGCCATATTCAATTCAGCGTGTCTCTCCTTAATGTGTATTTAATTTTACCAAAAAGTATATTTTATGTGTGTTAATTGTATATGTTACCCTTTTTCACATTTATGTACATCATCATTAGGGGCCAGTTTCTCAGTGGATGTTTAAATCTAATTTGCGAATTGAGTTTAAATCTAGTTTAACTTTTCTTGAGTTTCACAGTGCATTTATTTAAATACGGAATAATGAATGGCAACTTCGAATATTTCACAATTGAACACAGCACAACTTGCCAAAAACATATGTTCAATTGTTCAATTATGGAGGCAGCGCGAGCTAAAAATTTTTCGTCGGCCGAAAGAAGTGAATTATTGGATATTCTTCAAAGAATCCACAGTTTATATTATTTATAATACTACGGGATCATTTATATGTGCTACACCATGCAGTTGTATGTTTAATTTGGCCGCTTATAAATTGCAATATTGTCGACGCAGCTTGCTTGCTCATCCGAAATCAGCTGTTTATTTGTTTTCGATTGCAACTCTGTGCCGTACTTAAATGCCCACAACCGGGCATTTAAATTGTATTTAACTTCCCACTGTGAAACTGAAATTCCCTATTTAAACTGCAATCAGAGTTTAAACATCCACTGTGAAACTGGCCCTAAGTATTATAATTTTCTTAAGCATTTAATTTAATTGTTTAGCTTAAATATATGTCATTTTAGTTGGTAATTAAACCTTTTTTGACACTTCGAAAAACAAACGCACTCAATTCATTTGAAAGAATGAATTGCAATTTGTTGTAATAGCACCTTTGTAAGTGTTAACGGCGCACGCACACACACGCACACCAAAATGCACACACACATACACACACAGCAACACTGAAAGTATTGTACACCGTTAAAAAAAACCAGCAACATATTACTTTGTGTTAACCTTTGTTTTAATGTAAATTTAGACTTATAATAAGTTAAATCAGTAAAAAAGGAACCAGGAAAATATATTTTTCTTAAATGAAATTATTTTAAAGCAAAAATTTTGCACACAATTTTTCAACAATCTTTTTATCAACTACTATATAGGTATATATATTTGATTGCTTTAAACAGACAAAAAAAATGACAAACCCCAAATAATTTTTACATTTTTTATTAATTTATACATTTTTTTCTCTGCTTCTCTTTTTTTACATTTTTTCTTCCTACTCCTTCTACTCTACAAAATGTACTACTATTTCTCTGCATTTGCTTTGAAAAACTAAATCGAAAACAAACATTCAACCAAAATGTAAAAAAAACTGCATTATTTATATCTCAAAAAAAACATCAATTCGAAATTCGACACTACAAAATTTTATTGCATTGTAAAAAAATATTTCATAAATTCTGCAAAACTAATTGGTGTCATATAAAAATTGTACTGCAAATGTACACACAATCGAAATTGCAATTTAACATGTTAAACCAAAAACAACAACAACAATAAATATGTAAACAACCACAACACTACAACGAAAACAAAAACTGCAGGCGGTTACAGCAAAAATGAGATACCTTGCATGGTTTTCTATATCTGTACAGGTGTGTTACGCTATTAAACCACATACACCCTACACCCCGCACCCATTGCAGCATTGCCTTTCAATCTGCTGCGAGAGAGCAACGCAGCAAACAAGCTTCTACCTATTTTCCTTATTTATCTGTATGAACTTCTTTAAATTAGTTGCGTATTTTAAATGTTTTTTAGCACAGTCATTAATGCGCTTTCGAAGTGTGCCAAGTCGATTATTTGCAGTGTACCGTTTACCGTTTACTTGTTAAATAAGCTTATTACTACTTAAATTGGTCGAGACATATTATATTCGCTCACGAGACATTTTAAATAGGTCGAGACATATTATGTTCGCTCACGTTGATTTATACTATCATCTGATAGCTTCTGTATGCTGTAGCAAATATTTCGCCCTTAAAAATGCAACTCTATACGTGAAAGACACAACTTAACGGTAAAAACAATTAACAATTGAAAATGGCGCTAGTGTTCGTCGCGCATATATTTCTTCTTCTGTCATAGTTTCAATGCAAAATGTTTCGAACTACATATACATTTTTGGACGCTTTAGCGCCGGGGTGGCTCAGTGTACCAGTTCTTAGTCGCTGATGCGGGAGGGCCTGGGTTCAACTCTCAGTCCGGCACATAACATCTAATCAAACAAAGAGAATTTGTATTCAAATTGTTTCTTTGCCATGAATTGGCAATTATCCGAGAATATTCTTTGGCATGAACAGCTTCTCAATCCGTTCGGATTCGTTTAATGTAGGTCCCATTAAATTTTGAAAAATATGACAAGCACACACAAGTTAATGCCAGAAAGCTAGGCTAAAGCCCACACGGGCTGTTGCGCCAATCAATTATTATTAATTATTTATCGATTAATAGTTTAAAGCTGATACGTTGGTAGGTTAAGTGGTCGTCTCAAGGACATCACTTAGGCCAAAAGGCCCATTTTGTTACCATGTGAGGTTTTCACCTATGCACTTCCCATGTATAAAGCTGATAGAATCAATTATATAAATTTGAACTATTTTTGTCTTGGCACACTTCGGAATGTAATCGTCTATAGCACAGAGAGTATGCTTTAGTGCAATTTTACTTATTTATGCTTCTTGTTAGTATTTTGCATATTTTCTTAATATACTTAAAAGTTTACTACTTTCATTATACTTATTATATAACTAGAATTTGTGTGTTTTTAATTATAATAGAACTTTCTTCTTATTATTTTATAAATTTTAATTATGTGCCAGTGTGTGTGACATCACATTTTTTTACTTAACCTAACATACATACCATTAGCACTATTGAAATGTATGAGCATTTTTGCAAGCTGTGTTACGTTTCATGTGTTGTAGTTGTAATAGCAGTAGAGATCTCAGCGCATAAGAGAGAGCAGCATAAAGAGTATGTCTATTTTACTCACGTGAACGGGAAAGACCAACAAGCAGGCATGCTGTCGGCCATTTTGTTAGCAGTCAGTGCTGCCGTTTGCACTTTAATTGAAGTGTTTCACTACACTTTTACAGTTTCGGACAGCGTCTTTCAATAAAAGACCGGTTTCAAAAAACCATTTCATTGGGCCTATTTTTTAAGGCACTTCACTTCAACTTATTTAAAATCTGTACCCTTTTTTGTTAAAAATCACCTCAGTTCACTGTTTCGAGGAAATACCCCTATTCACTTTTTCGAGAAAATACTTCGATTCGCTTTTCTTTTTTTTTTAAAACCCCGCTCACTATAAATTTTCAAACGACAACACTGATTGTAGACTTATTAACTTCAATTCAATTAGTCACAGTGGCCGGGCTACGACCTGACGTGGGGCTTCTGATATTTCATAAGTTCTCTCAGTCCCCCACTTTCATGCTCTAACAATTGCGCCCGCTCTCTCTCTCTCTCTGTCCATATATATTTTCGGCAATCAGTGTGTCTTTTTTATAGTAACTTATATTTTGTCAAAAATGCTATGATATATTACTACTAAAGAATATTATTGTTAATAGAACTGGCAATATATTAATTGTAACTAAACTGAAATTGAAAAACCTTAGCAATTTTAACCAATTAGCGTATAATATTATACCTAAGATTTCCGTATTACTAAATTATAATTTCTGAACGCATTACTTGCTAAAATAATTATTTGACTTTATACTAAAATTGTTAATCTAAAACATTATTAACAATTGATTTCTAGCGTAATTGCATATGTAATTTATTTATGTAGCAAAATATAGCAAAAACTACTAATTCCACTTGTAGATGAAATTGTTATTGCGAAATTCATACGACATGCGGTAATACAAAAAAATCATGGAATAGGTAAAACATATTGAAAGTAATTTATTTGCATATAAAATTATATACGAAATACATTAGTAGTGCTTCAAAATTACAGCAGACTTTTTTGATAACCAAGAAAAAGTTTGTGCAATAGAAAAATTTCGAAAAATTTAAATAATTCTGAAATCACTATTCATTTCTCGAACTGAAGGATTGTTCACATATCCACTTAAGGTATATAACGCCATAAAATGCTTTGATTACCACATGAATACTATTTTCAACTTTCCTCTCTATATGGCCTGTCACAATTTTCAGAGAATAATCCACTCTTAATAGAAAGTACACTCTTCAATCTCTGGCTATTATGCTTTCCAAACCCATATTACTTCATTCTTTAGTACTACCTAAAATTTGATCATATTCCACAAGAGTATTGCATTTTTTTTACAAAAGCTTAAAAATCATACAATTGTTAATTTTTAATTCATTTTTGATCTATTAACCACAACTTTGGCAATAAAGCTTTTCTTGATAAAAAGCCAAAATGATATAAACAATTCGAGTGTTTCGAATATTGTTCTGTTAATAATTAATATGTATTCAAATTTATTGGCGTTATTTTTGCACAAAAAGTTTTCTTCAAAACTGAAACACATTTTAGTTTAAACTTTAAAGCCTTATTTTTTAATCGTTTTGCATAAAGCGGTATTTTTCCAAAACTCTTTTTAGCAAAATAGCAATTTTTCCGCTTGACATTTTGCAAGATGAACTTATTGACATAGATGCATTAAATTTTTTACATACTACAAAATTTTTATAACATAATCTATTGCCTGCTTTAATTTTGATTTTCAAAAATAAACAACCATTTTCTAGTTTTCTTTCCATTCTAATGACACCCACTTCTACCATTTTTAGTAGTGTTTGTGTATGCCTTACTTTAAGCCATATCATACGATCTTTGCCCTACATTTTCATGCTAATTAGTTTCTTTTTTATTTTCATATGCTTTCCTTCTACATGCGTACTTTTTATGTCTTTGCTACCTTTTTTTAACTACCAATACTACAAAATACCTGTCTACAAAAACATCTATATTTTTTCTAAAATGCGTAACAAAACTCTATGCGAAATAATCCACAATATAATTTATTTCAACAAACAAAAATACGTCATACAATGCAAAACCAAAATCATGCCTGCTCAAATGCAACGCTGTGTGTCGCGCCATATATAACTGTGTGTGTGCACTGTTGCCATATAACGGCTGTGCGCCATTTTAAAATTGCAACAACAAAATTTTTTTTGGCGAATTTACGCACCAATATCCAACAACTCCTCCTGTACCCTGAAAACCAAAAGACTTTAAGCCCACCAAATCGATAGCCGCCAAGCCGCCAACACGCCTCACCAGCATCTGTCAGCCCAGCGACTTCAAGTGCGTCTCACACCCGCACACCTGCGTCAAGGCCGCCATGGTGTGCGACGGCATACACGATTGTCTGGACCACTCGGATGAGTTCAACTGCACGCGCGAGCACCAAGCGCCCGGCTTCAAGCGCTGGAAGAAGGATGGCGAGTCACGCACGCGTCGGCAGCCACATACAGCAGCTGCTCCAAAGCAACGCTGGTCCAACGGACGACGGCTGAAGCGTCGGCAACAGCAACAGCAGCTGTTGCTACAGCGCAACAGCAACAACAACAACAGCGTGCCTCATAATTTAAGAAATTTCGGTTTGTTTTGAACAAGTTTTACTTTCACACTCCTTTTCGTTGATTTGCCCCCCTCACACTTGAAATATTTGTTTTCTTAGTTGAAACGTAAAACTCCTACACTTTTTCACTCTTGATTGATATATATCATTGAGATTTTTTTTGTTACACCAGTTTCACATGTTGTTTTTAGTTGAAATACACACACAAACACCATACTTTTTGGAAAATTTTTGTAATTTTGATCCATTTTACGTTTTATTCCTTTATTTTAGTAAACTTTGAACAGGCAATCCCAAAGAAAAAAGTAAACATTTATTTGTTGTGGTAAATTTGCAAGGTGTCAACTGCGTTTCGTAAAAATAGTATGCCCCTCCTTAGCAAAACACACGCCCATCAGTTGCTGTAAAAGTAGTTAATTTTGGAAATTTGTTAGTATAATTAGCTTGTATCCACAATCTATATATTATATGTAAAGCTGTATAAAGAAGTGTGTCACAAAAATTTCAACACTGCAACACAGAATGCACCCCTGTAAAAGTACACGTAAATGAGTCCCATTGTAGCGGTATAAAGAGCCATTTTATTATTAACGACTTTTTTGGGGGTAAGCACAAATAATTTTAAAAATCTTTACTCGGAATAGAATTAATTTTATTCGGACTTGCGAGATTAACGAGATAACCACGGAAAGAGATTAAGTGTATTTTATATATGGAGTATGGATCTAGTCTTCTAGCCACCGCGGCCTGAAAGGCCTACTTTGAATTTATTCAGATATCCTAGTGAAAATTATACTCCTTAATATTTTCACCATCAACCAAATAAATCGTGAAGTTGTTATAAAGATAATCGAGAGAAAATGTTAAAGATCTCCGAAAACTTGGTATCTTCGAAACTATTTGAGGTGGTCCTATTGAATGTCTTACTCTACTTTGCATATATGTAATTATTGAACCAGGACGTAATAAGTTTCTTTTTTAAAAACTTTAAAGAAGATATATATATTTGAAAACCATCTTTTTCTATAAAAAAAAAAGTGACCTTATAAGAATTCCTTTTTCCTTTAAGGAAAGAGAGCCCTTAAAATAAGTAAATAGGCACCCAGGAGAATTTCGGTTTAAGGCCTGCTGTATGTAGCTCTTTTTAGAGTAGTACTATAAGTTAGAATCAGCTAGGGTACGAGTATTCAGATTCAGAGCCTTTGGACCCAATATCAGATATCTACACTTTTAAATCGTCTTGCTCGACAACTTTCTTCGAAATCTACGGTCTACTCAAAATTGTATTCGGCGTTTCACTTACATCACTTCTTTTCTCAAATTATGAAAAGTGTTTAATAGGCATATTTTCGAATTTCAGATTTTAAAAAATGTGTTAATTCTTATAGGTAAATATATTTTGAAAAATTTTAGCACAGCTCTTTTTAGTTCTAAGCTGCCATAATGTAGTAAATTGAAATGCTATATATCGTATAGACACATAAATACATAGACTTTGTAAGTACAAACAAAAATTGTATAATTTCGTATATGTAAATATTTTGTAAATAATTTACGTATCTGCAAATGCATCGTATGCTTCATTCACTACCCAGCGCTACCTTTCGTCACTCTTCACACCAAATCATGCCTTTTATTAGTGCTACACTGGGAAAAAAATTATTTTATGTATATAAAGCTTCTTGTACGTTTCTGGCTTTTTTGCATGCTTTAGCGCAAATTTCGGACAACATTACACTGTAAAAAAGTTTATTATAATTTACTGATTTTAATTGCACCACAAAATGACCACAAAAAAATTATCCCAACCAAAATTTTGTAAATAGTTGTATACACAAACCAAAATTGAAACACATTGCAATTTGGAGTTATTAACAATTTCAAGCCATAAAGAAAATATTCGTAAAAACTGATAATCATTTTCTAGCAAAAGTTAACATGCAATGCTTTTAAGAAGAGACTATAAGATATATGTACATATAGTGCAAGACATCCTCTGAATTCCTTATGAACCCAATTAAAACTAATAAAAAGTAAACTGTTTTTGAAAGTGTTGATTCATCATCTGTCATTACAAATTGGCTACTCTCCGAGAGTATTCTTTGCCTAAATATAGCTTCTCAATAACGTTCGGTCTCGCTCGGCTAAACGAACTAGCAACTCTCCGATTGCCTTGATACGGCAGCTCAATGCCATTCGTGCTAGACTCTAGGTCCCATTAACTCGCGCTGCCTTTAATATATGAATATATGTGAATATAAATGAATATACCTGGCTCAATGTTTCAAAGATTTGAACCTTACCAAATCAATGATGCCTAATTCAAATTTGAAGTGCATCACTAAATTTATACTAATAGCCCTATTCTGGCCAGCGTCACAAAAGTCACAATTCCATAGATTGAGCAAAAGTTGGCTCTTTAGTTGAAGCTGCTTTCCTCCCATTATATGAGCTCCCAGCAGACTCTATGATCAACAGCATCAGTTCTCAGTTGCGCACCACTGCCAAACTCTTGGCACTTTCTTCTTTTATTTTTCTTAAATTTTGTCTAAAAAATCTTCACTTTTTGAGCATTGCATTTTAAATTTTGTTTTTTCTTTGAATACTTTTTAGCATTTGAAGTTAACTAGACTATGTTTGTCTCTGCACTTTCGCATAAAATATTTTTTGTATGCGTTTTTCAATTCAACATTATTAATTTTTTAGTTTTGGTAAAATGGTAATATCATATTGTGTTTAGTTTCATTTTAGATATCATTTGTTTTTGAAAAAAAATATTCGTTTTCATATATTCAAGATTTAGTTAGTTCTCAAACTTATATATATTACATAGTATATTTCTTTGTATTTGTATGTTGAAATGGAAATTCATGCTTTTACAAAATTTTGCTAATTGATGTGTTTTTTCTCTCTTTCCCCGACTCGCCCCACCATCATATTCGTAACGAAAATTCAAAATTTGAAAACGTCCTTGTCATCATGTTCACGTTGCTACTGCTACTGTGTGTGTGTTTGTTCGCAATATATGCCAAATAATACATCGTCAAAAATCGAACACACCATCGACCAAACATCGCCAACAAAACATCGTTCGTTTCACATCACCAACACCAAACACTCAATCAAACAAAACAAAACTGCTTTCGGATATGATTTTAAATATTGAAATATCAAAATTTTTTGCGCCAACATTGCTGCTGTCTACAAAATCGTATATGTTTTGTGTGTCCCTTGATCTCGATTACAACAAAAACCGATCGTCGTTTATGCGCTTGCTATTCACATCGGTTATATCGATTTATCAACGTCTAAATTGTACACAAATTAAACAATTAAACGTGACACCATTTTCGCTGTCGAACTATCGCTTCTCTTGCAAAAAATTACTACAATCGATAATCGACACATTTATCGGCAACTGTATATCGTTATCGAAAAAAACTGCTATTGTTTTGGAAAATTTGAAAACAAAATTGAACACGAAGCAGCTGCTCAACCACCATATCGTCCACCATATCAAGCCCCATACCAACCCCCTTATGAGCCAGAGCCAACGCGCCCCACATCACTTCCACGTGCTCCCAGCCTAAAATTGGATCAGCAACATTCGACGTTACGCGTTGGTGAATCCACCGAAGTGGAATGCTACTCATCCGACAGCAGCTACACAGATGTCGTGTGGGAACGCTCCGATGGTGAACCATTGCCGCCACACATACAGGTAAGCAGAAGTGTCACTTGAGCATCGGCTTATTTGAGACCAGAGTTCGGAAAACACGCAGACTTTACTCACATTCATCGATAAATTATCACTGCAAATCGATAAAATCTCGTTCTCCTTTCATGTGCCCCACAGCAAGTGGGCAACCGTTTGATTGTGTCCCATGTGACCGCCGCCGATGCAGGCAACTACGTGTGCAAGTGCAAGACCGATGGCGGTGATCTCTATACCACCAGCTACGAGCTGGAAATCGAGGAGTCACAACATGAGTGGAAACGACCCAAAATCAAACACACCAACGTTGGTGCGACAGTGACATTGAACTGCGATGCCGACACCGGCAACGGTAGACCCACCTACAGATGGTCACGCCAGTACGGACAAATGCAAACGGGCAGGGATATACTCAATGTAAGTAGAACGTATTTCAATTATTCCAGCTAAAACTTCATTTGCTTCTATCTCTCTATAATCTACAGGACCAGCTCACGCTGCAGGACGTGCAGGCCAACGATGCGGGCACCTACATCTGCACTGCCACCACACCGGACGGTGAAACCATCGACTATCCCACCATACTTGTAGTCACCGGTGCCATACCGCGCTTCCATCAGAACCCCGTCAGCTACATGTCCTTCCCCACACTGCCCGACTCCTACATCAAGTTCAACTTCGACATTACATTCCGCGCCGAGCAGCCCAACGGTCTGTTGTTGTATAACGGTCAGAAGCGCGGCAGCGGCGACTACATATCGCTCTCGCTCAAGGACAGCCTGCCCGAGTTCCGCTTTGACTTCGAACAGAAGCCGATGGTCATACGTGCCGAACGCCCGATCACACTGAACGAATGGCACACGATACGCGTGCATCGCTTCCGTCGCGATGGCTACATGCAGGTCGATGATCAGCATCCGGTTGCCTTCCCCACACTGCCGCTGGTCGCGCCACTCGATCTGATTGAGGATCTGTATATTGGCGGCGTGCCCAACTGGGATATATTGCCAAAGGAGGCGGTCGATCTGCCGCAGGGCTTCGTCGGCTGCATCAGTCGTCTGACGCTACAGGGCACCATCACCGAACTCATGAAGGCGGCCAAACACAAGGAGGGCATCACTGCGTGCCAACCCTGCCAGGATAATCCCTGCGATAATGGCGGCATCTGTCTGGAGAGCCAAACGGAAATGGCCTTCACCTGCATCTGCCAGCAGGGCTGGACTGGACGCAACTGCGCCGTCGAGGGCACACAATGCACACCCGGCATTTGTGGCGCCGGACGCTGCGAGAACACTGAGTCCGGCATGGAGTGCTTCTGCCCGCTGAACAAGACCGGCGATCGCTGCCAGTACATCGAGCACTTGAACGAGCACAGTTTGGCCTTCAAGAGCAATAGTTATGCTGCCTACGGGTAAGTCAAGGGTAACCCCTAAGGACAAAACTTATAGCCCAGAGCTTAAATTCAAACTCAAATTGCAACTCATATGCCTGCGCCTTCCCACTTTCCAGCACTCCACGCGCCTCCAAGCTCAACATGAAATTCCAAGTGCGTCCCAACTCGCTACAGGACGCCATCTTGCTGTACGCTGCCGAATCGAAACTGCCCAGCGGTGACTTCGTCGCCGTCGTTCTACGCGACAAACACGTCGAACTGATCATCAATACCGGCGCGCGTCTGAAGCCGGTGCTGGTGAGATCGCTGAATCCGCTGCCAGTGAACAAATGGACTGAAATCGAGGTGTCGCGTCGCTTCGGCGAGGGCATACTGCGTGTGGGTGAGGAGCCCGAGCAGAAGGCCAAGGCCAGCGGACTGGCGCGCACGCTGTACATCAAGACGCCGCTGTATATCGGCGGCTACGATCACCAGAGCGTCACTCTAAATCGCGATGTCAACATCACCAGCGGTTTCGATGGCTGCATATCGAATGTAGGTTGATTGAAACCTTGTTCGGAACATATAATATTTGCTTTTCCCCACTCATAGCTCTCCGAATCTCAACGCCCCGTCAATTTGATCGCCGACATCGAGGACGCTGCCAACATACAGAATTGTGGTGAAATCAACGAAATCGACAAAACCGATTACGACAACTACGAACAACCTGCCAACAAGGAGCAGCCCGAGAGTCAGGATGCCTGCACCAGTGATCCCTGTGAAAATGGCGGCATTTGCAGCCTGCAGGACGGCATGGCGGTGTGCAGCTGTTCACTCGGTTTCGCCGGCAAATACTGCGAAGAACGTAAGTGGCGTTGACTGGCAGATGAGATTAAGCTACTTCACTAGATGAAAGGAGTGCCCTACTTGTTACCTTTGTTGCTTCTCTCACACAGACATCACCATCGAATACGATGCCAATTTCCATGGCAACGGCTATCTCGAGCTCAATCGCAATCAGTTCGATGAAAAGGTCGAACAGAAATACTCCTTCGCCGCCATGGTCTTCTCCACCACGGATCCCAATGGGCTGCTGCTCTGGTGGGGCCAACCGAAGGGTGAGGAATACACGGGACAAGATTTCATGGCACTGGCCCTTGTTGATGGCATAGTGGAGTTCTCCTTCCGTCTGAACGGCGAGGAGACAGTCATACGCAATCCCGACAAACGTGTCGACGACGGTCGCCGCCATATTGTGCTGATCAAGCGCACCGACAACACGGCCATGTTGGAGCTGGATCATCTGCTGGACGCAGGTGAGACCAGGCCAACGGGCAAGGATACCATGAGCCTGCCAGGACATGTGTTTATTGGTAAGTGCCTTGGCATATCTTGCATATAGCAATATGTGGGAAAAAATGGAAGGAATCATTTACTATACACACATTTCTTTCTACTTGCAACAGGTGGCACGCCTGATATTGCCAAATTTACTGGCGGCCGTTACGCCAAGAATTTCAATGGTTGTGTGCGTGTCGTGGAAGGTGAATCGAGCGGCATCATTCAACTCGGCAGCGTAGCTGTAAGCGGTGTCAATGTTGACACGTGTCCAATGTAAGTTGAACCAACATTTTTATTTAAATATACTTTTATTTAAAATTTTTATTTATACTATTTTTTATAAAAATTGTCAATAGCACAATGACTCAAAGTCTTAGCAAAAGCCCTCACACACACTTTGAAGCAAGAATTCTGATTAGACCCGTTTCCTAATCAGATTTAGGCACATATAATATATTTTACTTTTTTGTGACTTTTGTCATAAAATTTAACTTAAACTACTTAATATATTTTCAGCAAATGACCACAAAAATGGTTCCATAACTTTTTGTAGTTGTTCCCTCTCTCTGAGAGAATGTTTCTTGTTTGACAGTTTTACAGCTTTAAATGAAGAAAATATAAGAACGAACCTATTGATAATGATAGACCTCGATCAAACGATACTTCCTTTCGAATCGATGTGTTGAGAATACGATTAACATTTAGTAAACTTGGGGATTTCGACTTTCCTAATTTAAGACCTCGTGACCAAGGCAAAATCTACAATATTCAAATCTAAGAAGAGTAGCATATGCTTACTAATATTTTTAAGGGAAATAGTTCAAATAGTTAGTATTACATATATATGTCGCAGGGAAATGGTAAAATCAGGGATTTGACCGAGTCCCTAAGGGATTTGATCAACTCCCGGGAGATGCTAAAATAACAACTCAGTTATGCCATTTCCCTAAAGAGTCAGTGATTTGATCAAATCCCTAAACTGTTTTAGTGAAATGATGAAATTATATGTGGCGAGGTGGTTTTTACTATTTTTCTTCGCCCACCAACCAAGTATACTGTTTCTTTTGCTCGTTGCTGCCACAGCTCATTCGCTAGCTCGTATGTACGATATGAAAGTTTGCTTTTGTTTGTCATGCCGCTCAAATTCGTGCAGCTGGCTGACAAAAATCCTAGTGTTTAAAAGAAAAGATGATATATATTGTTTTGATATTTTATTTTTTAAATCATATATTGTTCAATGCAGAGTATTTTATTTGATTCAAATTCTGCTAGATATTTTGAAGTTGAAGCGGCGTTGGTGTCCTACAAAGAAACTACTGGTAAGTTTTCTGGAGTTAAATGAATGTCATAGTCGTGCTGATTAATACGTAGATACTTATGGCCTTGCTCCCAATCACCACCTCCAAGACAGTCAAAGAGTGTAAAGCCAAGCTTAACAGCGTAGGCTTTCACAACTCACTTGCCCTCTTTTGGGTACCGGGGCACTTCGTCGTGTCCGGAAATGAAGTGTCCGATGAACTTGCAAGATCAGGTTCTGAATACCACACCAAGGTCTGCCTTCTTCCATGGTCAAACCGTCCATCAACGACTGGGTTGTTTCTCAACCCGGTCAAAGATGGGCCGGGCTAGCTGGATGCAGACAGACGAAGCTCCTGCTTCCAACCGTCGACAAAAGAAAGTCTTCTTTTCTTAGGTCTTTAAACCGTAAGGACTGTAGACTTCTTGTGGGCGTCCTGACCGGGAAATACCTCCTGTGCAAAACACCTGAGTGCGATGGGTCTGGCCGACGACAGCGTCTGTGAAAGCTGTCTGGAGGACGAGGATACCGCCACCCACTTCTTATGCGAGTGTCCCGCCTTTTCCAGGTCGCGATTGCAGCTGCTGGAGTCAGACGTGGTGAAAACCGATCAACTAAGGTCCTTGCCACCATCGAAAATCCTCCGCTTTATTAAAAGCTCAGGAAGATTTCAGTGAAAGGAATTCGCTTACCAGTACAATGGACAAATACTTGTCTGCGTGTTGGTAGGCTTTTCATATTCCGACAGAAAAAAAAAAAATACTTTTTGTGCCAGGCTATCAAAATATTAGAATACTTGCCTCAATATTGCTAGTTTGTTTAAGGTTACTGCAGGGTATATCTCTTGGTGGTAAAGCAGGAAATGCACCGTTTTTAATAGAACATGCTCCAAAAAATAAAAAAGAATTTTCAGGTTTATTCCATAGAGAACAAGCTTTTCAAGAAGCTCTTTGAAATAAAATTAGATTGGAGTCCTGCTATTGGTTCTGTTTTTAAGACTAACATAACATACCGTGCATAGCTTTAGAAACTCTAGAACAATTGAAGTAAATACATGGATATTAGGTATTGTTATTTCGAACTATACGACATTTTACATATCTCTTCCTAATGGCCAGTCGACTGATGGGTTTCCTGAAGTATGTAGTAAATATAAATTGTCCGTTGCCACGATATTTTTACAACTGGATCGGAGTCATACTTTCTCTTCAAAATCCCAATAAATTTTATAGTACCTACTTTCATAACATCGTATTTTCTTCCATAATAGTACTGTTTACATGTCCGTTGCAGTTTGAGTAGTGGTGCCAATTTAAATTGTTCAATGACTGTGATAGCTTCTTCTATCCTTTCGTGCGTCCATAAAGGGTTTTCTTTATCATGCCGCTTGTTCAAAAATGTCTTGAAACACTAGGATTTTTGTCAGCCAGCTGCACGAATTTGAGCGGCATGACAAACAAAAGCAAACTTTCATATCGTACATACGAGCTAGCGAATGAGCTGTGGCAGCAACGAGCAAAAGAAACAGTATACTTGGTTGGTGGGCGAAGAAAAATAGTAAAAACCACCTCGCCACATATAATTTCATCATTTCACTAAAACAGTTTAGGGATTTGATCAAATCACTGACTTTCTTTAGGGAAATGGCATAACTGAGTTGTTATTTTAGCATCTCCCGGGAGTTGATCAAATCCCTTAGGGATTCGGTCAAACCCCTGATTTTACCATTTCCCTGCGACATATACATATGTGCGAGGGCTGTCCATTAAATAGCGAACTGCGTTGCATGGATGGTCTTTAGTTGAAATTCGCGTGAGAGCACTGGCTACTATGTTTCCGAGTGAGCCACTGAAGCGTCAGGAATCACCAAGCCGCCGAGGAACGCGTACCGCTCGAAACGGGATATTTTTTTGTGACTCTTGTAAACAATTGAGATTGACGAACAGATCGAATAAGTCAACCACTTGGCAAAAATTCTTAAAACTTGCATGAAATCTTAAAGGCTAAAATAGATGACACTGAAGAATACTGACCTAAGCCTAAATTTTGTAAAATACAACTTTTTTTGAATCAATTCGCATATTTACTAGGCAGACCTCTTGTATTAAATTTTGTCTTTAATTTAAGCTATTCAAATTTTTTTCAAATAACATCCTTAATTAAAAGGCTTACTTACTTTTCAAATCAAATTTTCAAAGGATTTGGCTTTATGAAGTTGTATATAATTTAATTTTTATATAGATTCTATTTATATAGGAAATTGTTGAATTTTACAAAACCTGTTTTTGTTTTCTGAAAAATCGCTCTTGTATTACTAACCTAAATTTACTCGAATACCCCTAAAATGCTTGCCCCGTGCAACTGCACAACACAGCACTTGGAACCCATCCAGCTTAGTCTATCACGAAATGGATCTGAACGACTTCCGTTTCGATCCGAGACTCTTCGATGAGGTGGATCAACCGCCACCGGTGCACATCATCTATCCGCGTCCAACCTTCAGCACGTTTCGACATAGCAGCGCCACTGCGAGCGCTGCAGCGGCACATGGGCGCCAACATCTGCTGCCCGCCTGCTGCAGTCCAACGCTGTACTTCTGCCTGGCGCTCAGCGTTAGCATTTGCAGCTGGCAATGCCTGCAGGGCGCGAATCTCAAGTTGTATGCGCTGCTGCGCATGCGCGGCAAATTAAAAACGACGTTCCATCTGGCGGCGTATGATAGTTAAATGCTTGGCATATTGTTAAAATTGCAGTTAGTTAGTAACTAAGCATTAAATATATATAAAATAGATATATGCAGTTCAACTAAAAACATATTAGAAATATTTTCTACACACGCGCCTCAGTTAACACATTGCAATATACATATATTGCAACAACAATAAAAGAAGTGAATACTATTAAATTAGTTTATGTTTAAATGAGTGTCTACAACTATACTAAAATTAATATAATACAATATAAAAGTAAGTGTTGTAAAATTATTGAGACAAGTCTGAGTAATAAGCCAGTTTGCGAGCATCTGTTGAGCAGGGGATCATATGACATATAGTATATATTATACCTATACATAGCAAATATTATGTTTGAAGTATTAGTAAAATTTTGAAAAAATTTCAGTATTTAGTTAAGCAAAAAAATTTACGCAAAATTGCTAATGAAGGAACGTAATGTAACGTAACGTTGGTTTTCATCTTCTGAAATCGGCAGTAAATATCAAATACTCAGCAATCGTTCCAATCATCTCAGTTTCTTCTCAGATATACAGGAGGAAAAGGCAGATGTTCAAATTGTTTCCAAATATATTTCATATCCAACTGATTTTTTTTGATTTTATTTACCTGAATACCCACTAGGCACTAACCCGGGCAACGGGTTGTTATTGTCCGATCAAGAAGAAGAAGAGCTGAACACCCGCAAATTTTTTAAACTTAACGTCAACATGTATTGATAACAACTCCGATATTTTTAAAGTACCTAAAGCATATTTACTGTGAATTTTTGTTGAGTTTTGTTGCATATTTTTAGAAATAAAATTTTTAATTTTTATGAATTGAAATGTATTATAACAATTTCATTTAAAATAGATTAATTTTACATTTCTATAAGCTTATAGACAAAAGCTTAATCTAAATATTTTGTGCTGTGAATGAGATCAATAAGAAGGCAAATATATTACATACTTATACACAGCAACATGAGCAAATATAATGTATATATAATATATAGACAGATTTATAGTTATATCTAACATTTAAAACTACTTTAATTCTAAAGCAAGACTGTACTTTACAGTCATAATTTTTTTAAATATTTTCTTATCAATAGAAAAAGTTATATAGAAGTAATTAATCTTTAACATCGCTCTTTGGTAAAACCATCATTTTCTGCCCTGTTGCGTTAATTTTGTGCGGCTTTCAGAAGTATTTTCGATTTTTTTAGCCAGTTCCAATGAGAAGTACTTATGTACTAACTTGCCGGCCAGTAGTTTCAGTGGAAGACCAACGCTACCGTAAGATGTTGTTAATGGTCTTGATAAAGCTTTCGATGAATGTCAGTTACGAAATTTATTCATAATAGTGACCATATAAGTCACAACCAGATTTTCAGTTGAGCCTTCTTTCTTCTTGTAGCTTCATATTATTTACATTCATTGATGTTTTATTTATTTCTTTGTTTTATTATAAATAGTTATACACATTATTTATATTTATTTGAGTTATTTATTTTAACTATTTATTTTAATTTTTATTTCTTTCTTTCTTTCTCTTTTCTATGTTGTTCGAATTACAGTGCGGACGAATCTCTAGAAGGCACCGAACCACCAGTCGTTTAATAGCTTTTAATACTTTTTTCTTATAATTTGTTTTTTTATTTAATTAAGAGACACACATACAAACAAACACACACTCAAAAAAACGAAGCAAACCAACGCACGCATTATTTCTAAAAAAAATTTTTATATAAAAAAAGCAAAAAATATTAAAATGATAACTAAAATTCACTAAATAAGTTCTTATACGATTTACTTTTTGTAATTAAATAAACAAAACTAGTTTAAGTTTGACTAACAAAAAAGTTTAACTTTAAAAACCAACAACTGTGTCATATAAAATTAATTCACAACAACAAATAGAATTTCAACTGTAAATTGCAAATTTACTTGAAGCTGGCAACACCCTGACGACACTCAAAACTGAAAAAACGCAACAATTATTACAATTAAGCAGCTTCACAAATTTTGACTTTTTTATATATGTATATTAGTCATAATTTTATACGTTAAATCATAAAAAAATAGTCAAGTGCAGAAAAGGTAACAGCAACAATAACAACAACAAACAAAACAACCCAGTGTTATTAAAGTTACATTAAATTGTATACATCTAAACTTATCTTAAATAAAATGGTTTTTAAAATAGTTCACTTATAAAATTTTGTTCAAAACTTTTTCAAAAATTTAGCAAATCTTTTTAGTGCCGATTTTCGAACGTTCAGTATAGCTGCAGTTAATTATCTAACGCATAAGTTTCTGTCAGTTTCTTACATAAAATCGTCAAAATCGTGCCTTAGTTTATTTACGAAATTTTGAATTTATTTCTTTTTATATTAAATTATAATTTTTTAAATTCAATAAGTTGCAAAATATTTGCCAAAAATTTTCAAAATTTAATTTTCATATAAAGCGTGCCTTTTTAAACTTTGAATTTGACTCGTTTTAGTTTCCATCATTTTTTTCCTCTCTTTAATTTTTCTTTACAATGTGTTCTACTTCTTTGCAAAATATAATGATAATTATTATTCATTAATTAATTATTTTTAGTGTTTGCCAATTTCACGTAAACTTAATTAACTACATATATACGCGCATATTTTTTTAATAAAATATCTTCTCTTTTATATAAAACTATGTACAATATATTAAAAACCAATTATCAATTACCGAAAATTGCAACGAATCAAAAGTTGCCATTTCGTTGCTTACCGCCTACGGCATATCCACACACATATTTTAAACAAAAACTAAACAAAATATATTGTAAAAAGTTGTTAAGTGAGCGTAAAGGTTAAAAATATAAAAGCCAAATTTGAATATGAGAATGAAATAAAATAAAATTTAAAATGTTTGCAAAAAAAACCGAATCAGTTTCTTTTTCATTCAATCATTTCTTCAAAAGGCCAAACCAATTCAAGTTGAGGCTCGAATTGTATTGCTTGAAATTTATTGCAGCTGGGTAACACTATTGTAATGACCCTTTCCTCGGGGTTGGATAGCTGGGGTATAACCTCAGCGGCTGTCCGGGTCCTATCTCAGGAGAAATGAGAAGATGGGTTGTTTTTGGATATTTTATTTAAGCAACGGAAAAGTGGTGACAATCACGACTACGGTTTCTAGTCGGAGGAGTAAAACTTCCTCGACGACGTGTAGCATAAATTTAACTAGTACGACCGAAGTAAAACGTTCGGTCGTGTATATGCTTAGCGTAATAAAACTACGACTGGCGAAGTAAAACTTTCGTCCAGTGACTACGGTAGGAGCTACTATGCAAGAAGTAAAACTTTCTCGCCTACTGGGGATCACAGATTACTACCAGATACCCAACTCTCACACTAGCGCTAAAAAATCACCACTACATTCACAAAAATAAGATAGAGTTTATCCATATTTGGTTACGGGTAGCCAGGTATTCGGTTTTTTTGATATAAGTATTCCATCAGTATTCGTCCAAACTTATATAATTGTAACAATTTGATTCTTATTTCAGTTTGAGTATATGTGCTGATATTTTGTGTGTTCATCAAATATTTTATTTTGTTGCTTTTGTCGCGTGGGAACCGAGTACTCGAAGGCGTCAGTAGTCGATAGCCGTGTCGTGCAATTTATTTGTATCCCCATAAAATGCCGATCAGCTGTAAAGTAGGTGCAGTCAGCTGTAAAGTAAGCGCTATCCACTGTGTCGAATTCCCAACCCACTGCGAACAAATTTTTGAGGTTTGACAGTTGTTGGTCCGCCATGTTGATTTTAGAAGATAAATTTCCCAAACAAATTTGACATTCCAATTCTATAACGAAGGCGGTAAGTTGCGCGCGTTTTGTGTTTCTTTTTTTATTAAATTTCTCTATTTCTACTTTATTTTCAGAATATATATAAATCGGTAAGTTGTGCGCTTTTTGCGCTAGTTCTTTTCTATTTAAGTTTTCATTCCTTTAACCGTATTTCCTTTAATAATTTCAGAATCTACACAAAGCTTATATACATACTCAAAGGTAGGTTGCGCAAATTCTTTTCTTTGTGAATTTACATTTATTCACTTAATTTTCTTTTGATTTCAGAATCTACACAAAGCGAAAATGTGGATCCCTTAGATGGCACAGCAGAATACACTCAAGGCTTCCTTGAGCATGTCACTGTGCTAATTGGCGTCGCCATTAAGGATGCTGCCGTTGCTGGAATAATTCATCAGCCGTACTATAAGCATGCCGACGGCCAACTGGGACGCACTATTTGGGGTTTAAAGGGCCTGGGAACAGGTGGTTTCGAGCCAATTGTAGCTCCGGATGGTGAATTCATTATCACCACTACTCGCTCACATTCCAACCCTATTGTGATGAGTGCGCTCGAAGCACTCGCGCCTACATCCGTTATTAAGGTGGGCGGCGCCGGCTACAAAGTGCTGCTACTACTCGAGGGTAAGGCGCACGCTTATGTCTTCGCCAGCGCCGGCTGTAAAAAGTGGGACACTTGCGCGCCTGAAGCCGTGTTGGAGGCTCATGGTGGCACACTCACAGATATGATGGGCGTACACTACTCCTACCATGGCGATGTTGATCATGTCAACAAACGGGGTGTTTTGGCCACCATAGGCAAAATATCGTATACCGAAATCATCAGCAAGCTGCCAGAAAGCGTGCTAAGCGCTATGAATAAGTGAGCGCAAGGAACAGAATACAATAGTATAGATAAGCATTTCAATTATGTATGTTCATGCCTTTGTATTTAAAATAAAACTATTTTGAGTACTGTATTAAAATCTTAAAATGAATCAATTGTCTATAATGATTTCGAAAAATTTCAACTCTGGAGATGCTGCACGATCTAAAAGATAACATTTGTTGGCGATGCTGTTTTTAATGCCTCGATCTCATCGCGGCAGAGCAAGCGAGCACGATTGGCACTTCTGTGGTCTTCTCCAAAGTGAAAATGTTGTTTTCCGGCCGGGGCCGAGATGCCTGTGTGCCTGCAACTCAATAAACAAAATTGCATTATAAAACTGCAAATTAAACTCACGTCCAAGACGACGGCCACCTCTAAAAGCTCAACTGACAAAAGAGCACACATCATGTCAATTTCTTTCTGAAAATAAAGAAAAAATTAAAGAATTATAAAAATTTCAACTAAAATGCGAAAAGTAAACAAAGGAAATTATGAATGTCAGTCGAATACAGCTCTGTAAGGAATTACAAAAACAAAATACATTGCGAATCACCCGTACGCTATCAGTGTGAGGGAATTTTTCAAAAAAAATGGAAATTTTTGTTCCCTGGACGGACAGTTGGGCGTCTGGATATAGTCTGTGCTGGGGATGACCTCTCTGCTCGGGAGCCAGCAAAGAAGTGATTTCTTCTGGCTGCTGCTGCGTCTTATGCCTGAAACACAACACCGACCACGTTCGCAGAACTATGCGTTTTTTTGGCCTGCCGCAGTAAACAAACTGCAATCAACGGTCGTCGGCAGTTCAATTTCTATACAATTGAACGCCACTGTAAACAAAATTCGGCAAATAGCCTGTTGAGCCTAATGGTCTAATTAGTCCAGCGGTGTCGGATTCAATCGTGCCGGATAGCAATTTGCCCAGTTACTCTAACAGCTAACCGGATTGCAGCTGTCAGTCTATTCTTTTTGCTAGTGCTGCCGTATAGTTTTGTGCACAAAAGAAACACACTGTTTATTTTCTTCTGAGATGAAATTTTACATTCTTTATTAAATTTATGGCACAGAATTATCATAATTGTTACTTCTTTATATTGTGTACTACTTTTTTTAACTAATTTCGGCAAAAACAATCACTTCTTTTGTTGAACTAAAATCGAAGGTCACTGGCCACACTTTTCTGCAACAAAGTTCACAAGCAAAATATATCGTGAAAAATTAATAAAAACGACGAAATAATTGACTCAATGTGTTGAGTGTTGTGTAAAATGTACGATGTGTACAAATTAAAAGCAAACGAAAGCGCAGGTGGATTGTATTTCCAATAAATATTCCCTCGTTTTAATCAGTGTTGCCATATTACCTCTTGCATAGGAAAAGCATTAATTCTATTTCAATTTTCAACGAATTTTTTGGGTGGCAACATTCTTTTCACAGCTGACACGACTTTTGCGGTAGTTTTCTAATCGACGCAGAAATTTCTACTACTCAATCCGGTCAGAGTAATAGCGAACATTGTGTTCGGGTAAGATAGATTTTGTCAGCTGACACGATTTCTAACCTTACCGCTAGAGTAATTCTACCATAAATGATAGCAATATGTATATCTGACATCACTACTGATGTGAGAAATTACTTTGAGAAATTTCTGTTCACTTGCTCTTTGAATTTCCTTTTGTACTGCGTCAAATCTTTTCATTAATAAAAACTAAAACTTTTTCATTCCTTGATATTAAATCGGCGTATAATTATCAAATCATAGCCCGCTCACACGGCCGTTGACTTATTTGTATCTTTTATCTGTAGGCATGTCCTAGGACGGCATGTCGGCCAAATGACGGCCGTAGCAGCAATGCTGATTCGGCAGGTCTGTTATGCAAAAAATAATAATAAAAGAAAATAATTGTACTCTATTCTATTAGATGTGATGTGCCTCGCCTGAGATTTGAACTCTGGTCTTCCGTTTCAGCAGCCAAGCGTTTGTCCACTTGAACAACGTGTCGCATTTCCTTTGATCGCTTAAAATTAACCAGAACGAGGAAGTCTCTCAAATTTCTAAAAATAGAAAACTTATAAGCAGCTGTAATGAAATTCAATGAAATCATTACTGCGGCTGTTGGGAAAATGCAACCCTAAATTGGACGCAGCGTGAAATTAGAACCAGTTCTATCGTCGTTCGTTGCGTTTTGCGATGGTCGTCGGCCGTTCTGTTCCATTCCTGCCGTTCTCATAAGACTACTCGTTCCAAAATGCGGAATACCGCAGCGGTCTGCGTTGTGGTCGGTATTCTGTTTCAGGCATTATATTCAGCCATGCTTCTTCTTCCTTCCTGCTTGCTTGCCTTGGCCAAAGAGAGTATAAGGAGAAGAGGTAACAACCCGTTCCAGTGCTAAAAATGCGTGACTTTAGTACAGAAAAACTAGTAGAAAACTGACTCATTCTACCCAGAAACCTGCTCATTTTTCTCGAGCGATTCCGGCCATTATGTTGCCGCTTGTGTGGCGGATATTGAGTAAATTCAAGAACCGGTTTGTTCGGCGCAGGATAGATTGAGTTTCTTTCGCATTCCGCATGCAGTCGAATTCGACAGTATCGCTGCTGATGTCAAGCAGAACAGGCCAAAGTGTGGATGTTCTGCTTGTTCTCATGTATGTTCCAACACGTGGGAAAACTGGTTTTAGGGAATTGCAATGGTGTATGCGTTCTTTAAAATCAGCAATCGAAGAAGTATTTCTTGATGTTTTGTCGAATTTTCGTTGTGTCGGCGGCAAATTGACAATTGACCATTTGCTATTAGATAAATAATATCTTTGATTGCCCTTAAGTTTTATCAAACTTATTTAAGCGCAATACATTTTTCAGTGATTTTGCTTCATTTAATACTTTCTCATATATGTATTTTATTTGCATTGATATACATATCTTGATAAAGCACTTTTCTCAGATTTTGCAGATACTTTTCGCCAAATATTTTTTAAGGTCATATTTTTTTAAAGAGCACATTAAATATACATTAATTAATCACATTTATCCAATATACATACTTACATCCCTTTCAACACTTATTTCTGTCTTTAAGCAGCACACCCGACGACAGCATTATTTGAGCTGTCCGTCCGTTTGTTTACATTTTTTATACACACTTGCCTGGGATGCTGTTTTGATTTGTGTGTGTGTTGCCTGTGAATTTTTCGCCTTTTTGAACGCATTCTACCTAATAAGTATTTTTTATGTCGCGACCACTGCGGACGGCTAGGCGTGCAGGTGTTTGGCGCGGTTGTCTATGATAAGAGGTCGTTTGCAGATTTTGTAATAAAGGAACGACATTATGTTGTGGAAAAAACTGGCCTTTGTGATATTTAAGAAGCATTTTACAAAATAAATAAATTCGAAATTGAGGGAGGCTTTTATGAGGGAACGTACTTTTTCAATATGCAACCAATTTAGCAATTTTAACACAATGCAAAAATTCTGAGGCCAATGTCGACAAAATCACTTGCTCACTCACTCATTAAAATGACGTCGCAATAATTTTTAAGCGGTTTTCTTTCTGTATGTCGCTGAATTGAAGGAAAAAAGTGGAATGTAGCGTGCCTCTTTTCACCGATTCAACGGACGTAGTTTCGTTTTTGTGGTGGCAATGTCGACATTCTATGCTCCTACGGAAATTCGTGCAACTGAACATTTATAAGCATTGTAAACTTGAAAAATTGCACTGAACAATGTTTGCTTTTGATCTTAATTTGATATTACAGGACCAGCATTAAAAATTTTCGAAAATAGAAAGAAATGCAATTGCAACAAACTGAATTTTCAGTTTTTACCAGCCTCATCGATTTGATCATAAATACACACAAAATAGTTAGTTTATACCATAAAATAGAATTATCCCGATGAACTACAAATAAATTTGTTGAACATTATTGCGACGTCATTTTAATGAGTGAGTGAGCAAGTGATAGTGTCGACATTGGCTTCAGAATTTTTGCTTTGATTTAAAATTGCTAAATTGGTTGCATATTGAAAAAGTACGTTCCCTCATAAAAGCCTCCCTCAATTTCGAATTTATTTATTTTGTAAAATGCTTCTTAAATATCACAAAGGCCAGTTTTTTCCACAACATAATGTCGTTCCTTTATTACAAAATCTGCAAACGACCTCTTATCATAGACAACCGCGCCAAACACCTGCACGCCTAGCCGTCCGCAGTGGTCGCGACATAAAAAATACTTATTAGGTAGAATGCGTTCAAAAAGGCGAAAAATTCACAGGCAACACACACACAAATCAAAACAGCATCCCAGGCAAGTGTGTATAAAAAATGTAAACAAACGGACGGACAGCTCAAATAATGCTGTCGTCGGGTGTGCTGCTTAAAGACAGAAATAAGTGTTGAAAGGGATGTAAGTATGTATATTGGATAAATGTGATTAATTAATGTATATTTAATGTGCTCTTTAAAAAAATATGACCTTAAAAAATATTTGACGAAAAGTATCTGCAAAATCTTAGAAAAGTGCTTTATCAAGATATGTATATCAATGCAAATAAAATAGATGAAAAAATATTAAATAAAGACAAATTTTTGAAAAATGCACTGCGCTTAATTTGATAAAATTTAAAGACAAGCAAACATATTATTTGTCTAATAGGAAATTGCCATTTGTCAGTTTGCAGTCGGCAAAACGAAAATTCGACAAGACGGCAAAGAATCAAGAAATTGAGAAATGTACGGCACTCGCAGCAAACCAATTTCCCAAAACCGGTTTTTGCCACGTGTTGGAACATACATGAGAACAAGCAGAACATCCACACTTTGGCCTGTTCTGCTTGACATCAGCAGCGATACTGTCGAATTCGACTGCATGCGGAATGCGAAAGAAACTCAATCTATCCTGCGCCGAACAAACCGGTTCTTGAATTTACTCAATATCCGCCACACAAGCGTCAACATAATGGCCGGAATCGCTCGAGAAAAATGAGCAGGTTTCTGGGTAGAATGAGTCAGTTTTCTACTAGTTTTTCTGTACTAAAGTCACGCATTTTTAGCACTGGAACGGGTTGTTACCTCTTCTCCTTATATTCTCTTTGGTTTTCTATTGCTGTGCTTCGCTTTGTCTGTCTGACCTGTGTTGATATTTTCGTTGTCCGCTTGATCTTGGAAACTGTATTGACGTTCAATGTTATTTTATATTATATTTAATGGTACATATTAATGTTTATTTGTGAGGCCTAAATTAGGCGTTAATTTAGGTCCTTACACTATCAATCTCATGAAATATATGTCATGCTAAATTATATGGCTCTTATATCATAATGACAGTGGGTCTGGCTGTCAAAGTTTTGCGATGAACCTTTGAAAAGGAGTTTTCGATGACTTTCGGACGCTTATATTGCCATCTTTTTAAAAGGTTCCAGATAATAAACCTTTTGACTTTTTCTGTGTTTTACAAAAGCGATCGAATAACTCAATAAATATATTCGATTTTTAGAACAAAAGTCCCTGCCTCCATGCTCAACCGGTATATTAAAAGCTAATAAAATATGCCCTTCGATCTATTAATTTGAAAAAGGTATCTAGTGGTATGAAATAATTACTCAAAAATTATTATTATTTCTTCACCTTCGATCGAAATTGGAATTGATCGTAATGAATATTTAATACGTACTTCAATCAATTTCAATCGATAGCGAAATTTAGAATATGGCTTAGAGTGTAGTTTGGGTAAAATTTCAAACGAACGTTACTTTTGTGTTCACAAAATCTTTTATAAAGCGAAATTCTTTTATAAATAATTATTAAGTAAAAAAAAATTTTTAATATTCAACGTTTTTAAAATGGACTAAAAAGTATAAAATAATTTTTCATTGCCATAAACAGATTTCTGAACCAATATAGATGGTCCTGATAATGTTTGATTTTGATTTTTCAATTGATATGGAAATACTAGTAAGATTTAAAACTAAAAACGTTGGGGCATACATTTGGGTTATTGATGCGTGAATAGTTCACCTAAGTCACTAACAGTTTGATTGTACTGCCTATTCTTTGATTTAAACTTGTTAAACTCAAAAGTAGATTAAAATTCAGAATTTTGTTGCATGCTTTGTTTTTCAATCCCATCTATTTGATTGATGAATTTTAGTCATTTATGCTTTGAAAGTATGAGCTGTAGTAACTTAAGTTCGACTATTATTATTAAATCACTTAAGTACAATAATATTGGCCTGCAAATGATATAAACTGTTTTCTCAACAGCAGCTACTCTTTGGTATTATTTTGCGCCCAACGTTTTTAGTTTTAAATCTTACTAGTATTTCCATATCAATTGAAAAATCAAAATCAAACATTATCAGGACCATCTATATTGGTTCAGAAATCTGTTTATGGCAATGAAAAATTATTTTATACTTTTTAGTCCATTTTAAAAACGTTGAATATTAAAAAAATTTTTTTACTTAATAATTATTTTCTGATTTTTAGTCTTGTGTGTGTAAAATTTTTCAAGTAATTTCAAACATTTTGATGAGATTATAACAGAGACATGTAAATTTCAACTGATTATATCCGAAATAGAAAATTGTTATATCTACCTATCAATCTGTTTATTTCTCATGATATATAAAATAAAGAAGCTAGCAAAATTAAGTTTTTAAAAATTTATATTTCAATTAAATTATATCAATAATATTGCATTCTTATGGTCTAAGTTGTCGCATTCTTTCCATCTCCTTCAAGGCATCTTCATTGCACGGTTTCTTGCCAGTGAGTTTTGAACAGTCGAGCTCCTCTATTTTTAATCCGTCTAATGATCTCACACGACTTAATGCGACATATGCCTGTCCTTTAGCAAATAGTGCAGATCCGAGATATACAACAGCATGGTCCACTGTACATCCTTGCATTTTATGAACTGTGCAGGCCCAGCAGAGTATTAGTGGGAGCTGTGTTCGCTCGATTGTTCCATAGTTTCGGAGTGCCGGAAACTGTATTGATTTCGACTTGATCAAATGAATTCCATCTATACCAAAGTCGATGCGAACACATGGAATGTCGGTATCATTTATTTATTTAATTCAGTCTACGGATAACAAATCTTACAGACTATAACAGTGTAAATTCGATTACTTAATTAAATATACTAAAAAGGCTTAGCCTAAAGCGGTGCTCGTTTACATCGAAATCTAAAAATGGTTTATAAGAGTTACATAGATTTATACACCTATTAATCGGTTCATTGAATGCATAGTTTGTTCTATGGAGTTCCTCTACTAAAAATCGTGAGTTCCTAAGATTAATAGACGGCTCGTATAAAGAAAAATATCTTGATAATTCATCACAGCAAATTTTGCCGGATAAAATTTGATAAACAAACAAAATTGAGTTAAGCGTTCTTCTTTCTTTCAATGACTGCAGACCTAAAAGCTTCCGCCTGGCATCATAGGAAGGCAGACCATCAGGCCAGTACATCTTTTTAAGCGCATATTTCGTCAATGCTCGTTGGACTCTTTCAATGCGATTGGAATGCTCATCGTAAAAAGGGCTCCAGATAATAGAGCAATATTCGACAATGCTTCGAACCAACGACAAGTAAATTGCTTTTATTGTCATGGGATCTTTAAAATTCTGGGTATTCCTCTTAATGAAACCAATCATTGAGTTTGATTTTGCAATAATGTAATCGAAATGATTATTAAAGCTAAAATTTGAGCTGAAGATCACGCCTAAATCTTTCATCTCTTGTTTACGCGACAGCTTTTGATTATTTATTGTATAATCAAAAACAATTGATTGCTTGCTTTTAGTGTAAGAGATAACACAGCATTTATTTATGTTTAATTGAAGCATGTTTAAATCGCACCATTCAAGAAATAATACTAGATCATATTGGAGGTTATGACAATCCTGTAGTTGCGAAATTATTTTAAAGACCTTGACGTCATCAGCGAACATTAAACATTTTGAAAATTTAAAGCATTGTGCTAAATCATTTATAAATATTAAGAATAAAAGAGGCCCGCTATGCGTACCTTGTGGTATTCCTGAAAATGCATCTATGGCAACTTGTGACATAGTTTCACCTATTTTTACGTATAATTTTCTGTTTATGAGAAAGCTTCTAAAAAATTTAATTAAATTATCAGAGAGGCCAAAGCGTTTTAATTTTTTAAGAAGAATGTTATGACTCACCTTATCAAAGGCTTTTGAAAAGTCTGTGTAGATTACATCGAGTTGCTGTTTATTTTCTAGAGCATCCGCAATGTTTCTTGAGATCAATGCCAAGTTTGTGCATGTAGATTTTCCAGGGACAAAGCCGTGCTGGCAATCAACAAGTTTATCCTTAACATGGCTAAATAGTTTAGTTTTAATTATGTTATCAAATAATTTGGCAAAAGTGCCTTGCTTAACGATTGCTCTATAGTTGTTAATATCACCACGATCTCCTAATTTGAAGATTGGAACAACTGTACATATCTTCCAGGAGTCCAAAAAAGTGTCTTTCTTTAGACATAGATTGAATAAAATATTTATAGGTGTAACTATGTTGTGCACACAGTGCTTGAATAATATTGGAGGAAAACCACCTCGGTCGTATTTACAGCTGGGCTTTAAATCCGATATAGCACAGGCTACATCGTCTTCCGTTAAAATAATCTCATCTAAGATATGATGGAGGACAGGTTCGGAGTTTATTGTGTCACTCAGAGATACGTTATACTGTTCGTAAACATTTTGAAAAAATTTTGCAAAAAGATTGCACGATTCCGCTGTATTATTAGATTTCTCGCCATCTAACGGCCTTACCGTATAAATCACCGTGATCGAACGCAACGCGAACACGAAGCCAACGCCGGGATCAAAAAACGGCATTTTGTAAATCACGGCGTAATTGCGTTCGTTGTCTTACGGCATCAATTGAGCTGTCAAGTTCTTACGAAAAAGAGTTGTATTTTTCTTAATTTATCAGCCAAATACAAAACACACAAAATTTGCGGCATCCATTGCATACCTCCCACAGCCTAGTGGTTAGAGCGTTCGACTAGCACGCGAGAAGTTGCGAGTTCAACCCTCAACCGCGATGCATTTCTTTTTTTTTTGTGATTTCGATCCTCAACTGCAGTGCTAGTATTTTCTTTTTCTTGTACTTTTTTCTTTAGTATTTGTCTTTAAGAAGTACTGCAATACTTATTATTTGCTTCTGCAGATTACCACAAATCAATTTTCACTCGAAATTACCAAAAATTTTGCGTTTAAAAAACTGAACGCGAGCACAAACCCAAGTGAACGATTTGACAGTTCAAGTGAGTGAATGCGCCGCGTTGCGTTTTACGCGGTACCGATTTTCATATGAAACTACGTAAGACAACGCGAGCAGTCACCGAGTGAGGTGATGCGTTTTACAAAATACCAAATTAGTGAACGCAGGGTGAAGTGAGGCGTTGGGATTTACAAAATAAGCACCTAAATCTAAGCTTGATGGAAACCCATTTGTTTTCCGTTTGGAGTTTAACGGCCTTACCGTATAAATCACCGTGATCGAACGCAACGCGAACACGAAGCCAACGCCGGGATCAAAAAACGGCATTTTGTAAATCACGGCGTAATTGCGTTCGTTGTCTTACGGCATCACTTGAGCTGTCAAGTTCTTACGAAAAAGAGTTGTATTTTTCTTAATTTATCAGCCAAATACAAAACACACAAAATTCGCTGCATCCATTGCATACCTCCCATAGCCTAGTGGTTAGAGCGTTCGACTAGCACGCGAGAAGTTGCGAGTTCAACCCTCAACCGCGATGCATTTCTTTTTTTTTTGTGATTTCGATCCTCAACTGCAGTGCTAGTATTTTCTTTTTTTTGTACTTTTTTCTTTAGTATTTGTCTTTAAAAAGTACTGCAATACTTATTATTTGCTTCTGCAGATTACCACAAATCAATTTTCACTCGAAATTACCAAAAATTTTGCGTTTAAAAAACTGAACGCGAGCACAAACCCAAGTGAACGATTTGACAGTTCATGTGAGTGAATGCGCCGCGTTGCGTTTTACGCGGTACCGATTTTCATATGAAACTACGTAAGACAACGCGAGCAGTCACCGAGTGAGGTGATGCGTTTTACAAAATACCAAATTAGTGAACGCAGGGTGAAGTGAGGCGTTGGGATTTACAAAATAAGCACCTAAATATTTTTAGTTTAGTTTTTTCAATTTAAGTCTATGGACAATAAATCCTTACAGACTAGCTCAATAAAATAGCACAATAGAACTTAAAACTAAGAGTACATAAAGTTGACCATAATTTAATACAAACAAAGTTTAACATAAAACAAGAAAATTAACAAAGCAAATAACAATGATAATAATGGCCTTAAAGATATCAATTTGTTAACTGAAATACCTATCTAAAGCTGTTTTGAAGATGTGTCTTCATGATGTGCCAAAATGATGACGGATTTGCTTTTAAATTCATTTCTGTTTTAAAAATGTATTGGTTATAAAGAAATTTATGTAAAAAATCAAATTTATCTCTCGCTTCGAGAAACAGCAAGCGATCACTCACAAGATTTGAGTTTTTAAATTTTTTAAATGCTCTATTCTTAATATTTTTTAAATTTGCTAGTTTTTTACTAAACCAAGGCGGCTTGTTATTTGGAAAATTGTGTTTTGTTGGCACATATTTCGAAATAGCAAGTGAGAGCTTGGTGCATATAAAATTATATACACCATCTGGATCACTAAAAGTCTTTAGAACCGACCAATCAACATTACTTAACGTTTCATTAATTTTAGTGAAGTCGCTTCTACTAAAGTCTAATTGATTGCCTATCTTGCCGGTCTGTTTATCAAACTTATAAAATTCAATTTTTACATAGAGGGCTTTATGGTGTATACTATTTTTAAGAACAGGTGCTATATTATTTTCACAAGTTGCTCTAAGCTCACCCGTTGCAAATACCAGATCTAGAATTCGATCTAAATCATTTTTTATACAATTAAGTTGTTGAAAATAATTAGAAAGGAAATAATCAGTTACCATAGATTCAGTATCTGATTTGACATTAAATGGCAGTAAATTTTTGTCATCAAAAGCCCAAGAAATGTTACCTAAATTAAAATCACCTAAGACTATGCAATGATGATTTAAATCTAGTGAGTCTACAATAAAATGAATGTTGTTCAAATGTTTATCATATAACTCTATAGAACTATTTGGTGGTATATAAGATACAATAACAAATAGTAGATAATCATTAGAAAAATATATTTGCACACATAGCTGTTCAATTTTGGTATCATCCTCTGGTAAATTGACGATCTTAGTCGAGAGATCAACTCTGGTCGCTATTAACACACCGCCTCCTCGCTCGTGCCCAGATGCTATAGGACAGCGATCAAAGCGATAAACAAAATAATTGTCATCGAAAAGTTCCGCAGATGAAATTCCTCCATGAAGCCACGTCTCTGTTAATGTTATTATGTCATAATCGCAGAGAGACATTGCAAGTTGGAACTGAGATGTCTTTGTTCGTAATCCACCGGCATTCTGATAATAGAGAGCCAGTGTAGAGCTTTGAGCGCGCGCGCCTCGACAACCTACATGCGTGTTGTAGCGTGCAGGTAATAAATGCATCGCCGACGATGATAGGACAGCTTCACCGGTAGCTGAAGGCGACGTGCAGGCTGAAGTTGGCTCGTAATGCGAGCTTGGTGTGATAGACGAAGAGGTCGAAGAGAGTGAAATAGGTGTTGAAGCATTTGAGCTTGATGTAAACGACGAAGTCCGCGAGGTTGATGTGCGTAACGGAGCAGAGAATGCGATTTTATTTATTTCGCTTTCTGACGAAGAGAGTATGGCTTTGGAGACTGAGCAGTAGGTTCGGCCATGGCCGGCACTGGCGAAGTGGGTGGTACGTGCGCTGGCAAGAGTGCCTCTGCTTGTTGTGGTGCAGGAATGGTCGCTAAATTGGTAACGTTTTTTGGCTTGTGAATAAAGCGACTGATTTTGACAGAAAGCGGCCATAGGTTCTTGGCAAACACTTTGTCAAATAAAGGTGCGGGTACTCCCAATTTAAAAGTTACGAAACGAAGTTTGGATTCATCCGCATTCTGTTTTATAAGCTTATAACAAGATATTGTTTCAACACTTATGTTGAGCTTATCAGCAACAAACTTTCTGATTGCATCAGGTTCAGTTTTGACGCTAAATTTTGAAACATGCATATATTTCATTTCGTGTACGACATCAAATGCGCTGCTATTGTCGGCTGTTCCCACGATTTTGTTTTTATTTTTCGCACGTCTAGTTACTTTCTTGCGGCGAACTGTGGTAAAGCCACTCTCTGCATTGTCACCTACCGCATCTTCAAATTGCTCATTCTCCGAGAGCGATGGTGCAGCAAGTGCCTCTGGCAGGTTCAGCATATTGTTAGCAATAGGTGAGTCACTAGCCACGCATTGTGCCCAAGTGAGGCTATGATTAGAAGCTGTCACTGGCGAAAGGGCGTGTGAAGCGGAAGACGAAAAAGCGAGAGTGCGTTTTTTTGTAGGCGCAACTGGCAAAGCATCCAATGAAGCGGTGACCGGCGGGGCAGGAACAGCGGGGGAGTTGCTGTGATTGTTAGCAAGACTCGGCGCATTTACAGTAGAAGAGTTTGGCGGCAAAATTACAAACAGCTTAATTTTTAGCTCTCTGACTTCGCCAACAAGAGAAAACACGACGGAAAATAGATTCCGTTGTGTACGAATGCAAACATTACAATTGAAAACCAAATTGGGATTGCATTTTATTAAATTAAACGAATTTTCATCGCACAAATTAACGCACGATTTGTGAAAGTCATTATTGCACAGAGAGCAACTTATGACACAGTTTTTGTCGATTGGTTTCGCACAAGTAGAACAGCGCGATCGTAAAATACTCGTAGACATTCCGGAGCAAATACAGAACACGTCCGCTCGCGACGACAACTATTGCTCATATTCATCATACATCTGATCACGACGGTATAAAGGCCAAACAATTTCAGTGATAGTGCCCATTGCACCATTCACAAGTCCTTGCTCTATATTTTTTAACTGTAAAATATTTTACTGTTGAAAGGGTTAAATGGTTTTAAAACTGGGCCAATAAAAAGAGTGATCGTTTTTTAAATTATGGGTTGGTAGGTAGTTTTTTTAAATTGTTTTATTTTTTTTTTATAGCAGGCCAATTAAAAGGAACGAATGAATGTATGTATCAATATACCAGAGTTGGAGCGTGGTGGGTTTGAATGTGTTGAGTTTGGTTGTGGTGAGTTTGGGTGTGGTGAGTTTGAGTGTGGTGAATTTGAGTGTGGTCAGTTACATCATACCACATATGACAGGAATGTAAGAAACGACTATTAACACCTCAATACCAAATTTGATATTGATATTGCTGTAAAATTAGCCGAGATAAAGCATTCCTTAAGGTGGAGTTGTATAGGCGGGGCCACGCCCCGTTGACCAACGCCAACCACATTTAGGAAAAATGTTGGAAACGAATGCATGTATCAATATACCAAAATTCGTTAACATTGCTTATACAAGTGCCGAGATAAAAAGTATTTCATTATTTGTGGGCGGTGCCACGCCCACACAGAAAAAATTTTTATATAATATTGCATTGTCATCCAGTTCTGAGCTATGTTGAAAATTTCAAGTCTCAAGCTTATCGGGAAGTTACTTTAAAATTAATTCCAAGATTTGTACGGGACATACAAACAAACAAACAAACAAACAGACAAGAAAGCGACCTAATAAAAACGTTTTAAAATATGACACTTTATTACAATTGAACAATTTTACAACTTTTTTCTTTACACTTTTATTACTTAAAAATATACATGTAAGTTCTAGGGAAAGAGTTGAATAAACAAAAACAAAAATAAATGCAACAGTATCTTGGTAACTTTGTTTTATGATATTCAATCTAAGGACTACGCGGTTCAGTTGGTTAACACGCTGGAAGACAAGCAACGCTGGGCCACTGCCCAATTCAGCTGCAGTGTTCATGGCACGCACTACTTCATGGTTGGCATGGCTACGGCCGCTTGCGTGTGCGTCACGTCGTCTTCGCGCCACAGCTGCGTCACCGTCTTGGTCTGTGTGTAGAACTTGATGCCCTGCTTGCCGTAGAAGTGATGATCGCCGCGGAAGGAGCCGCGCGTGCCGGTGAAGGAGAACATGGGCAGCGGCACGGGAATGGGCACGTTCACGCCCACCTGGCCGACATCGATTTCGTTGACGAATTTGCGTGCGGTTGCGCCATTGGTGGTGAAGATGGCCGTGCCGTTGCCATAGGGATTCGAGTTGATCATCTCGATGGCATCGTCTAATGTGTCGGCATTGAGTATGATCAAGACGGGGCCGAATATCTCCTCTTTGTAGCATTTCATGCTGGGTGTGACATTGGTGAGAATGGTGGGTCCCACAAAGTAGCCCTGCTCAAAGCCGGGCACCTTGTGGTTACGTCCGTCGAGTATGAGCTTGGCGCCCTCCTTCACGCCCGACTCCACCAAGTCGTGTATGCGCTGCTTGGACTGCGCGCTGATCACGGGACCCACATCGGTGCCGGGCACATGGCCAGCATTGACCTTCAGCTTCTTGGCGCGCTCTACCAAGTCGGGTATCCACTTCTGTGCCTCGCCCACGAACACGGCCGTCGACAGCGCCATGCAACGCTGACCAGCCGCACCGAAAGCGGCACCCGCCAATTGATTCAGCGTGTTCTCCTTGTTCGCATCGGACATGATGACGCCGTGGTTCTTGGCGCCCATGTTGCTCTGCACGCGCTTGCCGTTGCGGCCGGCGCGCTCGTAGATGTACTTGCCGGCGGTGTCGGAGCCCACGAAGGAGACGGCCTTGATTTCGGGCGCATCGCAGATGAAGTTCACAGCGTCGTGCTGGCCGTGTATGATGTTGACCACGCCAGGTGGGCAGCCCGCCTCGTTCAGCAGCTCCATCAGCATCATGGTGCAGCCGGGCACGCGCTCGGAGGGCTTCAGCAGCATGGTGTTGCCGCAGGTGATAGCCACAGGGAACATCCACAGCGGAATCATGGCGGGAAAATTGAAGGGCGCAATGCCGGCGGTCACGCCCAGCGGCAGCACCAACGAATAGGTGTCCATGTCGCGTGCCACATTCGCCACGGTCTCGCCCATCTGCAGCGAGGGTATGCTGCAGCTGTGCTCAACCACCTCTGCAAGGGGAAGAAATAAATATGTATTGTGAATATTGTAACGACTAGGATTTAAATTTAAACCCTACAATCGCACGACACTTACGCAAACCACGCAGCACATCGCCCTCTGCATCGGCCAGTGTCTTGCCCTGCTCCTTGGTCACGCTCTTGGCCAATTCACCCATATTCTGCTTGATCAGCGCCTGCAGCTTGAACATGACCTGTTGGCGGGAGAGCACGGACTGCTTGCTCCACGACTTGTAGGCCTTCTTGTTCGATTCCAAGGCGGTTTGCATCTCGTCGCTTGTGCATTTGGGTACGCGGGTGATCACCTCATTGGTAGCAGGATCGTGCAAATCGATCCATTCCTTGGTCTTTGACTCAACGAATTTGCCATCGATGAACATTTTGGTGGTGGGTGCGGCCGCTGAGTAGGCGCGTCTGCCCAAAAAACGAGCCTACCAAGTAGAAGAGAAGGGAGTTTATTATTTAATTTTTAAGAAGCTACTATTATTGAAAGCCCTAGGCGAATGAAGGTACAGATGGAGCATTGTTTGAATCTTTTTAATATAATATGTACATGCTTATAAGCTTGCTTTACATTGAAAAAAAAATAGCTATAAAAACAATGCGAGTTCTTATTGATCAATCAAAAAGAAGAAGATAGGAACCATATGAATAACAGAACAGAGGAGTATTTGAACAAGGAACCGGGTGGAAACAGAAGCGAAACTTTTTGTGTAATCCGCAGCCATACAAATTGAATAATGCGGACGTTACAAACATTTTCTAGATACAAATAAAACACTGAATCAGGTGTGTAAAAGTTCACAGGAAGATCGAATTAATTTACAGTTTAAATGAATTTGACATTCGCAGCCCCACACTCGGCCGGAACCCCACACAACTCATGTTTATTTTATTTCATGTAAACAACAGTGCACGGCATATAAGGCAATGCACTGAAGTTACCAAGAAAGAGTTCACTGCTTTATTGCTCTTAGTGTAGAAATAATAATTTATAGACAAAATTGCAAAGTCTTGACATAGAAAACTTGAGTATTTCATTAATTATGCAACATAATTGAAATACAAAAAATATTTAAAATTTTGTTATTATTTTCATTTCTGCGGCTGTATGCCATTTATTGCACGCGCGGCGACTTTATCTTTTCTATACACTACGTCATGTTTACGAACGCGTGTGCAAATCAGCCTCACTCAGCAATTGACAAAACAAGACAAACGAGCGCTACAAACGGTTTGTTTGACTTGACAAAAATATGCTTATTAGAATATGCAAAATTAGGAGGCGCCCAAAAATTAGAAGAAGAAATCATTTTATCAGCAACCGAATTTAGTACAAAAGTCAATAGAATTCTAATCACTTCAAAACATAGAAACAGTTTTATACTTTCTAAGGGCCATTGGATATGTATTTCTTTACAAAGTATAGCCTTCAGCATGGTCAGCGTTGGGATATTAAACAAAGAATGTTGACGTGCGCAACAAGTCGTCTCTCTATTTCCCCATATAATTCTTAAGCAGTCAAATTGGAAGATATATACATATATAAACAACTATTTTAAATAAGTGCCAAACATACTGACCATAGCGTGGCAGCTAAAAAAAATGCCATGGCAACATGCGGAAAAGCATTTTTAATAAAAATAAGCTTGATATCTACCATTTCAGTGCGCTACTCACTACTCGGCTATCAAGCAACTGCTCAGATTTAGCCGGCCGCCATGTGGGGTGCTTCCATCCAGCTATACTATGAAGAATTTTACGACAGGCACACTCGAAATTTGTTATCAATAGTTATTGTTATCGGCAGTACTGAAGCGTATATAAAATTAATTAAAATTAATCTTTGGAAATTAATATCAATTAATTGTTGGTTTAAGAATGCGCAATAAGTCAAAAGAAATGCAAGTTTTAAGCAAAAAGAAAAAAGTTGCGAATCCATGTTTCTGTAGAGCTCAAATTTCTAAACAATAATTTTAAGAAGTTATAAAAGTTTCTTTGAATATCGAACCTTACAAGATTTTGATCGTTTTAGCAAAATCTTTCGATTTATTATATAACTGAAATAAACCATAAGACACGCTACAAAAATTTTAATTAACACAAAAAGAACAAAATGTTTGTCAAATAATATTGGAGAAACAAATTTTTTTCCAAAGAAGTTTTGTAGAACAAATTCGTGAATTCTATGAACCTTAAGATAGATTCTAGATTCTAGACTGCATGATAAAATTTTTCTTATCATTTGACGCTGATAATTTTCTTTCTTCCGTGGTATGCTAAATATTTTTGTGCCAACCTGCGTGCGGCACGCTACTGCCAGCAGCATTCTTCTTACTTATACTATATACATACATACATATGTGTATATATAGTCGACGCAACAGTGCGAGGCTTATGCCTAGCTTTCTTCGATGTATTTAAGCGCAACCTATGTTATAGATAGCATACTATAAAAACCTTAAACTGAAGAAAATATATACTATTCACTGTCCCTTTAAAAATGTGTAGTATCAAATTGAAAAAATTCTTAAAGGATCGTTTTCAGTGTAGCGCATTTATAATGCGTTGCCAGTTCAGATAATTGTGCACTGTTCATGTGAATTTAAGTAGATACGTTTCTTTTGCTTTGCCTTTGCCGATTCTTGTTTTCTTTACTTTAGTTTAGTTTATTTTGCTTTAAAGTTTTCCACAATTGTGTTACGTAATAGCTTGTTTACTTAGCCGCAAAGCGCAGTAAGGAAAGCTTCTTTGCTATGATATGTACATATATACATACATAATATGAAGAAAACTATGGTTCAATAATTTTTTAAAAGTTTAAAAGTTGATAAAGTTTAGCATTCCGAGTTAATGCATCTAAAAGAAACAAAAGCTATGATTTTTTGCAAGTAAACTGCCACGCTGGCTCTCGCTCATTCCCTCATTCTCTCACACTCTCTTTCCTACCCTGATTTGATCACGTTTTCATACTTTATAAGAATCAAATAATTTGAATAGGTCGAATTCAATAATTTACATTTGATCTAACTTATTCTAAAATTCGGCCCGCATGATAGCCTAATTGAAAACCTAAGTTGTTAGTATATAATCTATACTATACAAAATTTACATTATAATTTTTCAATTTAGTAATGGCATGTTAAATTGTGTTTACAATCAAAAAGCATAGTCCGGCTAGCTTGCCTTATTAAACTCATGTTTTTACCAAATATTGTAATTTGACATTAACAGTAAACCTTATTTACCTATATACATATATTTATTGCAATCTAAGTTATAACAGTAAACATATTTTCAAGGATCATTCCAGCTATTTAAACCTCTACAAAATTTATAAGCACCAAATTGTTTCTGATATGCGCAATTGCAGATTATAATAAAAAGAGTCGCTCCCCTTTGCACGCACCATTCTGCCACGAACTCAATTGCCAGGAAGTCAGAGGCGTTGAACTGCTACTGAAGCGTTTAATATTTTATGCAAATGCGCCTGTACAATGATTGAATCAAGTGATGACTTGAACTACAGAGCAGCCTTTGTGTCCTTGAACTTGGGCGGAAATCAATTTGCTCCAATAGCGTACACGCTTCACTGCCTATGCTCGGCTCGCTATCAATAAGGACAATTAAATTACATAACATTCGCGCCGCACAGCGGCTCAGCGGCTGGATTTGAAATAATTGCTTCCAATTGAGATGCGCACAAGGAAGCAATGCACTTGCGTAAACAGGAGCAGCTGCTGCTCCAACATTTGATGCTCACCTCAGCTCCAAATAAACGCACCAACGACATTTTTCCTGTCTGCTAGTCTTCACCCCTTGAAATAATTCTACAAATGCGCTCCAACGAGTACCAGGCTCCACACGAAACAAGGCAGAAAAGTTGAAATAATTTGGCCAACCGAACCGGTGGTTCCACTAGAACTGAATACATTTGCTGTTTGGAGCTCATGTTTTCATATGGTGTGATGTGCCTCATTGTTTGTGAAGCCGAGCATGGAGACTTTTGGGGGCAAATGCTTTCGTATTAATTATTTTATAACAGCGCGACTGTCGTAGAAACTCAATGGAATTGAAACGCGCTACAAAGTGTTCCTCTCTCCTTTTGGAACAAGCAAAACTGCCCCAGCTCTCAGCGGAGCGTTCGCTGCAAAATAATGAGAGACCAAATTATATTTGATATGAGAATTATTATTTTTACTCTCGCTCAACGAACGAGCCGAGCCCACTTTTGCGAATATATAAATACACTTGTATGTATGTATGTGTCCCTCACTTTATCAATCGACGATGAAAACTGTAAAGTGCCAGGTAATTGCTTCTCAGCTGAATTTAATTTGAGCTGTAAAGCCAAATTATTAGGTGTTAAATTATAAATCCAAGCCGTTATTCAAAAGGCGCGCCCCTGCAATTTAGTTGGTGTTACATTAACAGTTGAAAACATTATTCCCATTATACATTAAATTCGATTAAAAAATTACTGAAACAGCTTCGTTTTCTAGCTAAATAAATATCAGATATATATGTGTGTACATACGTATGTATGTATATGCAAAAAATTAACAACAATATTAAAAAAATCTACACGTATGGAAGATCTACGCAGAAACACATAAATGAAAAATTATGAAAAATGGAACAAAGGAAAATATATAATTTGGTCGTTGAATTTTCACTGTCAATAGCCTCGTCAAGAGAGATTTTATTTACATATGTACATACTACACACAGATTCATACATATACATTTATTTATATTTGATGTATTGACTTGAGCTAAGAGAAGAGAAATTCACCATTGAGTAATTTCTACTGCCTTCTTATCTGAATCTTTGTTTTAGATTTTACTTACATGCATACATATGTACTTTGTTCCAAGCAATGCTAGAAAGTTAGGCCTAAGCCTATACCGGCTGTTGCGCTAATCTTATTATTACATTATTACAATTATTACTATTTTGTTCCTATTTATTACTGTCTCATTTTCAGCGTTCTAGTGAAAAGATTTAATAATTTCCAATTTTCCTCCGTGTATTAAAACTTCCTCTTTTGCCAAATAGCATTGCCAGCTGCAAACCGGCATAATTTTCTTGCAAGTGAAAATGACAGTTGTGCGAAAGTCAAATTTCCTAACAAGGAAACACTACAGGTCCTTTTATTGATTTGTCCGGGAAACTATTTGAGACGATAAACTTCCCCCATCAGGTAATATGCCAATCCGTGTTTGGCAATGAACAGAAATTGACGAGTACACACAAAATTAGCATAATCGACATAAATTACTATCGAAAATCGCTATTGGAAATTGCAATTTAATATAAAAAATATTCGTGTTTAGTGAGAAGTGTGAAATATAATTAATTTTTAATTAAAGAAGTACAAATCTAAAATACGTAGATCTATGTTAAAGCAGAAAGAAAACAATTTGCAAAGAAAGCTAAGCTGATTTGACAAAAACATATGGAAAATTGTTTTAAAAAAGCACAAACCAATTAAACTTTAAGAGAGGCATTTAAGCAAGCAAGTGTAATGCAAGTGCGAGAAAAGAATTGCAAATTTAGTATAAAGGCTTTACATTTTTTCAAATCAATTCAAAATTTTAGTGCAACATAAGGTAGCAATCGTGAGCGCCCCTTTGCTATCTGCCTATGAACAGCTTGGCGACTCGCTGCAAGAGTGAAGGAAAATAAAAAACACAATATATCTACTTGCTTATCACAACTCGATTGGCCATCCCCCACCCCCCTTGGAAGGCAATATATAACAACACTTATGTGAGCAGGCTTGCAAAAGTGCTCAACACGGCCGATTACTTTAAGCTTTCGTGCAAAAGAGTGAAAATACTAAAAATGCTTCCACTGCATTATAGCTCCCTTGAACGAGCGGGCGGAAGTGTTTATTGTTAAATCAATATAAGCGAATATATATACCCAATAAGAACGGTTGCTTAGTACTGCCATTTCCCAGCATTGAATTCAGCCCATTTTCCAATGGCTAAAATAAGAGTACGCAATAATTTGTTAAGTGTACAAAATATACGCCAATAGAGTACGTAAACTAAACTACAAACGCTCAATAAACAAGCACAAATATTTTCGAGAAAATGTATAAGACCATACGGCACGGCGAGAACAGCCTGCAATACACGATACTGCCGCAAAACGATGACTTCCGCATCGAGGGTAAGCAGCTGTCCAGTGCCGGTAGTGATGGCAGCATTTCCGGCAGCGGCAGCAGAAAGTGCAAAGCGCGACGTCCCAAGCGGCGTTCCTTCTTCGCCTACTTGGGTCTGATATTCGTCTGTACTGTGATCGTGGGCGCCGTGCTCATACCATTTCTAGTATCGGCGGAGTGTCTGCCCAGTCCAACGGAGTGGTTTTTGAAAACCAAGGCTGCTTTAACTAAGCACAGCAGCGGCAGCGGTGATGCCACTGCCAATGGCAGTAGCGCAGAAACGCCGCCGAATAACGGCAAACATTTGAACAGCAATAGCATTTTTACTCAAACGCTCACGGGCAATGGCATCAATGTGGGCAAAACTGTGAAAATCATCAATGCGAATGGTGTGGAAAAATTTATACTGAAGGTGAATAAGACAAATGCGGAGCAGGAGGAAAACGCACAAATCGCGACAATTGGCAATGAAAACAAAAACACATCGCCTGAAACTACAAGCAATATTAGTATTTTAGACAATTCCGCCACACTTGCAGCTGGCAATGCTGCAGTGATCGAAGCAATTGCTGGTGCCGAGCAGCAGCCCACTGGGGTACAGAGTGGCAACGAAACGCCAGCGCAGGCCATTGCTGATCAGCAAAATGGCGGCGTGCAGAAAACCGTTGACGTTTCAAATGACAACGCAGCACTGCAACAGAATGAACACTTTGTGGCGGAAGTGCGTTTCGAGCAGGGTAACAATCAGTTGTCCGCCGTTGCGCCCGCCATTGTGGTAACCACACTACGCAGTCCAGTTAATAATGATCAGAACAATAACAACAACAACTATAACAATATCAATGCGAATACAAATGAGCCAGCTGTCAAGCAACAGTACAGCAAAAATGCACAAATTGATGCCGCAAATAATAATGCACGTCCGACTGTCACATACGCCTATGCGACCAATGTGAATTCACCACGCGCACCTTCCAATGTAAACTCTAATCCCATGCCACCAGCATTTAATCAAAATAGTAATAATAGCGTTCCGGCCATGCCCACTATTGTGACGCGTATCATGCAGGTGCCGCTGCTCAAGGCCACCGCAAAGAAACCCATTATACCGCCCGTCTTGGTGAAGACCAATTCGCAACTCGCAACAGATCACAAGAATTTGGCAGATCTAACAGCCATCGCCAGTGATGATAATGCTGAAGTGAATGCGCATTTAGAGAAGTCAAAGCAGGGCAATTGGATGCACTCACACTGGCCTTACATTGACCCATCCACATATTTCCAATGGACCGTAAGTTTAAAATTTGAGGAGGCATGAAATTATTTATTTATTTATTTATATTCGGTCTACAGGAAAAAGTTTCTAGCAAACTTACTATTAGAGAGAATTAATTAATAAATCTTAGCAGATCATGCTTAAAGCTAAACAAGCTGTTATTTTTCTAGCTCAGGTACTGCTGCTTTAGCAAGATAATGGAATAGGCGCACTCTTACACCTGCAGGCCATAAATTCGGATTCAAAAATTTTTCATACTCCAACGAAGAGACGCCTAATTTAAAGTTAACTCTTTCCAGTGTGTTTTCGGGTGTGTCTTTCTTAACCAGTCTAACACACGACATTAGGTTAGCATCAATCTGTGAGCGCTCCGAGACAGATGTAACCACTTGAGGAGGATCGCAACGTCTAGCTTGCAGTCAGTGTTTGAACCAATAGCAATAGCTCCTTTCCAATTATTCCTCATTGTGTGGTTTTTAGCATAATTGCGATGAAAGTCAGAAGGCAGTGAGGAAGCGGCAGCAGTAGCAACAATATTAGCATAGGAAATCGGAGCACCGATTTCATAAGAGGCTATATCGTAAAAATTTTAATTTTAAATGTTTTAACATTATTGAGAACATAAAGTTTTCTGATATAGGACGTTAATCGAAGCATTAGCTGCGTTTCCATACTAGTCAGATTGAGTCTGATTTTACAGCAGTTAGTCCGAATTTACAGTAAAGCTTTTCCGTACTCGAAAAACCTGCAAATGGGAGTGCATATAGAAGGAAAACAAATCTTCACTCTTTGTCAAAAGTTAAAGGCTTTAGTTAGAGAATTTTCTGCTGGCAAATCATGAAAAGTGAAACTTTGGAAAAAAGTACAAATATTTCAACTGCCATAGTGCTTACTTCTCTTACAACAAAAACTCCGAAGAAGACATGCTGCTCTTAAGGAACTCACTGCTGTAATTTAGAATGTCCTTTCAAGTGGAAAGTATGCTGCAATTTAAATTGCATACAATTTTGCCCACAAACATTCGCTAATTTGCTGACCACACGCTGCCATATTTCTAGGTTATGTGCAAATGCGAAACAATATAATTTATTATAATTACTTGATAGCTTACGCTCGTGGTTCTATCTCATATATTTCTCGATTGTTCTTTCTTTTACTCCATTTTCTAATGCACACACAAACACGCACACGCAATCAAACAGGGTTACAAGGCCGAAGATAGCGTTTTACTACCGGCGCTGCTGGGTTTTGCCCTAATTGGCATGATATTGATCATAGCGGTATGTTTGGTGGCACGCAACAAGCGCACAATTGTGTCATCGGTGCGAAAGCGTAATCGCAATGTGAGTACCCGCCGTTACTACTCGCTGAAACGCAATAATAATTTCAAATTTTTCTTCCTCAAATAGGACATTGAGGAAACCGGCGCCGAGGATAATGCCACACTACTCGCCTCCACAAATCTGTCCGATGAGGATTAAACCAAAGAGCTGAGATTGTAATCAAACAGATTGTGACTTTATTCTTTTAGGTTGTTCAATCAAGTTGAAAACATACGCGTACGTTTCTTTGTATGTATGTATGTCTATGCGCAAAATGCGAGTAATCGTAACGCTTAAAAGTAAGCAAATGTCAAACACAAAAGCATCTGTTTACACTGTGCAACATGCGTGCTATGTCCACCGCACGCGCATCTGAATTTTATTGAATTGCCATAATCCACCAACAGCAAAGCGAAATGCTTGCTTGCAAAATGTTCTTCAACAAGTTTTCATCTCATAAAATAAGTGTCCTGTTAAATTGTACATGAGATCGATTCCATGAAAGTAAAGTCAGTCTCATAAAATATATGCCATATAATTTTTCATGAAATTTAAAAAAGTACATGATAAAATTACACGTGGAAACGCCGAGTTAAATGGACAAGCTTGAATCGCAGCAGCATTGTCTGCAACAAAATTTTAGTATTAAGCCCTTTTTAATAGAAAATAATAAATTCTTCTATTGCTTCATACGAGTACGACTTTAAGTATTTTGGTATGCAATAGAAAAATTTTTTATCTTAATTTAAAAAAAAACAAATGTGAATTATTTGTTATGTTCAAATGCAAACAAAAAGCCTGAAAGACTGTTTCTTAAAAATTTCTCTTTATTTTACAAAAAAAGAACTAATCAATAGAGATGTTATTTTTCCTGATGTTAAATTTTAATGCTGGCAAATAGCATGGTCACAATTTTTTTTACAAACGCACATACATTTTTCTTAAAAAACGTGCTACTAAAATTAGAAGAAAAATGTAAGCAAGAATAGCATTTCTGACTTTGTTTCTACAGTGCTTATGTATTATTTTCATATACTAACTGACTATGTCATAAAACTTACCATATATCAAAAAAAATTCTGTAACAGAAGTTTTCAAACGTTTTCGTTTTATGAAGGCTTTTTTCCAATTTATTACATTGAGCTTCTATAAATTGGGCTTTATATTTTGCAATCATGAAATATAATTCCACTTTCATGCAATTCTGGAAATCTGCTTCCATGCAATGTGGAATTCTCCTTTCAACTCTTATTACTTTTTGAAGGCGTTCCGTGTTAGCTCTATCGGTCTTCATTTCCTTCTTTCATTGAATATGAGTATGAATTCAACATTAATTATACATTTTTTATAATTTGCAAACAGTGTTATTTAATTCTCAAATATTTCCCACGCGAAAGTAAATTACATGCTACAAATATGCATAAAATATGTATGTCAAACCCACTTTTTACTATGTTTAGCAAATTGTTAAACAACACAAAAAATATATATATAAATATAAAATCGCTTACAATCACTTGAAACCTTAAACCCAACTAAAATAATAATAATTTCAAATTTGCAAAATTGTTTTGATAATAATTTAAAGAAAGCCGAACTGAAAAATCACGTAGCATTTGCAAGCTTTAAGCCAAAAAACAAAGCGTAAATGTAAATTGTAAAATTATAAACAAAAGTATCATATAGGAAGAGTACACACTAAAGCTATGCACACTATATAGTTGAGTTGAGCGTAGCGAGTTAGAGCGAGATAGCAAGTGAACATAACAACTAAACAGTTAGCAAGAGAAACAACATATTTTTGTAAGAGTGTGATAGCGCGTAGTTAGCTCTGTTATAAACTAATAGTAGAGAGATAGAGAAGGGACGAGGGTCATAAAGCAAAAGAGAAGGCATGAACCGTAGTATGTATTGAAAAGCAGTATTTTATAAAACTCAACTTTAAAATAAGAAAAAAAAACATTTTTCATTTATATCAAATTTCGATTTTGAAAAATAACTTTCAATATTTAATTCTTAATTGGCTATTGAAATGTCAGTGTTGGAAAACGTCAAGTCAAGTTAAAGCTTATGTTGTTCTAATCTCAAAACTCCATTTTCATCAGACACTAGTTTATTTTAATACCCTGCACCATGGAAATAGGGCATATTATGATTATGTGCAAATTTTAACGCATTAAAGAAGGAGATATAGAAATAAGCATGTAGAAATATTTAGAATCAGTTTATGTCTTGATTCCCGACTGTCGGTCTGTCTGTCCGTACCTCACAGGAAAGAAAGAACAAGTTATACGTTTTGAACCAAATTTGATACACAGCAACATTGAACCTTCTCTTAGTTCAAGATCCGAGCTTTTCATGTCGGTTGAAGAACACGCTCACAATAAAAACCTTGCTATTTCAGAGGATAAATGGCCTTCCTTTGTCTAATTATGCAAATTATGCATGTAAAAGATCAAGTTATATTTGAGTAAATGTATTAACTACACATATCGTAATAAATGGGCGTGGTTCGTCTACCGGTGATTAAAGTGTGCTCATAAAATTCATAATATGTATACCTAACAGAACGTCAATATTTGGTGGATAGGCTTGGTGCGCCCTCTAAATGGGTGGGAAATTGAGTACATAATTGCATCATTTCTATAGTATACACAGCAGAATATCGATATTTGGTCCTTATTCTTTTATCAGCATTCTCTTTTCTTTTTCCAAAAAGTGGCATGGTTCACTTTTCCTAAGATATTTTTTTCATATATGACACCAACTCGTGTATTTGGTGTAGGGTATTACTCTGTCGTGAAACCCGACTGATGCTTTCTCACTTTTTTTTCAGATGAGATTAAGCTAAATTCTAGATGAACAACTTTTTCAAAATTTTAGAAAAAATTATATAAGCTGAAACTGTTTCAAATGCTACAACGTTGAAATTGGTTTAATTCTTAATCGTAATATGAAAAAGTCATTAATTATGCATGTACTTGTTCCTCTTTTTGCAGCCATCTTTTATAGGGTAACCGAACTTTTACTTTAATCTGTATCCTTACATAAAATACATACTGACATGTTTCACATATTCATCAATTTCAATTGCAATGGAATTCAATTTAGAGTTAAGGTGAAATCTGAAACATGGCTGATAGATTGAATAGAATTCATGCAAAAATTAACTTGCCATAAGCACTGAGAATCTATTAATTCAGTAAAAACCCAAAATTAAAATCCTTTTGCGTATACACGAAGTGCAAAAAACAACAAATTAAATAATTAAATGAATATAAACTGCTCCGTAACCGTCGCACGCCAGCTTTTTTATGCAAAACACAAACAAAAGGAAAAGAACAAAAATCGTTTGTCAAAATACATACCAATCGTAGTATTTAAATGAATATATAAATAGTATTATATACATACATACACACATACATAGATATATATATGTGTTTTATTTATATAAATGTTTAAACTATTCGCTAATATAAGCCATATAATACATATATACTATTACATACATATATTTTACTAAGTAAAAAACACACATACTTAAAACAGTCTTCGTATTATTTGCGCATTGTAAAATGTACAACTAAATTGCATAGACATATATATTGAATGTTTACCTACTGCTTGTTGAATTGAAACATATATAAGTATGTATACAAAATAAAATGGTTACTAACTGTTTACTAAAATCATATGCATAAGTATTAAAGACAAGATTTCGCAATTTATGTTGTTAGCTGCTTTAATCACTATCACTTCCTCTTAGGCCTCTACGTCTCCCTGTGTAACCTTAGTTAAACTGATATATACTGAAAGCAGCTTCTTAAAACACAACTACAACCAGACACAAATATTTACACTAATTGGCATATATATTGCATATATATTAAGTCATACATACATTTATAAAAAACTACATATATATTATATATATATATTTAAAAAGCATATTTTTAATTAGCTTTTAAGCCAATATTGTAGCAACAAAAAGACAAGCGAAACGCCTCCACTGCGACTGCATTATTTTAAAATGCCATGTAACAACAGCAACAACAAAAAAGCGCCTGCAAATTATTTCCAACAAAATCATAAATCAATAAATAATGCCGTAAATAAAACTACATACAAATAATAATATATAGATAACATACATATATGTATGTATGTATACTTAAAACTGACTCAACAGCCCGTGTAATCAAGACTTGGGCTTTACTTTCTCGCACTAACTTGAGTGAATTTGATTTTTTTTATAAGCTTTATATTAGGTTCACATCCGGTATGTATGTATGTATGTATGTATGTAGTGGAATCTAGTAATCAATTTTTCACCCACTTCCCGACTACTTAGAGATCTGAAACTTTGCATACATGCGTAACCACCATGACAATGCATGAATCAATAAATTTTATGGGCGTAGGATAAGGGGCGTGGCACTTTTTTATAAACTCCAGATTTGTGTATAACTTTAGAACTACACATCACACATCAATGAAACTCGGTAGGAACTTACTACATATCCATATCCTTCTACTGAGAAAATAAGGGGGGCACTGGATAAGGGGGCGTGGCACCCCCCATACAAACAAAATTTTTGATCTCGATTAGCTTTGGAACTAAAGGTCGTGCAGCATTGAAATTTCGTATGCAGTCGCCTCTTGGATGTGTCGTCCCACTGGTAAAATTTTATGGGCGTAGGATTAGGGGCGTGGCATTTTTTTTATCAACTCCAGATTTGTGTATAACTTTAAAACTACACATCACACATCAATGAAATTTGGTAGGAACTTACTACATATCCATATCTTTCTACTGGGAAAATAAGACGGGCAGTGGACAAGTGGGCGTGGCACCGCCCATACAAACAAAATCGTTTATATAGAATAGCTTTGGAACTAAAGGTCGTGCAGCATTGAAATTCCGTATACAGGCCCCTCTTGGATGCTTCGTCCCACTGCTAAAATTTTATGGGCGTAGGACAAGGGGCGTGGCACTTTTCAAGCAACTACACACTTGGGCTTCAGTTTATAATTATAGGTACACCACACATCAATGAAACACGATAAGAACTTACTCGCCGCGCCTTGCACGCAAAATAGCAACAACTCACCGCGCCACAAATATGCCACGAATATTAGGATCACAGCCGTATTATTTGTTAAATTGAGGATATGACGATAGGAGACACTATGAATACCCTAAATATTGTGTACTGCTCTGCAAGTTTTAAATTCTTTTTGCGAAAAATTTCAGAGCTCTAAAATTGAATTTATGGAAGACTAAAAAGTAGAAAATAAAATTATATAAAAAAAAACTTTTTAAAAATAAGCTTTAATTTATTTAATGTACTAAAAAGTAGAAAATAAATTGTTTTTAAGTCACCTGTATCTTACTATCAATAAAAGCTTGTGCGCTCAATATCCATATTCAAAATATCTTTCATTACTAGAATCTATTTGCAAAAAATTATTTAAATTAAATATTGTGGTAACTGTTTGACAAATATTGAACACATGAGCGCCCCAAGCTTTTATGGATAGTAAGATACAGGTGACTTAAAAACAATTTATTTTCTACTTTTTAGTACATTAAATAAATTAAAGCTTATTTTTAAAAAGTTTTTTTTTATATAATTTTATTTAGCTTTTAGATGGCATGCGTCTGTTTGAGATCGAACCAGCACCAGCAACCTCTTGCATCAGAGACCGAGCACTTATCCACTGCGGTGCATTCTCGTACATGAAAAAAGCATTGACAAACCTTTTACATTCTTTTGAACAATGTACTTAAAACAAATTGATGGCCATTACCAGCTGGCATAGTCCGGTGACTTCTTGTGGACCTGAACGCTCATGAGAGCCACGATTGCTTCCACGAGCACTGGTATTGGAATAGCGCGCTCCACGCTCGTTGTCTACGTTGCTCGCCGGTGGGTAGTTACGATTGCCGGCATCCTCATATGGTGTTGCGAGCAACAAAAAATTGTCACATTTGGTGTTGCGAGCAACAAAATGATCTGTATATGCGAAGGACCAAGGAAGTAAGGTACGCATCTTCATGTTATAATTATGTATATTTTAATGCATTGAATAACTTAATAAGAATAACTGCTTATCATCTTGCTGATTTGCGAATTTGTATAAATTTTCGATATAAATACATCGTTCTTCACTGGACATTCACATATATGTCAGACTTTTACAACTAAACAATGCTAGTTCTTCGCAAAATGGGCAAAATGGCATCGAATTTGCAAATTGGTTAGCCATGACCTTCATCACCTTGATACCCACGTACCAATTGATTCGAAAATGTATGAATGCGATGCGTAAAACGTAAATATTTGAAATGCAATTACACAAATAAACCCGAAAACACACACACACACACCGTGTATTCAAAACTGAACCGATCACTTGTTTTCTTTCTTGGGAGTCCTGTCACAGTATTTGAACAATACAGCCCTATTGATTGCAGGGCTTTAAGCGGCATGCTAGTAGGAGGCGGTGGAGGCGGTTACCCCGTCGCAATTTCGATTAGATTCGGCAAATAGGGTGGCAGCTATAAACAAGTATGTGGGTGGGATGGTTTTTATCTGAGCGAAAAGAAATTGCGTGTCGGTTGGGTGAAAAAGTGCTGTCTTTTCAACATTTAAAATGGAATGAAATCTTTGGCTTGAAGTTTCTATTTACGTGGTTGACTATCTCGATTTAAGTCCCCGAAAATTCCGAAAATTAGCTTTTCTGATTACGTTCTAAACGATTTTTTATGTATGTAGATAATTAAATATTGCATGATTACTTTATTGGTAGGTATTATATAAATTTTCAAATTCGAATTATTCCCTGTGTTATTCCCGGCCAGTTGGTAGTCTGCCACTGAGTTTACCCCTCTCGTCGCCGATCGCTTCTCGTACTCGATAATGTGCTCGCGCAGCAGAAAGTCTTCACGCTTAATGCGCTTTCTCAGTTTCTCGGATACATCCGGTATGGCCCAGGCAATAACTGCTTGTATTGTGCTGATCACATTCTGATGATGGTTTACAAGATTTTTGATTACCAACAATTTCTTGGATAATCACCAAGTGCTCTTACCTGATAAATGACAATGAAGGCTAACCGACCCGTTAAAATTTTCCAGTAGATCATGGGACGCTTGTATGGGTGCTCATCCCAAGGAGGGTTACGGAATTCCGAGTAACGACATGAGGTGACATTTCCGTAGAAACTACCCGTAAGAATGGGCTGCTGGTAATGGGTACACGCAGTACTTCGCGCCTGCTCCAGTTTGTAAGTCCAATCGTCGGAACACAAACTATGCAAATAAGACGTTATTTGATGAAGCGTTCTCAACTCAAGCCTTAGAATACATTTATTTTCGCTAGCAAGAATTGCGTCATAGATATTGCGAAACATTTTGCTTTTTCACAGTTCAGGCTGCTGCATCACAAATAAAGGCATAATGAGCATCTCGTAGCATTAGTTGCGGCAATAGGGGTCTTCTAAATCTACTATTTCCATTATATTTTTATAAAATGTTTAAACATCTTAATAACAAATTGTAGCTAAGAAAAACTTGTCCAATTCGATATGAGATATCGAAAATCCACAGATCCCTAACGATATTGACAAAAGAAATCACCAACTTTTTGCATGTATCTACAAACGAGTATTTACGTCTTTCTAAATATTTCCACTTTTATTGCCTTTCTCCTTCAGCGCATCTTTGTGTTGTTGTACAAATTGATTGAAATTTTGCTCCTCCATGTGATCTTCGTTGAATGTAGGCGACTCCTCCTCGTGACCCTCTTCATCTTCGGAGCTTTCATTGCCAGGGTGTTTCAAATAAACATCGGATAGCTCACGTCCAGTGGAAACCTTCAACAAAAACAGTTTGTATGTAATTAGCTTTAGTTTACAGTTTTTAAAATTCTTAAATACTACTGTTCTACACAAACCTCTTCTATAAAACCCGTCAGAGCAACCTCACTGCCTGTGCCTTTGCTGTTGGCAATCTCCGCCAGCTTCTCCTCCTTCTGTTTGGTATCTGCAGCCAATTTTTCCGTACGCAGTCTGTTGTATTCTATTTTATAGTCACTGCAAGTTGGTGTGTTGGAAAAAATTATATAAAATGATAATATCAAGCATTGATTAGCGCATACCACTCATACTCCTGAGCAGCATCTTTAACTAAATCGAAGAAACGGTCAAAGCCTATGCCCGTCTTAGCAGACACGCCGCACGTTTTCAGATCTTTATAGAACTCGTCCAGCGTCAAGGACATAGTGCGCGTTAAATTGCTTATGTAGTTCTGCTCCTTTTCAAGGGCTTCCTGAAAAGCCTCAAAGTCGGTCATCCATTCAACGGCGAAATCATGGTCCTGCATGTCAATCTGTAAAAGTATATACAAAGCATTGTTTAAAATTATTGGATTAGACAGAAACACACACTTACCTTATTCATTACGACGATAAAAGGCAAACGTGCTTTATACAAAATCGAGCAGGCGTACAGCATGTTGGACATGAAAGTAGTGGGACTTAGCGAACGCACCACGTCCATGACATACACCACAACGGTTGGAAACATGGTGGCTAACGCCTCTGTGATAATAGTGCCAGAGGCCGACCAAGTGAACACTTCTATTTGCCCGGGCGTGTCAATAATGCACCATTTGTGACCCTGCTCCCCTGCCCGCCTAACGAGCTCAACAACTTTCTCAAATTTGGTGGCAAAGAGATTCAGTGAGGTGACTATTCCGCCGTTGGGTCCCAACTTGTACTGTTTCATCACTTCCTTGTAGTTCACCGTGTCGCGTATGTCGATGTTTGCGTGATACGGCGTCTCCCGACAGGCCGGATCCAAATTAATAACATACGGCTTGTAGTGCTGATAGGATATTTGCGTTAACTTCTGGACAAAAGTAGTTTTGCCGGAGCCCGCCATGCCGAGCACAATCATGCACACTGGCGTCGAAACAGGTCCATGCTGCAATGCGATGTTCTCGCCGATGTTTGTTGCCGGCGTTCCAAGCTCAGGCTGAGATGATGCTGCTGTGCTGCTTGAAGCGGTTGAAGCGGACATTTTTTGCTGTTGCTATCTCTTGGTGCTTCTGCGTGTATTTAAGTAAAATTGGCTAGTATTTATTGTAATATCGCTTCACAACTTATTTCATTATGCGACGTACATTTATTTTTTCGGATTTCACCAGCTGAAGTTTAATTTTGCCCGCTCGCGTGTTTCTGTGCTTCTTCTTCTGTTTGTTTTTTCGGACAACATATGGCCATTTGACAATTTGACTGCTGTCTATTTTGCATTGTTTTTGTTTTCAGATTCAGCACGAGAATCAGCTGATTTTAATGTCAAATTTCTTAAGAAAAATTTCCAGAATCGAGCCGCTCGCTTTTGTAGCTATCGTCGCAGTTTAAAAATTTTTGTGATTATCTAATTTAAAAAAAATACCAAAATGGCCAACATATTACGTCAAGTACTTCGTCAAAGTCTAGTCGCACCAAGACATTACTTATCTGCCGCTCCCGTGGCAATACGTTCCTTCAGCAGCAAAACTGGCGCCCCCACCATAACAACAACATCCAGCAGCGGCGAAAAGCCGATTTCATTGGACAAGAACACATTAAAGCAGCTAGTCGGCACCAACAAAGTGGTTATATTCATGAAGGGCAATCCAGAGGCACCTCGTTGCGGCTTCAGCAATGCTGTAGTACAAATATTGAGAATGCATGGCGTGCAATACGACGCGCACGACGTGCTGCTGGACGAAGCGCTGAGACAAGGTAAGTGTGCGCACATATGGAAATGAAATATGTTCAATAAACTCTGAATCGTGGTACAGGTGTAAAGGACTTCACTGAGTGGCCTACCATACCGCAAGTCTTTATCAATGGAGAATTTGTCGGCGGCTGCGATATACTGTTGCAAATGCATCAGAACGGCGATCTGATTGAGGAACTGAAAAAAGCAGGCATTGAGTCGCTGTTGCTGAAGCAAGCAGAAGCGCAGAATGAGCAGCAAACCACCAGCACACAGGATGTCAAAAAGTGACTTGCACAAAGGATGAATTATGACTTTAATACAGCAAAAAGATTTTTCAAAAATTTTAAATTTATTCTCTTCCATTTTAAATGAAGCAGCTAAAGCTGAACTTATCTATTTATCGTTTGCCTGTGTAGCCTGAATAAAAGGAGCAAAAGTTTTAGTTGTTATTTTAAACTATATTTTCGTTTGTTATAGCTTTGTCGCAATATGCTTTCAGACTGCAGTGACTATGAGGCCGGATCCCTAATCAACATGCTATCTTGTTATAGCTTAATCTAATGAACGTGTAGTGGATATTATATACATTGTAGAAAGTGCAATAAGCTTAATTTCGTCTGCGTTCACGACGTGGTGTGCGCTGCTGTCTCTTCTCCTGCCGCGTCACATCGATATGTTTTAATATCTGCAAGATTCTTGGGTGCACTTGCTCCAAGTGCTCCACCTGCAGTAGCTCTTTGCAGGACTCCTGTATGTCGCGGTTAAACATGTTCACAATTATTTGCGACATGCAACGTGCCAAACTGTTCTGCACAACTTGCATTGGCACTGGTGATTTACGGCGGCGTTGACGATTTGGTTGATTGTTCTCCATGCTGTGTCGTTTGATATTTGAGTACTGTCAAAGTAAACGTAGAACTTTCGCAGCGCAGAGCTGAACACGTTTCAAGCGGAAATGATTGTAGTAGCTCTCAAAGACGGATATGACGACATTGCGTATTATATGTTCGTTAAGTTTCGAATAACAAATCTTCCGTTACTTTGTTGAAGCGAAATGACTGCGAAATTATTACGTACTTTGCGTATTTCTTTAAGATGTCAGTTGGAAGTCAAATTCTTCTGAATTTGCTTTTTTAATATTATTTTAATCTGAAAACTCTCACATAAACGGCTTTTATTTATTTTTCAAGAGTACTAACATTCAATCGATTTAAATAATACTTATTCTAATTCAACAATACATAGATCACGTACAAACTACATATTTTTCGATCAATTCTTTTTGTTTTTCATAGAATTTTTGGATTTTGGCGTCGCATCGTTCACAAACTTGTGAATCTGCATTAAGCGCTAGATCGATTGATGATTTGCTAATAGAGCCGAGTGTGTCATTTTCTATATTTTGTGATGAAGGTAAATTTATTTGCGGGAAAGAATGTTTTCTTAGTTTTCGCGGTCTGTTTAAAAAGTGTTTGTTGCAAGCGAAGAGCTTTTGATCATCAGTTACGTTGACTATGCCGCTTGTCTTTGCCCAAGCCATTCGCTCCTCTATTTCGACTGGAAAGTTGAATACAATGTCCGGTGGCGACGTCGATGAGCAATTAGGAAAGCTGCATTTTCGGCGAACTTGTACATAATTCGGCTGAGGGTAATTAATTACTAGTTTATTCTTACCGCCCAGCAGTAGTGTTGGAATGGCATGTTTCTTCAATTTTTTAGCCCCGACGACAGATGGCTCAAAATGCCTACTACATACTTTTGTTTTGCTGTTAACAGAATCTATATTCATTTTTAAATTTTTACACCAGTCTCGTAATTGTTGCGTGGAATTTGTGGGAAATTGAAAAAGTCTGATATCTGTATCGGTTCTTCCTTCACAATTCTTGACTACACAGTACGATTTCATTTTCGTGTATCTTAAAACTTGTACATATTTTACAAGTTTTATCAGCAAATCTGGTGTTTCTAAAATATGTATGAGTTATGAGTTTTATCGAAATAGAAAATTCACAAATTTCTAGATATGAAAATAAAACTTGCTTGTAAACAATCTACCGAACAAGAGGAAGAAAACAGCTGATTATCAATATTAAGGCCCGGTTTCACAATGCCTGTTTGTACTTTATAATTTATTTAGAGCTAACTCATTGGAAAAAAAATGTATTTCAATGAAGTACAAGGCGAATGCCTGTCTGCTTTTCATTTAAATATCCAACATTGGGCATCTAAAAAAGAAGCATAGGTGATCCTGGTTAGGGAGAGCGAAATGTAATTTTTCACATTTTGAGTTATGTACATCTTTATAGCCAAATCGCATAAAATTAATAATAAAAACATTTTTAGAATCTTTCGAAGTAGACCCTTCAAACTTTACCCCAAAATCTCGAAATATATTTCATAACCTTAACTGTGGAAATATGTTTACGTCACGAAGGTTTCAACGGCACTTTAAATATAGCAGCTTTCGTGAAAATATTTCTTACAGGTGAAATTACATACAGGGAATGTTGCTTTATTTCTATAAAGAATAAAGTATGGATCGAAGATAATGGTAGCGAGTTCAAGTAACTTCATTTTACAAGAAGATTATGCCAACACATTTTTCTGAAGTTCCAATTTTATCAAGGTGCCGTTTACGTATTTCTCCATTTTATTAATTATATAGGCTTTATTAATAATAGCATAATCAAATATAATAAATATAGCGAATATTATAGGCTGCATGTTAATATATAAATGTGTATATATTAAACAGTTTGCATATTTATTCTTGCCAAGCGAAAAAACAATGCTCGCTTCCATATTGGCAATGCAACAATTTTCTGATTTTAAATATTTTATTGTTTAATTTCATACTTTTGATTTTACGTGTAAGCTGTATGTAGTTATTACTATATATTATTAATGTAGCGCACGTTTTGTTAGAAAAATATATATGTATATATAAGTATTATATGTATTGTATATGCATGTAAATTAGCTATATAAAAAAATATGTATATATTCAATATAATATTGACAACGTGTGCTTTAACTAATTTAAACATAAAACTTATTAACTGCCTTCAACATATTAAAACTCTACGATACAAATATGCATATATAAATATATGAACGTATATATTTGTATGAATGCATCTTTATAACGCACATAAGTTCTGAATTTAACTTACTTTGAATGTTTATACACAATAGTTGCATACTTTTACGCACAAATTGTTTAATAGTAGCAAATTTAGTTAAAGCAAAACTTAGTTAAGTATATTGTAAATATATTAAATAATACTATAATTTTGATAGCTGGTAAATTTGTAATGGGCGTTTTGTGTTCAGAATAATTTAGGGAATATATTTTTAGAATACAAATTAAAATTATGCATTTCAAAAGCGAAACTAAATGGAAGAGAAAATAGTCGCAGCGTCAATCAGAATAATCAGAATCACCCCTAGCTACGTTTTTTTGTTTTTTAGTACAATATTTGCTGGTATTAGTGACAAATAGTGTGTATAATTCATGCAGAAATTTTTGCAAACTACTATTAATATCTGCATGAAAAACTTTTAAAAAGATTAGTATAAAAGGCTTTACCAGTTTGCGCGCTATTAAAGGCAGCTGCAGCAATTGTAGTGAGCGAAGTGATTTATTGCGCCAAATTAGGTATAAACAAGTTTTTAAAATTAAAAAAATATATAACATAACGACGAGAACTACAAAAGACGCATTACAGACGAAAATAAGTTACTCATTTGTGGTTGGAAAGTAGCTTGTTTTGAAATTAGAGAAAATGTTATTGCCTTAAGAATTTATAAAGATGACATGTAAGAGAGCGCACAAATTAGAAAAAAATTTTTAAATGTATAAAAAACTTGGAAGTTATAGTTGTTTTAAAGCATAAACCAATTACCAAATTATACATTACATTATGCGGGTCACGACAGGCAACAAGCAAAATATTTGAATAAAAAAAGACGAGGATTTTAATATGCACAAAAAAAGTATCTACATAATAAGCAAAATAAAATTTAAATTTAAAATGGCAAAAAATACAAACTTCAAAACATTTTGTTGATTTCACTAAATTTGAAAAATAACAATTACATATACATCAATCTGCAAAAAATTTTTAGTATTGCCACGTCCTCTTACATGTTCATACAGCGCGTTATATTATATATTAAAGCATACAAAAAAATTTGTCGCTCCTTACTTAATTAAAGGAGAATGTTAGTAGAGACAACCCCGCACTAATTCCCACAATTGCGCGTCTTACGCTATTGAAAGCCTTTCCATGATGGAACCCTCCAGCAGGAACTCATTGCTGTTGGTGAGTATGTCGTTTAGCTGCTGCGTTTCACCTGCACTTGTGCCGAATGGGAAGAACGAGGAGACGGCCGGCAATGAGCCGGCGCTAATACCAATGCCATTTATTACTGTTGAGCTGGCAGGAGGCAAGGACTTGCGCCGCCGCTCTACGCCATCGATCAGCTCCAGGCTGTGGCGTTTGTTGGGCGTGCTGCTGTTGTCAGCGGCGACGGCATCAGCGGTGACGTCGACGGGCGGACGCGTCTCGCCGTTTATTTCGTAGTACACATCCGGCAAGTCGTCGTACTCCTGCAGCTCCAGGCAACGCTGCAGCTTCGCGATGTTGCTCAGTAGTAAACGATGATGCAAATCGATTTGCGGAAAGCCGCCTTGCTTAATCTCCAGCACGGGCATCCAGCGATAATAGCACTGTTCCCAAATGCCCAGCTCTGACATTCGATGCTGCGGCTCCAGGTAACGATCTTTGGGTATGGTCGACTGTGGCATGAAGAGCTGCGGATTGATGGTGAAGCGCTGCTGCGTTTGCTGCAGCTGCTGGCGCGCCGGCGAGGCCGCCTGTGCCAGGCCCGGCAGCATGATGGCACCGGCGGGGAGAGCTACGGAGCGGCGTGTTTGTTGCTCGTAGCGTTGCCGCTGATAGAAGGGATTCGCGAAGAAGACTTTGTCCTTTTCGGCGAAATGCTCGCTCCAGTCCCAGACGGGCCGCTGCACCAGGTTCGAGACGCGCACGGCACGCACACGATCCGCCTGCGTGTCAAACTGGAAGGTGTCGAAGAGCGGCACGAAGCAGGAGTCCCACAGCGTGGTCAGGTAGGTCTGACTATACTCGAATTCGTCGGGATATTGCTGCAAAAGCTGCCACACGCAGTCGAGAAAGAGCAGAAAGACGGGGCTCTCCTCCTCCTCGGCAGCCTCAGCATTCGCACGCACATGACCGAGGCGCGTCTGAAAGGGATGCTCCAGTGCTACCCACTCCTTTTGCACCAGCGACTGGAAGCCATCGATGGTGCGGTACAGCGGATCGAGTATGATTTGCGTCAGGCTGGACACGACGCAGCACAGATCGCGGCCGTTTGTCTCCTGCAGCACACAGCTGGTGCCCGCGCGCAGCGCCTCTGCCGCCTCACAGGAATAACGCAGACAGAGCGACACGTAGAACAGCCAATTGGACTTCTCTAGCAGTGTCAAGAATTTGGAGTCCTGCAGCAGGAACTGCTGCGGGCCCTCGGGCGTGCACAGACGCCGCCACTTCAGGTAGGCGCGCTGCACATCCTGCACACTGGGCAGCCTGTCGGTCAGTTGCATTAGCTTGAGTAGCTTGCGCTCGTTGCACTTACGCACCGTCTCCAGTATAATGTTTTCCACTTTGGTGTCTTGTTGCGCGGCCGCCTTCAACTCGGCCAAGCGCACGAGCGAGGCGCCGCCGTAGCCGTACACCCAGAAGGCCGAACGCGAATCGCAGAAGGCACGCGACAAGTCCAGGTAGCTCTCCACAGTGATGCACTTGGGAATGACGAAATGTGGCGGCAGCGTGTACTTACTGGCCGCGGTCGGCAACTGCTGCAGCTGCGGCACGTTCTCCGCACTCACCACCTGCCACTCGCTGGCGCCGCATCGTATCAGCTCGCGCGCCCAATCATTCTTCGTGGCGTACATGGTGGTGCCGCTCTTGGCCAACGTCGAGTAGTAGGGCTCCCGATAGCAGAATGCGAAACTGAGATCATGCCGTGAGGGGAAGGCAAAACGCGCCAATGCCGAGGCAATCACCTTGCCATGATCGCGACCGCCTTTCGACTGCTGGAAGGCAAACTTGAGCAGACGGAAGTTCTTACAGACGATATGCAGTGCTGCTATGCGTCCACTCATCACCTTTTGCTGAGCATCGAGTTTCTTGCGCTTGTTTGCCACGTTGCTCAGCGCATTAACACGCACACTGCTGCTCGTATCCGGCAACTGGTAGACGTAATCGATGTTGTTCAGCGTCACGTCGTTGCGTTGCAGGTAGAGTGGCTCCTGGTACGACTCCTGTGCCGCGGAGAAGGATGTGGTTGTAGTCTCTCGCTGCAGCGGAACAAAGGACAACTTGAAATTGGTCACACTCAGCAAACCGAGTATGGCCTCTTTCACTGCGGTGCTCGCATGCAGTTCCATATCGATGGGTGTGATGGCGGGATACATATAGGCAGGCGCAGACACCACCACTTGCTCATTAGACAATAGACGAGGCTGTGCCAAGTGCACATCGCGCAAATCATTCGGCAGATGCGACCACTCATCTGCGCCCATGACGGCCATCGGACTCAGCTCTCCTGGCGGTGGCGCAACATAACTCATGAAGGTGTTGCGCTTGCGGTAGTCTGGCATATTGGCCATGTTTGGTTGGGTTAGTTCGCTGCTGCGACTGCTATGTGTGTGCGTTATTTGAATCTCTAATTAGTTGCAGTTTCCGGTGGCGCGGGGACGTGGGCGTCTTGCGTGTCGCTTGCCACTGCAACTGCTGCTGCGCTGCTTTAACTATCGACAAGGCCTCCCCGCAATCGTTTGCTGGGCTATTGCCTTTGTCAATGTGGTAGTGGCTATTTTCTGTGCTTAGATTAAAATGTGTTCGCCTTTTTTACAGGCGCAAGAGATAAGATTTAACAAATTTTTCGATTTTGGTCACCCGCTGCTTGCGCTGCACTCCGTTCCGATTAGCTCGCTCAGCTATAGCGATTTCGTTTGTTGGCCTTCTCTTCTTGTGCTTTGCTTTTCACTACGTTCACCCTACTATTTACCTATCATCTTTGCGTCATCTGCCATTTCCTGCAGCCTGCGTTTTTGCTTTTCCGTTTAAATTAATAATTTGCGCTATTTTGTCTACTGTTGTATGATATTAGTTGCTACGTTTTATATATATGTAATACTTAAATTTTTTTTAACTTTTTGGTTCGTCACTTCACTTTGTTCTTCAACATTTTAAGCGGCCTCTGTCTTTTCCGCTGGCATTCCGCGAGTGTGTTCGGGACACACGGTTGCATTTGACTTCCAACGGCCTTAAAATTCTTTGCTCTTATAAACTTACTGCAGCTCGAAAACGAATGCAATTGAGCTCACATAAAATATAAAATATAAAAACAATTTTCCGAGCAAGGTATAAATTTATTATCAAGAAGCATTCATTATAAATAAAGTTCTGTTTTATATAACAAGTCCCAAAGTAAAGTATTTATCATTGTTTCCAAATATTTCAAAATCATGGATTTTCGTTTTTTCCAAAATTTTTTAAAATTTAACAAAAAACCACGTTCGAACTTATTTTCGAGTAGAAATCTTGATCTCAGCTGTTTGCTTGAGCCCTCGTTTTCACGCTAGAGGCCGCGGCTTATGGTCTAATTAGTCCAGCGGTGTCGAATTCAATCGTGCCGGATAGCAATTTGCCCAGTTACTCTAACAGCTAACCGGATTGCAGCTGTCAGTCTATTCTTTTTGCTAGTGCTGCCGTATAGTTTTGTGCACAAAAGAAACACACTGTTTATTTTCTTCTGAGATGAAATTTTACATTCTTTATTAAATTTATGGCACATAATTATCATAATTGTTATATCTCTATATTGTGTACTACTTTTTTTTAACTTATTTCGGCAAAAACAATCACTTCTTTTGTTGAACTAAAATCGAAGGTCACTGGCAACACTTTTCTGCAACAGAGTTCACAAAAAAAATATATCGTGAAAAATGAATTCAAACGACGAAATAATTGACTCAATTTGTTGAGTGTTGTGTAAAATGTACGATGTGTACAAATTAAAAGCAAACGAAAGCGCAGGTGGACTGTATTTCCAATAAATATTCGCTTGTTTTAATCAGTGTTGCCGTGTTGTTTTTTGGGTGGCAACATTCTTTTCACAGCTGACACGACTTTTGCGGTAGTTTTCTAATCGACGCAGAAATTTCTACTACTCAATCCGGTCAGAGTAATAGCGAACATTGTGTTCGGGTAAGATAGATTTTGTCAGCTGACACGATTTCTAACCTTACCGCTAGAGTAATTCTACCATTATCTTGCCATCTTTCAAACGTCAAAGCAAACAATAATAACCAAAAGCAATTTAATTTATAAATCCCAAACACTTCATCATTTCTTCCTCTACTTTTGGTTGCTTTCTTTCGAAGCGGCAGCATCAAAGGGTTGCGCGAAATATTTACAAAACCCAGCAAAAATCGAATACATTATAATTAATTTGCTAAAAGAAAGTAGCAAATGACCAATCAAATTCCAAGCAAATTGAATAGAGTAGAAAAGTAGCAACGTGTTAAATTTTTCAGAAGACTAGGCGAATAGTTTATGTTTGTCAGAAACACAACAAAAAAATTAAGCTTTTCGGCAGGAAAACTATTAGGAAATATTAGAAAAACGAACAACAAAATCTCTAGTGTTAATAAATTGCAGCGTGCAACGGTCACAACGAAAACCACAACAACAAAAGACAACAATTACATTTTCCAAAGTGCTGGTGTTATTTCACAGCGAAGTCTAACATCAAAAATTAGTACCATAGGAAGAACATTTAGTAGTGCGTGCAAGTTAAGCTCTCTAGAAAAAATGGTCAATTCGGAAGCAGCTGTAAAATATCTGGAAATTCCGGATAAATCGGAAAATGACAAGAAGCACTATAAGTAAGTATGACATGTTCGCGTGTTCTCACCTACATACATACCACAACAACTATTGATTGCACTCACAGAACGCTGGTCCTAATCAATGGTTTGCGGGTGCTGCTCGTTTCGGACCCCAGTCCCGTGCCCCACGATGGCCTAACTTCCTCGTCCTCATATGACTCAACGGGGGATTCTTGCGCCGAAGAGAGCAGTTCTAGTGCCGAAGATGAGTCCATGGGCACTTCAACAACGGAGGATGAAAGCGATTCTGATGATGATTCAGAAGAAGGTTAGGCGTGTTAAAAGAAATTTGTTGGGTGTATAACTTTTAAGTTATTTCAAAAGTTGTGTTTACCAAAGTCGGCCACATTGGAATTTGTCCGGCAAGTACACTACAGAAATTTAAGCATTGAATCGAGACAGGGGTGTTTAAACACAACAATCTACGGCAAACATTTTATAAAAATATTCTGCTTTGAAGTGTGCCACTTTGTTGATTTAGTGAGCCTAATCTGATACTTGGATACAGTCGCACTCTACTTAATCTAAATCCTTTTGACCTAACCTAATTAAAGTTTAGAGAACCTAACCTAACATATAAATTATCTTAAAAAACTCTTTTTCTCTTGCTCAGGAGACGAAAAATTAGCTGCCTGTGCTCTGCTCGTCGATGTGGGTTCCTTTACCGAACCGGTCAAATACCAAGGTTTGGCTCACTTTTTGGAACACATGATCTTCATGGGTTCGGAGAAGTACCCCACAGAGAATGCCTTTGATGCGCACATAAAAAAATGTGGCGGTTTCGATAATGCAAATACGGATTGCGAAGACACATTGTTCTACTTTGAGGTGTCGGAGGAGCATTTGGACAGCAGCATGGACTACTTTACGGCGCTGCTAAAGGCGCCACTCATGAAGAAGGAGGCCATGACGCGCGAACGCGACGCTGTCGAATCGGAATTTCAGCAAACGGTGCACGACGATGAAGCGCGTCGGGATCAGCTGTTGGCCAGCTTGGCAACGGCAAACTATCCACACAATACCTTCACGTGGGGCAATCTGAAGTCACTTAAGGAGCAAGTGAACGACGACGATCTGCACAGCGTACTGCATGAGTTCCGCAAGCGTCACTACAGCGCACACCGAATGGTGGTTTGTGTGCAGGCGCGTCTGCCTATTGACGAGCTGGAACATTTGGTGGTGAAGCACTTCTCAGATATACCGAGCAACCAATTGCCGGGCCGGGACTTCAAGAAGTTCAACCACCGCGAGGCCTTTCGCAATGATTTCCACAACGAGGTATTCTTTGTGAAGCCCGTGGAGAATGTGTGCAAACTGGAGCTGACGTGGGTGCTGCCGCCAATGACACAGGTACATATGTCTTCCACAGAATGCAAATATACAATTCTGAGCGCTTACCAACACCACTTTGCTTAAAGCTTTACAAATGCAAGCCGGATCAGTTTCTATCCTATCTCATTGGCTACGAGGGCGAGGGCAGTCTGTGCGCCTATTTGCGCAAGAAGTGAGTAAATAAAACACTTCTCTAAACAAAAAATATACACGATATCATTTGCTTTTGTAGACTTTGGGGTCTGGAGCTCATAGCGGGCATAGATGAGTCGGGCTTCGACACAAATTCCATATATTCACTCTTCAATTTATGCATTTATTTGACAGATACCGGTTTCCAACATTTGGACGAGGTGAGTGAGCTGAGTGAGCGGAGCAAGCTTCAAAACTACAAACAATTCTCAAATGAAATGCCTCAACAACTTTTAAACATTCAACAAGTCAATACTCACTTTTGTTTTCTCCTGCAGGTACTTGCCGCCACGTTCGCCTTCATCAAACTCTTCTCGCAGAGTGCTTCGCTCAAGGATGCCTATACCGAACTGCAACGCATTGAGGCTACCAGTTTTCGCTTTGAATCGCAGCGGCCCGCCTTCGATAATGTTCAGAATTTGGTGATAAAAACTAAATATTATCCGCCCAAGGATATACTCACCGGCACTGAGCTTTACTTCGAATACAACGAGCAGCAAATACAAGACGTCATACGTCATTTGAATGAATATGAATTTAATATAATGATAACATCGCAGCAGAAATACGATGGCATTAATTATGACAAGAAGGAGAAGTGGTTCGGCACCGAATACACCAACATAAAAATGCCACAAAAATGGCTTGACCTCTGGGAGCATTCGAAGCCCATGCCGGAACTTTACTTGCCCAAACCAAATCGCTTTATATCGAATGATTTCCGTTTGTTTTGGAGTGAAAATGGCGAAAATGGCAAACCGGAACTGCCGCTTGCACCAAAGAAAATACTGCAGACGGGCACTTGTGAGCTGTGGTTCAGGCAGGATGACAAATTTAACTTGCCCGAGGCATTTATGTATTTCTATTTTATATCGCCACTGCTGCGACAGAGTTCCAAAAAGTAAGTGACTTCATGCGTAAAATATCTCAAATATGAGTGACTATATACATAACTATTTATGATGTTCCAAAAAATATGTCTCTTAAAAGTTTGTGATTAAATTCTTATTTAATTTTCAATTTGCTTATATTTATTACAAACAATATTTTCCATTTATACTTACAGTGATGTAATGTGCGCCTTGTATGCACAATTGGTGAAATTCCGTTTAGCCGAAGAGCTGTATCCGGCAACGGTGGCTGGCTTGACTTATGAAATGTATTCAGCTGAAAAGGGTTTAGTGTTAAAGGTAATTAAAATAAGGATTAATAGGTCAAATGAAACTGGCCAATAATTTTGTATATTTGCTACAATTTTCAATATAACTTAGTGCCTTATATTAAATTTTTTTAACACGTCATATTTTTGCAAAAAAATCACACTTTTATGCACATCTTTTCTCACATTATATTGTATTCGATTACGCCAGTTGCGTTAATTTATAACACTAAAATCACTATTAACTCTCACTTCCTCCTTCTTAGGTCCATGGCTATAATGAAAAGCTCCAGTTGCTGGTGGACATCATAACAAAGGCGATGGTTTCTATGCGTCCTCACATAAGCCAAGAACAATTGGATGTTTTCAAAATACACCAAAAGAAAGCCTACTTCAATGAGCTCATCAAGCCACGCACTTTGAATAAGTACGTTTCTTCTGCTATGCTTAAAATGTATGTGTCTTCTTCATGTTCGCTTGGTAATTTCAGAGATATACGCTTGAGCATTGTGGAGAATATACGCTGGCCAATGATTGATAAATACAAATGCTTAAATGAGATTACTTTGGCGGATATGTTGGAATTTGCGGATAAGTACACAAATGAATTGTACGTGCAGACGCTGATGCAGGGCAATTTGATCGAGGAATCGGCGCATAATGTTATGAATTCTGTGCTCTCAACGTTGAACTGTCAAAATATTAAGCAGGTGAGTGCTGTTGTCTACTGTAATTTAGTTATTGATTAACATCTTTTTTCCCAATTTCTTTTACTCCACCACGCTTTTGCTTATGCAGACTAAATACATCGAGAATCGTACCGTCCAGCTGCCACAAGGCGCACACTACGTACGCTGCCACGCGCTCAACGACAAGGACATCAACACAGTAGTGTGCAATTTCTATCAGATCGGCCCTTGCTCCGTGCGCATCGAGAGCATACTAGATCTGTTGATGATGTTCGTCGAGGAGCCGCTATTCGATAATCTGCGCACGAAGGAGCAGCTCGGCTACTTTGTGTCGTCGTCGGTGCGCATCAATTATGGCATTGCCGGCTACTCGATAATGGTAAACTCGCAGGAGAGCAAATTTGCCGCCTCACACGTTGAGGAACGCATCGAAGTGTTCCGTGGCAAAATGATGGAAATTTTGGACGAAATGCCGGATGAGGACTTTGAACATGTGCGCGAGTCGCTCATAAAAATCAAACAGGTGGTTGATATGTCGCTCTCCGAAGAGGTCTCGCGCAATTGGGGCGAAATCACCTGCGAAGAGTATCTTTTCGATCGCCGGCGCAAGGAGATCGATGTGCTGCGCACGCTAACTAAGCAGGAGATCATCGACTTCTGTCTGAGCAATGAGCGCACCAATCTGCGCAAGCTGTCGGTGCAGGTGATTGGCAACAAGACGGCACCGTCGGATGAGAGCGGAGTGCGTGTGAAACGTGAAGTGCACGCGGATGAGCCGGCCAGTGACAGTGACAGTGAGGAGGAAGAGGAGGAGGATGGGGCGCAGGAGCCCGACGAGGAGCTTTTCAATGCGCTGGCGAGCAAACTGAATTTGGCCTTCATACCCAAGGACGGCGATGCCACCACGATTGTGGACATCGGCGACTTCAAGGAGAACCTACATGTGTACCCCATAACGAAGACGAAACTGGAGACGAGCGGCGGTGAAGAGCGACGCGAACGCAACACGCCCACAATGGAAATAATCGAAGATTGTTAATTTGTGCCGTCGGTAGCAACCCCTTAAATTATATACATAGTTACGTAATCAAACGCAAAAGTATGATAAATTCGAATAGCGTATGTGAATTTAATTAAAAATTTATTCGTATTCTTGCGCGAAAGCTGTAAAACATATAACACGACAAAAAAAAGAGTAAATCAGGAAATAAACATAGACTTTAACTTTCAAAGTAATAAAGCTGGGACTGGATGTTTAAGTGTTGCTATGGAAGCAATAAAAATTGCGGGTTTCAAAAAATTTTAAATTGCTAAGTAGCAAGTTTGAAATGGAAGAGCAGGCGTGAAAATAAGGGAGCCGATAGCGTAAATTGAAAACCGAATTGTTGTTCTTTTGGGAACACGCTTCACTACGCTGGGTGTCTTTGGTGCATGTGGCTGCTTGCGTACACTTAGTCCAAATATAGTCCATTGATGCCAGTATCAGTGATTGGGCACCTTTTCTTTCAAATACATAAACTAATTTAATAAAATATGTGGAATTTTTAATGAGATACATTTCAGAAAGCGAAATTCTCGCAGGTGGAGACCAGGGGCTAATTGAAAATAGCGGATTTCAGGTTTTGTTACGATTGCTCCTTTCACTGTATAGTAATTGAAATGTTTTAAGAGGGGGAGGAGGCCGAATACTTTATTTTCTGTTTATCGGTTATAGATTTTGGTTGCAAACTAGTCAAAACCTATTTTCATTTGGGCGCAATTTTTGGAAAATGTGGTCATCAGCTTCCTAAAAACGTGCTGGTAATTTTCCCATACACCCTGTATGCATATGTGTGTATAGCGGTGCTAAGTACATTCGCCAATAGTGTACGTTATCTGCTCCACTTGCACAGGCGCGGGGAACCGCACTCCTCTCTTGCGTAGTTGTCAAGCGATTTTCACCATTGTTAGTAGGAATTTATCAGCAAATTAAATACAGCAACAATTGTTAAACTGGGATTTGTGTTTTTTTCTTAATATGATAACAAGATTGTTTGCTTAAGTTTTGTTAGAAAATATTTTCGTTGTTATTGTTGTTGCTGCATTAGACACTGTTGCTCTCATTGTTGTTACTGTTGCTGTAATATTGTAATATAAAGCAAATATGATTGATTGAAGAGCTTAGCTTAATGATTTATTTACACTACACGCACACACACACCCCCACACAACGAATTGTAACAAGGGACCTCAAACTAATTAATTGGCCACGTCCTTCTAAGAAACGACGGTTCAAAATAATAGTTCTTAAAAAAATGTTATTTAAAGACAACACTGTAATATATGTACGTTTAAATATAGATATGCGATGCACATAAGATAGAGCCTCTCATCATGGGATACGGACTTGACGTCTTCGGAAAGTCTTTTCGAATTGAAGAGATTATCATTTGTCGTTTCGACATTGATTCCTCATCTAACTTCTTTTGCTCTCATTTAACCCTTTTGGAGAGGAAATATATAAATGGTTTCCCAGTCGTTGATCTCTTTAGGGCAATATTTCAAAATATGCATGGAAGCCTCTACATTGGGGAAACCCGCATATTTATTATGTTAGCCCTCCAATGCGCCATAGGGTATCTGATATTCAAATTGGCTTAAGCCTCTTGTGAGCGTTGTTTTTTCCTATGTCAGCGACATTCGAGCTATTGGGAATTCTCATGTTATTCTAGTTCTTGAAATTAGCGGCACCGAGCAAATTCACTCCGGTTATTTTGAGATTCTACACCTGATCTCTGATGCCATGCTCGTGTGCACTCTTTGTATAAACAATACAAATTAGCAATTTGAATCCATGCAGTTTATGCAGTTCTTCTACTTTTTATACCTTTTTTTTTTAAATTTCGTAATTTGAGCGCCTTCTGCAAATATTGTGCAATAACAGAAAAGTGAATGGCAGTAAGAAGAGTATAAAAGGAAATCAAAAATTCATTCGGTTTGCTTTTGTAGCAAAGGCAAGCTAAGCTTAATGGCAGTCCAATTGACCTAGACACTAGCCCAGTTGATAACGACTGAAAGCCATAAGTTTTATACGGCACTGCCATATTAAGTTTCCATACCCAGCTGGCATTTGCAGGCGGGTGTAAGCGGAATCGCATTTTATTTAATGAATTGTCGTTTTCTACTTGGTGTCGTTTTTATTGTTATTGATCCAGCGAGTACGCTAACCGCTCAAATAACTGGTCGCAGTGGCGTATCCCCCGGCGTAAAATTTTTTTCAAATTTGACGATGTTGCTAAAAAAAATTTTGCGCGTCCTACACTAGCAGAAAAATTAAAATATTTATAAAAATGTATAATACACTTAAAAATTTGTTCAAAAGCAAGCACCTTTGGAATTTTGCTTTATAAAAGTTAAAAGAATGTACATTTTACAGATTAAATTGTGTTTAAATTTTAAATTATGTAGAGATTATGAGTTGATGGAACAAGAACAACAAAGTGTTGTTATTTGTGGTCTATAACAGCATCCACACTCCTATTTGCGAAGCATATCAACTCATAGAGCTTAAATCTGAAACGATGGCCAATTATCGGTGGTTAAACGCCACAAATTGTGCCATTTCTCGGACTTTATGGCCTAAACTTTTTTTTTCGCTTAAACCAACACTCATGGGATGCCCCCTATATGTACATGCAAAGCACTTGTTGATTTAGATAGGATCATAGGTTAGTGGGTGGGGGGAAAATGGAAAGAAGACACAAAAAGAACTAAGAGCATACTTGCTCTAAATAGACATTCCATCTGCACACTCACATGGGTACTCACCGGGCATTGCATCATAGGCGCCATGGCCGACTGACTGCAAAACCCACGGAGTGGCTTCTGCAATTGTTGCGAAGATGAAGAGGAAATATAATCTATTGAACATCTTCTATGTTACTGTCCAGCACTACAGGAATGTCGCCTACGATTCATTGGAAAACGGTTCTTCGATAGCTTGGCAGAATTAGTACTTGCTATAAGGGTGATTCCTTTTGTATGGTGGATTTTAACGCCAGTATATTAGTATGTATATCGCTTCACAAAACTTGAAACAGTTGTTGTTTTACTAAAAATTTTTCATTTTTCTTGCATGCAAAACTTTCTCAAGTTTCTGGTGCTTCGAATATTTCGAATTTTTAAGTTTCTCTTTTTGAAGAAAACGTCGCATTTGCTGTTGTGTTTTTTTAATTACCAATTTTTGCGCCGCTGAATATTGATATTTAAATGCTTGTTCTTCTTATTGCCATTGCCGTTATTGAGCTTCAGTTGACTGTCAACCTGTTAATGTATTTTTTTATTGCTCTCTTACCTGTTGCTCTCATTTCGACAAACTTTCATTGTTTTCAATTTGGATGTTGTTTTTGTTTTTAATATTAGCGGAGTTATCGCTGTTTATCAGTATCTCTTGTTTCTTTTGTTCAAATGCAAATTTGTTGCTTTGTTATTTGCTTCCACTGTCACTCCAAATTCCCAACACCCACACCGTTGACATTTCCTGTGCATTTCGTATTTCGTATCTGTCCTTGCCAATTGCTCATTGTTCACACGCCGGCACGGTGGCATATCCAAACTACTTACAACTTTTAATTTTGTTTTCATTGCTGCCTTGACTGTCTTCCCACTTCCTCTCCTCGTGCCAACATATCTTGTCTATAGCAACATTTAAGAATTCCCAATTAATTTTCTAAGCAAATTCAAGCAAGTCGTTGTACTCCGCTTATTGTCTGTCTGTTTATCTGAAATGTGTCGCATTTTTATAAGCTTTATATTAGGTTCACATCAGGTATGTATGTATGTATGTATGTATGTAGTGGAATCTAGTAATCAATTTTTCACCCACTTCCCGACTACTTAGAGATCTGAAACTTTGCATACATGCGTAACCACCATGACAATGCATGAATCAATAAATTTTATGGGCGTAGGATAAGGGGCGTGGCACTTTTTTATTAACGCTAGATTAGTGTATAACTTTAGAACTACACATCACACATCAATGAAACTCGGTAGGAACTTACTACATATCCATATCCTTCTACTGAGAAAATAAGACGGGCACTGGATAAGTGGGCGTGGCACCCCCCATACAAACAAGATTTTTGATCTCGATTAGCTTTGGAACTAAAGGTCGTGCAGCATTGAAATTCCGTATACAGGCCCCTCTTGGATGCTTCGTCCCACTGGTAAAATTTTATGGGAGTAGGACAGGGGGCGTGGCACTTTTCAAGCAACTACACACTTGGGTTTCAGTTTATAATTATAGGTACACCAGGTACACCACACATCAATGAAAAACGATAGGAACTTACTCGCCGCGCCTTGCAAGCAAAACAACAACAACTCATCGCGCCACAAATATGCCACGAATATTAGGGTCGATCACAGCCGTATTATTTGTTAAATTAAGGATATGACATATGACGATAGGAAACACTGTGAATACCCTAAATATTGTGTACTGCTCTGCAAGTTTTAAATTCTTTTTGCGAAAAATTTCAGAGCTCTAAAATTTAATTTATGGAAGACTAAAAAGTAGAAAATAAAATTATATAAAAAAAAACTTTTTAAAAATAAGCTTTAGTTTATTTAATGTACTAAAAAGTAGAAAATAAATTGTTTCCAAGTCACCTGTATCTTACTATCAATAAAAGCTTGTGCGCTCAATATCCATATTCAAAATATCTTTCATTACTAGAATCTATTTGCAAAAAATTATTTAAATAAAATATTGTGGTAACTGGTTGACAAATTTTGAACAAATGAGCGCCCCAAGCTTTTATTAATAGTAAGATACAGGTGACTTGGAAACTATTTTCTACTTTTTAGTACATTAAATAAATTAAAGCTTATTTTTAAAAAGTTTTTTTTTATATAATTTTATTTCCTTGCATGCCAACGATTGCTTTTGTACACAGGCTGACTCACAAACTTGTACGTCCCAGTATGAAAATATTCGAATGCGATTGATGTTAAAAAGGACTTTCGTTTAAAGTTAATGCATTGTTAATATTTTGCAATGCAAATCACAAATTTGATTGAAGAAAAACTATTCCCTTCATTTCATTTTGGTAAGCAATTCGTTTGTATGGAACTAAACATTGTTACAATAAAAATAACTTCTGCATTACTAGGTAGTGAAAAGTTGCAGTTCTAAATCTTAGACAAACATGACCCTACCTAAATTAATCGATAGCTGGACAGTGCTTGCATTACCATTTAGTTTACCATTTAAGTATTTTTCCTATTGGGTGCTTTTGTATATTCCCCGTAATGTGCAATGCAATTCTATGAAATTTAGCAATAAAATTCGTTAGACCTTAAGGCACAATCTAGACACCTTCAGACTTTCATATGAATGAGATGATTAGAAAATAAATAAAATAGTCTTTGAACAATCTAATTTTTACGTAACGAAAATAAGTGTCGCGAAGAGATAATTCTCATGTCAAGCTGAAATGATGTATGTATGTCATTTTCATTTTGTTTGCCGGGTAGCTTCTGAAAACAACATTGTGGTTTGAAAATTTCCCAGATTCTAATCAGTTTGAATCATCACTTGTTGAGATTTACGCCTTTTTATAAGCTTTATATTAGGTTCACATCCGGTATGTATGTCGTCAAATCTAGTAATCAATTTTTCACCCACTTCCCGACTACTTAGAGATCTGAAACTTTGCATACATGCCTAATCTAGAGCCCAATACATGAATCAATAAATTTTATGGGCGTAGGATAAGGGGCGTGGCACTTTTTTATAAACTCCAGATTTGTGTATAACTTTAGAACTACACATCACACATCAATGAAACTCGGTAGGAACTTACTACATATCCCTATCCTTCTACTGAGAAAATAAGGGGAACACTGGATAAGGGGGCGTGGCACCCCCCATACAAACAAAATTTTTGATCTCGATTAGCTTTGGAACTAAATGTCGTGCAGCATTGAAATTTGGTATGCAGTCGCCTCTTGGATGTGTTGTCCCACTGGTAAAATTTTATGGGCGTAGGATGAAAGGGCGTGGCACCCCCCATACAAACAAAATTTTTGATCTCGATTAGCTTTGGAACTAAAGGTCGTGCAGCATTGAAATTTCGTATGCAGTCGCCTCTTGGATGTGTTGTCCCACTGGTAAAATTTTATGGGCGTAGGATGAGGGGGCGTGGCACCCCCCATACAAACAAAATTTTTGATCTCGATTAGCTTTGGAACTAAAGGTCGTGCAGCATTGAAATTTCGTATGCAGTCGCCTCTTGGATGTGTTGTCCCACTGGTAAAATTTTATGGGCGTAGGATAAGGGGCGTGGCACTTTTTATCAACTCCAGATTTGTGTATAACTTTAGAACTAAAAATCACACATCAATGAAACTCGGTAGGAACTTACTACATATCCATATCCTTCTACTGAGAAAATAAGGGGGACTGGATAAGGGGGCGTGGCACCCCCCATACAAACAAAATTTTTGATCTCGATTAGCTTTGGAACTAAAGGTCGTGCAGTATTGAAATTTCGTATGCAGTCGCCTCTTGGATGTGTTGTCCCACTGGTAAAATTTTATGGGCGTAGGATAAGGGGTCGTGGCACCCCCCATACAAACAAAATTTTTGATCTCGATTAGCTTTGGAACTAAATGTCGTGCAGCATTGAAATTTGGTATGCAGTCGCCTCTTGGATGTGTTGTCCCACTGGTAAAATTTTATGGGCGTAGGATGAAAGGGCGTGGCACCCCCCATACAAACAAAATTTTTGATCTCGATTAGCTTTGGAACTAAAGGTCGTGCAGCATTGAAATTTCGTATGCAGTCGCCTCTTGGATGTGTTGTCCCACTGGTAAAATTTTATGGGCGTAGGATGAGGGGGCGTGGCACCCCCCATACAAACAAAATTTTTGATCTCGATTAGCTTTGGAACTAAAGGTCGTGCAGCATTGAAATTTCGTATGCAGTCGCCTCTTGGATGTGTTGTCCCACTGGTAAAATTTTATGGGCGTAGGATAAGGGGCGTGGCACTTTTTATCAACTCCAGATTTGTGTATAACTTTAGAACTAAAAATCACACATCAATGAAACTCGGTAGGAACTTACTACATATCCATATCCTTCTACTGAGAAAATAAGGGGGACTGGATAAGGGGGCGTGGCACCCCCCATACAAACAAAATTTTTGATCTCGATTAGCTTTGGAACTAAAGGTCGTGCAGTATTGAAATTTCGTATGCAGTCGCCTCTTGGATGTGTTGTCCCACTGGTAAAATTTTATGGGCGTAGGATAAGGGGGCGTGGCACCCCCCATACAAACAAAATTTTTGATCTCGATTAGCTTTGGAACTAAAGGTCGTGCAGCATTGAAATTTCGTATGCAGTCGCCTCTTGGATGTGTCGTCCCACTGGTAAAATTTTATGGGCGTAGGATAAGGGGCGTGTGTATAACTTTAGAACTACAAATCACACATCAATGAAACTCGGTAGGAACTTACTACATATCCATATCCTTCTACTGAGAAAATAAGGCGGGCACTGGATAAGGGGGCGTGGCACCGCCCATACAAACAAAATCGTTTATATAGAATAGCTTTGGAACTAAAGGTCGTGCAGCATTGAAATTTCGTATGCAGTCGCCTCTTGGATGTGTCGTTCCACTGGAAAAATTTATGGGCGTAGGACAAGGGGCGTGGCACTTTTCAAGCAACTACACACTTGGGCTTCAGTTTATAATTATAGGTACACCACACATCAATGAAAAACGATAGGAACTTACTTGCCGCGCCCTGCTGGCAAAATAGCAACAACTCACCGCGTCACAAATATGCCACGAATATTAGGGTCGATCACAGCCGTATTATTTGTTAAATTGAGGATATGACGATAGGAGACACTGTGAATACCCTAAATATTGTGTACTGCTCTGCAAGTTTTAAATTCTTTTTGTGAAAAATTTCAGAGCTCTAAAATTGAATTTATGGAAGACTAAAAAGTAGAAAATAAAATTATATAAAAAAAAACTTTTTAAAAATAAGCTTTAATTTATTTAATGTACTAAAAAGTAGAAAATAAATGGTTTTTAAGTCACCTGTATCTTACTATCAATAAAAGCTTGTGCGCTCAATATCCATATTCAAAATATCTTTCATTACTAGAATCTATTTGCAAAAAATTATTTAAATAAAATATTGTGGTAACTGTTTGACAAATATTGAACACATGAGCGCCCCAAGCTTTTATGGATAGTAAGATACAGGTGACTTAAAAACCATTTATTTTCTACTTTTTAGTACATTAAATAAATTAAAGCTTATTTTTAAAAAGTTTTTTTTTATATAATTTTATTATTTAAATAACAAGTAAAGCTTTCAAGGGGAATTCACTAATTTGTAGTCTAAGTTTTTTGATTTCGAATGAAATTCAGTTGGAGGCTCTTTATAAATATCTTTCTTTATTATATGCATAAACACATTCGTTGCTTTTTTGTTTCATTGTGGAATGATAAGCAATATGACTATCCTATATAAACTCGCCCATGGACCTTTGTGTGGCATGGGAAGCTCAATCCTTCTAAATTGAAAACACTTGCGATAGATTCCACTACAATCAATTGCATGCAATGAAAAATGAAGGTTTAATGTGATCTTGCGTAATGAAGGAAGTGGAAATATGACAATAGATGTAATTTAGAAAAATGTGATAGTGAGATTTGCCGGGAATCCTCGAAAGCTTCTAAATTTCAGAGCTTAAGTATATAAACCAAAATAAGCCAAGATACCATTAAATTTTGTTCTACTTCCTTTTGGATGCCCCTAATTTCCGTTCTGCGCACAGCCCATGCAATTGGCTGTCCGTCCTTAAAAGATTAAGAGGAGCTTCGTCATTTGGGCATATAAATTTGTACTACACTCACACTCACTATGCACACATCACATACATATGGTCTTTGGCACTCTGAATTTTTGACATATTTGATATTTTTCGCACATGTGTTTCTTTTATATTTCACTTGTTTCAAGTTTTAAGCGTGCACTGGGACTTTGTTTGTTTTGAGCGCATGCTGAAATCATCGCTTTTGTGTGGCATAGCAAGCAAGCAAGAATATTTGTGAATTTCAGTTGATTATAAAAAAGATGCTTTAAATTATAATGCGGAAAGCAATTGAAAGGCAAAGCCAAACAATTGTACACCCGCAGCCGCTGCAGCGTTCGCGATGAGTAATAAATGCCAGCAATTACATTGAAAAATTCTTTAGCATTTTCACTAGTACAGGGTCTTTATTTTTATTTATAAATGGACATATGCTATTTAGATTTTGTATTATTAATATTTGTATAAAAAAGTTCATTGTACAATTTTACATAAGCATTACATACTCATTATCTGTTGTAGTTTCTTTTTAATTTTTTTTTTTACAATTTTGGTCTTTTTCTTAAAGAATTTTTACAATTACATTTTAAGCTAAATTTGTAAAAAGAGTATAATAATAACGAAAAATATATGTAAAAAAAGGAAAATGTAAGTGCTTTTCGCTTGCGTACGTAAGTGTAAACAGGCAGGAAGCAAGTGATATAATAATACTACCAAAGAAAAGAACGTTAATTCAAAAAGGAAAGGTTGGCAAAAATATTTTTGTAGTTTTAAACAAAACAATTTCGCGTCAGCTTGCAAAAAACATAAATAATATTGTCAAATGCTGCACATACAATAACAAATAAAGGCAATTTGCATGTGTCGTAATTAAAGTAATAAACATAATCGTCATAACAAAAACAATTTCATTCTTTTACACTTCACTGCTTACAATAACAATGCAAGTAAGACGGAAAAAAGCACGCACTGAGTCGTTACAGTTTCTGCATTTCGGTGACGTCTTTAAGGTTTTTCGTTTTCACTATCTGCGGCGGCACATAGTCACCGCCGTCGTTTTCCAGCAAACTGTCCTCGTTGCTGTCCAGCTTGCTACTGCCAGCGCGGAAGAACAGGCGCGACAGCACCGAGCTGCTGGAGCGATGGAAGGTCGGACGCGGCAAGTCCTCCAAGCCGCGATGCAGCGACAGCTCGTCACAATCGCTCTGTGCGCGTTCTCGCTCGAGCGCCAGCTGCTGCAGATACTCGCTGGTGCGCAACGAGGCCGCCGTCGGCTTGCGATAGAATTTCAACATCAGCGAGGAGCACACGACGGACACTGAGCTGGCTGCCATAGCAACGGAGGCCATCCAGGGCTGCAGCGTAAAGCCGTAAGGCGCAAATATGCCGGAGGCGAGCGGTATTCCTAGCAGATTGTACATGCTGGCAAATATGAAATTGTAGCGTATGCGTCGCACTGTGCGCCGCGACAGATCCAGGCAGGCGACCACATCGAGCAGATCGTTACGCATAAGCACCACGTCGGCCGCTTCGGCAGCCACATCTGTGCCTGCGGCTATGGCAATACCCACATCGGCCTGCGCCAGCGCCGGGCTATCGTTAACGCCGTCGCCCACCATGGCCACACGCACGCCGCCTTCTTGTATGCGTTGGATTTTGGCCACTTTGTGCGAAGGCAGCACCTCGGCAAACACACGATTGATGCCCACCTAAATGAGGGAAGAAAGACACAGAGAGAGAGAGAGAAAGTGAGCACTTATTTCCGTCTACGTGCTTCTGTGCACACACTCACCTCACGCGCTATGCTCGCCGCTGTGTTCTTATTGTCGCCCGTCAGCAGTATTACATTGATGCCCATCTTCTTCAGCGTGTAAACGGCCAGATGCGCCTCCGGCTTCACCATGTCCGACACTCCAAACATGCATATCAATTGTCCATTCAAAGCGCACAACACAGCCGTGTGCCCCTTGTACTCCTGCTCCGTCATACAATCGTTAATCTCGCTTGGCAGCAAAATGCCATTGCGGTGCATCCACTCGCGATTTCCAATTAGCACCTGTATCTCGCTTCCCAGCACCGACGAAATGGCATTAGCGTTTACATTGTTCACCACACTCTCGTCCAGCTGCAACAATTGCTGTTGTTGTTGCAGCGCCATGGATTTTCGCGCGTCCAGCTGTGGTATCAGCTCCTCAATGACGACACCATTTTCTATGTGCACGGCGCCCGGATGCGTGCGATAATTGTTCTCATAGTTGATAATCTTCTCCGCGTTGCAGGCCTGTCGAAGCGCTGCCTCGTAGTGCGAGACAGTGACCTTGATGCCGCAGCCCGGTATGGCTTGAAAGTGTTGCGTCTTGCCGTGCACATCCAGGTTCAGCATATCCTTGGTGAAGCGCACCACGGCCGAGGCAATCGGATGCTCGCTGTGAAGCTCCGCGACGCCAATGATGGTGAGTGCACGCGCCAAACTGCACACCGCCGGCTTCACGAGCATCACCACCTTCGAGGTCATGGGAGCACCATGCGTGATGGTGCCCGTTTTGTCGAAGACAACCGTTTTGACCTGTCACAAGAGTGAAAGTGAAGCATAGGCAAAATGTTAATTATTTAAGTTAATTTCTACTAACCTTGTGCGCATTTTCCAACGCGGTGGCGCCTTTGACCAGCACACCGTTGATGGCGCCCGTGCCCGTGGCCACCATGACGGCGGTCGGCGTGGCCAAGCCCAGCGCGCAAGGGCAAGCTATGGCCAGTACGCTCAGCGCACACTTGAAGGCGTAACTGATGACTATCGTATTGGTCTCCATGTGCATCTTGTGCTCCATGGCGACCGGCACCAAACTGGGATCCACAAAGCCGGCTATGATCCAACCGATGAGCGTGATGGTGGACACCAGCACCACGAAAGGCACAAAGTAGCCCGCAATGCGGTCGGCCAATTGCTGTATGGGCGCCTTCGAGGTTTGTGCCTCCTCGACGAGACGCACTATCTGCGCCAGCGTGGTGTTCTCACCGGTATGTGTGGCGGATATGAGCAGCATGCCGTTCTGATTTATCGAGCCACCGATGACGACGGCGCCCTTGCGCTTCGCCACCGGCATGGATTCGCCGGTAATCAGCGACTCATCACAGCTCGAGTGACCGTAAAGTACTTTGCCATCGACAGGAACTTTGGCACCTGGTATAACCTTAAGTATATCGCCACGTTGCACATAATCGACCGAGATGATCTTCTCGCCGATGATTTCGTACTCCTTGGACACCTCCACCAGCACCGCCTCGGCGGCTTTCAGCGACAGCAGCTTGGAGAGCGCTTCCGATGTCTTGCCCTTGGCTATGTGCTCCAGCCAACGGCCCAGCGAAATGAAAATCAACAGCATGGGCGGCGTATCGAAGAAAGTCAGCGGCGAAGAGTCCTGCTCCATGAGCACAGCCGCTATGACCACAGCTACGGAATATGCATAGGAAATGGTTGTGACCATTGAGATGAGCACATCCATGTTGGTGGTGCCGTGCTTGATGGCGCGATATGACTGCACGTAGAAGTGCCAGCCGCCAAAGAACTGCACCGGCGTCGACAGCACGAACATCACCAGATTCTCCATCGACAGACCCGGCACTATGCAGCACATGGCCGCGTGCCCGCGATGCGACATCTCCACCATGAAGTAGATCATGGCTATCATGCAGGGACCGCCGAAGACAAGCGATATGAGGAAAGCGTTGCGCCATTTGCGTATCTCCTCCCGGTGCTCCAGATAGCTGTGCGCCATTTTGTCCTTGCCGCTGAGCAGGCGCGCCTGGAAGCCCAATTGTTCGATGGCCTCACAAATGTGACGCGCACCCGTCAACTCCGTGTTATAGCGGAATTTGCCTGTGCAAGCAAAAGGAAAGAAAAAGAGAAAGATTTAAACAAATTGCTTTGTAATTTGAGCAATTGTTTTAAAGTAAATACAATTCTGGCGAAAGGAGTCAACGTACCGCAGTGCAACGAGTTCGTTCATACAAGCCAGGCGCAAAACAGTAAATTTAATACGATTAAAATGAAATTTGATATATTGTCAAGATATAGAAATTTTCGAAAGGTAAGCTTGATCGGCCAACTTTTTGTTTGCTTATCTTGGGAAACTTGGCATGCAATATAAAGCTCGACTCCAAAACACAAATTCCAAATAAGCACATATCGGTCAACTGCCACGCCTACCTTCCTGACAAACTTTTCGAAAAATTATAAACCTAAAATTCAAACCAGTTAATTGTTTGATAAGAAAAATTCGATTGGACTAATATATGTGGGCATTGCAGGACAGCTACGGCATGAAGCCGTGCCTTCGATGAAAAGACAGAGTGGTGGAGGCACTGGCAACACAGCTTTCCCAACTGAAGAAGGTGCGCGCATAGCAGTGGCGCCTGGATAGCAGACCGTTGCCCGGTACGGGTTGTCATGCTCAATTAAAAAAGTAATTGACTAAACTTTAGAATAACAAAGGTTCTTCTGCATTTAATTTAATGATCACTTCTGATTTGTGACTCACAATTGCATAAAAACTCATTCGCTATTAATACAATTTATAAACTTTATTCAGAATATCTCCGTAATGTTTTGAGACGTCATCCTCTGCGCTTTTAATTCTTGTATTATTTGGGGACGACCACAAAGTGACCAAGTTTATACCTCGAAAATACCTGAGCATGGATGCTAGAATCTATTGTGCAATCCTTGTTCATGATAGCTAAGTTGACACAAGGCTTCCACGCGGCCAATATGGTTTGCCGATTGGCATCCGCCAGTCGCTGTTCATCCAAAGAACGTTAAAAAACGTTGTGGGTAGGGCATGAAACAAAAGGAGTCCCTCCCTATTCAAAACTAACAAAGTGCCTCATTTGTCACAGTTGCATTTTTAGTTACTTAATTAGTTATACTGCTTTGAGGTTCACTAACAAAAATCAGGAATCTCTTTAGATTTCTTCAAAATCAAAGCTTGACTTTTGTTGATAGCGTGCTGTGAAGTAACTAATACGCATTTTTACAAATTTAAGTATGTAAAAATATTTTGTTTTCATTTCATCAACTTTGTTTTTTTTCGATTTTTTTTCACAATCGTTACACTGTGCGTCGCAGACAAAAAATTTCTCATTTGGTTTATCAATTATTGAACTCGTCGCACTGGCATGTTCTTTTTTATCAAATTTCATTATATTTTTGCGCTAATTTGCTAATCTATAAAAATACATCGCATTGCATTATTTACATTTCGCTGATATTTTTTTTCCGATTGATAAACATGAGCAATTTTTCAAATGAAACGAAATGAAGCCAAACAAACAAATCAAAACAAAATAAAAAATTAAATAAAACAGCGTTTTACACTGATCCGATTCATGCATACATGAAAAGTATAATGAACTGTAGCAAAACAACATAAGATTACGTAAAAAATCTTAAAAAAAAGAAATAAAATTATATGAAAATTTTATGGCAAAAAGAGCGAAATGAATTTCTGTTTAAATTTAAAAGCTTTGTTTAAGAGCCATTAAACCGCATAAAGATTTAGAATGAGCTTATTGACCGTTACAAAGTACTAATCAACTCCTAAGTGAAATAGCGAACAAGCATTTCATCTTGTAAATAAATATAAATTTGTTAATCCCTCTACATCTACATATATTATATCTAGTGCTCGTCCAGATTATGGATGCTGTATAACTGTATTACAAAGAATACTACCGAAGAGTTGCTAAATTTTCAATGGGATTGGCGCCATGCAAAAAAGAATTTAAAAGCAAATTCTGTTTTTTTAGATGGTATGGAACCTAGGACCTCTCATATCAGTGACCGAGCACACATTCATTGAGCTACCGATACCGATGCAACCGCCGATCGTAATTCGATGCCGATATCTACAATATAACCACCTTTACCAAAAAGCAACCGAATATTGTGCTTTGTTTCGGCTTTCGTCAAAATTTTGGTATTCGTACTATTCGGCTTCGGCAAAAAAGGAACATTCTATCGCTCGATTGTTCTATCATACAGCTAGATGGCTTATATTTAATTACATAATTCGTCGATTAAAAGAAATCGATCTATAGATAGCTTATTTTTAGCTGTCCAAGAAGACTAAACACAATATTTTTTGCTTATATTAAGTTATAAATAATTATGTTCATTAGTTAATTGAATTTACTTAACGTAATTGACTGCAGTGCATCAAAAATAGCGCTAAAACAAATAACTAACAATTCGTATTACAGTAGTTCGAAGTAGTCTTGTCTCTCATAATTAATGATTTGTTACTACTGCTATTTCATGTACTTACGATCTATGATAAGCAACAACATTTCACTATGTATCTGATAAGTGTGTGAACGATGTTATTTGAACGCACTAACTTAATTTTTATGATGTTTTATAAAGTTTCAAGGGAAAAGCTGGTAAGGGAACATGCGTTCACATTTCGACGAGTTCATATTACTTATTTTATTCTTATGGAGCAGTTATGGTTATCGATTGACTTTCAGTGGTTTAACATTAGAAATAATGACTTAAAGTGCATGGATTAAATAAAGCAAGTGCAAGTCATAAATTTGTTGTTGCCAAGTCTTTTTAGAATTAACTAAGTACGCGCTGATATGTGCATAAAAATTCTATTTGGCCTACAATTCATAACTTAGAAATTTCCTAAAAATTTTACGATTGCAAATTGAGCAAATATTTTAACATTACAAATAAGTAACAATAGAGGTCAGATAATCACGTACCTACACAACCGAATCAACTGGATTTCATATTTTTCCTGGCGCTCATTTTTCTTAGGAGATCGAAAATATGAATAAAATAAAAGATATAGCTACGCTTGAATTGTTCAAAAGTTTCTTGTTTATTGAAAAACGATTCAAAGCGAGATTCTTCAAGTGTTCGTGACCAAGAATGAAAAGGAGTGCTCAAGACTTATTCGTAGAGAGAATGTGCAAGCACTAACAAAAAGTATGTATTGCATTTTTGATTGCGCTAAAAATCGTTCTGCTCCTTTTCAGCCCCAACTTTAATATATGAATAGTCACGTACGTATGTAATAAATGATAGCCTATGTACAACAAAAGGTTCGAGGTCTGCTCTCACAACTAAGAGTGAATGTGAATGTTTTCAAAAGATTATTTCGTTTGACGTTCTGCCAAATTTCATAAATGCAAATTTCATGAGATTTATTCATTTGTTGTCAGGGATTGTCTAGTGAAGATTTTGTATTATTTAACCCCCATTATTTTCAGATATTTCACACCATACTACTACTCAATCACGATATTTAAGTTGCCTTTAATAGATGGTCCGTATCAGTTCTTTTGATAAAAAATTTTGATTTCTGATGATTTGGGGAAAAGGCATATCTACAAAATCAACACCTCACTGTGGTGGATCTGAAAATGAGTGACGACAGTATCTGTGACAGCTGTCTAAAGGACGAGGATTCCACTACTCATTTCCTATGCGAGTGTATCACCTTTTCCAGATTACAACTACAGCTGCTGCTGTGGCTTGGTGAGAATAGCCCAATCATGTTTTTTGTCATCCTCTAAAATCCTTATACGCATTTGTAAAAATATCAGACAGATTTCAGTAAAAAGGAATCAGCACAACAACATATGCCAACAATTCTTTTGTTGCGACAAAAAAAATATTTTTAAGAAAAAATGGTTTGTTTCCAGCCCAAACATAGTTACTTGCCAAAGTACTTTATCAGCGTGAAAAGTCTTAACACTGATCGGCATTTCTGACTACGTGACTGATTGTAAAGGGATTAATCAAATGCACACACGCAAGAAGATATGCTTAAAGGAATAATTTATATAACAGCAATTTTGGTAATTAAAGAAAATACTCGTGCATAAAATTGCAAAAAATTATTAATGAGCGGAAAAATGTTTATAGTGACGATCAAATTCTACGCAACTGTTTGAAATCTTGCAGAAAAATGTAACAACAAAAGTGGGATTAATTTGCAATCTACTTAAAGCTTGTGAACTTACGCAAATACACAATACATTCGACCACAAAAACACGTTTTGAAATAAGTATCAAGACTTAAAGCCAGCTCGTGAAAGCTACGTGAGTGAAACTAACCAGTTCAACAATCTCCCTTAGATTTGCATTGCTGGCAAGTGCACACCAAGCCATGGCATAACGCAGAGCAACTACGCTCCAACTTTTGTGCAGCAGCGCACCGCGGAAGAGTGGTGACTGCGGCCACAAGTGAATGTAACTACAGTGTGCATATGACACGCAGCAGAGCGAGGCTTGTGCCTTGACTTTGTGCCGAGTTATTAAAGATTTATAATAGTTTGATAGGGAACTGGAGGTTAGAAAGGGAGCAGAATTTTGACTGTTCATAAAGCTAACAAGTTTTATCCTTTCTAAAAACTGTTCATTCATTTCAAAAAACCATCTCGAATTGGAGGACATTCGAGCGTATACTAATTCCATAGTCAGTCTAACTCATAGCATATTTAGAAAAAATCGCAAAGGTTCGCAATAGTAGTATACGTTCCCTTAAAAGATTAGACTACGCAGTGGCTCAGTGGATAAGTGCTCGGTCTCTGATGTGATAGCTTGCAAGTTCGAAACCTCCGCACACACCCTGTATCTAAGTGCGTGAGTTAGCTCTACAGCTAAAAATATATACATATGTACATACAAAAATACAAATATAAATCGGCCAAAAAGAAATAAATCCCCACACAGAGATGTGAGTTCATTGCTATCAACCTCATTTCGAGCTGATATGGGTAAAACAGATGTCGCCCATTCTCAAGCAACAAAGCCCGAGAGAAATTCAAAGCTAAACCGCGAACCCTCGCATTACTAACTTTAGTTACTTACCGCGCTTCGTTATCAAAGTGACTGCAGCTGCAGTCACTCCCTTCAGTTTGAGCGCATGACTTTCGATTTTATTGACGCACGATGAACATGTCATTCCGGAGATTTCGATTTCCACCTCAGATTCCCCGTGTCCGGGTTCGTCAATAACTTCCGTCGGGAATCCCAACTCTGTGATAGACTTGGCAATATTCTCCGGCGTAACGACGTTCGCATTGTACTTGACCTCCGCCTTGGCGGCGAGCAGCGCCACTAAAACGCTGTCCAGGCCATATATTTTTCGGCAGTGCTTCTCAATGGTGGCCACACAGCTGGCGCAGGTCATGCCGCGTATGTGCAGAAAACACTTGGATAGCTCCTGCTCCACGGGCACAACGGCATGGCCATTTGCGTGTGTGACTGGCGGTGTCGACGCTGATACGACCTGTTGCTTCCATATGGGTCGTTTGGGACTGGGTGTGTTGGGCTTGGCATTGGCCGTGGGGGCAGGTGACGTCGATGCTGTTATCACAGGACTAGCGTGCTGTGGGGATTGCATAGTGGGCGTGCTGTCCTCTTCCAGCAACACGCTCGCCTCAAAGCCCATGTCATCAATTAGCTCGGCGATTTGTGTGGGCGTAAATTGTGCGCCATCGTACTCCACAGTGGCGCGTTGTGCCTCCAGACTCACACGTATGCTGTGCACGCCCGACTGCGCACCAATGTGACCCTCAATATTGCGCACGCACGATTGGCAGGTCATGCCTATGACGCGTATTTGTGTGCATGCCTTGGTCGAACCCGTTGCGGGGGCAGCCGCAGCAGCACGCGCACGGTCTGCATCGACAGCAGCCTCGCCCACTGGCGGCACCTGATAGGGGCACTCAAAACCCATTTCCTCAATTTCAAATGCCAATTTCACTGGATTCGTGACGTGCTCATCGTAGGCAAAATAGCCCGCTTGCTCGTCGAGCACCACACGCACCTGCAGCACGCCCGGTTTATCGCCGACGGTGCTCTCGATGTTTCTTACGCAACTCTGGCAAGTCATGCCCACGATGGGCAGACGCACCTCGCGCACAGCAACGGCGTCTATCTGTGTATTGTTCGCGTCCAACAGCAAATTCGTGCCTGCGGCATGCCCACTGGATGGACTGCGACGGTCACTTGGCGAGGCATTGCCATTAGTCCTATTGTTGTTGTTGGCGTTGCTGGTGAATGGAGCCTGCAGCTCCGTGGTGTTGCTGCTCATTTTGAACTTTTCCTCATCACTTTCCGTGCTCATATTTGCTCATATCAGTACTACTTTTAGCCTTTACTTCCACACCTTATCCGGATTCGTGTATTTTTCTTGCACTTTTGCTTGCACACATGAAATTAATTTTGTTTGAGATTATTTACGCTCTCCGCAGACAGGCAATTACACACAAACACTCCGACAATTTAATTGCATTCAAATAATTTTTGCTTCACACTTGCAATAAACTCTAAAATTTTTACATTTCATTTTATGATCTTTTTCACTTCATTGCTCTCCCGTTTGTGCCGAATGCCAACCGTTCACATACAAAAACAAATGCCAAATGAAAACTGAATGCAGTCGTGCGAGCCAAACCGAACCGAACCGAACCGTACCGATGAGTTGCGAGCGATGAACTGTCAAAACTGGTGGAGCTTTAAACTTTCATAGGCTCCAAACAGAGTTGGGCTGGGCCAAAAAAAAAACGTATCCCATTTTAAAAAAATACGTACCTTTTCCATAAATTTCGTACCTTGAGAATAAAAATTTTTTTGGATAGGGATGAGTTCGTCTTCTAGTTCGGTTTGATCATAGTGTAATAATATCAAGTGAACCAGATAGCTTGAAGTACCCTAGGTTGTCAAAAATTTTTTTGATTTTTCTTTTCTCCTTCTTCGTTATATGTCTTAACCCATCCGAGACATTAGTACAAAAAAGTTACTCAACATATTTACCATGCAATTTTTATTTTCAGTAATGAAAATATTAATAACCAGCAATTGTTTTGAGGGAACCGCAAATGGTCCCAATCGCCTTTTCTTACTGCCTAAGATCTCCTTCTCCTCAAAATGGTTAGCGCAAACACGCGCTGAGGATGAAAAAGTGGTATTGCATACTCTTAACCACTTTCGTCGCAAATCTTCATCCTTTGGCAGCGAAAACATCGGCACCGCTGCATCGTAAGTGCTTTTGCACAAATAGCAAGAGTTCGGCATTGATATTTTTTCTTTTTACTTTTTTCTTCAAACGCAAACTCAAAACACAAACTGAAAATGGGTTAATATTTTTGACAACGCAACTGACAAGCTAGGGTACGAGAATAGAATGTCATTGCTATCTGGTTCACTTGATATTATTACACTATGGGTTTGATGAGCAAAAAAAAAAAAAGGTACTCCCTGAGCATAAAAAGCTTTTACGGGTGAGTACTTCCCTCCTTCGGTGAATAATCTATTTTATTTAATTTATAAATAATACAATTTTCTGCCCATTATTCATGTTTAAGTTACTACTACAGTTTTTACCCGCTCAATACAACCCTGCACTCAATCATCCACTTTTCCACAATTTATGAAAATTGTAAATGGGTACCATGTTCACGTGAGAGGAAAAGAGATAAGATATTTGGAGGCATAACTATTCATATTCTAAACAGAAACAACTAGTGTTTCATGCTGATCTTGGACTCAAAGAACAAAATCTCAGCTAAAATTTGTCTATCTGGTACGAAATAGTACGTTTTCAAATAATTAAACAATCCGAAAGTGTCATGCGATGAAATTCCAAGGAAGTGAAGTTATATATCTATATTTTATGTATGTGCCTTTTATTTTATGTGATAATTCTGCAATATGCAGTAAATATTAACGCAAAGTTGTGCACTTTTTGGCGCAAATATTTCAAGCGCATATAATTTGTTATTAAAGTAATGTCATGCACATCTTTTTGCTTATTTATTATGTCAAATGTGGTCACTACAAATGCATAACTAAAGATAGATATGTGTATTTAATATTTTTATTATCAATAAAGATTTAACTTTGGAATTCCTTTTGGTTTTATTTGGATGGAAATGTAAGGGCAGAAGTTGACAACTGTAACATTTTGTGCAGTTTTATTAATCTAAAAGATTTACATTCATTATGCTTTGCAAATTGCACAATAATCGTTAATTTTCATATATAAATTATATTTGACTCATTTTGAAATGTAAACAGTAACCGTATTTTCGCCTAAAAGACATTGTAAGCTTCTTCTTCTGTAGCAAAATGCTTCTTCTGGCAAAAGACAAACAGAAATTCACCAAAAACTGACCGGAAAACTGAAAACCGTCTGTTGAATATGAAATTGCCCTGGTGGATTTCGCAATTTCATAGGAGCTCTGCCGGCGTTATTGCCCTCTGCTCAAAATCCGCAAGAGTGTGTTAGTAAATCACGTAGGAATTCGAAACTTGACGACCAAAACCTGATCGTGTACGGGCGGGTTTTTTGGGCCATCAAGTTTTTAGTGTGAGTGGGTTAGTAAAACACGTATACGTATAACGAAGCCGGACGAGACAGTTAGACTGTGCGTCTCTCTTACTCTACCGGTGGCGCAGTTGGCGATGTTGCCCAATAAATGATATTTACTCAAGATTCTGCTCAATTTTCGACCTGGCTGGCAGCTATGAGTCGACAGTGCAGAGTTGCTAAAAAAAGCGTGCTTTTACCGATAGTACTATTTTTACTTAACATTTAAAACTTTTTACTTAGCCGTTTCGTTGGAGGGAGTATATATTACGCTTTTTACTACCAGAGAAATTATATTACTCACGGTATATTGCATAGATTTACTCTGGGAAATAAAACGCGTACCCAAAAAAATAAAAACGTACCCAAATCAGTACGAAAGAACGGGAATTTCCTACCCTGGCTCCAAAATTGCAAAATGTAGACAGAGCAGAGGCGAGTTCTATAGAAGTTTGGTGGGGTACAAACAAAGAGCTACTTTATATATATTTAATTCAGTCAGCTTTTAATTTAAAATTAATTTCCTAAGGGCCAGTTTCACAGTGGATGTTTAAATCTAATTTGCGAATTGAGTTTAAATCTAGTTTAACTTTTCTTGAGTTTCACAGTGCATTTATTTAAATACGGAATAATGAATGGCAACATCGAATATTTGACAATTGAAGGTTGACACAACTTGCCAAAAACATATGTTCAATTGTTCAATTATGGAGGCAGCGCGAGCTAAAAATTTTTTGTCGGCCGAAAGAAGTGAATTATTGGATATTGTGCAAAGAATCCACAGTTTATATTATTTATAATACTACGGGATCATTTATATGTGCTATACCATGCAGATTTATGTTTAATTTGATCTCTTATAAATTGCAATATTGTCGACGCAGCTTGCCTGCACATCCGAAATCAGCTGTTTATTTGTTTTCGATTGCAACTCTGTGCCGTACTTAAATGCCCACAACCGGGCATTTAAATTGTATTTAACTTCCCACTGTGAAACTGAAATTACCTATTTACGGCCTTACCGTATAAATCACCGTGATCGAACGCAACGCGAACACGAAGCCAACGCCGGGATCAAAAAACGGCATTTTGTAAATCACGGCGTAATTGCGTTCGTTGTCTTACGGCATCACTTGAGCTGTCAAGTTCTTACGAAAAAGAGTTGTATTTTTCTTAATTTATCAGCCAAATACAAAACACACAAAATTTGCTGCATCCATTGCATACCTCCCATAGCCTAGTGGTTAGAGCGTTCGACTAGCACGCGAGAAGTTGCGAGTTCAACCCTTAACCGCGAAGCATTTCTTTTTTTTTTGTGATTTCGATCCTCAACTGCAGTGCTAGTATTTTCTTTTTTTTGTACTTTTTTCTTTAGTATTTGTCTTTAAGAAGTACTGCAATACTTATTATTTGCTTCTGCAGATTACCACAAATCAATTTTCACTCGAAATTACCAAAAATTTTGCGTTTAAAAAACTGAACGCGAGCACAAACCCAAGTGAACGATTTGACAGTTCAAGTGAGTGAATGCGCCGCGTTGCGTTTTACGCGCTACCGATTTTCATATGAAACTACGTAAGACAACGCGAGCAGTCACCGAGTGAGGTGATGCGTTTTACAAAATACCAAATTAGTGAACGCAGGGTGAAGTGAGGCGTTGGGATTTACAAAATGAGCACCTTAGGGCCAGTTTCTCAGTGGATGTTTAAATCTAATTTGCGAATTGAGTTTAAATCTAGTTTAACTTTTCTTGAGTTTCACAGTGCATTTATTTAAATACGGAATAATGAATGGCAACTTCGAATATTTGACAATTGAACACAGCACAACTTGCCAAAAACATATGTTCAATTGTTCAATTATGGAGGCAGCGCGAGCTAAAAATTTTTCGTCGGCCGAAAGAAGTGAATTATTGGATATTCTTCAAAGAATCCACAGTTTATATTATTTATAATACTACGGGATCATTTATATGTGCTACACCATGCAGTTTTATGTTTAATTTGGCCGCTTATAAATTGCAATATTGTCGACGCAGCTTGCTTGCACATCCGAAATCAGCTGTTTATTTGTTTTCGATTGCAACTCTGTGCCGTACTTAAATGCCCACAACCGGGCATTTAAATTATATTTAACTTCCCACTGTGAAACTGAAATTCCCTATTTAAACTGCAATCAGAGTTTAAACATCCACTGTGAAACTGGCCCTTAAACTGCAATCAGAGTTTAAACATCCACTGAGAAACTGGCCCTAAGTATAGCAGCGTTGCATTTATTTCAACCGCACGCGTCATCTAGCGGCGTATAGTGATGATTCAGAAGCCTGGAACGGTACTAAATGGTTGAATAATTAACATTTATGCACAGACGCCGAGAAACAAAATTTCTTGGAATTACGCTATTTTACTTTAAAGAAATGCTGCATGAAATATAATTTTGCACATGACTTATCCAATAAACAAAAATGTCAAGAAATAATAATTTGTAAGAGCTCCTCTTCATATTTGTTTGGAAAAAACTTGATATTAACTAATTTTCTATGTATTTTCAAAATGCACGGTTCTCATTTTTCGTAACAGAACGCAATCTTTTAAAAATGTTTGGAAAATATTTTAAATTGTACTTCGATGCACTATCTGGCACTAATAATCGCTTGTAAACAGTCTTTAAAACCCAATGAAGACAATTGTATGTTTGTATATAAATTAAGACATTTCTAACTTCAAATTCGTTTAGGTTTCTGCAAGGTACATTAATGTGCCTTGAGGTTTCTGGTTCTATTTTGTTATCGCAAACGTCTAAAACCATGTCATACAATTTGTGCTGTCGTATAAAAAACCAAAACATTTTCCGAGTTCATTGACCGCTTTCGCTAAAATACTAGATTGGCAAATTCGACGATAGCCGAAAATCAAGAGCTTAAAATAAATTACGCAACAAGTTTCATATTATCGACTTCTACTTTAACAATTGCTAAGCTTTTATTAAATACATTGAAAAAAATAATATAAAAAATAGACAAAAATTAATTTAAATTGCTAGCAATTTACACGATAAACAAAAGTCAACAGCAGCAGAAGGACGTCTTGAACAGAGATTATTTTCATTTTGGCGCGCTATTGCAGCACTGCAGCATTGGCCACCACGCTCGGATTGTTGACCACTTCGCCCAATGCGTCCAGCACTTCCTTGCGGTAGTCATCAAAGTCGCCTTCAATTTCATTGATTGTCTGATCCTCAATCACGTACAGCGTGCAACTGGTTTCACGTATCAAACGCTCGTCGTGCGAGACAATCACAACACCGCCCTCATACTCATTTATGGCCTCGGCCAGTGCATCAATCGATTCAATGTCCAAATTGTTGGTGGGTTCATCAAGTATGAGCACATCGGGTCCGCTGAGGCAAAGTTCGGCGAGCGCAACACGCGCCTTCTGACCACCGGATAGATCCTTCATTTTGATGGTGTGTGCATGGCTGACTAGGCCGAAAGAACCCAGCGCTTTGCGCGCCTTCTCGTGCTGCAAGTTGAAGAGACGCTGCAGATATTCGGCGGCCGATTCCTCAGCCGTCAAATGCTCGCCGGAGTGTTGATCAAAGCGGCCAACGCGCAGACGATGATTCCTACGTTGCTCGCCCTGCTGTGGCTGCAGTTCGCCCAGTAGCAGCTTGAGGAATGTAGACTTGCCGACGCCGTTAGGACCCACAATGGCCACGCGACTCGACAGATCAATGCCGAAATCAGTCTTGATGAATAGCGGCTTCTGGCCCTCGAAAGCAAAGTGGACATTATGCAGGCCGAGTATGGGCGGCTGCAATTGCGATGGCTCGGGGAAACGGAACTTGACAATGTACTCCTTGGGACGTGCCAGCAGCTCCTGTGGGCCTGTTTCATCGTCCTGCTTCTGCTGTTTGGACTTGTTTTTCTCCTGTTTTCGTGTGAGTACTTCTTTAGTTTTCTTCTCGGCGGCTTTCTTGGATTGACCGTGCGCTTTGAGCTCCTTGATGCGTTTCTCTTGCTTCTCGTATTCCTTAATCATTTCACGACGCTTCTGAACGTACATCTTTTTGAACATGGAGTAGTTACCCTTGTAGTAGTACAGTTTCTTCTGATCCAGATGTATGATTTCGTTGCACACATTGTCCAAGAAGCTCTGGTCGTGAGACACAATCAGCAGCGTTTTCTTCCAGCTCTGCAAATAGTTGTCCAGCCAAATAACTGCATTCAAATCTAAGTGATTTGTCGGCTCATCGAGCATGAGCAAGGTAGGCTCTAAGTACAGCGCACGCGCCAACGAGACACGCATACGCCAGCCACCGGAAAATTTGTTCGTGGGTCGATTTTGCATTTCCTCGCTGAAACCCAAACCGGCAAGTATACGACGCGCTCTGGCTTCTGCTGAGTAGGCACCCGTTGCTTTCAGCTCGGCGAAGGTGTCGTTGAGCTCCTCTTGCACGCTTAAATCGCCTGCGGCGAATTTATCCTCCAGTTCTTTGCTCTTTGCTAGCAATTTATTACGCTTTACATCCGCATCCAGTATAGTATCGATGGCTGTCTTGTCTGTAGCCACCACTTCCTGTTCGCAGAGCAACACATCTATGTTGGGCGGTATGGCAAAGGCACGAGTGGCTATGTGACGTAACAGGGTAGTCTTGCCGTGACCATTTGGACCCACCAAACCATAACGACGACCATTAGCAATGAGCAGATTGGCGTTCACGAAGAGGTCGTTCCCTACAGAATGCCATAAAGTAGTTAGTAGGGGAAAAAGAAAATGATAGATTGAGATGATTTTCTACTTACCCTTAGCTGATATGGTAAAGTTCTCAATTTTGATGTCCACTGCAAATTCCAATTGTGCCATCTGTCCAGCCGTCTTCTGCACCTGTGACATGCTGAAATTACTGTCCAGGTCCGAGTGACCAGCACCGCCTTTTTTCGTCATCAATTCCATCTGTTTTTCGTATTCCTGTTCTTTCTTTTGCTTCTTTTTCTCCTTGTGTGTAAGTTTCTTCTCCTTGGGCGCATTCCCATTGCCGGCCGAATCCTTAGCTGCTTCTTCTATTTCATCGTCCTCTGCACCATTATCTTCTACCCCCTCCTCTTCGAGAGTAACTTCATTGATTTTCAATTCTTCCAACTTCTGTTCAACTGTTGTAGTTTCTACTACAGGCGGTGCCACAACAAAAGGTGCCATTTCCTCCTCCAACTTTTCAGCAAGCTTCTGTACATTTTGTTCTTCGGCTATATCATCTAACTCCTCGGATAATTCCTCTTCATTCTCTTCATCTGTGAGCTCGAATTTATTTTGCTTCTTTTGCTGCTTTTTCGCTGCTTTCTTAGCTGGTTTAGCAATGGCCACTGGCATTTCCTCATCGTCGTCGTCCTCCTCATCATCCTCTGCCGCCTTCAGCACAACATCCTCAATACTCTTATCATCGTCTTCACTGAAGTCATCCTTCTTCTTGTTCTTTTTCTGTTGTTGTTTCTTTGCAGCTGGTTTTGGCACTTCCTTTTTAACTGCATCGACTGCATTTTCTTCCTCTTCTTCATCACTCAATTCAGCCTTCTTTCCTTTTTTGCCCTTTTTGGCAGCTTTTTTCACAGGCGCTGGAGCTGCCTCAACTTCCTCCTCTTCGCTGTCATTTCGCTTTTTTCTACCTTTCTTCTTAGCCGCTGCTGGCACGGGTTCCTCCTCTTCATCGCTCCAGTCGTTTCGTTTGCCTTTCTTGCCCTTTTTCGCTTTCGCCTGCGTTTTGCTTCCCGCAGACTGCACGCTTTCCAAGTCATCGACATCGTTTTTGGTCCCTTTGCCTATAGGAGCAGCTTCATCATCGCTGAAGTCGGCACGCTTGCCTTTTTTACCCTTTTTGCCTGCTGCTTTCTTTGTGTTGCTGGCTACTGGCGCCGCTTCCTCCACTTCCTCGTCGTCATCGAAGCGCTCCTTCTTTTTGCCCTTGGCTTTGGACATTTTTGACAAGAACTAAAAAACTTAATGGAGTAGACAAACTAAATAGTCCTTCTTGTCTAACTGAAACCAATGAGAATTAATTTCACCAGCAACGTGGATGCAATTTTTTCTGCTGCGAAACTTTGACAGTTGCTTATTAGAACAGTGCTGCCAATTTAACCGCATAACTGCTGTCAATTTTGTGAAAACCCGCTAACCGAAACTGAACTAGCGGAAAATTCTATAGAATTTTTTTTAGTATTTAGCTGATTTTGCTTTAATTTTAATGTACGATAATCTCCGGCACAAAAAAGAGAAGTTGTTGTGTAGTGCGATCTTTTGCCCAATCTCATTACTTAAACTTGTGCAATGGGTTTATATTTTGTATTTCTGTGTTCTATTACCTTAAGAGCAACAAAAATCTTTCGCTGGGTATTGCGCGCAAGAAATAATTAACAAAATTGTCTGGCACGTTGTTGCGCGCGGCAAAAAAGGTAGTTTTAAGTTTAAACTGTCCATCTGCGGGTATGCGGACATACATTGTTAGAAAAAGTTTGTATTTCTCTACTAGAACTACCTAAAGTACTGTATTAGAAATTTGATTTTATCTTTTTACAAGGAAATCTAACACGACGCTGCAGACATGAGCGGTACATAGAAACTCCAAACGTTTGTTTGGCAAAGAGTAAAATTGTAATCGATTTATAAAATCCAATTTACGTTGCCACTATTGGAAATCAATTTAGCAAGGTATTTTGCCACTTAAAAAATACTTATAAAGGAGTATAAATAAGGGTAGAATCCTGACATTCACGCTTATGTATCGCTCTTCCAAAGTTTAATGGTTTTATCATTCTCTAAAGCAGCAGAAGCTATGATGTTCTCCGTGGGATGGCAGGCGGTGCAGAGCACGGTGTCCGTGTGGCCCTGCAGCTTTTGCACTACTTCTTTGCTCTGTAAATTCCAAATGTAGACCATATTGTCCTCGCTTCCGGATACTATCCACTGTGACGTAAAATTGCAATACAAATTTTTAATTTTCACATCAATTATCTAGCAAAAGCAAATGTATATTACCTTGCCACCTGTAACCGAGAAATTCGCAAATATGCAGTACTTCTCGTTCTTGTGCCCGGTGTAGGTCTTCAAGCATTTGCCCTTCGAGTAGTCCCACAACTTGAGTGTGTTGTCCAGCGTTGCGGCTAATATGTACTTGCCATTGGGCGAGAATTTCACAAAACTCACAGGCGGATTATCGTCATCTATCAGCGTTTTTAAGCACTGACCACTGGCCGTGTCCCAAATGCGGCACAGACCATCGTAACTGGAGCTGACAATCAGTGAACCATCACGATTGAAGTGCACAGCCGACACAGGGTCCGAGTGCGCTGGCAACGTTTTCAGGCATTTTCCAGTGCGCACATCCCAAATGCGCACGCTCTCATCGAAACTGCCCGAAACGATCAGATTCGATTGCGGATTGAAATTGCAACAGAACACATAATTGCTATGGCCCTTGAGCGTCTTGAGGCATTTGCCGGAGCTGAGCTCCCAGACTTTCAGTGTCTTGTCATCACTGCCGCTGACTAGCAAACGCGAATCAGAAGACCACGCTACATCGCTTATGCCCAGCTTATGACCGGAGATGGTCTTCTCGAATTTGCCATCGTAAGCGCCCCAGATTTTGATGAGCTTGTCAGCAGCTGTAAGAATAGAAAGCGAAATTTGGTTTGTGTGGCATAGTTAGAGGCGCACAGTTGAGTGCACTTACAAGAGCTGGCCAGCCACTCGCCATTCGGGCTGAACTTCACCGCCGAAACGGCTTTGGTATGGCCGGCAAGCGTGAATTTCAACGTGTAGTTTGGCTTCTGTAAATTGAGAGACATTTGTTACAGTGCTTTAAACTATAATTACTGAACTTCACAAAATCCATTGGCCACTCACCACGGACAAGGAGCTCTTATTCGACTGCGTGTTAGAGGACGAAGAAGAAGTTGACTGCAGCGTATTCGGTCCCGAGGGTGCAGTGGGCATCGGCTGCGGCGGATGCACTGGGTGCCCATGAACAGCGCCAATTGGTACCATTTTCCTTGTTGTCGGTTATAAAGCAGTACCAGCGAGCAAGAAAGGCGAGAAGTTCATATGCAAATCCGCGTGCACTCAGCGTGTCGTCGTCGGCGCCGCTTTCGCTTGTTGGCAAAGTGATTTTGACTACGCGCTATTCCACGCTGTCGGCTATTGCTTGGTGCGTTTGTTGTTGCTGTCACTGGTCGCTACCCCTGCACTAATGAACTGAGTTCACGGCAAGCGCGTGCTTTGTTTATGTATTTAAAATGCGGCTCAGCACGGCTTTTTCTTAAAAGTTTTACTATTTCTGCACGTCTTATATTGCAGCTTTAACTTTAATTAAAACTTTCTAGTTTCATGTGGCACTTTTAAGCAAGAAAAATAAGTTTTTAAATGCGGCAGGCACACTAGTTTTGCTTTTCTGTTTCGAACTGTCACATTCGTTCGGCTTCGCTCGGCTTGTACAGTTGCAAGAAATTGCAAGCAGGCGGAAACTTATTTCATTTATACATATTTCATAAAAGGTGGTTCGTGTACCGGTTCGCGGTTCGCGTCCTGAGTCCACTTGCAAATAATGGCCGCCGCTCACCCACACTTATTGTGAATGCGAGTACCTAGTATGCGGCCGAAGCCGAATTTTTCGCCGAATATTTCCATTTTGGTGGCATTCAAGGCATTATTATTGTATAGGGTTATTATTTATTAATAAATAAATAATTTTTTCCCAACATAACTACCTTTATTTCTAATTTGTGCCGAGAAATTCTAAGTTTGACTCCATCTTAGTACAATTCAACGCCGCGCCATCTTAGTACAGCTCAACTCAACGCCGCGCCATCTTAGTACAGCCCGTACACCCAATCTTGGACTCAGGACGCGAACCGCGAACCGGTACACGAACCACCTTTTAATCTTTTATGAAATACTAGCTGATTTACCCGGCTTTACCCGAGTACCACATCATACGGGGAATAACAACTAAATTGGAATTTAAAAATTGTATTAAAAGCCACATTATTGTTAGTGGTATGGTAAAGGGTAATTTGTTACAGTGGTTTTAAGGAATAAGAAATGTATATTGAGTGACCTTGCTTAAGACTTTCCTATTTGCTTGTGAAGTTTTGTCTAAATCGGGGAAGTCATATACGTAGGTCCTCACAGAACTATCTGTGTATGTAGATTACTCCTTTGGTGGAAGGCGAAAATTAAAGTAACGACCCCCTTCACTCCTCATGGACCCCAAATTTTTTACATACATTTGAGTGTGCCACGCCACCTTGTCCCATGACCCTAAATCTATATACATATATAAAACCCAAATTATGGAAATGTTTACGTGAATGCATGTGTAAATACTAACAGAATACAAAATTTTTATGTTGTATGGCTTGTAGTTTTAAAGGTATACCAAATCAAATATTTAAGTTTTATGAGGGGTGCCACGCCTCACGTCCAATGCCCATCCCATTTTCCGAGTTGAAGGATACGGACATGTAGTAAGTTCGTATCGTGTTTCATTTATGTGTGGTGTATTGTTCTAAAGTTATACCCAAATGTATAGTTGATTAAAAAGTGCCACGCCCCTTGTCCTACGCCCGTATAATTTTACCCGTGGGACGAAGCATCCAAGAGGGACCTGCATACGGAATTTCAATGCTTCCCGACTTTTAGGCCAAAAGATATTCGATATCAAAAATGACCTAGTATGCGGCCTCCTTGCAATTTCAAGCAATATTTTTGAGCCGAATGATAGAGTAATATCAATCACAATTACCTATAATTGTCAATTTAAGTAAAACATTACAAAATTACAAAGGCGCAAAGTCGCAAAGCGTAATTTCTTTTCGTTTTGCATGAAAAAATGGCTTCATGTATGAAAATAAAGCAGTTTTCTTTGTGCATCGTTCTAGAACCATTGCTACGAGTTTGCTGCAGTTTGAGTAGGTCTTGCAAAATCTTCGCCACCAGCCACCAACTCCGCAGCATGGCGAGAATTTCCCTAACTCGGCTTGGAGTTCAAGAAAATATCCGCCGTTCCGCACTTCATGTGGGCCATTGGTAGCGACCGGAAGAATCGTATGAAAATGAACGCTGGTTGCCCATTGAGGGCTTCTCGAAAAAATTGCAGTGGGTATGAGCATTAAATGATTTGTATAACTGACAACAACAAATTGTTATTATGCTTCTTTTTCAGGTGCGCTTTCGCCTCTACAGCGCCTTGAATAGCTGATGTGCAGTTGCGCCACTGCACAAGGATCCCACGCAGGAACCGTTTATAGATGTAGCAATTGGCGGCACCAATGTGCCGAACGCGTCAGCCGGCACGCTAGCCGTTTGGGCCATCACAGCACATGGCAGGGTATGTTCCTTTCTAACGATTGAAATTAATATTTTTACATACATATCATATCATACATTTACATAGGCAATGTTTCGCACTGGCGTGAGCATGTCTGCGGCGGAAGGCCTGCGCTGGACAACCATTAACACTCCGGCCGGCTGCGAATTGTCACAAATCAGTGTGGGTCCAACTGGACTCCTATGGGCGGTGCTGTACAACGGACGTGTGTTGGTGCGCTCCGGCGTGACGCGCGATAATCTTTCAGGTGAGGCTTGGCTAGACGTGAAACCACCCTCACCGCCCTCCGGCTCTGATTCAGCGAAAGGGCTGAAGATTATGCAAGTGTCCGTCGGCACGGATGCTGTATGGTGTGTCACTAACGACAACCATGTGTGGTTCAGACGCGGCGTTAAGGGCGAGGCGGCCGGTATTAGTGAGGATGCGGCCATAGGCTCTGGTTTGGTGGAAATGATTGGCAACGTTTCAATGATATCAGTGGCACCGAAAATTCGGTGACGAATCTTCAAGAACCAGACACAGGGCATTCATGAACCGCCAAGGTTCCGGAGGAACCATATACGCTTTTTTTACTAACACACTTACACGCTCCAACCTGAAGCAACTAAAACGGCAAGTCGCCTTGTAAAATTTTTACTTGAGCAAGTAAAATCATCATCGTGAGTCTTTCCACTGAGTTGGTCAACTGATTTTTAGTTGCCTGGCGTCTTCTTCTTATTATCGCACAAAGTGTTTCACTTCTTACAAAGAGAAATGCATAATTCACATAATAATAACGTTACATATTCAAAATTGTGTGATTCTGATTAGTAAAGTCTTTTGATGCTGATAAATTCCAGTAAACCGTGTTAATATCGTCGTTGCTGTATTAAGTTGAAGAACTTTACTCTTCGACCACGCCGCCGTGCTGCCGCAGTCGTCGCCGACTTTGCATATTGCAAGTCTTTTGATGCTGATACATTCCAGTAAACCGTGTTAATATCGTCGTGGGCAGTTCGGCAAGAAAACATTAAAACATGATTTGTCGCTTGTGCTTACACGATTTGATGAAGGAAAACGCTATATCGCTTTATGATGACAGTGGCAATGTAGTAGAAACACAACTGGTGAAAAGCATAGCCAAGTATCTGCAACTGGAGGTAAGCATGCATATCTAAATCTACACAAACCACAAACAACGGTTGTCACTGATGATCGAATGATCGATGCTAAGAGCTGTTGCCGGACGATGCAATATCGACGAATATATGCCAGGACTGCAGTGAACATCTGGAGGACTTTCACCGCTACTGGCTGCTGGTCGATCAAAAACAGAGTACGCTAAGGAACAATATATTCCTGAAAGTCGAATGTGATTTGCAAACACCTAGCGAAAGTGCTGGAGTAGAGGAGGTGTTCGGCCAGAATGATGAAGAGCCGTTGTTAGACTTTAAGAGGTTGCTACCGGAACAGATGGCGGGCGCGGAAACCTCAGTGGATATGACGGCTACAGAAACAGTTGGTTTGTTCCCAATGACACGCATAAAAAGTGAAACACCCTTGGAAGGGGATACTTGCGATGCGACTTAATGGGACTTATTTCTGTAATTTCATATAGATTACAGGAATACAGCGATCCCATGTTTGCATTTTTCACATTGAAATTTATGAATAGAAGAATCGCCAAACTCGAATTTGGCCATCAGCTTTAACACAGCCAACTTCCCTCAGTATACGATTTAAAAAAAGCGCGCATTTTGATTAGTTTTGTGTGTATAAGAAACATGAGAACTGTGAAAAGTGCTGCCAAGTCATGCAATGAGGTAGCAATTGTTAAGAAAATTACAAAATTATTTTTAAATTTTAACTGATCCAGAATAGGAAATTTTTGCCATATTTGTTCATGTCACCTACTCAGCAAATAATTATATGTTTAGCGTTGGTGTTCGTCGTCATTTAAAACCGTAGATTTGAAAAAAACCTTCCAGTTGTTATAATTATTTGGGCCTTTTGTTGGTAAAGCTTGGTTTCGAGTTTTGAATGCTGAAATCGAACTTTGCAAGTCTACAATTGTAAACTTTGCAGCTATAAAGTGCATTTTTTACTGTTTCAGTGCTTAATTTTAATACCTCACAAAATATTTCAATCGCTTTAGAATAAAATTTTTTATATTAGAAAATGGTGCAATCAATACATTAACAAGCATATCGAGGGATTTTATTTTAATATACCTACTCTATCTGCAAAATACAATTTTCTAGAAAAGAGCAAAAAATCAGTTCTTGTTTCTAAAAGTATTACTCAATTGGGCACGATTACGATTTCCGGGGCCCCTTAATTTGACCATTGGATAATGGTATATGGACGAAAATAAAACGAAAAACTAAAATAACTTTTTTCGATTAGAGCCTTAGTTTCGGAGTTACGACGCTTTGAAGTCACCACGTGGAGGTTGTCTGCATCGGTATTCCTTGGCCCTGAAAAGGGCCGTTTTGTGTGTGTGTGAGAGTGTGTGTCTGATAGCAGAGATTAGGAACTGTGGGGCGTCACTCCCACATTTGTACGACTGTTTGTATGTGTGTGTGTGTGGTTCCGCTACTCCTGTTCATCGTCGCTATCCGACACGTCGTCGATCACCTCGTCAACCGTCATTTCACGCAGACGTTTCGGCGCCGCGCCGGAACACATACAAAAACAAACAAACACACACACAGCGGAGAGGGTTTTGAGTCGTACAAATGTGGGAGTGACGCCCCACAGTTCCTAATCTCTGCTATCAGACACACACTCTCACACACACACAAAACGGCCCTTTTCAGGGCCAAGGAATACCGATGCAGACAACCTCCACGTGGTGACTTCAAAGCGTCGTAACTCCGAAACTAAGGCTCTAATCGAAAAAAGTTATTTTAGTTTTTCGCTTTATTTTCGTCCATATACCATTATCCAATGGTCAAATTAAGGGGCCCCGGAAATCGTAATCTCCCCCTCAATTGAAATACTACAATGTTTATTAATGAGGAAAATTAGAAGAAATGTTTTCTTCCAAATTAATTTTCATCGATGACTGTGAGGGATATGTCATAAGCTATTCATTTTCCTGAAAATTTCAGAAAGAACGCATTAAATAAAAGCCCTCTCTTTATAATTACTAACAAGTTACCAATCTGCATAAGTAAGGTTTAGTAGCTGTACTTACTACATACTAAGCTGTTAATGAGGCAATATCATGGAGAATGATTTGTTGTTGCCACCACACAACGTTGTAAAACGTCAACCCAAAGGGTCCCGTAGTACCCATAAAAAAGGCGAAGAAGCTTATTGTATAACCCAAAAGCAGAAAAAACCGACAAAACTGCATACATGCAATTTTTTGATTTTTTCCTTATGCCTTTTTTCTCAGTTTCGAGCTCTTAAAGTTTACGCTTGAATGAAGGAACTTGCCACTGATCGCGCTTATCTCTGGGTCATAAAAGAAACGCTACCACAAGGGGCAATTGCCAATTGGTTCAGGCTTTAATATATTTTGTGACTGCTGAGGTTATAAACTTAAAATAAAATTGTATAAAAAAAAAACTTTTTAAAAATAAGCTTTAATGTACTAAAAAGTAGAAAATAAGTTGTTTCCAAGTCACCTGTATCTTACTATCCCTAAAAGCTTGGGGCGCTCATGTGTTCAATATTTGTCAAACAGTTACCACAATATTTTAACTAAATAATTTTTTGCAAATAGATTCTAGTAATGAAAGATATTTTGAATATGGATATTGAGCGCACAAGCTTTTATTAATAGTAAGATACAGGTGACTTGGAAACAACTTATTTTCTACTTTTTAGTACATTAAAGCTTATTTTTAAAAAGTTTTTTTTTTATATAATTTTATTTTCTACTTTTTAGTCTTCCATAAATTCAATTTTAGAGCTCTGAAATTTTTCGCAAAAAGAATTTAAAACTTGCAGAGCAGTACACAATATTTAGGGTATTCACAGTGTTTCCTATCGTCATATGTCATATCCTCAATTTAACAAATAATACGGCTGTGATCGACCCTAATATTCGTGGCATATTTGTGACGCGGTGAGTTGTTGCTATTTTGCCAGCAGGGCGCGGCAAGTAAGTTCCTATCGTTTTTCATTCATGTGTGGTGTACCTATAATTATAAACTGAAGCCCAAGTGTGTAGTTGCTTGAAAAGTGCCACACCCCTTGTCCTACGCCCATAAAATTTTACCAGTGGGACGACACATCCAAGAGGCGACTGCATACGAAATTTCAATGCTGCACGACCTTTAGTTCCAAAGCTAATCGAGATCAAAAATTTTGTTTGTATGGGGGGTGCCACGACCCCTTATCCAGTGCCCGCCTTATTCTCAGTAGAAGGATATGGATATGTAGTAAGTTCCTACCGAGTTTCATTGATGTGTGATGTGTAGTTCTAAAGTTATACACGAATCTAGAGTTGATAAAAAAGTGCCACGCCCCTTATCCTACGCCCATAAAATTTTACCAGTGGGACGACACATCCAAGAGGCGAATGCATACGAAATTTCAATGCTGCACGACCTTTAGTTCCAAAGCAAATCGAGATCAAAAATTTTGTTTGTATGGGGGGTGCCACGTCCCCTTATCCTACGCCCATAAAATTTTACCAATGGGACGACACATCCAAGAGGCGACTGCATACGAAATTTCAATGCTGCACGACCTTTAGTTCCAAAGCTATTCGAGATCAAAAATTTTGTTTGTATGGGGTGTGCTACGCCCCCTTATCCAGTGCCCCCTTATTTTCTCAGTAGAAGGATATGGATATGTAGTAAGTTCCTACCGAGTTTCATTGCTGTGTGATGTGTAGTTCTAAAGTTATACACAAATCTAGAGTTGATAAAAAAGTGCCACGCCCCTTATCCTACGCCCATAAAATTTATTGATTCATGCATTGTCATGGTGGTTACGCATGTATGCAAAGTTTCAGATCTCTAAGTAGTCGGGAAGTGGGTGAAAAATGGATTACTAGATTCCACTACATACATACAAACATACCGGATGTGAAGTTAATATAAAGCTTGTAAAAAAATGAACATACATATTTATGATTATGAGTTCATCTCAAGCTTGTTGCAAGTTTTTGAGTGCAATTCAATAATAAAAAATAAATAAAAAATATTATATAGTCTTTTTTCAAATAGAGAAATTAAGAAATAAACTTTCATAAAAAAGTAAAAATATGAAGGAACGATTTCTCAATAAAAGATTTGATCATTTGAAGGAGCATAAGTTAAGTGCTTTGTATATAATTATCTATATAGTAACTAGAGCTACTATTAAGTTCTTAATTCTTATAAATCGATTTATGGAGTTCTGCATTGCACTCTATTTGATGCCACTTTCAACTTAAAAACTTGACGCCTCTTATTTTATTGAACTTCATTAAAAACAAGTGAGGTCGCGTTCACACTGGGGATTTAACCATTTATTATTTACTTGTTTGTAATTGCTTCTATGGGTTCTTAGATATAGCAATTTCTTTTTTATAATTTTTATAAATGATCAATAAATGATCTGCTTGATGAACAGGAAAGCCCTCAAGCTGTAAAACTCATTGTACTTAGTTGACTCAGATGACATTTTTGAAAACGGATGCAGTGATGCGGACTGGTTTGTAGTAAAAAATGTCATTTTATTTTGATAAAATGTAGTTGTGATTACACTAAGTGACTTGAGATGAAGTATTTCATTTAATAAACTGTTTCCTAACTGATATTATTTATAACAGGCGAACATTTTTCATAATGAATCTTAAGACATTTTACAGTCTTTGTCAGAAGAAAGGAATCGCGATTTTCGAAAAAGTACAACTTACATTTACAATTTTATTTTTTTTACATAAAAGAACTTTATGAATGATACAACGCAATTATTAAATATGCGCTGTAATCTGCAGCTACATATGTCGACTTTACCTGGTTATGCTGTCATGCTTTTTGAACAATTCGAAATATGAAATAACCTCACATTATATATATATATACATAGGTACCTATAACTTTATGCACGTATCAGTAAATATAGCGCAAATTGTATGGAGCGAAATGAAGACACCGCATGAAGGCGTCAAACCTCACTGTGCGTTACTTGGTTTCTTAATTTTCCCCACATTCGCTTCTTTTTAAGTATGCACTATATGTACACAGTTAGGCTAGCATATTAATATTGTGACGAATATGGGGGTTATACTACGGCAGCTAAGGAAAAGGACACCCTGTGCACGGTTACAGTTGAACAAGCATACGCAAAACAAAAGCTTTAGCAAATATCAGCACCTCTGATTCGAAAGTGTTTTGAAGTTCTGACAAATATTGTGTATTGGAATTTTCTCGTACAATCCAGAAACAGGGCGAGCGAGAAGTTGTAGAATGTTCGACAGTAGCTGGCGAGAAACAGTAACAGGTATAAAAAGCGGCCGCCGGCAGTGTCGAGAGTCAGTCTTTGAGTAATAATTGAACGTGCAACATCGAGTCAGTTACCGAGTATCAAGTGAACGTGCAACATCGATTCCGAACGAGTGAACGTGAAGCATCGCAATCACAACCGAGGACAATTCAACTGCAAAATAGTGCAAATCTTTGTAACAAAAGGATTGGAATAGTCAATCTGTTATTGGAATCAATAAAACCGTTACAAGCATTGAGCTTTTTGTGCATTATTCTTGACGATTACACAATCCAGTGATCCGAACCGAAGTAGCGGAGTACTTCAGCGGAATTACGTAACAATTGGTGTCAGAAGTGGGATTGTGCTAATCCAGAATAATGGTGAAGTTCGACCAGTTGAAAGTAGAGCAACTTAAGAAGGAGCTGGCCAAGCTAGGATTGCTGACAACAGGCTTGAAGTCCGAATTGCAGCACCGACTACGAGGGCCATTGGAGGCGAGAGGCTTTGATCTGGCAGAGCATGAGTTTGAGTGCGACTCAAAAGTGGCTGAGGTATCAGAGAAAGACATCGCTCCAATGAGTAGGGACATGAGCCAGTTGCTCGCTGCTATGCAAGGCATGATGGCCGAGAATTCTGAAATAATGAAGCGAGAATTTATGGAAAATTCGGAAAGAGTCGAGCAGAAGATGGAAGAAAATTCTGCGAACATGGAGCAGAAACTTCTAGAAAATTCTGAGAGCATGGGGCAGAAACTACAAGAAAATTCTACACAACTACGAGAGATTTCTGAGACTTTGACTGGAAAGGTGGACGAGCTCCAGGGAAAATTCAACGCGCTAGACGAGAGAGTGATGAAGATTGAATCAGGCAGAGACTGTACACTAGATGAAAAAGTGGCAAAAATACAAGCAGATCTGGAAAAGCAGCTGCAAGAGCAACTGCAAGAACAATTGCAAGAGCAACTGCAAGAGCTGCAATTGCAAAGCCCACTGCCGCAAATAAGAGAATTCAGTGGTACGAAACTCAAAGCACCTACCTACGATGGGACAACGGCGTTTAACATCTTCCAACTGCAGTTTGAAACGACGGCCGCCCAGAATCGGTGGGGCGACGCAGAAAAGGCAGCGGCTCTGATAGTGGCATTGAAAGGAGCAGCAGCCGAGGTGTTACAGACGATTCCACCAATACTAAGATGCAGCTATGAGGCCATAATAAGTGCGGTAGGAAGGAAGTACGGTAGCGAGCACATGAAGCAGCTGTACTACATCGAGCTGAAGAATCGCAGGCAAAGGAGCGGTGAGAGCTTGCAGGTCTACGCAGCGGACATTGAGCGGCTGGCGCATTTAGCTCACTCTGACCTGGGCAGTGAACACTTGGAAAAGATGAAGATACAAGCATTCATCGAAGGAATTCGCGATCCAGAAATAAGACGCAGCGCAATAATGATGAGCAAAGCGACATTTACCGAGACGGTTACCAGTGCACTTACATACGAGGCAGCGTGGACCAGCACTATGCAATATTCTGCACCCAAAGTTCGCAGGGTTGAGGCTGAAGACGACGTTCTGTGTCAAGCAATCAAAACAGAACACCCGCCAGCGGACCGAACGATGAGGAAATTCACAGGAAGGTGTTTCAATTGCGACAAACCAGGTCACATGGCGCGGGAGTGCCGCCTTCGTCGGAAGCGATCCAGATCGCGTACACCAGAACGGGGCTATGGCGAACGGAAAGAGCAGAGCGGTAGCGGCAGCAAGGCGTCGTTAAACTAAAACGAGCCAGCTTCGAGGGGCGCGAACTGGCTCACACAACAAGCAGTCCCCAAATCTCCATTTCACAACTGCGACGGGAAAACAACAGCCTAACGATAGATGGCCAAATCGATGACCAATGGTTTACGGTGACCCTGGACACAGGGGCATCACATTCCATCATCAGAAGCGACTTGGTAAAGAAAGCAGAACCACTAGTTGGAATCAAATTACGCACAGCGACAGGAGAGGATGCACCAATACGTGGAAAAGTCACAAAAGAAATCACTATTGGTACAACGTCAGTTCAACACGAATTCATAGTAGCGGATATCGTAGATGAACTCATTCTGGGAATGGACTTCATGATGCGGAATGGATTCACGTTGGACTTGCGGGAAAGAGTGCTGCGATACGGAAATACGGAAATGCCACTAAAGATCGGAGAAAACCAAGCGTTCGTGCATCAAGTGGTAATGACAGAGCAAGCAACTATTCCAGCTAACTCAGACGCTGTGATTTGGGCTCAAGTAAATGGAGGAGGTGGGAGCAACTCGTTGTGGATGATTGAAGCCGACACCAAGACACCGATAAATAACATCATAGTCGGAAAGACCCTCGTGAACGCGCAAACCAACAATCTAATACCAGTCCGAATTCTAAATTTGGCCAATTCGGCGAAACTAATCAAAACGGGAACCATTATTGGACAATGCCACCAAGTTACAACCATTGTCAATTGTGAAGCGGAACGTGCAACCAAGCAAAATCCGACACGCGAAAAAGAAAACCAGCTACGAAGCTTAATCAACGCCTGGACTTCGGACCTTTCTACCGAACACAACGTAAAAGCGCAGCAACTGCTGGAAAAACATCGGGACATATTTCCATCAGCGGCAAACGAAGGGAGAACGGCGATGGTGAAACACAAAATCAACACTGGCGATGCGAAACCCCTCCGTCAACCTCCGCGACGAGTACCACTTGCTAAAAGGGAGGAAGTTAATGCGCTGGTGGAGGAAATGCAACGCAACAAAGTCATTGAGCCATCCTCTAGTCCTTGGAGTTCTCCCGTAGTGCTAGTGAAGAAGAAGGATGGCAGCACACGATTTTGTGTGGACTACCGTAAGCTGAACGATGCCACCAAAAAGGACAGCTATCCATTGCCAAGAATTGACGACACCTTGGACACGCTCTCAGGATCCAAATGGTTTTCCACACTTGATTTACAAAGTGGATATTGGCAAGTTGAAATGGATAAGAGCGACAAAGAAAAGACAGCTTTCAGTTATGGAGATGGACTGTGGCAATTTTTGGTGATGCCTTTCGGACTGTGCAACGCACCGGCCACGTTCGAACGCTTAATGGAACGTGTGCTGAAAGGTTTAAATTGGAAGACTTGCTTGGTTTATTTGGACGACATCATTGTAATGGGCAAGGACTTCGATGACCACCTAAAGAACTTGGGAGAAGTATTTCAAAGAATCAACGAGGCTGGATTAAGACTTAGTCCGAAGAAATGCTCGCTGTTTAAGCAAGAAGTTAAATACCTCGGACATCGCGTAACTGCGGAAGGAATACACACGGAGGAAGACAAAATCGCTGTTGTGAAGGAGTGGCCCACTCCAAAGAATTTACATGAATTGCGCAGCTTCCTAGGGCTATGCACGTATTACAGGCGATTTGTTCCAGCATTCGCGTCTATTGCAAGCAGCCTACATGAACTGACGAAGAAGAATCATCCATTCGAATGGAGGAACGAGCAGGAAGAGGCCTTCCAAAAGCTAAAGGAACGACTTTACACAGCGCCTATACTAGCATACCCGATTCCTGGCGAAAAATTTATATTGGACACGGATGCAAGTGCTACCGGAATTGGAGGAGTCCTCTCACAAGTCATCGAAGGCGAGGAACGGGTAATCGCTTACTACAGCACGACTCTAGCAAAACCGGAAAGAAATTACTGCGTCACTAGAAGAGAGCTGCTAGCCGTGGTGGACAGCGTTAAACATTTCCACAAGTATCTCTTCGGGCAGCCGTTCCTGTTAAGAACGGATCATGCGGCACTCAGGTGGTTGCTGCAGTTCAAGGACCCTGAAGGCCAAATTGCTCGATGGATCGAACGGTTGCAAAGTTACGATTTTGAAATTGAGCATCGCAAGGGAAGACTGCATGGAAACGCCGATGCACTATCTAGACGTCCCTGCAATACAGAATGCAGGCATTGTTCCAGAGCAGAGGAAAAAGAAGGACGACTCGATATTCGTTTGCTCAGAGTCTTGCCGGAAGAACAATGGACAGCAGAGCGAATAAGAACCGAGCAAAGAAATGATCCAGATCTGGCGAAAATAATGGACTACAAGGAAAGAGATGTACGGCCAACATTCGAAGAAATAGCATGTGAAAGCGCCATCACCAAAGCATACTGGGCACAGTGGCAGAGTTTACAACTACGCGATGGGTGCTTGCATCGAATATGGGAAAGCGAAGACGGAAAAGCACATAGAAACTTAATTGTTGTTCCTAAAGTGCGAGTAACGGACATTGTGTCATCATATCACAATGGTTCGAGTGGCGGTCATTTGGGTATCACCAAGACGGTGGAGAAGATAAAGAAGCGGTTCTACTGGGTAGGATGTCAGCAATCTGTTGCGGAATGGATTGGGACATGCGACGAATGCGTCACCGCTAAAGGACCAAAAACACGCAGCCGTGGCAGAATGATCCAATACAACGTGGGAGCACCTTTTGAGCGAGTTGCGATGGACGTTGCCGGACCGTTTCCCATAAGTGAGAGTGGCAACAGGTATGTTCTGGTGGTGATCGACTACTTCAGCAAATGGCCAGAGGTTTACCCGATACCAAATCAAGAGGCTAAAACATGTGCAGATGCTTTCATCAGAGATTGGGTGTGTCGCTTTGGAGTCCCGCTGGAACTTCACTCAGATCAAGGACGAAACTTTGAATCGGGCATCTTCAAAGAAATGTGCGCCACGCTTGGTATACGAAAGACAAGAACCACACCGTTGCACCCCCAATCTGATGGCATGGTAGAAAGATTTAATCGCACTCTGGAAGAGCATCTGAGAAAAGTTGTAAGCGACCACCAAAAGGACTGGGATGAGCACATACCGCTATTCTTGATGGCCTATAGATCAGCAATTCATGACACGACAGCAACGACACCCGCCAAGGCAATATTTGGCGAAGACTTACGACTGCCCGCTGATTTAAAGTTTGGGGTATGCGAGCCCATTGACGATGGCGATAACGACTTTGCGAACAACAAGCTAAAGGAATTGGATGGGATACACCAATATATGCGGACACGCACGCAGTTGATGAGTGACAAGATGAAAGCCAGATATGATTTGAGGGCAAATTCCGAAGGATTTGAAGAAGGACAACTGGTGATGCTTTACAACCCACAGCGCAAGAAGGGGCTGTGTCCGAAGTTACAAACGCACTGGGAAGGGCCATACTGTGTGATCAAGCGCCTGAATGACGTTGTATATCGAATACAGCTGAGCGGCAGTAGGAGAGCTAAACTTAAAGTAGTCCATTTGGAGAGACTGGCACCCTATAAGGCTAAAGAAGCTATCCTTGTTCGGGACGAACAAGTTTAAGAGGAGGGCAGTGTGACGAATATGGGGGTTATACTACGGCAGCTAAGGAAAAGGACACCCTGTGCACGGTTACAGTTGAACAAGCATACGCAAAACAAAAGCTTTAGCAAATATCAGCACCTCTGATTCGAAAGTGTTTTGAAGTTCTGACAAATATTGTGTATTGGAATTTTCTCGTACAATCCAGAAACAGGGCGAGCGAGAAGTTGTAGAATGTTCGACAGTAGCTGGCGAGAAACAGTAACAGGTATAAAAAGCGGCCGCCGGCAGTGTCGAGAGTCAGTCTTTGAGTAATAATTGAACGTGCAACATCGAGTCAGTTACCGAGTATCAAGTGAACGTGCAACATCGATTCCGAACGAGTGAACGTGAAGCATCGCAATCACAACCGAGGACAATTCAACTGCAAAATAGTGCAAATCTTTGTAACAAAAGGATTGGAATAGTCAATCTGTTATTGGAATCAATAAAACCGTTACAAGCATTGAGCTTTTTGTGCATTATTCTTGACGATTACACAATCCAGTGATCCGAACCGAAGTAGCGGAGTACTTCAGCGGAATTACGTAACAATATCAAATTCAGCACAACATTTTGCAAACTCATTTAAAATTTTTTTAACGTGTTCCAAATGACAAACTTAACAGATGGATTCACTGGAGCATGTCTGCAAGTTAATTGGACTGACTGAGTTTCAATGTCATGAGCAGTAACCAAGCTATAGAACAGCAAAAATATAGCATATAGCATAGCAAAAGTTGACAACAAATTGAAGAATATACATACATGTTTGAAATGATATTTATAAGTAAGCAAATATTTTTAAAATGGCGTAAAAATTAGCATGCGCGAAGTGCTCAGCAAAAGTTAGGTTAGCTGTTGGGTATTTTTTAAAATGAATACATATTGCAAACAAAGTATATATGTATGTATAGCAGCAGATACACATTTGATAGCACGGAAAAAGAGTTAATACTTTGATATTTACTTGTGCTCCTGCCCCGCCATCGCTAGAACTCACCTGACTTGTTTGGAGTGCCGTTCTGTTCAGGGCTCGAACAGATCTCGAAACAAGTTATCAAGCCTCTTTGGAAATTTGTGAAACACACCCAAATTCCGACAGATCACTACCTTGAGAACTCCTCAAACGGAACCCTAGCTGGTATCGCTAGTATCGCTAAGGACCCAACAGGGTGTAAGCGTGGCCTTTCTTAGGCAGCCAGATCAATGTAACCTAACCTTGATATTTACTTTTGAATAAATTTTGAGCTGAACATATACATACATACATACAGCTTATTGGGATGTGAAATAAGGTAGGAAGGAAATATGCACACTCGCTAAAATATGATGATATGATATGGCTGAGTCATGTCGTGCGTATGGACGAAGGAGCTTCAGCGAAGAAGGTATTCGAGGCGGCAGTTGGAGGACAGAGACGGCGTGGGAGACCATGCCTACGATTGGCAGGAGGCACTGGCAAAGCTTGGAATTTTCAAATGGCGGAGGCGCGCGTGTAGGGGCGCAGGGGCTCCTGGAGAGAGGCCGTACCCGGTAACGGGTTAACCAACCTGACCACCTAAGAAAGTAAATGCGATAAAATGTGCGCTCTCAATCAAGTATTTTCTTTCTTATCCTGATGTGTCTTTTACCCTCTTTTATACCACATTTTTAAATCAATTCGAGTACCGCTAAATTCTTTGAGGTTCTATTCTCTCGACGGAAAAAGAAATCGACCAAATTCAATGTAAAAAGTTACATTTTTTTTAAAATTAGAACTAAAGAAAGTTAGTTTCCCCTTAAACTTTAATATATAATGTATGTATGTATTTTGAAAATTTTTCTCTGTCTCACATACTGACTGCTAGGGTCTCTTTCTCTTTTATGCTGCGCAGCAAGAACTAGGCTACCATACTAGACTAATTGACACCTCAATTGACTAAGCTTAAAAAAGTAGTCGTCAGTATCATCCAAAAAAAGTGCGAAATGGCAAAAGGGCATAAAATGCTAAGCGCAGCTCAGTCTTTTTTGCAATAACTTCTGGTTTTTATTGCGGCATAGCATTATATATTAGCCAATCTGGCTGTTTGTTGCTTTTTTCATTATTTATTACAAGCTGCGCTCTCCGCCCTGTGCTGCTGCCGCGCTGTGGCGGCTGAAAAGTTTTAGCACTGCGTTAAATTAGTCGCCGCTGAAGTCACGTTTTTTAGTTGCAGCTTGACTGGCGCTGAGTGCGGCTCGACGAACTGTTGTTGTGTTGTTGTCTGCTGTGCCTGCACGAGCGAGCAGCGAACCGTGCACTTACGAAGTAAATTGCATAGAAAAACCGTTGTTTATTTTGCAAATTTGTTACAGTTGTTTCATTCAGCGCTTGGAAAACGTAAAATTTTGCAACTGTCAAATAAAACATTTAAATAGACAAAAAATTGTAGCAAAAAGTGCTTAAAACCAGTTTTTTACACGTTATATGCCGTTATTTTAAAGTGTGCCAAACAAATTGGCATAAAATGCAAATTGCAAGTGCGCTTGTGCAATGTTTTAAAGCAGCAGTGGCCAATCTGCGGCCCGCCTAGAAAATTTTTCTGGCCCGCGAGATTCATCACACTTTTATACAAAAGATACTTTTCGGGTCGAGCAAAAAAGAAAAATATTTTGATATCATATCGTGCGGAGCATCGTTAGAAAGGACTACGTCCGTGTATTTCAAAAAGTTTTTTTTCATAATTTTAGGTGGATTGTTTTGGAAGATATAGGTAAAAATGTCGAAAAATGTATGGCATGTGGCCCGCGCAGCTATGATGCATTTCCAAAGTGGCCCGCAGGATCGTTTGGGTTGGCCACTACTGCTTTAACGTAATTGATGACGTTTTGCAAATCTTGTTAAATAACGCGTGCTACGTTTAGTTTTTATGTCTAAAATTTTGCCAATTTAACAAATCTGTGGTCAAAAGCAATAACGACTTAAGTCGACTTAAGACGAAATTGAGTTGACGTTACCACTGTATTCCTGACGTTGATGCTCATATTTTGTTCAAACCCCGGTATCTGTACCCATCTCAGAAAAAAAGTTATTTAAAAAAAACACATGCACTTATGTTGATGTGCACACTGGTTTTTCAAATTTCGAATTGCATTTTCTCGAAACAGTTGTTTTCGACTTAAGTCGTTATTGCATATGACCACAGAAATTTAAATTAACATATTTTTTTGTTAAACTTGCCGGTGTCTACCATAAACGTGCTGCTTTTTGCAAATTCGTAATTTTCTGCTCTGCTTTTTTGTTGCTCTTAAGATTTGTTGACTTCTTTGTCGTTGTTTCTTAATTAATTAATAGAAAAAAAGAAAGCCACAAATTCGACATTTTTATATTAAACAAACAGCATACGAAAATGGTTGTAAAGCCCGATATGGATTTGTTGGTCATCGAATTGGCAAATTGGATTGAGACGCAACCGCATCTGCCGCAAGCCATTGGTAAGTTTAGGGCCATTAAAAGAGGTCTTTTTAAATACTCCCAATTCGCTAGTTATTGATATACATACTGCTCCACTTTCTTCCCGCCCACTAACCTGTTATCTTTTCCAAAGCAACAAGTGCTTTGCATGGTACCTTGCCCCTGCTTGTTGGTTAAAAAAAGCCTCTACGCACTAGAAATGCAAAATTTTATGCAATTGTAAATTTTTTGTACTATTCGATATGGAAAAGTAAGATTTTAAAATATTCGTAATATGAAAACGAAAAAAGTTCTATCGCAACTTATTATCCAGTGTCTAGCTTAGAAGCTTAGCTAGGGCTTCTTCCACTTGGTCCCTCTAACAAGGATTCGCAATTCCTCTGCTGCGGCGGCCCTCAGCCCTCGCTCGAGGAAGTTTCATGTTGAACAATATAAGATATTTACAATTATTTGTTCGATTGCCATTAACTGTAATCGGGGCTTAACATTTACAATTGTTCTTGTCTATCCATATGAATAAATATAGATATGCCAAATATAGTATATTTCTGGGACTATTATTCAAACGTGCTTCTTAAACAAAAGTTCCATGATATTTTGATTAATCGATCTAAACCTAAATGCAGAATTTAGTGCAGAAAGAATTCGTTAACTATGCCATCATCTTCAGGTGCTTATGTTAAAACTTATTACAGTGTTTTTGGATATTAAAAACTGACGTAGGTCGTTATTTAAATTAGTTGTAAAGTGAAAATTGAACTTGTATAATAAAAAGGTTTGAACTTTTCGAAATGAAAGCCTACATCAAAATTTTTGTTAGCAGCTCATGCTAAAGGTTAGTCAACTGTTTTTATTGTGCTCGTAAGTGTTAACGAACTTTCCATAGTAGTACATATCAGAGCACGCCCTCTGACTAATTGGATGCAGATGCTAATAAATCTTTAAGAGTGCAATTAAATAAAAAATTTGTTATGAAGTGAAACATTATATTATAGTACATGTATGCATTCGACTTAATTGCAGCGCAATTATGAAATTTTTACATTACTTTACGTACGGGGCGTAATAGTCCAATTAGTTATGATTTAGGAATAATGGTCTAATTAGTCCAGCGGTGTCGAATTCAATCGTGCCGGATAGGAATTTGCCCAGTTACTCTAACAGCTAAACGAATTGCAGCTGTCAGTCTATTCTTTTTGCTAGTGCTGCCGTATAGTTTTGTGCACAAAAGAAACACACTGTTTATTTTCTTCTGAGATGAAATTTTACATTCTTTATTAAATTTATGGCACTGAATTATCATAATTGTTACATCTCTATATTGTGTACTACTTTTTTAACTTATTTCGGCAATAATAATCCACTTCTTTTGTTGAACTAAAATCGAAGGTCACTGGCAACACTTTTCTGCAAAGAGTTCACAAACAAAATATATCGTGAAAAATGAATTCAAACGACGAAATAATTGACTCAATGTGCTTAGTGTTGTGTAAAATGTACGATGTGTACAAATTTAAAGCAAACGAAAGCGCAGGTGGACTATATTTCCAATAAATATTCGCTTGTTTTGACCAGTGTTGCCGTTTAAATTCTTGCATAGGAAAAGCATTATTGCTATTTCATTTTCAAGTGAATTTTTTGGGTGGCAACATTCTTTTCACAGCTGACACGACTTTTGCAGTAGTTTTCTAATCGACGCAGAAATTTCTACTACTCAATCCGGTCAGAGTAATAGCGAACATTGTGTTCGGGTAAGATAGATTGCGTCAGCTGACACGATTTCTAACCTTACCGCTAGAGTAATTCTACCATTAACATAGAAACCCGAAACCTGCTGTTCTCTATTTCTATTCCTATTTCCTATTTCATGAGAAACATCATGTACAGAGTTTCCGTATGGCAGGTTGGCTTAAGTCAAGTTAAGTTATTCCTAAATCATAACTAATGGGACTATAAGTTAAGCCGAATAACATTTTGAGCGTGGTGTAATCATGGCCGAAATAAGAAAATATCTGTAGATAGGCATAGTATCTTGTTAGCATGTTTTTATTATTAATCTTTGCTTTAATTGTAACAGTTTTTTATATGGAACTTTTTTTACACGGTTTTTACAAACTTGAGGTTATATTTCGGTTATATGTTAGCTCTTCTCGCTTCTACGAGTAATGAACTGTTTCTCTGCCTCCTTATGGCTCGCTTAGTGCCATAATAACTGCATTTTTTTTTTTAAACAACATGATTCATACAAATTTTGAAAAATTATTGAAAAAGATTGTTTAATTATAAGAAAATTGTATACATATATCAAATATGTAGTATTAACTTAAATAATTTAGAACAGCTTTTTGATCCGATATTGAAAAGAATCTGAACTTGGCTTCGTTTAAGCCAAACACTCAATCTTTAAAAAATATTTTCAAATAGAATGCACATAAGTATGGTTTTAAGATCAAAGTCAGAAAGGAATGAAATATGCAATAGCGATAATTATTTCTGAAGCTATCGGTTCAATTTAGTTCATACCAATTCCGACTTCAGTCAGAACGCGGCTGAAAAACCTTTTTGATTTCTTTAATACCTGTTTTTATAAGAAGAATTTATTCGAATATACTATCAGTTAGAAAAGAGACTGCAGCTATTGGATTCTGTATAAAAGGAAGAGATTAAGTGCAACAACAATGGGCACATTCATATAGATATTTCGGATTTTGTCTGAAAACCTCAGCAGTGACTTTTAAACTGAATTATAATAATTCTTTAAAAATTTATTGGTTAAAGTAGATATATTTTTGACAAAATCTGCAAACAACAGAATTAAAATCTGGATCTTTATTAAATAACTTATTCATACAAAATGCAAATTCGCTCACTGTTCTAAAAACTTTATAACATAAAAAAATTTCTATAACATAATCCGCCTGATTCATCGAATATATAAAAGATTTCAGAATTTGTGGAGAGAAAACTTGCAACAGTTTTTTAAAGCTTTGTTTTCAAGGCCGTCTTAAAAGATATGATTAATTATTAAACATTATGAATTCCTGACATACTATGAGTCGAGAACATTCTCGTTTTCTGGATAAATGCTATGAAAAACTGTTGCATATGTTCAGGCTTATCTTTCTGTGTATGCCTGAAACTATGCTACAATTTGCTTCGTGTTTATGACTTTAAGTTGCGCGTCTTTTTTAAGGATTACGTCTTTTTATATTAATTGTTTAAATGCTATGTTTTGCTATCAATCAAAGTGTCAACCAATTGTTGCTATAATTTCATAATAGAGCTTTTATATTAGAATACATACGTCGAAATCGTCTGCAAACCGAGCGATTGCTTCTTTCGCTGTAGGTAAAGCAAACATCGTCTGCACGCGAACAAATCGTTCGATTGTTCGTGTTACAAAAGGAGCTTACAAATAGGAATGGCAATTATGTATTTTTTCGTCGAGTAATCACAAGGCTTAGCGGGCATTTTTCGATTCTCACGCTATTAGTTGGGCTATGCAAAAGTTTGCTTTATATTACTAGTTCTGATATTTTCAGTGCTTTGATTAAATTATTTTGTCTAAGTGTATGGGAGATATGTACTTATATAATTGGAAGTCATATGGACTTCAATTAAGCTTGCATAAAATAAATTTGATTCAAATCTTGTTGCATTATTTCAAATATTTTCTTTCGGGCATTTTCATATGATCATGCTCAACGAGATAGTTAAACTGATTTATAACCATATGAGCCGAAAGAAAATCACAGTGGCTCAAACTAAATTGCACAAAATTGCAATTGCATTGCAACAACAGCAAATTAAATGCACACTCTCAATTGCAAAATTGAAATCACAACAAGGAACTACAATTTATAATTTACAATTTCTCCATTGTGTGATGGTCTTGTAATTGCAGAGAAAATCGTGCTCAAGCGCTTCGTGTACACCATGTTCGGGAATTTGGACGGTGCCAAGCAGCTCATCGAACTCAGCTATAACTTGCGCAACAAATACCCGCAGATATTCCTGGATCGTGATCCGACGGATAAGAATTCGCAGCAGTTGCTGCAAGTGGCGTAAGTAGCTACATCGCAGGGATGCCAAGTTGCGGATAATTGGACTAATTGGGATTTTCGGTATTTAAATTGCCTGCAAGGCAATCTGAAAATTTACGATTTCTTTTCAGAAAATTCAAAAACATAAAACAACAAGTTACAGTTTAAAAAAATTGTAATAAAGTTTTTTCCTTCTTTTTTTCATGAATATTTTGTCGAGATTTTTGTTAGCACTTGGAATTAGATTGAAATTCAGAAAATTTTATCAGTGTAATTAAGAAATCTGAAAGTTTACTTGGCATCCCTGCTACATAGTTCGAACAAGTAGAGCTTGAATGAAAGAAGAAAGAAGAAGAGAGGGGCAGCAGGCAACAGCATGCGAACCTGTTAGCCATGGAAACTCTCATACGCTGCTGACTGCCTCTGCAATTTTCCGTAATTGTTTTCAACTTTTTTCCAACTCTATTTTCATCTGCCTCTCTCTTCCACGCTTTTTGCGGCGCATTGCAAATCTTTTTGCTGCACTTGGAATTGCGTCTGCGTGCAGCGATCTGGTGCCTTTGCCTGGTTTGACGCCGGAGAAGAACAAGTTGTTGTTCTATCGCCTTGTTGATCATGATGCGGACAAGGTAAGCCAACTTGGGTGCAACGAATTGTGGTGTTGATGGCTTTGTTGGCCTTGGTTGCAGCTCCTTTTGTTCGGCATCGTTAGTCAGTCTTGGAAATCGATAGAAATTACGACTTTTTGAATGAAATTATCACATTTGCTAAAAATATAGTAGCTCATTTTGCGCTTAGAATAGCTCTGGATTTTTAAAAGTTGTAAAATATTTTGTTCTGTAGCAGCAAAAATATGACAACGAAACTATAAATGACTGAGCTTTTTTCGCGAAATGTAATCTTGAATTATTTCGACTAAACATTTGAATGACCAAATCATTATATCTGTGGTCAAAAGCAATAACGACTTAAGCCGACTTAAGACGAAATTGAGTTGACGTTACCACTGTATTCCTGACGTTGATGCGCATATTTTGTTCAAACCCCGGTATCTGTATCCATCTCAGAAAAAAAGTTATTTAAAAAAAACACATGCACTTATGTTGATGTGCACACTGGTTTTTCAAATTTCGAATTGCATTTTCTCGAAACAGTTGTTTTCGACTTAAGTCGTTATTGCATATGACCACAGATATATCATATTATCTATATACAGTGATGTTCGAAATAATAAGAACACTTACGAAATAATTGTTGAAAGTATTAATCTAGTTTGTGCGACGAAGACAAGAACTTTAGGCGAGAACTTGAGCATATTTAATAAGCTTTTACATACTCTTTGCTTTTACCCTTTCTCATTCGACTGCAAATTTACTGTGCATATATGTATGTATCTAAAAATGCAGATAATTTTTTTGAGTGCGCAACACACGAAAATAACTCAATAAAATAGTTCAATTAAAGATTCATACTTGGGTTCGAAATCAGTGCACTACCTCAAACTCTGAGCCGTCGTTGTGTGGAATAAAATCACTGTGCGGCTTCTATTTCCGAGGCTTAAACTAATTTGACAATGCTACACTGCCGACCCATTAAAATTTTTTTGTTCTCTTGATAATTTCGGTGCGCAGGAATCTTCAAGATTTCATGAATGCATGCCGTTATATTGAAACTGTCGACTTTATTTACATACATACAAACTTGTCCTTTTTACAGTCAATTGACTGTTTATATGCTAGTACAATCAAAAGTATCTATACAGCAATAATAATTTACAACACTTTTAGCAATCAATTTGAATAAGAGCTGGGCACCAACAACTTTTGGTCATAAAATACAATATTCTATTCTTCTGGCTTTACAAATGGCCACACTTCAGCGTTAACTAACAATTAGTTGCATTGTTTTTGCAAGCATATTTCGACAAATAATTTATTACACTCAATTTCAGTTCAACTTCACCGCCAGCATCAAAGTGTTCTTCATGGTGGCTGATTGTCGCTTCGCGGTCGAAGATGAGGCGGGCATGTCGGACGGCGAAATACCAATCTTCGATATGGCCGGCTTTAGTTTGCGCCATCTGACAAAGACCGTCTTCAGTTCGTTACGCATTTACATGAAGTTCGTGCAAGAGGCGCATCCGGTGCGCTTGAAGGAGATACATGTGCTCAACTGTCCGTCGTATCTGGATAAGGTGTTGACTGTGGTGAAGCCGTTCATCAAGAGTGAGGTCTTCAAATTGGTTAGTCCAAGTAAACTTTAAGAAATATGCTTTTTTTGAAGCAACTTTCATTTCATTCTATGTAGATACATTTTCACTTGCCCAATGCGGAGACGCCCTATGAGCATTTTCCACGTGACATGTTGCCGGAGGAATATGGCGGCAAGGCGGGCAAAATGGCGCACATAAAAACACACTGGTCGAATATACTGAAGGAGCGCAGGTTATTTTAAAAATTAACATATTTGCTAAAAACGCTCTACATAATTTTTGTTTCTTTTCAGAGATTATTTGATGGATCCCAAACATTGGCTAGTGGATAAATCAAAGAAACCGAGCGCCACGAAGCCCACAAGCAGTAATAGTTTAAGCCAAAATTTACGCAACTTGGATATAGATTAGTGTTATATAGTATTTTGCGATTCAACATTTTTATATTGCATAGTTTTTTATTGAGAACTTTGGTTAAAAATTGTAATGTTTGTTATTATGCGTGCTTTTTATAAAACCATTTTTTAGATATTTTAAATTTCTATGTTTTTTAAGAGTTTATAGTGCATGGTTGAAGTTTTCAGCGGCGTTTGTCCACTGTGCAGATAAGTAAATTGCCTTTTACTAAAATCTTCCTGATCTTTTTGCAAAGCAGAGGATTTTGAATGGTGGCAAGGAAGTGACCAGGAAAAGGGTAGTAGAAGCAAGGGAAGTGGGCAGCGGTAGGTATTCTCGTCCTCCAGACAGTTCTCACAGATGCTGTCATCGTTCAGACCCCATCACACGCAAGTGTTTAGCGCAGAAGGTGTAATCGGCCAGGACGAGGAGGACCGAGGACGAGGTTAAGGGATCTAAGGAATGTAGATTTACTTTTGTCAACGGTTGGAAACAGAAGCTTCGTCTGTCTATATACAGCTAGACCGGCCGAACTAAGACCGTTTTGAGGTAGAACTAAGTTATTGGCAGACGCTTTGATCGTGAGCGATGGTATGCTTAGCGCGGGCTCGGGGTCCAGAAAGTGGTGTTCAGAAACTAACCTACCCCTAGGCGTATGGCATCCAAGTTATGCCCATCATACTTTATTTTTATCCTTAAAAGTAGCATGTCACTTGGTCTCAACAGTAGAGTTTAAATAAAGTATTTCAAAAAGGTGGCCACACTGGCTGCCATGCCAAAGGTACTGCTCCATTTGTGTTTTTGTTGTTTCACCGCGAATAATTCTTATTTACAAAAGCGTGAATGTGCACTTTTTTGCAACCAGTTGAGAATGTTGCATACAACTAAATCAGATACACACACACAACCACACGCAAAAACATTTTATGAACACAAACAGCAGCATACAAACACACAGCCACGCGTAAAAAAACAACGTGGCAACACTCAAAACGGGGCGACGAAATTGTGCACTTCCTCTTCCTGTTTGCCAGTTGTAAAGTGAAGCATGTGTGAGTGCGAGCACGTGAGTGTGTGTGTGTGAATAGATGCGTTATTATTATTGCGCTTTGTCAGCGTGAATAAACGTTTTTGTTGCATGCTCGCTTTAGCAATTTCATCGGTTGCCGCTTTTGCGTCTTAATTTCTTGCGAAAGCGACTCTAGAGCATGCATGGGGGAGAGTAGGAGCCAAAAAGGGAGCAGCATATGAAGTAATATTAGGAGAAGAAGGCAAATGGTTAGAAGGGTTAAAAAGCAATGAAATGTCGAACTTGAAAATGCTTTAATGTGAACGTTCTTGTTCATAAGAGCCACAAATACATTTAAATACATGCACACAAACACACGCATGCAAAAAAGCAATGAAAGTAAGTACTTTGTAAAAGAGTATTACAATTAATACTGCCACGCCTACTTTGCTGGGATTTCGACATATTTGTGCTCTCATGTCCTGCGTTATATTCTTCTAATTGAATAGAATACTTAAAGCCCAAAATTGAAAAAGAACCAAATTTTTATACAGTTTCTACTTGTGCCATAAATAATTTTAAAAGAATTTTGAAAACCATTTCCGATTGCTCTACTCTAAGCATAGATTTTTTTTCCAAATAGCTCTTTCTCTTTCTGTTTCCTGGGCCGCGCTGGATTTAGCTGACGATGTTGTGGTATCTAATAGCCATACACAAATGCCAAAGCAGAATTATTAGAAGGAAGTAAGGTGGTAAGTAGAAGAAGGAAAACACCTTGCGATTTACATAAGAAATTCGAATGTTCATCCAGGCACAAAAACTGAAAGTCAAGAAAAAAATGGCATAAGGCTTTCTTTAAAATAATATATATATTTTTCGAGCATACAGTCTCCTAAGTCAGCCGCGATCTTAAAGGCTTGTTGTGATAGTTCTCTATGTGTTGAGAAATACTTATGGATGCATAGTTTTAAAAGGTATGAAGCAATTTTCCTTGGTAATCTTTTCGCAATATCCTGCGAAATTAAATTTGGTCCTTTAGCAATGGGCCACTGCCCATCATAGTGACACAGGACGTGTTCTGCTGTTTCTTCATATTTGTTACAGATTCTACAATGTCCTGTCAAGAATCCCGTGACCAATCGATCACGATTTCCGGTAAGCGTTACAAGCTCGGTTGTTCTCTTCTTAAGAGCTTCTGTCTTAGATTTCTAAGCTAAAGGACTTTTTATTTTTTTTCTGGCTTTCCTTTTTAGCTAGAGTCAAGAGCTTATAGAGGTACATGACAGCTCGCAGAATGCTTGTGGTCCGAAAAAGCTTCGGACGAATAAGGTTCAAGAGTGCTAGCTTCAGAGACTTCCGGCTCGTAAAAGAGGAAGCATGACTTTCAAATTTCGTTCATAATTGTAATTACGAGTCTGATAAGATAGCTGGATGTAACTAATTGATATATGAATGTAAAGAATCATATAAGAAGTGGGGTTTCCAGAATCGTCCATGAGACGGTGGTAATCCTCCAAACAATGTTCTATTAATTCAAGAGATTGAACGAATCACAGTTGCCACTTTCCAGCTTTTATGTTATCAGATTATAAGTACTTTTAGTATAAAATAAGCTAAAAACTAGCGCCAAATCCTAATAATTATCTGAAGGATAAAAATTTCACTTTAATTTTGCTTCTAATTACAAGGTATATTACTTTTGCTTCATGTTGCTTTATAGTTTTTCGATGCTTAAATTTTTACAATTTAATTGAACACACCACATGAAATCCCTGCAACAACGCCAATACCCAACCACAGCAGCACACCACTACACGCAAACATGGTGCCTACAATGGACGAATTATACAGGGAGAAATTTGCATGCGTCTGGCATAATTTGTGTGCCGGCTCCGCTCAGTGGACAACAGGAGCAGGCTGCCCCCTCTATTTACAGCCTGCTGCATATGCTGTAACTGTAAAGCAATTTGACTTCCTCCCTGCTGTTGCTTGCTGCGCGATGCTGTTTATCGTCTACTGCCAGCGGCAAGCAGACGCAGCACGCCCAGCTTGCAGCTTGGCCACCATAATTCGATTAACAAATATGCTGCACGTCCAAGCGACTGGCAGACGACAATGCATTGGCGGGCACCCACGCCACAGCCTGGAGGGATAAACACAAACACACACACACGTTCATATACACAGACAGAATCCTGCCAAGCTAAGGCGCATTATCAGTTGAATGCTTTGCCATGTTAACCCATTTTCTACCATTGTGGTTCCTTCGTGAAAGAGTTACTTTAAAAATTTCCAAAAAATTCAGTTTCAAAATGGATTCCTAATAAAATAAAGCATATAAAAAGTATACTAAATTAAATTTAAATATATTAAAATACATATATCAAATCAAAAAATATTATATGTCAGATGAAGTCCATAGGTAGGTACACACTGGATTCTGTTTTTACAGAGCTAAAGAAAATTATGCGGAAAAACCAAAAGATTTAAAAAAAAATTTTTATCCAGTCGAATCCAAATCCTCAATAAATAAAGGAACGGTGCATAAAAGAAAGTGACAAGAAACCAAATTTTTTTGAGAAATTGCTGATTGAGTTTAAATTCCAAATAATGAAATGGTGCTAAAAAAGAAAGCGCTCAAAAGCGAAAATAACCATTTCGAAATTGTTATTTTCTCAAACTTCAAATATAAAGCTGTGCAAAAAAGAATGCGCCCAAAATAGTAAAATTTCCATTCCAAAATAGTTTACAAGTTGGTACTAAATTTCAAAAATTCACTTTGCGAAAAAATGTTAACAAAATGAGGAAAATTAAAATCGTCATTTTAAAATTATTTACTATGGCAATATTTCCATGAAGGAAAAAATGGGAAGCCCACAACAAAATAAGATTTGCATACAAAAGCCCCAGGGCACAAAAAAGCAGAAACGTAAAAATTTGAATTTCAAGATAAAATTGTTTATTGAGAACAAAGTATAGAAGAGAAGAAGAAATAAGGGCAAAGAATGTCAGTGCCAGTTTACAAATTTCCTATAAACTTTGTTTCATTTGGATAAATCGATTTAATTTGATTTGATTATTTATACTTCTTTTGATATTTCTGCTGCGGTTACCACGCATACGTTTCCCCTCCTTCGTTTAATATAGAAAATCGGCGCATATTTTTCTTTTTCTAGCACATCGAAGTGTTAAAATTCATCGATCGGAGTAAAGCATTGCTTTGCAATCCATTTAAGCCTTTTCTGCGGGAATACTAGGCAATACTACTGCAGACACACACGAATAGCCATACTAATAGACAAATATGTGTGTGTGTGTAAGTGCAATAGGATTGTATGAGTGCACTGCAATATTTCGGCCATGCCTTTTTCAAGCTTGCCTAACATACTTCTTCAATGTATACCCACATGCATACATGAAAATGTTAGGCCAGCGGATATCCGGTATAATTGAAATACCACAGAATAAGTGAGTGTATATGCATGTGAATGCAGAGCCTAAGTGTATGAGTGCGTACTTGTGCTTACTTAGCTTACTTTTAGTCGCTTTAAGTAAGTTAAGTGCTTGAAGTGCTGCAGTCACTTCCTTTACTATTACACTGGGCATGCATAAATATAAGTATGTACATGTGTGCTTTTTAGTTGGTTTGTATGCGTGTTAAGCATTCATAAGCATTTTCAATATATTTTGCTGCTGTAATCACAACTCTAGCATATTGCTTCCCATTCATTTGGCCGCCAGTCAATTAGTTCAACATATCCTGTTGTTGCTCTTTGTCCCTCCTCTCTCCGTGTCTCTTTTGACTTAATTAATTTTTGAATGCCTTTAGATTTTATCAAATTAAATATTTACCTGCTGTTTTAATTAAAGTTGCTCGGCAACATATTTTGCAAATTGCTTTAAGCTATTTTCTTTGCGGCTACGTTAATCAGACTTGATTGGAAACATTCCTTAAATTCCAAATGAAAATTTAATTTCTGACATTTTTTTAAAAGAAATATAATAATATAATATATGATATTATAAGATATGATTTTATTATTAGATTATTCACTGATGAGGTTTTCTGACAAAAACCGAAATGGCTATATGACCTGCCCATGTGAGCAATAATTCAAATTATTTGTTGTTGTACAGTTAAAATCGCTTTGTTTCAGAACAGAAATAGACAGCTGCTGTCATTTCTCTTTGGCATGTGAGTCCGAATTATTCTATCTAAAAACTAATCTGCCGAAAAAACATAAACTTGCATAATAGGATATTATCTTTAAAAGCGGCTCAACATCAGCACAAGTGATTGCTATGGGCTAGTTAGGATCAGACTTTCCGAACTTTCACAATAGGCCTTTTCTTGAATAAGCGGAAATAATTGAAAATCTTATCATAGAAATTCAAAGAAATATATCGAAATATTTTCAAACCTTTGTTTGCAAAAAATTAAAATTTGTAAATTCTTTAATATATTTCTTTTTATTATTAAAATCTATCTTCAGTGATTACTCTACTATTTCCATTTTGTTGATCTTAAAAATAATTCGAATATACCAGCTTATACTACATACATACTACATACCTACTACATATGTACTTCTGCATAAAGCTTTATGGGACTTTGCCCAGAGTCAAGAAGTTGCCAGTAAGCAAACAACCATTTTTTGTACACAATTTATAGCCGACTTTCAGGCGTGAATACTTATACAATAACTTCTAACGAAAAGCAGCCATTCAAACACGCTTTTACGCCAAATCAATAAAGAAAAACGCGTGCTCCTCTGTGACAGCGCCTCTTTTTACCCATTGTTGTTGTTGTTCAAACATGTTCGATACAAAAAGCATACATACGAAATGAACCCAAGCGGCTTGGTGTAGTGCAAGCCAAATTGAATGCCGATGACTTCAGTTGCTGTTTGATTGTCGTAAATAACGGTACAGAAAGGACACACAGCGGTTGTTGTTCGAGTGTACAATGTGTGCATAAATGTGTATATGTGCGTGTGTGTATATGCAGAAAATTATCAATGAAGAGAAAATGAATTATTAAAGAAATTTTATTAATGAAAAATTCCAATTAAAATGAATGAAAATGCAATTAAATCATAAAATTTATGTGGTCAGCCTGAAAGCGTGCTATGAAAAAAGTGTGTAACAGCAATTTGTAATTTAAGCCCAAAGGTATGCAGTGAAAATATTGACTGACTTTAAAAGCATGGTTGTACAGAATGTTCTCGAGGAGGCGGAGGGGGAAATTGTTGAAAATAGCAAACAATGTAGCAAATTGAAAATTTCATAATTTTGCTATATGACCATGTGAACAATAATTCTAATTATTTGTTGTTGTACACTTAAAATCGCTTCGTTTCAAAACAGAAATAGACAACTATTATCATTTCTCTTTGGCAAGTCGGTCCGAATAAAACCTATTCTTTCATTTATAGAAATTTTTATGTGTAAGACAATATTTTACAAATATTGCCAAATAATAAGAAATGTTTTGATTTAATGTGCTGATTGAAAAAGAAAATTTGTCGTAAAAATTCAGAATCCAAAATGTTTAGAGAACAATTTTGCACAATTCACAAATTTTTGAAATTCAAAATTAACAGTCAAGAAATCATTTTGTATATTAATCATAGTCTTATGTTGTTTAGCAAATTGTACTTTTTAATTTAAATGGAAACGCTGCGAAAAAATTTATAAATGCTACGGGCAATTATTATTTGGCGCCGCAGTGGCTTAGTGAAAAGTGCTCGGTCTTTTATGCTAAACGTCGCTGGGTCGATCCCCAGCAGATTCCTATCATAAAGAAAGGAGAAAGATTATGTGCAAAATGGCAACTCTTTTAGAAAATTGTTTGCCTAAAAGCGCCTATAGAAAGCCATGAGCAACTGTGGATGCATGCAAAACTCTCATATTAGGCATCCCAGGTCGCGGTGAACAGTCCTTTGCTCAAAAACATATCTTAATATATTGATATTAATTCTGAAATGGTTTACGTGATATTCGCAATACACAATATCGTTCCGGAATGAAAAAATTCACGAAAGAAACTAACTACTTACATACATACATACACATATGTATGTATATATGTTTATAAGTTAAATTGTATATACGTTCCTATATATATAAATCTGTAGAATTTTTTTAAACTGTTTCAAGTTATTTTCTTTTAGTTGGGCTTCAATTGGAAGCTTTGTTTAATTCTGGCCATTTCCAAAACTGTCACATACACAAATGTCTGCCACAGACAGATGAGGCCAGATATGCCAGTAGCAACTGTAAAAAACACTGATGCTACAATTACACAACAACAACCACAATAATGACAATAACAACAAGCAAAGCATTTGAGGAGTTGCGGTTGGCATGCTAACCTAAAACCTCTCTATCAGTTCTATCAGTTCAAACGTTACAACAACAAAATCCATGCACATACAGTACCCCAAATACATACAAATGGCAATAGTAGGAGTCTGGCTGGGGAGGGGGGAAAGCATAACAAGAGTAGTATGCTGCCAAGAAAGAGAAATGTTGAAAGCGTAAAATAGCAGCAAGCAAAAATATTTCATAATGTAAATGCTTATGATTATGCCGAGCTATGCTTAAAACATGTACTACCCACACCGCCCTCCTACCTACTTATTGTTAGCCATAGTGCCATACTACACTTGCACTTACACTCCGCCGTCCTGTCTATCTCTTTTCCGTTTTATGCGCACTCGTAGAAAGTATACAGCACCGCATGGCACCCTGCACCAGGGATGAAAAATCGCATTTTAACTGAGCCTTTTTTAAATGTATTGTTTATAATATTTGACAGCTGATAAATTAAAATTGCTAGACAAGTTTATGCGGGCTTTCTTGCGGGAGAGAGAAGGGAGAGAAAAGCTAAGAGATGTTTAAATAAATTTTAGGTTAGCTTGCGCTGGCTGGCTAAATGTACCAAAAAAGCACCAATGTACCAATTTTATCATCCCTGGTCTATATATTATTTTTTATTAAAAATTTTTGTAAACCAATTTTTGGTAGTTTTTGTGCTTAGTTGGCACATTTCTTTCTTACATTTGGCACAATTTCGAAAAACCAGTTTATCATCCCTGGCATATACCCTGATAGGTAATTACAGGTGGCTGTTTTCTTTTAAGAGTTCGCTTGGTAGTGGTCTGTTAGAATTCGAGAGTTTCTAGCGAACTTGGGTTACAAACTGCTCGTGCAAAACGCCTTAAATTAGTCTATATGATTTAGTCTATATATTTATAGGGCTATGGAAAATTCTTTGAATGGAACAATTATATTTTTTATAGAAACTGCCGAAATTGATTTCAAGTCACAAATACACTGAATGTGAGTAGGTCACAAAAAAGCGCTTATTGAATATGCCAGTCCTGCGCAGCGGAAATTGCTGAGAGACATCGCTATGCGTGCAAGTATGGCTGTGTATTTTTATGTGTATGTGTTTGTGTCTGCATTTGCACTTGTATTTGTATTTGTATTTGTGTGTGTGTGTTTTAGTTAGTGCCATTTGTGGGCTCATTTAGTTGTGGGTGTGGTTGGGAGTTGGCGCCAGTCAACAACATGTTTTAATATCCTCCACTTTTACGTCGCTTCAGCAACAAACAACAACCTTTGCCGGTTTTATAACCGGCTTCAGGCTTTCAAGCATGCTGCCTGCGAACATGTGCGCTTCGAACCCAAAACACAACCAACAAGGAAGGGCTGGTTTGAAGCAAAAGTATGAAGAAGCACGAGAAAGCCGGTTTTATTCGAATTCTTTGTACTTCGATTGGGGTTTTCGGGCGCTTTCCTCGCATGCTCCCCTTTAGTTGCTCCCCACTGTTGCGGCAGTCTATGCGTCTATTCCGTTGTTCATCTTTCAGTTTATGTGTTTGTTTGCGCGTTTCTTTGTTTCCTTCCTTCGCTGCTGCTTGCTTGCTGGCATCTAGCCCAAAAATGCACATTATTTTTTGTTATTTGGAAGCGAGCGACCCGGCGAGCCTGTCTCAGCGTTGTGCACGCCATGTTCTGGCCTCCTTCGTCGTTCACCCACTCCTCCAACTCGCACTAACACATTGCCGCTCTCACTCCCGCGCTTTAATAGCGCATTGCATGTTAAGCCTGTGTCCATGTGCTTGTGTTTGTGTGTATCTGGTACTACAAAAAATGTGCCTTCATAGTTCGCCCGCTTATTGTGGCGGCACTCCGCCCGCGCACTCGTCTGTCCGTCAACTGTCCGGCCGCCGTCTGCCTCAGTTGTAGCCACAGTCGTAGTATGTCTAGTTTAAAGTGTCTTTTTTGCTCTATTTTATTATTCATTCTGTACACTGAGCAGGAAGTAAAAAGGACATTTTTTGATAAAATAAAATCGTGTCTCCGCAAACTTTTTTTTATCTCATAAGTTTTCTTCCTTTCTTTGATAATACGAATACGAGTATAAGCCAAATTTCAAAAGGTTTAGGAATTTTTTGCATTGACTTTTAAATTATTGTGTATGTACATATGTGTTTGGGTTCTTTAATAGCCTGGATGACCTCTATATCAGTTCCTCTTGATGTTCATTCAACTTTTCAAATGGCTTAAGCTAGTCTCCTTTTAGTTTCCAGAAAGTTCGGCAAATCCTCTTCGGTGGTATAACGATGACTTACGTTTTTTTTTATAGTAGACTATCTGAACTCTAAACAGCCACTATAACCTAACCTAACATAGCCTAACCATTGAATTTGACGCTAATCCAAAGATTTTTCGAAATTTTTTAATATCAAACTGCAATGACTTTGTAAGTTTTTAAGGTTTCTTATGAATTTCGCAACAAGCCAAAGAATTTCTGAAATTCTATTAAGCATTGCCAATTTTGAAAAATATGTTTTTAATAAAATAAGTTTACAGTGCATTTGTATTTCATGCTGTCTTTTATTAGCACCATTAATATTTTCCATGCTTGCCATATTACTCTACAATAGCAAAGTGGAAGGAGGCTTCGACGTATAAGGGTTGGGGCACATCGCTTAGAGCGATGGGGTAAGTATTTATGAGGTCATTGGAATTTTACAAAGAGAAAGGGAGAAAAAGACAAATGAACTATGACAATATAAAGCAAAGGGAAAGAAGACTGCAATGAATCGAAACTGACAAATAAGTAAACAAATTAAGAATTGCAAAAAAATTGGGGAGTAAATTTACAAATTACATAGTTGTAATTTGAGTTTGCTGATGCGCATGTAGAGAGGAAGACAGTGAGATAATGAGAGAGAGAAAGAGAAATACCAATTCGTAGAAGTTGCACAATTTGATCAAACTTTAATTGAAACATGTTGAATCTTTCATGTTTATGCACATTTTTATACAACTTTTTGCTTACACAATTTTCAATTACTTGCTTAATTTCTTCGCTTCATCCCCCCGCATCATAATATTGATGTCGAAACAGCTCCTATAACTGATTAGTTACCCCCAATAGCTGACACTCTTTATTGTTAATGCGCACATAGTGTCGCTCTATTAAATTCTATTCGGTTAATCGCTTTACCCAGCGTTGCATACTTTAGATTACAGCACTAATGGGGTTAAGTAAAAGCTATTAGATGACATTAGAAGTGATTCGTGTAGCTAGCGAGTAATCGATTCATAGTAGAATTCGTATGTTTTGCCAAATAATAATATATGTATGTAGAAATGTTTTACATCTTCGAAGCATAAGAGTCTTTGAAAAACACTTTTTTTCTATGCTTTCTTAAGCAGACAAAACTTTTAATTTAGTTTTAAATTGAAAGAGCTGTTATATGCATTTTTCCTGATTTGTTGCAAAGTGTTAAGTGTTAGAAAGAGTCAGGGATTTCGTTAGCTTTCTGGTGGTTTGGCCTGCCTAAATTCTCTGGTAAAGTCTATATTCTGAAGTAAAGTGGCGTCACGTGTTAAAGGAACAGGCATCTTTTAAATTATAGCAAAGCCGGTTTTTTAAATAGTAGTGAAATATATTTGTAGTGAAATTAGAATGAAAATGCAATATAGTGCATTATTTTTGCCAACGTATTGAACTAATGCACAATATTCAAGTCTTTCTCAAGCATCTGCTCATAATGATAATACATACTGGTATAACAACAAATTTTGTTACATTGATGAAGATTTTCAAGTCTTTTTGTAGGTGTACAAAAGTCTGGGCAACAAAACTCTTACAGACTATTTATTTAAGCTAGTTAATAAACAAAAGTAAGTGCTTCGAAGAAAATATATTTTTTGAAAATAAGATTTCAATTGTCTTTGTTTTTTAGTGAAATGCTTAAATCAAAAATGTCATCAATTTTGCTGAATAAGCTCTAGTTTCTTGGAATAAATATACCGATACGACATCGAATTAAAATATATTTATGTATCAATATTTTCTCAATTCTTCAGCGAAAAAAGTATCGATGCTTATAATATCAAACACTTAAGTACTCGATAAATATCGATATCATTTACAAAATCACACATATGCTGGGTTGCATTTCAAAACATTTAAATTATCGTTACTTTCGTAACAGTTATATGCCCATACTGATGAGAGAACAAACTCAATATTTGGCATCAACTGATAAAATGTCCTATGTCCTATGGCAAATAACAATTACGCTGACAATAAATTGTGACTGCAAGCTGAGAATATGATATAATGACAAATTTGTATAGCTCTCAGAGTAACCATTTAAATTGCGCACTCGGTTCTGATTGAAATATTTTTGCAGTCTTTGCTTAGTGCTTTAATTGCTACACCATTTCCATTTTGTCCACACTTAATTGGGGCATACCTGGTGCACTTATTGCCACCTGCATCCGGTTACCCACACACCTGGCCTTTACTCGTCGAGCAGCCAATCTAGCGTGCAAATGTGTATTTAGTACTGCTTTTAGTGTAGTTCTTTCTTTTTTGTGTTACACTTTTACAGCCATTTTGTTCGGCATGCCTTGTTGCTTTTTTTCTCTCTATTTGCTTTCTGCTGAATTAGCATAATTAACAGTGCTAGGCACGACTGGTTACGGTGTGGTTACTCTGTCTACGGCGGTTGCGGGGGAGGCATGCAATATTTTGGTGTGTTGCCACATTTCTGTGTGATTCATGGTGCTTTGTGGCAACGGAGGCCGCTTGATTTATTGCCTACAATGTTGGCAATAGCTTGGAAAATAGGTTCAGCTGCGGCGGCGGTACCTAAAGCAAGTGTCAAGCATTCCCGATAAGAATCTTCAGCACTTGTACTAACGTCAAAGTGGAATTGGAGCGAAAATTCAAAAATGTCTTGTAAGTACATTATATTATAAGCTTTCTATTAACTTCACTTTGCAGATGTCGTCAAATCTAGTAATCAATTTTTCACCCACTTCCCGACTACTTAGAGATCTGAAACTTTGCATACATGCCTAATCTAGAGCCCAATACATGAATCAATAAATTTTATGGGCGTAGGATAAGGGGCGTGGCACTTTTTTATAAACTCCAGATTTGTGTATAACTAGAACTACACATCACACATCAATGAAACTCGGTAGGAACTTACTACATATCCATATCCTTCTACTGAGAAAATAAGGGGGGCACTGGATAAGGGGGCGTGGCACCGCCCATACAAACAAAATTTTTGATCTCGATTAGCTTTGGAGCTAAAGGTCGTGCAGCATTGAAATTTCGTATGCAGTCGCCTCTTGGATGTGTCGTCACACTGGTAAAATTTTATGGGCGTAGGACAAGGGGCGTGGCACTTTTCACGCTTGGGCTTCAGTTTATAATTATAGGTACACCACACATCAATGAAACACGATAGGAACTTACTCGCCGCGCCTTGCAAGCAAAACAACAACAACTCATCGCGCCACAAATATGCCACGAATATTAGGGTCGATCACAGCCGTATTATTTGTTAAATTGAGGATATGACATATGACGATAGGAAACACTGTGAATACCCTAAATATTGTGTACTGCTCTGCAAGTTTTAAATTCTTTTTGCGAAAAATTTCAGAGCTCTAAAATTGAATTTATGGAAGACTTAAAAGTAGAAAATAAAATTATATAAAAAAAAACTTTTTAAAAATAAGCTTTAATTTATTTAATGTACTAAAAAGTAGAAAATAAATTGTTTCCAAGTCACCTGTATCTTACTATTAATAAAAGCTTGTGCGCTCAAAACCTATATTCACACATATCTTTCATTACTAGAATCTATTTACAAAAAATAAATTAAATAAAATATTGTATCAATTGGTTGACAAATTTTGAACACATGAGCGCCCCAAGCTTTTATTAATAGTAAGATACAGGTGACTTGGAAACAATTTATTTTCTACTTTTTAGTACATTAAATAAATTAAAGCTTATTTTTAAAAAGTTTTTTTTTATATAATTTTAATGAAAATTGTTTTCAATATTTTGCCTGAACTTAAAGTTACTTTTATAATTTCGATCAATGCACATATTCCGAGCATCATCACTAATGTGAAGGCTAATTGCAAAATATATAAATACATAGAGAAGGAAAATTTAAAGATATTGGAAATTTTGGAATTTACTTTTGAATACTTCTTCGACAAAAAAATGTAGCAACATAACTCGTGTTATGTTAAAATTGAGTTCTTAAAAACACTGAGCAAGTAAGAACTCTTACTAAAGGGCAGAAGTGAGCAATATTTCTTAGTTTTCTTTCTTTTCATCTGATGAAGATTAAAGTTGCTATAAAGAGTACATATATCGCTTGAAGCTGCTCATCCATGAGTAGGTATCTGTAAAAACACAAAGAGAACTGCCTTAAAAGGCCTTTTAGGTGACGGTGGCGAAGAGACTAGATCCCTTCTCACAAATTGCCACACTCTAAGTTCAGCGCCCTCTACCGAGGCACTACGGATTCCCTGAAAACGAAACGCTTGATGAGCTTGCCAGCTTAGGTTTTGAAGATCACTTTCTGGCTGCGAAGCTGGCCGTCGTTCGACCGGTCATTCTTCACTGTAAGAACGTATGCCAATGGCTGCCTTCCCAACATCGTCTCAGAAGGATTAGTCATGTCGATTTTAGACAGAACAAATTTCTGCTTCCAACCGCCGATGAAAGAAAATCATCAATCGTTTTTCTTTAAGTTGCTCATCTATAGCGGTTGCTTACCTGACCAGTCGCACTTCATATGCTAATACTTCAGAGATTGGGTCTAAGGGACATCAGCAGCTGTGGAAACCGACTTTTGATTAAAGAGCTTTCATATATCAGCACAATGCCTGTCTGCATACTAGACAAATTTCTTATTAAATACTAGATGTCCCGGCAAACGTTGTTCTGCCTAAAATAATTATTTTATTCCGAGATTTGTTTTGAAATGTGTTTCAATGTATTTCAGGAAGATTATGCTTTCGTGAATATTTCTACCCCGACAACAGCTATCGGGTTCAAATTTTGTCGACCACTTTCTGTCAACTTTAGTATTATATGGTGTGAATCTGAGCCAAATCGGTCCATAAATAAGAATTTTCGAAAACATGAAAACAAACCATTCAGAGCACCTCACGAACATATGTTGTGAGTATAAGGTCGATCGCTTCTGTGGTTCAGCCGTGATGCTGCGACATACATACGCACAAACGTTTTTATATATTAAGACAAGATATCGAAACACTCTTGATTTCAAATTATGATTTTTTACTTTTTGATTATATACTTTTTTATAGTTCCCTTAAAGGCTTGCTACAATGAACGCTTTAACTTTGGATTTTACTGATATAATTTAAGTAGTGGTAGTTATGCTACTAAAGTTTGAAATTCGCGAGTGTCTTAATTGAAAACGCAAACGCACGAGAAAATGAAATCAACTGCAAGCGCACGAGAAAATGAAAAATATCACAAAAAATTTCAACAACTGATTGTCAAAGCGCAAAAAAGTTGAGAGTTGCCCAACATTTTGCTTCGCATTGCTTCGCTTCGCTTTTCTCGCGTTCTATTTAGCAAGCCTCATATAAAAGCATGTGTTGAACTTATCTGTCAACGCGAAATTCTGAAGCAAAGCGAAGCTAAAGTCGAATGTGAACGAGGCTTTACATTTTAAACTTTCGGCTGACAAAAATTTCAATTTGCTTTTATTAAAGCAGCCGCTAATCAATCGATGTCGATTTTATATATTTTGCTCTTTATTCTGTTACTTAATTCTACATACCGAAACAAAATGTTTACCTTAAAGTTCTTTGACCATAAATTTTGGTATTTAGTAGTACATACTGCTCTTTATGGCTAGCAGTCGTGTAGCCAAGTCGACTCGTTTGCATGTCCTTTTGACATAACAATTAAAAGCGCACGCAAATTACCAAAAATTCCATCAATAAAAAACACCTTCAAATAAAGAAACTATTTTCCAGCGTAACTTTAAGCCAATTAAGATATTTGATATTAATGTATTCATTTTCATATTAAAGTGCTTGGAATTTAAGAAAATCATTCGCAGTAAGTGCCTTTGGCTGTTTTGATAAAGGTTCATCTTCGATTTTGAGCTTTGATAGTTTCGAAAATCCTTTAATGCAAATTTGATGTGCCTTGATACCTTTTATGCTTGACTTCTTCTTCCATTTTTGATCGTTTCGAAAAATTCGAAAATTTATACAATTGATTACTTATGCCCGAAAGTGCTCGCACAATATAAGTGAAGTCGAATATTTTCACTATTTTTATTTTTATGTAGATATAAATCGAACTGTTACTGATAGTTTTCGACTTTCTTATAGATATGATAACATTATACTTACTAGATTTTATCTGAAGTAGGGATCCAGTCTCCTAGCCATTACGGCCTTAAAGGCCTACTGTGGCTATTATACTTACAAAGTCTAGTTGCATTTTCAAAAGCTTACGCTTTTGTCTATGTTTCGCCAGTTTCATCACAGTGCATTGCTTTCCGCAGCAATCTTCTATCCTTTTTTTTCTTTATTTATAAACAATTTATTTACATAATTAATTACATAAATAAACTTAAAATCTAGGCACTAACTACTATGGTCTTTGGCCCAACTATTTAAATTAATATTAGATAAGGTAGTAAATATTGGCTATTTTTAGAATTTCTATTGTTTTTTTGATATTGTCTAACTTTACATTTGATATTAAATCTGGTAATAGGATTTTGTCCTTTACTCACACATCGTCAGTTTTTGGGCTGACACTGCAAATTAATTGACGTCGCCCGGTCTAACGTGTTCCGGCCTGTACTGTCACGACGTGGTGTGACGTGGCTTGGCGTGGCCAATGACAGCAGTTTACGTAAATAGTTTACTATGGTTTCAAGCTGCCCAGAGGTGTAGTTAATCACGTAGAAGGTGTACTCATGTGACAATTGTTTTAATATTGTGTGCTTTCATTTTAATTTGGAGTGCATAAAGAAGAAGCTTTCGTTTAATTTTTGAAATAAAACCAAAGGTGGAGATGGCAAATTTACAATAATATTGCTATGAAATAAATGAAACTTTCTTTATTACGCCAATCTATTGAAAGAAATATTAATTTTACATTGGTCTAAAACCATTATTTATTAACCAGTATTTATTATACCCTGCAACTATGGTAATTGGGTATATTAACTTTGAATAAACATTTTAACCAAAATTCCACCTACCTTTTTCCAATTACATTTCCAAATCAATTTACTTTGTTTGAATTCTGGAATTTTTACAGCTTAGTTCTTTCGAAATGCCTTCGCATGTTTTGGGATTTAAGGAACTTGTATTGCGCTAAGGTGCCCAACCAGATCGGAAGTCGCTGTTGGTCTCATTTATAAAGCTGCATTAGTTGACTTTTGTGGGCTTTGTTGGAGGTAAGAAACCATGCCAAGCTTATTAGCACTTGATTAATCTTAGAAAGTTAGTGAGGAGTAGAGTAGTTTGAAGACTTTTTGAGTTAGACTCCTAGAAAATAATAATAATTAACAATTGACTGGCACAGCAGCTCGTGTGGGCTTAGGCCTAGCTTTCTCGCATTAACTTGTGTGTGCTTGTTATATTTTTGCGCAAGTTAACGGGACCTACTTTACCGAATCCGAACGGGTTTCAGAAGCTTTTCATGGCAAAGATTATTCTCGGAGAATTGCCAATTCACCGCGAGAATTGGCGCCGCGCAAAGAAACAATCTGAAAATAAATTTTTTTTTATTAGATGTTACCGGACCGGTAGTTGAACCCAGGTCCTCCGCGTCAGCGTCCAAGCACTTAGACCACTGAGCCACCGCGGCGCCTACTAGAAAATAACCAAATCCAAAAATCGATTTTTCGGCTGCAAAACTTCGAATTCTCCTCTATACAAATCCTTCTATACATATGTATATATACCTTAGCATATAAGGCATAAACTGCTGCCAAAGTACGCGCGGTCATAAACTTTAGTGCGCCATCAAGCTCTATCCTCACTTTGCACCGCCTGCTCTCTCCTCTATGCAGTCTTACCGCTACCGCTACCGTGCCATTGTTGAGGTAAGTTTGTTGACTGTTACTCCGACTCCGATGATACGAGACGCTGGTTGCCTGGAAATCCCTTTTGTTGACAGCAATTATTTTGCGCAAATGTTACATCGAAGCACCTTCCTCGACTATATTTAACTTTGGTGTGAATTTCTGGTATTGGCAGTCGTATTACCAATGCCTCCCCCTTTGGGGGGTACGAGTATGAGAGGGCGGTAGTGAGGTTGTCATGGCAGACAGTCGAGCTTGCGGAAAAAGTGAGCAAAACTTAAATTGCAAAACATGTAAAATTTCAAACGAGATCTTAAAATAAGATAAATTGAAAACTTGTGAAGGAGGAACTGTGCGCAAAATAACACTCTAAAGAAAAGATTAGTAAGTGTGACAAGCTATGCGTCTTTTTTTAATTCCAAACGAGTATTGAAGTGCTGAAGACCTTCTGGAAAAGTCACAAAGGTCTTGAAAGCTCGTAAACTCAAAAGTGTAACAGGCTCGAAAATATTAACTATACAAATTGTTATGAGAGAGCTTATTGCACTTTTCTACGATAGAAAGTTATTGAGACAATAATTCAAAAAAAAAATATTTTTGAAACTTTAAATTTTGTCAAAAATAGCAGAAATACCGGAAGAAAAGAATAGAAAAGTGCTTCTACCGGAAATTCCTTTTCTGACATACATTTTTCCATTAAACTCATATAAACAGAAGATTTGCTGCAGATTTTTGAAAGAAAAGCCGTGGGTAAGCGAAAGTCACAACAATATGAAAGAAATGCGAATATGGAGGATTTATATCATAGCCATTACTAGTCAAATATTACTTACGAATCCAACGTATAAGCCTGGAAAAAATTTTGTGTATAGTTTTAGGCTTATATGTTTAATAGGAATACAAGCCTACAACTGTGCAACTGTTTTTTTCAAGTTAATACTAATTTCGTACGTCATTTTTGACTGGTGCCTAAGTCCAAAGTCTGAAAGCCTGAATTTTGGTAATCTGTTACTCTTTTATTGAAAAAAAGATCAGTTACATATTTTTGTTACATATTGCCAAACATTTTCTACAGTGTAGCCACAAGTATTGTTCACAATAATATAAAGGCACATATCATACCATGCCACAGCAATTCAGTGCCTACACTTAAACGTGTCCTTGTTCGTGCCAGCCTGTCGGGGCAGTAAGTCCGTCTGAGTTTGTCTGGCGGCGCAGTACTTCACTAAAGTGTATTGCCCTCGTGTCCCGCCGATTTGTTTTCCTCTTTTTTGACAGTGAATAAAAAAAGTCATTGTTTTGTATACCAAACCCACACAAACCGAAGGACAACAGCGAGACAGACTGTCCATATGAGCACCGAATGGCGAATGGCGCCGTTGTCCTTCCTGTTTGACAAGCAAAGTGCCGACAAAATGGCGTAACATTTTTACGTACACTCAAGTGTAATTTGCATGGCTACACACACTCACACATGCATATACTTACATATATAAACAAAATGCACTTGGAATAGCCGCAAGTAATCCTGCTTTGTATATGTCGAAGCATACTTCTAGGCTGACGAGGCAAAGGGGGGAAGATAATATGCAATTTGATGCAACTAATTGAAAATATAATGTAAGATCTGCTCATTAAATAATTGCTCGGCTCTCAAGTCAATCATTTCTGGTTTGATTCTTAGCTCGGTCGATGTCATTTTTTAACCAGTGTGGAAGCAACAGTCCGGTTACGCCAACACCAAGCAACCAAGGTGGACCCCGCCACATCATGGACCCCGCAAATTTTTTTTTTTGAAAGCACAAGATAGTAAAAATATTAGTGTATTCTTACTGTCAATTGTAACTACGTAGTTCATTGACTGAGGAAGAAGATTGAAAAGTTTACATCTATGCTCATGAAAACTTGTTGCGATGTCGCTATTTTCAGCAATTTACCTTCAAGCGAAATTGTGTTCAAAGTCTAACATTTTAATGTATCAAATTTCATTTTATAAATTAATTAGGGACTATAATATGTCTAACGTTGCTTTTTTAAATTATTTTAGCGCATGATGAAAAAGAAATCCGCTCGCCATATACATACATACATATAGCAGAAAACACAGCAATCCCTGCCGAAAAGTGTTGCCAACGAATTTCGATGCTCAAAATAAATAAAAACTCTAAATTCTTTTGTGAAATATATGAAGTGCCTGTGTTCAAAGCCAAAATGATTTGACATTTCAAATGCACTGATTGTGAGATTGTGAGCAGCGCGAGAGAGAGCTCTTCGTAAATGGATGCACGCAAGCAGAAACGACTTGGACCAGCGCCAATTGCCTCATTCGAAAAGTCATTCGAGGATAATGCCCCAGCGCAGAGTGCACAGGCGACACAACACGTAAGCATGGAACAGCAGGACATCAAGCGAAACGGGCAGAAGGTAAGCGCTGAGCAAATGGCAAAATAATAAGTTAATATTGAGCTCAATTTTTGAAACTATAACGCACATATTAAATGCTAAAGGAACTTCAATATGGCCGCAAAAAAAAACCCACACCAACAACAACAACAACAACACAGCACAACTTAAGGCTAATTAAACTAATGACTTACGAGTTAAAGTGTCAACATGCAAGAAAATACTTAAAGCATGCTTTTAGGCATGCTTTTTATTACCGTTGTCATTTTGAATGTCACGTGCCAGCAGTGCACGAGCGCCAACGAATACAACCCGCTACAAAACCCCGAGCGTGTGTAGGAAATCCAGAAAAGAAGAGCGAAAAGAGAGAGAGAGCATGTATCGAAAACCGTTTCAAGAAAAACGAAGCCATAGTGTAATAATATCAAGTGAACCAGATAGCTTGAAGTACCCTAGCTTGTCAAAAAATTTTTTGATTTTTCTTTTCTCCTTCTTCGTTATATGTCTTAACCCATCCGAGACATTAGTACAAAAAAGTTACTCAACATTTTTACCATGCAATTTTTATTTTCAGTAATGAAAGTATTAATAACCAGCAATTGTTTTGAGGGAACCGCAAATGGTCCCAATCGCCTTTTCTTACTGCCTAAGATCTCCTTCTCCTCAAAATGGTTAGCGCAAACACGCGCTGAGGTTGAAAAAGTGGTATTGCATACTCTTAACCACTTTCGTCGCAAATCTTCATCCTTTGGCAGCGAAAACATCGGCACCGCTGCATCGTAAGTGCTTTTGCACAAATAGCAAGAGTTCGGCATTGATATTTTTTTCTTTTTACTTTTTTCTTCAAACGCAAACTCAAACACAAACTGAAAACGGGTTAATATTTTTGACAACGCAACTGACAAGTTAGGGTACGAGAATAGAATGTCATTGCTATCTGGTTCACTTGATATTATTACACTATGAACGAAGCATCGTATGCAATCTTGCCAGATTTCTTTTCAAAAAACTGTAAATTCCCAAAGTAAAAACTGTATTTTCAACCAAAAACTGTAACCTTCAAAAACGAAAATATTTTTGTGAAATTATGATCATAAATGACAAGGAAATTGCCGTTTCGAAGCAGGGCTGCAATGTAATCATAGGGTTACCGTGACATTTTTTTAAAAGCTGGAAAAAATGAATCTTTTATTGTAATTAAAAAAAAAAAATGAAAATCTGAAAATAAAAAAAAACTGTAATTTGTAGTACTAGGAGGAAATTTTAAAAACTGTAAGCTTGTCTAAAAAACTGTAATTTACAGTTAAAACTGTGAATATGGCAACATTGATCGTATGCCACATAAACACATGTGTGTTAAATGTAAACAAAACCGAAAAGCTTCATGGTTGGATCACATTACGCTTGACAGCTGTCGGCTCGTAACTACGCCTCTGTGTGGCAAAATGTAAACAACGGTTAAAGCGTTAAAGCGGTCGGAAAGTTTCATGGACTGCGTGCCAGCGAGCTTAATTCTTTAAGCTCTCCATATGAAAATTGACAGATTTAGAATATGCCAATAGTTCGATATAAACATATGCTTAAGCTTTCTGTAATATACTTTTAAACTAGACTTAACCCTTTCGGTACAGAGTTTTATTTTGTAAGCCGAGACTCTCTTGCCAGAAATTTATGGATATTCTGAAAGAGTAGTCCTGAAAGGAGTAAATACTTTTTTTCCATCCGAAATAAAATTTGCCAGGAATGCATTCTGTAACCTTTTCCTTATGCCTTCTGAAAGTTTCGCGGTTTTACAGCACCTTCAAAGTTATAAAAGTTAACAGGTTGTCAAGCTACAAGCTAGCTCTTTTCTCTTTTCTCTTTGCAACACAGCTTCACAGCTTTCAAATCGTTCAGCCAAAGCTTGCTCCTTGTTTAGCTCTCCCCTTCGTCTTGAAAACTAACAAGTTTGGCAGCTGCTGCAGCTGCTGTCACATTATATTGTGAAGCTAAAAGCTTGCGCTCTTCTATTTTTCTCTCCGCCTCCTCCTTCGTTCGACCTGAGCACACGCGTTGGGTATACAACAAAAATTCGCTTTACTTATCCTGGCAAGCTTATGCAGTACATACTTTTAGGCTACATGCCGCACTACACGCTGCAGGCCGTTGCCGCTGCGACTGCGACTGCTGACAGCAGGTCGCACTGACAGTTCACTTCAGTTCGCCTGGGCCGCGTCGTGTGGCCTGTCGTCGTGCTGCTGCTGCTGCTCCTGAAGTCTCAAACGCAGCGCGTCCGGTGTGCGTAGCTTTTGCATTTATTCTGTCTTGACTTTGCCTACTTTCAGGCGCAGTGCAGCAATGTAAGCAGCAGCGTGTACAGCAAAATTTATAACTTAATTAAAATTTTAACTGAAAGTTACAGCAAAGATTTCAGTGTCGCAAAGCAACAACAAGAACAACAAAAAAACCATTTAAGAGCAAAAGTTGTGCTACTTTTTCGCCGTGCCAAGGAAAAAATGTGCTGCCCAAAAAGTTCGGTTTTTTTTATATACACACACAAAAATTGTGAATATATATGAACTGTGATTTTTCCGCTGTCACTGACAAGTCACTTTCTGGTGTGCGCGCGCGTGTGTGTGTGTGTACGTGTGTGTACGCGTGAAAAACGAAGTATTTTAATTAATTTCCTTTTGCGTGCGGCTTTGAACGGCCTACATCGACGACAAGGAGCGGCGTGAACGTGCGAGGAAATGTAATTACAATGTCTTGTAGCATAATTTTAGGCGCATACGATTTTTAGTGTGAACGTTTTGTCTGGCAAAAGCATGCTTAAAGACGTGCACTTGGCGTGCGAGTGTGTACTTTAGTCTTCAAGGTTTGCACACACACATGCATATATTAAAGTTACAGTTAGACATGTGTATGAATATGTAGCACAAATGCACACACACATATACTTTCTGTACTTCTGCTCGATTTATAGCCAAACAAAATACTCGTATTTATACCAAATGCGCCTATTTTATATGTGTTTGAGGCTAATGCCACATACTTACATTAAATAACTGCATACATTTAGGCTAAATTGCCTCATTTAAAAGAATATGCGTAATTTTTAGACGCTTTTCAGTGTCAGACTTTGTTCGCGGTAAAAAATTTGAGACTTCTTGATTAAATATAAAATGTTTAGCTTTCACTTTAAGTTTTTACGTGCGATGTTTAAAAGATTTTAACGCAGTGGTTCGTTCTTTGCGAACATAGATATCTATTTAAACCAGACCGGATACCGTTAAACTTATTTCAGTTTTGTATCATAAATTTACACGAAATAGGCTACAATACCATCAGTGCCAAAAAGTATGCTATAGCTGCCATACTTTTCACATAATATCTTCGAAACTTCTCTAGAATAAGCAAAGTAGTAGAATTTTTGTAACCTAAAAAAGGTTTAACGTTGAATAGAACAAGTTTTCATTGTATTGAACACAGTACTTATAGTTTTAAATGTGTTTCAAATAATTAAAATAACAAATATTGTATTAATTTAAATTAAATATGGAAAAGAAAGGTTAAAGTAAGTGCTTAATAGTTCAAGAGAAAGGTTTTGTTTTAAAATTTTTTGGTGGAAAATCTCATACTTCTGACATAACCCTTAATAAAAGTTTGTTTTCTTAAAAACGATTTAGATAAACTTTTAAACTGTTGACTGTATTTGACCGTGTTTAAACTATCAAAAACGTTTTATTATCCTAAAGTGTACGGTCAAGGATCCCCTGACTTTTCGAATGCGATAAAGCTCTCGGAGGCTGCTTTTTTAGCGAGTTCATTTGCTATTTCGTTTTCATTAAAGCCATAATGGAGTTATCTGCTTGCATTCATTTATAATAGTGACCAAAATTTAGCATAGAGACAAGTTGAATCGTTAAAAATGTATGAATCTAAACTAAGTCACTGTTTTTGAGACATTTTCAAACTAGTTTTTCCCGTTAGTGTAGTCCTGCTGCAGATGGCCCTGTATATATGTATGTACAGACTAGCGCACTAAAATACTTTTAAGAGCTGTTTGTGTGTTTGTGTTTGTCTAGCATGTGTGTGTGTGTGTGTGTGTATGCCAGTAGCTTAGCGAGTGATTTTATTTCTTTGCTGTCATCATTTACAACTACATTTCAATATGTACGTTACATACGCATATAAGTGCATGTGTGGCTGTGTGTGTGTGCATTGGTATGTGGCACAGGAAGGATTTGACATTGCTTACGCTTGTCAGTGCGCTTTGAATTTTAAAACAACTGTAAAAGTGTATAAAGTGTATAGAAGTACAAGTGTGCTCATCCTCGTCCTTGTTGTTGTTGCTCAGCTTGCTTGCTTGCTGCACAAAATGGCATACAATTGGCCAACTTGCCACCTTCTCAGCTACTTTCTGCTCAACTTCAACTTATTTTATGTGACTCCCTGTGAGCGCGCTTGACTCACTGCTTGTCTATCTCCCGCTGTGCGACAGTCTGTGCGTCTGACATTTCAGTTGACGTCTCTATTTTCATTGTCTGTAATTGACATGATTTTCTTTAAATTATTGAAAAGCGCATTTCATTATTTTTTGCTCCTGGCTCGTAAATAAACTTGCTATTAGATTTCTATAAAACAATTCCATGCAGAAACCGTCAGAAGAACTCATACAAATTTTAGTCATCGAATGAATTTTATAGCAAAAACTTGTCATTTTAATAAAAACTAATTAAATGCGAAATATTTTAGTCATTTGATTAATTTTATAGCAAAGGAATAGAAATTTTATTAAAGACTATTCAAATATGCCCGCATCGCGGCTAACTATTTTGTAGAACACTCCTTACTCACTTTCTGCTAATATGAAAAAAAGGCTAGAAACTCTTTGCCGAATCAACATTGCAGAGCTTGTGAGCTAAATTGTTCACTTCAAGAAGGTACACGCATCCTTCTCCACAATAAACCAATGTTTAGAGTTCTTTAATATTTTATTACTTATAAATTATGCAAGGGACGTAGCCAGCAGAAAATGTTAGGAAGCAGCCCTAGTAAAAATTTAAGCGATTAAATAATTTAAATTTTTCTATTTGATTCTAGCGCGCCTTTGAACAATCACACTCAAGTTTTTTTCTTCGCGTGAAAAATCTTTGTAAAAATGTAAGCATTTTGGCATTTTTTAATAAAATTTAGTTGAACAAAGTTTTTTGCGCATTTGAGCGTATTAGCATTGCTTTGCCATTTCAAAAGATTATATTTTCAATTAAGTAAATCAAGGCTGTTTTATAGCAGAGAAGCGTTTTCATTCTTAACTTTTTTTTTTTTTTTTTGGCGGAATATGAAAAACCTACCAGCACGCAGGCAAGTATTTGTCCATTGTACTGGTAAGCGAATTCCTTTTACTGAAATCTTCCTGAGCTTTTAATAAAGCGGAGGATTTTCGATGGTGGCAAGGAACTTAGTTGGTCGGTTCTCACATTCTTAACTTTGGTAAACATTTTATTTTAGATAAATACATGGATTTAGAAATTTACTCTCGAAGGTTGAACTCTTATCTAAAATTTTAATGTATGTAAATATAATTGCCAACATTTAGGAAAAAAGACAGTCTTTTTATGAAAACTCGAGAATATTTGTGACACTGCGAAGCTAAAGATTTTGAATTCGAGGATTTACAAACAGCATGATCCTTTGCCTGTGCCATTTAATCATTTTCTATACATTCAAATATTGTCTTTGTCCAATCACAAAGAAGAAGAAGAACCCTTTCGCAAATTTGCATGAATATCATATGAACTTCCTAATATTAAAAAAAAATTCCTTTATTAATGTTACTAATGAAATAATATTGTATTAATATCAGGCTCATTCTGCTTCGTTTACCTAAGCTCTTTTGATTAAAATTTAAATAAGTTGTGCTAGCGTGAGTGCCTTCTGCATGAATCATCAGCTCTGCAAAATATTCGTAATATATATAATATATACATGGTAGTTTTCTTCTAAGTTCGCGCTGTTATTTCAGCATCTTTTAGCAATTGGCCTCGAATTTAGCAGTTAAGACTTGACTGACGCACTTAAAAGCATGCCATAAAACTTGGTGCTTTATTAGTCTACTTCTTCTGTTTTTGTGTGCCAATTTGAATGCTAAAATAATGGCAAATTTGAAATGAGGTTAGGTCTTAGCAATATAATTGTTAGAAGGAAAGGAAGACAAAAGTGCGAAAGTTGAGTCATCTGAACAAATTTCAGTTCTACTTGCATCTCTTGAAATAAAATCCTTTTATCGTATCTCTGCTGTGGCGTTGCATGGCAGTCTAGGGAATGCAAAGCTTTGCCAGAGCTCGAAAGTGCGCTCCAAAACTGTTTGGCAAAAAATTGTGAAGCCAAACATTAAATAAATGAAGGTAACATATTTGCAGCGCGCTCCAAAGAGAAGTTGCCTGTACTCCAGGGAAAGGATACAGCAATGCATGCACTCCAAAAATGTCACCCCTTTGAAATGGTTCGTAATAAAAGTGGTGCATTAAATTTGTTACTTTCAAAAGTTAACTTAAATAAAATTGCATCTTTTTGAAAACTTTAAAATTCAATAAATATGTACATATGTTAATGGTATAGCTTGAAGTTCAATAAATATTTACATATGTTAATGGTATAGCTTGAAGTCCTTCTGTGTGAGAATATGTTCTTCATTTCAATTGTTCGCAATGAAATGTAAGATACTGAAATAAAATTCACAAAATTTGACAGAGACATGCTTTTACCCTATCGGTCACTTCTTCATACACCATCACCAGAACAGCAAATACATATACATACATATGTATGTATTTTATTTTTTCAAAGAAATTATTTTCCTTTTATTTGCTAAATTTTGAGAATTCCTTTCTTTATATAATCGCTTCCCATTCCCTAAGAGAGTCCACTTATTATTCCTGCAGATTATTCACATAACATAGGGTGAAAGAAATTTTTAAGAAATCGAAAACCAGCAAAAGCACCTAATTATAACATAAACGAAATTTTAAGATTTAAGATTTTTGAAATTTTGCATAGAGATACATCGTAATGATATTTTCTACAAAAAGGAGGCTAAACTCATTTTGCTTGTACATTTTGTATAAATACATAAATAGCTTAAGTCATATAAAAGACAAACACGTCCAAACTGCAATAAGCTCTTTCTGTTTGTAAATTTATCCATTCTTGTTTAGAAGAATTTAAAAATTCTTTTTTATAATAAATAGAATGCATGCACTCTATGTAAGCCTTACTTCCCTTCATTCTTCCTTGATTGGCCAGGACAATCCGTTACCGGGTTACGAACTGACGTAGGGCTTCTCTCCAGGCCAGACCTGTAAAAGATTCAAATCAAAATCGATTTACAAATCAACTGATTAAAATTTTTGATTTAAAAATCAACTCCACCAATCGATTTGAAATTTCTGATTTTCAAATCAGGCACCACCAATCATATTGATTTGAATCAAAAATCTCAAATCAGTGATTTGCCCTTGTCTGATTCAAATCAAAAATCAAAAAAGTTGATTTTGATTTGAAATCAAAAAGCACCAATCGATTGGCCGCTGGGCTGATTCAAATCAATTTTGGCCAAATCAACACAATTAGTGAGCTACACAGAGCTGCATTTTTCTGTATTAGAAGGAAAGTTGTGGATTTGAGTAGCAGGTATAAGATGCTACAAAATAGTATGCACAAGAAAAAAACAACAATTTATGTTTTTTTATTTCAAAATATATGAATGTATACGAGGAGTGTCTATATATAAATACATTACTTTGTTCTTTTCCTAAACCATCAAATTTTAATAAATGCATATGCATATATTTGACATATTATATGTATATTATACTTAACATGTTATGTTTCCTGGAACAGCAGGTAGAAATTCATTACACTTTTGTGGCGGCAGTGGTTTGCACAAAAGTATACCTCTTTTGTGCGGGTGCTAAGAACGGATGCGAGACAGTGATGCCTATTTTTGTTCAAAACCTCTAAAAAGTAATGCGATTCACTCAGGTTAATTTCACAGAAGGCAAACTGCTTCGAAAATGTTACGGACTAATTATAGTGTCTTCAAAATAAACAAACAATGGCACAAAAATAGATATCAGACGATAAATGCATTTTCATAAACGTATCAGCTTTAAAAATGCACAAAATCTGGTACGAATATCACGACGTTGACATCACTGATGGAAGTGTCATATGAAACAGGGTTGCTTTTTTTCTCCCAAATAAATACTTTTCTTGCAATTTTCGGTGAAGAAATATGAACGAATAATTGCATATTTCACTATCATTTCAATAAAATAAATCTATTACTTTAAGTTGTTTGTATTTACATATGATTTGTTCACGATTTCAAGTAATTATTCTTATTTTTGAGGAACGAATTTATCTTTGATATTTTTGGTACTATTTCGAAGTATACATTTTAATACTGCTCTGTCATCTATTTGCACACTTGATTTCAGGACTTGATTTGAAATCAAATCAAGATTGGTAAATCAGATTTGGAAATTTGTTGATTTAAATCAAGTGATTGGTAAATCAGATTTTCACTTTTGATTTGTGAGAGCTGATTTATAAATCAAAGGCCACAAATCGATTGGGATTTGAATCAGAAAAAGATGAATCGATTGGCTATGCTTGATTTGAAAATCAGTTTTTAAATCAAATAGGGTAAAATCACTGATTCAAATCAAATCTGATTTAACTCTTCACAACTCTGCTCCAGGCGCACCTGCAATGCGCGCCAGTGCCTCCTTTACTTGGTCTATGGTGCACATATTTTTACAGTCTAGCAGTATAATCTACATAGTACTTATGACTTTGAGAAAAAAGTGACACGATTTAAAAATCGTACACCATTGCAGTTGTTAATGCAAATGAGGATGCCAATATTGAAAATTTTTATTTCGCCAGTGTAAATGTTCGAAATTGTCATATGATATGACTCAGAACTCTAGTTATTACTAACTTTTTCTTGAAGTGTGTTTACTAGTGAAATGTTCGTTCAGCCTGGGGCAACTCATTAATATGCAATTTCGAGCGACAGACAGTCGCTGGCTGCACAAAGTCATTTCAGTTACTGAAAGCTTCTAATGAAATTGGAATTTCGTTGCCCGAAATAAAACAAAGCGAAAGAGTAGAGAACATAAACACAGCTGCAAAATAATTACTATTTAATTATTTAAGAAGATGCTTAATTTTTGAAATTTTATTTTCGTTTCTCAGATGGAGCCGAAGGATTGCAATGCGAAATGTTCAACAAAAACAACAGCCACAACAACAACAACGAATAGCAGCAGAGATGTGACAGAACAGCAACAGCAACAACAACAACCCAGCATATCAGTGTCTGTCACCGAAAGCAGCAAATCCCAAACAGATGGCAGCACTAAACGCGCGCCGCCGCTTAAAGCCACCATCACTGCCACCACGACGACGCTGGTCAGCAGCGGGGAGCAGCTGCTGCAGCAGCTGCACAGAGGCGCCACCACACTGACTGCGCCCTCAACGCCGCGCATCGAATTGAGTCGCGCCTCTTCCTCGTCGCATCACGAGGAGGACAGTCGCGAGAGTAGTCCCGAGAATGTTTTCGATCAGGTGAGGCAAGCGGTGGCGTCGCTGCAGACACTAACCGTGTAGTTGTAGTTGTTGTCTGTGCTCGAAATATGATGGCATTTTGTTAGTGTGTGTGTGTCTTAAAAGTGCATTGTTGTTGTGACTGCATGTGGAGCAGCGAAATAGCGGTTTCATGTGTCAAATTGAGTGTTTTAATGTAAGCAGTGCAATTCCTGTCACTTACACAATTGCACATTTGTAGCTGTCATTGTTGCTGTCATAAATTTGTTGCATTTCATTCTTTTTACAATTTTCATTTAACTTATTTATTTTCATGTAAGTTTCACTTTATTATTTATGCATTTTGTATTTTTAGCTCTCTACTGACTTCGTTTATTTTAATTGAATTAAATTGAAAGCTCATTGTTGAGATTTTATGGAGTTTTGAATATAACATCACTTATAAATAAATTTTTTATTAATTCCTTTAAGAAAAAATAGCATGATGTCTTTGAGAACATGACATTTTTCAGAACAGGATCTGACATGGGCGCTGCTCCAAAATTAGGAAAATTCGATTTTCCCATTTTTCGTAAAAATCAAACTTTGTTTGATTTCGAAATTACGAAAACGCGTCAAGCTTTTAAATCTAATAAAGAATTGCATATCTATCGCTTGCGAAATATACATATGTATATACATATGTACATTTGAAGTTATGAGTTGAAAGTTATCGATAACTTTTTGCCGCAACTAAAAATGTGTATGAGTTTCATGTAAATCTCCGGCCGTATACACCTAGATTTATGGTAACGTTTAAAGCTAAAAAGTCATGAATGGTATGACATGAGTACATATGTACATACATATGTACAACAAGTTCAGTACTTAAGCTTCGAACATTGACAAGGAAAAATTGTTATCGATGGCGATCAATATTTATTTAAAATCATAGTAGGTACATATGACGCGCCCAGAGCAAAAACGACTTATAAAATTTCACAGAGCAAAAACGCTTCAAACACAGCGTACATGTGACACTACCCCATGTTTGCATGCATGCTCGGTTGTACCGGAGCTCGGAGCAACCGTCGGTTTCGTCAGTATCGCTGCTGATGCCAAGCAGAACAGACCAAAGGTGGGTTCTGTTCTGCTTGTTCGCATGTATGTTCCAACACGTGGCAAAAACCGGTTTTGGGAAATTGCTATGCTACCAACGAAAATTTCTTGATGCTTTGCCGTCTTGTCGAATTTTCGTTTTGCAGACTGTAAATTGACAAATGACAATTTCCTATTAGCCAAAAAAATATGTTTGCGTCCTTTTAAATTTTATCAAATTTATTTAAACGCAATATGTAGGTACATTTTTCGGAAATTTCGATTTATTTAATATTTGTTTATTTATTTTATTTGCATTGATATATTTTGATAAATCACTTTTTTTTAGAATTTGCAGATACTTTTCGTGAAATATTTTTTTAGATCACATTAAATACACATATAAATTAATGAAATTTTTGCGATATATCTGTGGTCAAAAGCAATAACGACTTAAGTCGACTTAAGACGAAATTGAGTTGACGTTACCACTGTATTCCTGACGTTGATGCGCATATTTTGTTCAAACCCCGGTATCTATACCCATCTCAGAAAAAAAGTTATTTAAAAAAAACACAGCACTTATGTACATGCACTTATGTGCATTTCAAATTTCGAATTGCATTTTCTCGAAACAGTTGTTTTCGACTTGAGTCGTTATTGCATATGACCACAGATATCTATAGCCCTTTCATCTCCTAATTCTGCATCTAATTTGCCGCTGCCTTTCAGTCTTGAAGTTGCACACCCGACAGCAGCATTATTTGAGCTGTCCGTCCGTTTGTTTACATTTTTTATACGAACTTGCCTGAGATCCTGCTTTGCTTTCTGTGCGTGTTTTCCGCGAATTATTCACCTGTTTGAAGGCATTCTATCTTTTGACTGCGGACGGCTAGACTTGCAGGTGTTTGGCAGGGTTCTTTATGATAAAAGTTCGCTTGCAGATTTTGTAAGAATAAAACGTGAACATCTTGTGGGAGAAATTGGTCTTTGTGATCTTTAAGAAACAGTTTACAAAATAAATAAATTCGAAATCGAGGAAGGCTTTTATGAAAGAAATATGCAGCCGATTTTAAAATTTTAAATCGAAGCAAAAATTCTTATTGCAAAGAACAACATGGTCACTTGCAGGCGTGTTATGGCTGGTCAATTGTTCGCTCAGTAAAATGACGGTCACAATAATTTTTAAGCGGTTTTCTTTCTGCATGTCGCTGAACTAAAAGAAAAAAGTGGAATTGCAATGTCGACATTCTAGTCTCTTACAGAGACTCGTGCAACTAAACATGTATAAGCATTGTAAAATGAAAAAAAAAACCATTGACCGCCTGCAATTGACCATGTTGATCTTTGCCATTAGAATATTGTTTTGATTTAAAATTGAAGGCTTCCTCAATTTCGAATTAATTTATTTTGTTAACTGTTTTTTAAAGATCACAAAGACCAATTTCTCCCACAAGATGTTCACGTTTTATTCTTACAATATCTGCAAGCGAACTTTTATCATAAAGAACCGTGCCAAACACCTGCAAGTCTAGCCGTCCGCAGTCAAAAGATAGAATGCCTTCAAACAGGTGAATAATTCGCGGAAAACACGCACAGAAAGCAAAGCAGGATCTCAGGCAAGTTCGTATAAAAAATGTAAACAAACGGACGGACAGCTCAAATAATGCTGCTGTCGGGTGTGCAACTTCAAGACTGAAAGGCAGCGGCAAATTAGATGCAGAATTAGGAGATGAAAGGGCTATAGATATATCGCGAAAATTTCATTAATTTATATGTGTATTTAATGTGATCTAAAAAAATATTTCACGAAAAGTATCTGCAAATTCTAAAAAAAAGTGATTTATCAAAATATATCAATGCAAATAAAATAAATAAACAAATATTAAATAAATCGAAATTTAAAATTTAAAAGGACGCAAACATATTTTTTTGGCTAATAGGAAATTGTCATTTGTCAATTTACAGTCTGCAAAACGAAAATTCGACAAGACGGCAAAGCATCAAGAAATTTTCGTTGGTAGCATAGCAATTTCCCAAAACCGGTTTTTGCCACGTGTTGGAACATACATGCGAACAAGCAGAACAGAACCCACCTTTGGTCTGTTCTGCTTGGCATCAGCAGCGATACTGACGAAACCGACGGTTGCTCCGAGCTCCGGTACAACCGAGCATGCATGCAAACATGGGGTAGTGTCACATGTACGCTGTGTTTGAAGCGTTTTTGCTCTGTGAAATTTTATAAGTCGTTTTTGCTCTGGGCGCGTCATATATCCCTCAAAAGAAATTAGCAGATATCTTATCATTTTGTAATTTTTGTTGATTTTGTGTGTTTCAAATATCTGAATGAAAGTTTAAGCTCGAGCACTAGAAATGGTATTAAGGAAAATATGATAATAATATACGACGGTTACGGTTTGTTCATACTATCAATCAAATATTCCACTGTAAAACGAATATAACTGGGAACTTTTTGAGGTATTTACAATAGAAAAAAATCAACAAAGACAATTTGAACGATAGTGTTAGCAAGGGGTTGCTATTGTGTCAAAATTCATTTAGAATCATTTTCTGTGATTCTATCTTTTGAAGAATAATTTTTAATGCAGTACTGCAAGGGTGCCAAAATCCAATGCCACCAAAACGATCACAGTTCAGTGACAATCAATTGTCATTGCATTGCCAGAATAGAGGTATTCTAGACTTCCGAAGTCAAGCTACCAATGTGGTCTGTACATATCACCCTAAGAAAGGTTCCTCAAATCGTGACCTCATTTCAAATACATCGCACGTGTCCTCATTTCTTTCTTCTCATGATAACACCTCTACATGCAAAGGAATTTTAGCTTTTAATTTTTCCAGAAATGAAAGCACTTTGCGCCCATTTTAACCTGCAGTGCTGCCAACAGCAGCCAAGGAAACGACACAATTGTAAATGAGCGCAAAGCAACAAAGGAAAAAGGGAGTCGCTGGCACGGCAAGCATAACAAGGGCATGTGTGGGGGAAATGCAACAGTTGCAATATGCTCGAGCCCTGCAATTGCAGCCATGTTTAATGAAAACAACCCCAAGGGAAACAACGACAGTCAAACCACGTGGGAAGGGGTAAAGTTAATCAGCGCTATTGGATGACATACTTGTCATATGTTGCCTTGCAGGGGGTAGTGGAGGTGGTAGTGGAGAAGCAGGGAAATCATACGAGGCAGCAGCGCAGCTATTGTAAAGGCCAAGTGTATGTGGGTCGATGAAAAAGTTAGAATTTAATTAAAAGAGCAAACATTTACGTGGTGAAATATTGTTAAACAAAACGCTGCTATCGAAATTGAATGAAAGCTTTCAAAAAGTGCAGGGAAATGGTTTCTTCATCTTGTTAAATTCATTTCCATTTTAGGGAGGGGTGCACTTAAGTGCCCTCTCTGCGGTTTATAGATATGATCATGGGTGTCTATGAGAATGGGCAGAAGAGGGAAGAGGAGCACAGTTCCCTCGACCTTTAGCCAAGTAAAATTTTTTGTTGAAAGAGACTATAATTTGCATAAAAGAGCGACGAAGACAGTGAACAGAATTTACCTTAGTCGACCTTCTGTCTAATCTGGAATTCAAAAAATATTATTTTTGTCCCCTTTCTCCAGAAAATCCTCCATGGCCAACTTCTTTATAACTATTGATATACAAAAATGCTGTCCATGCCCGTATAGAGATTAAAATATAGCTTTCTTGGTAAGCCCAATCAATGATTCCGGTTAAAAAAAGGAAATTTGATTGACAGTTCCTGCACACCATCAAGGTTTTAAAAAAGACTGGTTTCATTATGCATATTATTTATCATTATTTTCATTCAACTTAATATATTTTCATTCCAAAGATTTTGCTATGTCACTCGCAATGCACACACGAAATACTGAAATAATGCACTTGGTTATAGTAGATATGTATTTATTGTATTTTGTAATAATTGTACAGATATTGTTTTACATACACTATGCTACAGACATTGTATTTAATAGCTATATGCTATATTCTATAACACAACAAAAATTGTAAGTAACTGTTTTACTTCTTTCTTTGCTTTCTCTTTTATGCCCTTTTGCCCTAAACTATCCACGGTTAATTTGGCTAATTATTTTTGGTGTAATGCGTGTATTTATTCTACATCGTTTTTTTGACAATCATTTTTATTATTTTCTGCTTATCATTTACGTTTACACAAAATTATTTATAAACTTGGTTCTCAAACATTTGATTTCCAATCGATGTGATTAAATTGTTTTATGTTAAACATTATTGCTTAAAATTGAAAACAAAATTTTGAACAAAAAACCAAAAAATCGATATCGAAATCGATGCAAAAAAACCGAAATCAAACTAATCAAATGAAGGTTGGCACTGGCACCCTACAGGAAACAATCGGACTGGGATTTCGGGAAGAGGGCGCACTGGAACTGCGCAGCTCAACGGAGGAATTATATTTTATGGATCCGGAGCAGAAGAAAGAGGAACAGGAAAAAATGCAGCAACAGGTGAGCGCATGAATTTAAGTGCCATTGGAAGCATAGCGAAAAATTGGGTAATCAAGATGAAAAAATATTGCTAATGAATCAAGCTAGGCCTAAGCCAACTGTTGCGGCAATCAATTAAATAATTAAAAAAATCAAGAACTATATTATGAAAAATATTTTAATAAAGCCATTGATTTTAGTTATAAAATAGGCACAAATAATACATAGATGCGAAATTGAAAGAAGTCAGTATTCTTGAATAAAGCTTCTATTGAACTTTGAGAATTATTTTCTATTCTTTGAAGCTGCATATCGAAAGGATTTTTTTAATTGCTCTGAATTATTATTAAATTGTAACGATTCGCTCTTGTAAAGTCCCAAAATTTTTTCGATATTCTCTTTTAACTGCTTTTACCACTTGTTAATTACATTTCACTTTAGAACAAGATTGCATTTAAAACTTTAATTCAATAAGCAAACACCTGTCAAACACGAAACTCTGAAATTTGGACATAGAATTAATTTTCTCTGAACTGCCGCAATTGTTCTGCCGTCGAATCGATATTTCCCAGTACAATTAATCATTTCTGCTTCATGTTGCCCAGATCTGCATGGGATCAACCCTTCAATTATGACGCGTTCAGCTAAATAAACACAAATGAAGCCTATTTCATTCTGGCAGAAATCATTTTACCCCAAAATTATGTCGCGTTTATCATATTTATGAATCTTGCTAGCCAGCCTGGTTTTCTTGTTGTTTGATCCTGTTTGCTTGCTGCTTGGGCCATTGTCGAGTAAAACAATTTTCACTGCTAATTTCTATAAAAAGGCTGAAAGTACGCAAGGCGTTGCGCTGGCAAGGAGGAGGCTGCCGGCATGCAAAACCAACGGAAGCACACACTCTCTTCATCATGCTGACTATGATGATGTCTGAAAATGAATTTAATTAAAATGTTATGTTGTGCGGCGGCATGGCATGACTGCAATTAAATAAAAGAGGAATATCATCAAACAATTGTGGGGACTTTATTAAGTACAGGGTGTTGCTATGTGTGAAGTATTGTAATATCCTAGTTACCACGGCTTGTAAGGCCTATTATGACATTGCTCCATGGTTTCACAGATTCTAATACATATGTATATATTTCATTCCGGTATCTGCTCCTATTCATATATGCCCTTAAAGCTATACATTTATTACATAAGTATCAAGGTCTGATCTTTTCCAATTCTGGTCCCATTTTCCTAACAGATCTACTCATGCTATTCTGTGCTCTACCCATATCCTTTAATATCCTTTATTTTCTTCGTTTCCCATCATGTCCCTCAAATAATTTACTTCCCTCTCTGCTCAGTTAGTTTAGTAGTTTTCTCATAATAGCGCATAGATAATCAGAAGGTGGCAGCGCTGAAAGCAAGTCAAATTTTAGTCAGTTTTTTGAGTTGTGCATTTTACTATTAAAAATTCCTCATAAACACTCTGTACCCATATTTTTAAGGCACTATTTTATTACGCCATTAAAACTTCAAATCTTGAAAACATTTTCAACTTCTTCTCAAACTTTTGCTGGTACTAAAATTTTTAGTTGAATCAGCTGATTGCCGCTTTGGAATAGTTTAATGATGTCAGCAAATGCTAAAAGCTCTGGAGTGTTCACGGCTGCTATGCGTCCTTGGACTGCGCAAGCAACGTGGACACCCTGCACTATGCCAGTTTTGAAATTAAAATAGTTTTAGCAACGTGCTGACAGCCTTCAGTGAAAACATTACCAAAGGGATATACATACATACATACGCTTGTATGCACTCGTACTCCCTCAAGCCGTAGACATTGTGGGGGCGCCACATAGAACCCCCTTAAATGGCATACACAAACAAATAAAACACACACAAAAACCAAAAGCATACAAAAAGAGCGAACGAACTTTTTTACAAAACATGACAGAAAGTGGCATACATCGGCATCATTCAAATGTCAGTGGAACGCTCCCTCGTGCCAGTTTTTGTTGTTGTCGTTGTTGTCAGCCGCCATTTTTATTACCATAACCACAAAAAAGCAGCAAAGCACAAATAAGTGATACATACAAATTGTATATAATTTTAGTGGTTTTTTTTCAATTCTATTTTATTTTTCCCGCTCACTCCAGCTGCATTTTGTTGCTATTGCGAGTAGCAATATTGGCAACTGCAACTGTCATGTCACTCACATGTCGAATTTAGCATAACGCGTGCGCTACGTGCTGGCAACGCTGGCTGTGTGGTACGGTAAAATATGAAAACGATGTATTTCGCCTCAAAAATAATAAACGCGCAACAGTTTATCGATTGTGGCATTGTGTGTGTTTGGGGATTGGAAAGTCGCCTCAAATCTCAGTGCAGCATTTGAAAGCTAATGGCTTTTTGTCACGAATTTGTTACAGTGCTAAGAATATTAATGGCAATGCATTGTGTAAATGTCATCTTCTGGAGCAAATAGAAGAAACATTAAAGTGCCTTCTTAGAAAAAAGATTTTTTTGCTCCTGCTCTCTTTTATGAAGATATTCAAATTATGTATTTCAGTTCAAGCAATAAGAGCCTGTGCACTATTAATTTTTGAGAAACCCCTAAATTTTTGTATGTAAATTTTTTCGCTATTTTACTTTTGTCCAAAAAGCCATACCAAAAATTTTTATTTCAAAAATATGTATGTTAAGTTCTTCATCAACATTGTGGACAGACTGAAGACAACTCGATTATTAGAGGCTTTATTCTTCAGCCAAAGGGATCTTTCCTAAGTAGTAGTAATATTTGTCATAAGAAACTGTAATGATCAGTCAACTGAAAATATATATTTTGAATTGCAGTTTCTTTTCAAAGAGAAAGTAAAGATGTGATTGAAAATTTTGAAACTTGCTCTCTACAAATGAGCTCTTATTGATCTCTACTACCAAATTGATCCTTGTTTTGTAATAATTTTCCTCTTTCCATTATGATTATTCATTTACAGTAATGTTGTCAAAAGTAATGGGTGGTTGTTTTTTAGTAAAAAATTAATGCTGTTGAAACATTAAATCTTCTTCCCTACTCTTCTTCTTTACTCCACTTTTATTTTAATTATAATACAATTAAACTAACCTAAAATGCTAAAATACAAGCAATCTTATTTTTGTTGTGATTTTTTCGGCATACTTTTTTCCAGTTACAAATCCTATGCACTTTTCACTATAGTGATACTACTACAAAGTTATTTTTTCTCTAGAATGCTTGTTAACATCACTCAACTTAGAATTTGTTAAAACTCTAATGGATTTGAATTTGATTCAACAAATTTATGGAAATCTTAAGCAACGAAAAATTTAATAAAATAATTTTAAAATTTCTTCAATTTATGCATGAAATCCAGCGTTATGCATATCTTGCACATAAATTTCTACAAATATTGTGACATACTGAAAAATAATTTACCTTGAAATTCGACAAAATTTAATAAAGTAAAAATGAATTACAAGGCAATGTACAAACTTTTCGCTAAATTACTTTTAATAAGAGCTTGTTTCATGCTCATTTTCTTTTAATTAGTGCTTATTATAAGCAATTTTCTTTGAAATTTTGTAACATGGCGTAAAATCAAAAATTCAGTTGAAAATTGCGCTCAATTTGCTATGAAATTTGCAAGGAAGCAGTTCGAAATTGCCAAAAACAAAGATTTTACCCTAAATGATTTTATAGTTGTAAGCAGAGCTGCGCGGGGAATGCTCATGCAAAACGGTGAACTTTTAATCATCAACGTTTCGCTTCAACTTTGCTCGTAGATGAACTGCGGAAACGCTTTTAATTAGCGCGCTCGCTTAAAGTTGCTGCGCTCAAGTTGAAGTTTACGAGCTTCAAGCTGATCGAAGGCAGCAAAAGTTTGGCAACAAAGAACGATTCGCCAATGAGTTATGTCAGATAGACAAGACAACTAACAAGTTGAAATGGCTTCCAATGGCATTGATGGCACACAATCTAGCGCGTACTTTTTTCATTTTCACTTTCAAACTCAAACTCAAACTTGCAACGAAGAAATTAAATCAACACTTACTTTCCACACACACGTACACTCTGTTACATTTGAGCTTGTATGTGTCCTTCAGTTTATTTGCAGCGCACATAACCTCGACTAGGTTTTAGCTATTAAATTAACCTAACAGTCGAAGAGCACACTTTAACCCTCGGCTTGCCAGCTCACTTTTTAAATGTACTACAATTTCACATAAAACTTTCTTTTAAGGCTCAAACACAAAAACCAAACATAAAGTGTACATTAGTTTTTTCATTCTACATTCTAGCTGTTTATGCCAAGCTCCTCTGCACTGCACCCTGTCCTGAGGGCAGTTGGCAACCCAGGCCAGGATGACAGCCTTTTTGAATAGGGCTAGCTGTCAACTGGCTTGGGGGGCATTGTTGAATGATGAAAGCTATGACTTTGGTTTTTTGACTCTTAGCTTTTGACACTATTCAAAGTGACCCCGCATCATCGAGACGTGCAGTCTGTGCTAACCCGAAAATCACATTGTAAGTTTTAAAGAAAAGATAACCCCGAAAAATAAATATTTAATTACAATTAAACCCATCCGACTTGTGTGCTTTATTCTCAAGGAAAACTCCCCCGACTAATCCTAGTTCCATCCTCCTTCCGCTTCCCAAATCTAACTCCAAGACCTGACCGGCACCCCGCAGACATAACCTGCGTGGTCACCCCGGACCACAGCAAAGGTTTTGCGAAAAACACTAGCCTTTTTCAATAAGCCAAAAAAATATCATAATTAAGCTATGAAAAAAAGTAATGTAAACTTGTTCAATAATTTGTAAAGAATATTTGAATGACTGAAAAGGTGTTTTTTTTCATTGCTCAGAAAAGTTTCTTAGTAAACGATTAATATAAATTTGTTTATGAAATTCTCGAGATTGATTTATTTCTCTTAAATGGTGATCCGAAGTTCAAATGACTATTGGAAAATAAAGCCTAAATGAAAGAATTTAAGGCTATGATATAACATTTTAGCGTTAAGGTGGTACCTATTACTTCTTATTTCAGCCCTAAGTATGCTTTTCTTAAATACAATATATGCATAAAATATGTACTAAATAATATTTATATAGGTTAACCCTTAAATGCATGGGGTCAGCACCTAGCATGGAGACCAAGCCCCCCATATGTGAAATCACCCACTGATCACGAAATGGATGCTCATTTTTTATATAAATGCATAGTTTTTAAGAAAAAGTAAAAAATGTGAGTTTTTTTATTTGTACCATATATGGTACACTATGCATTGGAGTCAAATAAGACTAATAATGTTGTTTATGGAAAAATTCGATTTAGTTCATTAGACATAAAGGAATATAGACATAAGTATATAGAAATGCTTAGAATCACTTTCTGTGTTGATTTCCGGTTGTCCGTCTCTCCGTCTGTCCGTCCGTCTGTCTGTCCGTCTTGCTGTCCGTGCCACAGGAGAGAAAGAAGGAGTTGTCCCATTTGGACCAAATTTGGCACACAGTCGCAGTGAACCTTTCACTACTTCAAGTTCCAAGATTAGCCAAATCAGTTGAAGAACACGCCCACTATAGGCCTGTAAGTCCCAATACCCCGGATTTTTTTCGGTAAAATAGCTATATTTTGTTTAATTACTCATTAAAAGGAATGATATTTGGTATTTAAGGTAAGGCGTGGGCCCTCTACGTCATACAAGAAAATGGGCGTGGTCCGCCCACTATATAGGCGGCAAAATTTTTCGGGTCAGATGGTTTGGGTGCATGAAGTACCATATATGGTACATGTGAAAAAAATCAAAAGAAGTATTTAAAATAATAGTATTTCATAAAATTCGATTTTATTTAGCTAAAACAAACATAAATGTACTTGCTTGTAACATTTATTAGACAAACAATAAAATGATGTATATTTTATTACCGAATAAAAATCACTCTTACAATTTTTCGCAAAATTCACGACCGCCCACTTTGGCAACTAACTGTCAACTGAATATAAACTTTAGCAAGCTGTTGCGATATTTAAATAAACGGCAGTTGTTTTGAGAACAATCTAGAGCAATAACAAAAACGATCCAAATTGATTTGATGGAGTTACAACCGATTTAGGGAGTGTACCATATATGGTACGCCATGCATTTAAGGGTTAAAATAGACATTCTCCAACTTTTTTCATCGTGAACACATACGGGTTAATTTTGCGATTTTGTTTCAAGGATTGCTTGCTTTACTCTTTCGTGAATCCATCGCTCTAATTTGCACAGTTTTAATCAAGTTTTATAGTAATAACCGCAGCGTTCTCATATTGATACATACAGGTAGTGCATTCGAATGCAGTGGCGTAGTCATAATTTTTTCTAAAGCTAGCATATTTTCTGAACTACAAGTTTAAATTATTTTGAATTTTCGATTAAAAAAATTGGTCACATTTCAAATTTTAAGGGGTATTTTTAACAGAATATAACGAAAATATGAGAAAAAGAATCGTACCCTATACAAATTATGTATGCTAAAGCGAAAACGAAATTCAAATGATGGTATCGAGTAGCTACATCTTTTCCAGAAAAAAGCGAGTGCAGCGTAGAAGCGAGTACATATTTGAAATATGTATATCAAGAGTTCGAATGAAATTCGGTCGTTGTTTCCAAACATCTTAAAAGACCCTTTTGGAGGCGCCAATATTCTGTTTTGTATTTGTATTATAAAAAGAATATATGTATGTATGTATATATGTATGCATCTGTGTTGATAACTAGTTTGGTTGAAGTGCGTCTGTCTGCTTGTCTGTCAGTTTGCCTCTTTCTGTGTCATAATGACTTTTCAAATGCGCGCCTCAATCTCTAGCTGTCCCATCACCATTCAACCGTCCGTCCATCAGTCTGCCTGCCTGTCTGTCTTGTCTGTCTATCTATCTGTCTGTCAACAATTGTCATTTATGCCAACTGCCAATTCTCTCACCCACTACTACACACTCACCGCATACACTCACATTTGCAATTCAATCATAATGGCTGCTCTGCTGCTGCTGCGTCATGTTGTGTGCGAGTGTGTGAGTGTATGTATAAAAACCGTTATGCACATCATGACAATTGTTAGATACAATTTTCAATTAGTTTATCAACTCAAGGTTGCCAGCAGTGGTTCCATTTGTTGCTATTGGCTGATGTTGCCTTTCATTTTAGCTTTCAAGGGATTAGCAGCTTTTTGTTTCAACTTTTCCTTTCATTTCCCTTCCATTGTGAGGAAGATGCCAATGCAGGCACTGCTCCAACGAAACTATCCCTTTTTTTAATCGCTTTGTTTTCATTAACAATTGTCAGGGGGAAGCAAGGTTGAAATTGTGCTGAATTCCAATTTGTTACATTTTTTGTTGACAATATAGAGAAAGTTATTTGTTTGGAAATTGCAAATCCATGAAATAAGTTTCAGTATTTCTAAGGAACGAAGTAGTTTTACTATAATCATAGTTCAAGGCCATTTGTTCGAGCTTTAACCTTCTTTTAAGTTGAGGTTATGTTCGTTCAGCGGCGACTTTCAGTTCTATGCTATTCTTCGTTCAAAGCTTTTAATCCTACTGCCAAGCTTGTCAGTAATTTATTAAGGATTGCAATTTCTTTTCTGCTTAGTTCTATGACAAAATTGTTCTAGTTCGACCCAGATTCTTTATGACTTGCTCTATTTCAAGCATTTTCTAGTTCAACATTTCATTAATAGTTTCCATAGAGCTGCATTCATCGAATATTTTCAATTACATATAGCCCTTTTCTTATGGCCAGTTTCACAGTGGATATCTAAACGCTGATTGCAGTTTAAATAAGGAATTTCAGTTTCACAGTTGGAAGGTAAATACGATATAAATAGCCGATTGTGGATATTTAAGTACGGCACAGAGTTTAATTTATGAACAGCTGATTTCGGATGTGCAACCAGCTGCGTGGCCAGTAATGGAATTTATAAGATTCAAATTAAGCATGAAACTGCATGGTATAGCACATATAAATGATACCGTAGTATCATAAATAATATAAACTGTGCATACTTTGCACTTAACAATATCCAATAATTCACTTTTTTCGGCGGACGAAAAATAATAATTGAACAATTGAACATATGTTTTTGGCAAGTTGTGCCAACCTTTAAATGTCAAATATTCCGTATTAAAATAAATGCACTGTGAAACCCAAGGAAAGTTAAACTAGATTTTAACTCAATTTGAAAATTAGATATAAATAGCCACTGTGAAACCCGCCCTTAATGTTAATATAAGGCGCTGCTGTGGGTCAGTGGTTGTCAGCAGTTCCTGATGTGTAAAGTTGCTGGTTGGATCCCAACCGACTCATACCATCTTATAATGGTATGGTTCCGAATATGCCTACTACATATAACTCATAAATTATGGTATGATCATTAAGCCATATAATAAACTTGTACTTCTCCCGTTTTTAATAAAGAAGGAGAAAGATATTCGTTTTATTCCGTATATTTTATATCGACAGCTCTATCAAATAAGTCTGAAAATTTTATTACCCAGGCGAAGATAATGTAGTAAGATGATTTCAGAATCAACTATGAACAAAGTCAAAAATTGACACATGCCGACTTGGCCATCTTTGGAATGGAGCCATCAAATGGGATATACGATATCTAAATATGGACTGGGGCAGTTTCAACGTGTTTCAAAATATATTATAAAACCCGTAATTTTCTCACAGAACTTTGAGCTTTTATTTTCAAATAATATATTGTTGTATATTTGTGGAACAGAAGGTTAGCTATGGCTGCTTTTTTTGGAAAATAATGCCTTGTTATCTTTCAACAAATAATCGCATATACATATAAATTATAAAAATAATATAAATATTGACCGATGTTTCTCTTGTGTCTCCAGCAGGCGAAGCGCTCCTCACCGCACATTTTCAAGTTCGAAGACCATCAGACCTATTTGCAGCAGCACCAGCGCAAGGATTCGGCCAGCTCGGAGGTAGCCGCACTGCTATGCATCTCCGGACGCACAAGTCGCATCTCCAGCGTGGGCAGTCAGGGTTCGGCAGTGAGTCGTCTCTCCGCCGTCTCGGGCATATCGCGTTCACCTTCACCGCATCGCATGCTTTTGGAAACCTCCTTCTGCGGTCCCAAGCCACTGGAGAATGTGGTGGACGGACGCGTGGCTGCTACAGTGGAGCCACCCACAGCGGAGCTGCTGGAGCAGCTGTTGCTCGCGCGTAAACAAGATCCCACGCAAGTTGTGCTGGCGGAGGGCATCAAAGTCGAGAGTTCACCTAAGAAGAAGCCCACTTCGCTGTCGAACGGCGACGCCAAGCTGACGGCGAAGATAGCCGCACAAAATCGACCCAACACGAGCAGCGGCGCCACCGCTAAATCAACCATGGGCGCACAACGACGCAGCACCAAGAGCCCCGGTCAAATGGTGGTGGGCAAAACGCCCGGCGGCACGGAGTACATACGCATCAACCTGAAACCCGATCACATGTACGACGACAAAGGCATTGCGCCTAATGAGCGCGTTGTAGAGGCGCCCAACACGCTGGCGCCCGTATATGCCAAGAGCCAGAAGAAGCCGGTTTCGTTGAGCCTGGGTCGCAGCGGCATGGATGAGAATCGACTGACGCCTACGGCTAGTCCGAAGCCCACGCGCCACAGCGTCACCTCCAAGGACTCGCACGGCAGTCGTTCGCCTTCGCCGAACACGGTGTCCGTCTCGCGCAAGAGCTCCTTCAACTCGCTGTTCCGCTTCGGCGGCAAGGACTCGCCCGATTCGCCGCGCGAGCGCTCACGTTCACGCAGCAAGAGCAAAGAGCGGCAGACGCCGCAGTCGCAGAACGTGACGCCCAACAAACAGAAATCCGTTTTAGCGATTTTCAAGACGGGCAAACGCGGCAGCGGCGCCGGCGCCGACACGAAGTCCTCGAAAAGTTCCTCGCCCATTGATGGACACGAACCGCCACCACCGCCGCCGCCACAGCAGAGTCGCAGCAAGTCGCAGACGCCCATCATGACGGCGACGGGCTCACGTCCGGCCAGCCGCTTGCGCTACTACGACGAGCCCGTCGAGGGCTACATACACATACCGCTGCACTCGCCGCCCGAGGAGCGGGAGACGCGCAAGCTGCTGCAGGGCATACAACAGCTGAATGCGGAGCCGGCACGGCCGGTGTCGGTGCCCATTACGACTAGTCAGCTGGCAGCCGCGGCTGCGGCGCTCAAGCCGGTGGCCTCCCGCAAGGATTCCGGCGGACCGCGGCTGCCACAGTTGCAACGCATCGAGAATCTGGACGCCATTCACACGCTGTCGCAGGACGACGACAATAAGGAGCGCAACTGGAGCATGGAGGTGAATCGCCATAGCTCGCAGGACTCGCAGGAGACGGCAGGCTCCGAGGCCAGCTTCGCGAGCGCCATCAAGGCGGGCGCGCGCTCCACTCTGGCCAATGTCAGCGAGCATGCGTCGCAGGAGAACGGCGTGGCGGCCGAGATACACCGACTGCCTTCGGTGGAGAGCACGTGTGAGGCGAAAATCGTGCAGACCGTGGCCACGGTGAATGCCACAGTGCTGCAGCAGCAGGAGGATGTGGCGCTGAGGGAGAAGCGCCGTCTGCTGTTCGCCACGCGTCTCGGCTCAGGCAGTCAGGAGCAGATATTCTCCACGCAGTTCAGCATTTCCAAGACGGAGAGCCTGTCCAGCCAGCTGTCCGAGCAGGTGCAAGAGACAATATCGCAGAGTCCGTGTTCGGATCATCTGCAACGGCAGGACACAGTCATACGCCGCAACGATGATGAGCTAGTGGCCAGCACCACAGTAACCACGCTGGCTAAGGGTGCGCTGAAGCGTTTGAGTTCCAAGGAAGCCATCTGCGCGCAGCGCCAGAAGTCAGTATCAACCTCGGAGGACGAGAAGCCGCTAGTGCAAACCACAGTGGCTGCGGTGGTGCTGCGCCGCAAGAACTCCAACGATGAGCCACGCCGCAAGTCACGCTCTACTTCGGGGGACGACGGCGACACCACTGTCGGAAGCAGCATGGTCAATCCACGACACTCGCGCTACTTGGAAAACTTCGACGTGCGCAAAAAATACCACGAGAACGTACCGCGCAAGCCAAAGCGGCAGAGCGTATCGGAGGCAGGCAAAAATGAGCTGCCGAACGACGTGGATGCTGGTAATGCACGTAAACCAACATTACCGCATCCACCGCCACTATCGACGGCGCCCACGCCTTCACCGCCGCCGCCAGCGCAATCAGCCGCAGGCAGTCGCTCGCCTACGCCCACCAAAGCGGCGCCAACACGCTCGCAATCTCAATCACCGGTAGAGCAGAGCGCGCGACATACGCCCACGAAGCCGCCACGCAATGCCACACCCACACGCCGCACACAAAACACGCCGCCATCGCCTTCTACGTCGGCCGCTGCGTTTACGCCGCCGCCAACGCAACGCAAGCCGACAACAAACGACCGACAATCAGCGCAGTCGACCGACGAGCCCGTCGAGTCGTCCGAAAGTGAGCGCGACTCGGAACTGACTGTAACGACCGTTGGCGGCGGCGGCGCTGCTGCAGTGGCGGCCGCAGTCGGCGTCGATCCGAAACGACGCCATTTGCCGCGACACATCGGCATCATCGAAGATCACGAGAGCACAGGGCTCGTGTCGCAGGAGTCGTTCGACGATGATCTTCCCTACGTGCCGACCACGCTGCCCGAGGAGCGTGCGCAGGGCGTGCCCATCATACCGATGAAGGAGCGCGCCAACATGGAATTGAAGACATGCCCCGTGGATCGGCCACGCTCAATCACGCCGCTGAATCCCACTCACCTGGAGGAGTACTGCGGCATTGTGGCGCCCGCGCAGGAGCCGCACTACGAGCTGGCCGGCTCGACGCCCGTACGTGGTGAGAAGTTGCGCATCAGTCTGCCACGCAAGGACTCCACCAAGGATAGGCCACAGAGCGCCAAATCACCGCGCCGCACCTCCAACACCAGTGGCAAATCGTGGTTCGAGTTCGCCGAGGAGGGGTTGCGTGCTGTGGGCAATTTGGAGCGTAAGGACTCCAACAAGCAGCTGCTGCCGCACAGTGACGAGGCGTGCCGCAAGCCGGAGGGCAAAGCTATCACTACAACCGTACAAACCACACAGGTGACGCCTACTTCGGGCGCTGCTCAAACGACCGCACACACTGGCTCCCATACCGCACACGCCACACCCTCCAGCCACTCCACACACTCCGCACAACGCAAACTGTCCGGTCACTGGATAGACTTCGAGAATATACCCGAGAAGCGTAAGCCACCTAAGCGCATTACCACGCTGCCCAAGGAGGTGACGTCGAGCGCCAGAAGTGCTGCGGCCACTGGCAACTCGACTGGCCATCATCATCACGCGCACCACACTCACGGCACTCAGGCTTCACAGCCGGATGTGACGGTATCGACGAGCAACAGCGACGGCAAGCTGCATTACGACTACGTCAAACCGGAGGACTGTCAGTGCGAGTGCCACGAGAGCAAGCGTGAAAGCTCCGGCGCCACTGGCAGCAACACTGGCACAAGTGGTGAAGGTAAATCCATAACGAGCGTGGATCTGCTACAACAGGGTGAAGACATGCTGCCGCTGCTGGAATCCGACACGCATGATGGAATTGAACCGAGGTGAGTTTGGAAAACTATTTTCACCCGCTCCATGTTAAATAGGATAGGGCTTCCCAAAGAGAGGAATTCATATCTTGGGAACGGTTTTACGAAGTAAGCTTGATGGAAAAAAGCTTTGTCTAATGTTGGAAAAACACTAGAGGCACGACGGTAGTCGTTCCCAACGTGGATCGGGCCGAAAATCTTGAGCAGCACTTTTCTCCTGAACCCTCCAAGTGAGGCAGCAATCAGTCTAAGAAATCACCCATGCTTCAGCGCCATAAAGAGTACGGGGATGATGAGTGTCTTGTAGAGCAGTGGTCTTCAACGCATGGTCCACGGCCCGGTACTGGTCCGCGGCGGCAATTAGGTTGAGGGCCACTGTTGTAGAGCATTAGTTTAGTCAGGCTAGGGAGGACTCTACTTATCAATTGTTTACCGAGCCCGTAGTAGCACCTATTGCCTAGAGTTACTGCCCGCTTTATATCCAAGCTGACATCCTATTACTAGTTTACCACTATCCATCTCACTCATATGTTATATACTTCTTCTTCTTTTTTTCTTGATAGTGATTCATCACGCGAATATAGCTGCTATACGGACGATGAGGTGGATGTGCCATTACGTGGTCACAGTGGCTCCAGTCGTTCCAAAAGTGGTTCATCTAAAGTAAGCATAATTAAGCTTTAAGAAAGCAATTCCCTAAACTAATTCTCTTTCTCTCTGCGTCTCTTTCTTGCACGCACTCTCTTCTACACAGCTGGATGAATTTCCTCGTCGTGATGTTTCGCATAGTCCTAGAAATAGAAAGTTTCCCGATAATAGAAAATAAGCCTGATGTTGTGACAAAGCGTTTCTAACCAAATACATAAAATAGTTTCCAAAAAATACTTACGTAGCTTTTTCTGCTAATTAATGTATAACAGTTTAGTTGCGCGCTAGTTTAGCTTATAAATTGTTATAATTAGACATCTCTTGTGAAGAATTCTAAAATTATTTATCTATACTATATAGCACTGTAATTTTCTATAAGCTAAAACTTAGCACTTTCCGACAAGAAATGTAAGTATATTTAAAACCGTTAAGGGTGGCGCAATGGGACCCACAATGTTAACTGAAGTACAGGCTTAACTCTCTTCAAGAACATCAGCAGATATAGAGCAAAATGTTGCAATTGAGCTGCACATCGATCGAACTTCTCGTTGATATATGAAATTCTTTTATAAGCTGATTGTTGCCGAATAAATAAAAGTGAGGCTAAGGCGGATCATTAATTTCAAAAATATTTTCAAAATGGCAAATTTTATATCGATTAATGTTGTTGCTAATTTAAACGTGAACTCTTTTTTGATTCTTTACATACGGCCGATTTATATTATCTAGGGGCCCACAAATTTTAGTAAATTTCAGAATTGCAATTTTTTACAACTTTTGCTCAAATTTAAGAAGTATTGAGTTTAATACTAAACCAAATTTGATTTCAAAGCTTCTTTAAAGAATTTTTAAATACTTTTAAGTAGCATAATTTAAGCTTAATTTAATTTTCAAGCTACATACTTTAATATAAGAAATTTCAATTTATTTTGGTAGCAAAAGTTTGGCTTTATAAAGTGTACCTAATTAATATAAATTTAGCTGCTATAAATTTATCGTAGAAAAATATTGCTTTTTATATTATGTATAAATTTAAATGTTAGTGGTCGCTAAATAAATTTTGTTAAATGTATTTGCCATTTAGTAACTTTTTTAGCATAAACTTTTTAGTCTCTTTTAGCATAGCTCTGCAAGTTCTTTGACTTCTTCGGTATTTTATTTACAAGCCAGATTTATTTATAAGCCAGATAAATGTAATTTATGCAAAAGCAACTCAACTGCCAACACTTGGTGACACTTTATAAAAAACAAAAAACGCTAAACGTGTTTCAAAAATCTGCCAACAAAAGCGAGGCAGCGAAACACGCTTTCAAAGTCGAATTTCATTCTGCATTGGCAACACTGCGCAGCAACAAAAAAGTGCTGCCAACACTATTCAACTCTTATAACTTATTTGAAAATATATCTAACTATATACTATTTATATATTCAATTATATACATATATCGTTTTCTATAATTTCTACGTGCTTGTACTTATTAAACGCTATACTCGTAAGGAAAAACAGAGTATGCAAGAAAACTTGAATTTGGAAAAAGCAACATTGCATCACATTTAAATAAAGCAAAGCAAAATCATAAAAAAAGTTTGAAAAAATGTAATTTAAATCCATGTAGAGAGACACAAAACGCTCGTCGTAGTTAGTTGAAAATTTATTGAATTTAGAGCAGCAGACATTCACATTTATTGCTAAAAATATATACATGCATTCAATATATATATATATAGTAAATATATGTATTTGCATAATATTAAGCTATATGCAAACAATGAAAAAATGAGTAACAGCAAAATTGCAATTACAATAAAAAGAAAGCGCCGAATTGATATGCATGTTAAACGAAGTATTTCAATTGTGAATTGACTAATGACTTACAAAAAAAAGAAGACAGCAGGTTAAGAGCAGTTCCACTATAAAACTTGCAGTTATAATGCTTTGAAGATGAACAACAATATTTTTTTAAAATCATTTCGATAATGAATTGAACCCTTTTAACAACTCTTCTTCAACATTTCCACCTTTTCATATGATAACTTTAAATTCTCAAAAGCACTTTTAACATTTTTTATAAAAAGACATTATTATACTTTTCCAAACGTCGACAAAAGAATGTCTTCATTTCTTAGGTCCCTTAAACGTAAAGACTGTAGACTTCTAGCTGACCAGACCTCCCGTGCTAGATGGTTCGTGTGATGGTTCTAACCAACGACAGCATCTGTGAGAGCTGTCTGAAGGACGTAGATACAGCTATCCACTTGCTGTGCGAGTGTCACTCTTCCAGATCGCGATTACAGTTGCTGGAGTCGGACGTGTTGAGAAGAGACCAAACAATTTTAAAACACTAGGATCTAGAAGTGTCTACCGTCAGGTCGTATCGCGGTAATGGGTTGCTATAGACCACTAAAGAAAATGAAGAATAAGTGTCTATCTCGGTAGCATAACGCTAAGGGCATGACGTGAGTGTTAGACTATAATTTTTCGAACCATTCAATTGAGTTGCCAAAAGGTTCCTAATTGATAAAAGCTTCGAAGCAGTTGGCTGTCGTGCTGCTGAGAACATCGCTAAAGGCTCAATTAGCAGCTAAACCAAAATACAAGAAAAATTCAGGAAATTTATTATAAATCCATTATATTCGAAAATCTAGTATTAACTAGGAAAATTGCTTTAAAAGTCCATTACGTGTTTCAAAATAAAGAATTTCGTTGATATGCTTCAAAATGGCAAGCATTTATTTTTATTTCAAAAGACAGAAAGACATTAAAAATTCGAAATCTTAAAAATGTTGCTTTCTAGACCCTAATATTCTACTTTCAATTCGCCACTTACTAAAATTGCTTTTCTATTAAGCTCAAAAAGTTGTATCTTCATTATTTACAGTTCACCAAAATAGCTAAAAAAAAACTTCAAAATAATTTCGTTGCGTTTTGCACAAAAACCTACTATGTACGTTCTTTGAAAAGTTTGGTTCAAATTTATTATGCTATGAACGTAGAAAATGCTTTAAAAAGAATGATTCAAATTAATCAAACTATAAGCGCGAAAACTGCTCTAAAGCACTTCATTCAAATTCATAATGCTATGCATTGTTGAAAATTCGCGAAACGCTGAAAACAATGCAAAATAATTCAAAATTAACCAAAATGTATTTTCCAAAATATGCATTTTTAAAGAAAATTAAATTCATATACAACTTCTTATAAAACATAATTTATATAAATTGAAATTTAAAAAATATAAAATCAGTAAAATTTCGGAACAAGCTTTTATTTCTAATGCTTTTTGCATTTAAAATCAACGCTTTATTATAATTTCGGTTCTTAACAAATGTTATAAAAACTACGACAACAACAAAAACATTAAAATATGTTAACGCGCATAAAACTTTGTTGTTAAGATTGCATTTAAACTAAAAACAAAAAATATTTTAAAGTTAAAATGAAAAATTATATGAAGAAATTAATAAAAATCACAATCGAATACACACAATTGTTATGCATATTTCTAATTTATATGGCATTTGCGATAAATTTCTTTAAAATTATGAAAATTAAAAACAAATATAAACTAAGTAAAACTATATATTAAAAAAAGTATATAAAATACATGCACTTCATTATTGACGAAACAGAAATTATGTACTATACTTCAAAAGGAATTTCATTGAAATATAAACTATATACAAGCAAAAAATTATAAAACGATTGCGTTTTATTCTTTAGTTCAAGAAACAGTTAAGGAGAGTTTTTGAATGCTGTTTCAATTCAAAAAGTGGTTCTCCGGAAATGGGTTAGGTTCGATACTTGATTTGCCAGACAACTGAAGCCACTATATAGCTCAAAATCCGTTTCAACAGCATCTTGAAATGGTGAATCGGTTCAAAAACGGGTTAAGTAAAATTTTCAATATAGTTTCGGTTAAAACCTCTGTAAAATATACATTTGAAAGCACTGCATATAATAAAAAATCGGATCAGCAGTAACTTGAAATAGTAGAACGATCCAGTAAAAATGTCAACCACTTCTTCAGTTCCAAAACCGTTTCAACAGAAACTTTACTTCTCACTGTCTCAGTTATGAACCGGTTTATTAGGGTCTATAAATGCTTGTTCGTTTCAAAACTCGGTTCAACAAGCACCTGAAAGTGCCTTCGAGAGAAATCGGAAGAGATTTCTTTTCTGACTGATAATCGTACTACCATGTAAGTCTTCCGACGGGAGATAAATTCTCCTCGGACCTTGAAAATTTATGATGGGTTCTCGCAAACTTACAAACGGGTCGCACCGATATCAGAAGCTGGTTTCCTTGGAAATTCGTCTCTAGTCGAAAGAATTAAGTTTCTGCTTATAGCTAATATCAGAATACAAGCCGCCGTATACATTTTAAGCGGAAGTTTTTAGATAAATTTCATAACTTGCTGAAATGAGCATGCGAATTCTAAAAGTAATCCCTCATCGAATTTTTATCAACAACAATTTTGTAGTTGCTTTTTAAGCCTTCTCAGCAGCAATTTATCAGTAAGAGTTTTGCAAGTTTTATGTTATTATATTAATTTGTTTTTTTTGGTTACAAATTCCCACAGTCAAGTGCAAATGGAATACGGAAAAGTTCCATTACGTTTGCTTAATTAAGTACAAAGCGCACTTTAAAAATCGAAAAATTCGATAAGCTGATGCCATCGGCGCTATTTCAAATTTCGATAACAGGTTTTGATAACAATACAACAGACATTTTTTTATTACCGCATATTTTTAACATTTATTATTTCAAGGACAAACAGCAGGTATATTTTCTTAGTAATTCTTTATCTTTGCCGTTTACTTTTTAAAGCTGTTTTTACTTCACAAGAATTCTGCAAGCAGTTATCTGAAATCTGAGAACACAGTCAGTTCGGACATATTTTAAACTGGTATTTACTGGTTTCGTTTGGACATGGCACACTTGAAAGACGTTCAACTCACAGCAGGCCACGTTTCGAAAGTGAATCATCGCATTGTAAAGATCATCTGGGTAGCAAGGCATTCTTAAATACAACAATAACAACAACATCTTATAATGCACTTAAGATATAAGCTGATTCCATAATATAATTTACATGCAAGAAATATAAATATAAATTCAGATTTGAGCGTTGCGTACAAGATTTTGGACTGTATGCAGAATTGAATTGGAATTAGGGATCCGCGGAAATCATTTGGCTCAATATCGTCAAGAAGAAGAACCGAAAGAAGATTACAAGAATAAACTTAAAGTACTTATAGAGTGTCAGTTTTGTCGGTCGAGAGAGGACTCTACTTCTCAATTTCTTACCGAGTCCATAGTAGCACCTATTGGCACGAGCTATTCACCCCTTTATCTGCAAGCTGACATCATTATTGGTTCTAATGGCGGTGCCAAGATATGTAAACTTCCTGACAGCTTCGAAGGTATAGTTTCCAGTTGACAAATGGGAGTCACGGCGCCGAGTCTCCCTGTTTGTAAAAAACATATACATACATACTTCGTCTTGCCCTCGTTGACCGCCAGACCAACTTTGGCTGATTCTCTTTCGATAGCTGAGAAAGCAGCGGTAACATATCGATGTCAATATCATCGGCATACGCAAGGAGCTGGATACTTACATATATTCCAGAACTTTAGTTGAACCATCTCCACAATAACATTCCCGCAGATAAGTCATTGTGTAATGTGCTTGGTTATGGTCATCAATTATTTACCTCCTTTCCCCAGTAAATAAATAAGCAATTTGTGTGTTGTTTTGGCGCACGATTAAAGATAAATAAAAACTGTTTACAACAATAATTTGTCAACAAATGCGAAGTAATTGAAGACATCGTCCTTCAAGTTGCTATCGATTAATAAGTGAATGCAGTAGTACACTCAAAGTTTTAGCAAGAACAATTAAATGGAACAAATTTTTAGGCAAAAAACCATATTGAAATATAAAATAATAAATGAATAAAGTTAATTGGCGCATGATATAAATCAATCATCAAAAGCAAAAAGCGATGATTAATCCAGCATGGCTCACAACAATTAATTTCACAGTAAAAGAACACATTTACGACATGGCGTTGATAAAATACTAAAAACAATAACAAAAACAAACCCCATTGTTCCTCTCAAAATCGACTTATTTCGCATTGTTTTATTAGCACCATTGCGATTAGTAATTAAATACTTACTAACTGTATTTGTGGTAAACCGGTGCTAAAACACACAGACTATATATGTACATACATACATATAAGATGTTGTATCAATAACGGAACAAATACGCATGACAAACCAAACGTCAAAGTCTAATGCGACACCTTGTGCCTACGGCTCTGAGTACGCAGTTGGCGATATCTTATCAGACATGCCAGTTTGTGTATCACGCGAGGCGGCTTTTAGGGGGAGTGTTTCTGCACCTATTTTTCCGTAGTGTTATTTTATTGCAAATTCTACCCATAATCCAATTTGTTAGTCACAATATTGCACTCGCAATCGGAATCAAAGCGCCGGCCGCCTGACATCGTGTTGATTACTATGCAACGTCAGCGACGACGATGGCGCCGACGTCGGCAGCGTTCGTATGCGTACAATTCATCAGTATACCTCTTACCTCGTGACTGAGCACATGCATGTGCATCGTAATTGTGAGAATGCATGCGTTGAGTGTGAGACGGCTAAAGGGCTTTTCACTCTTGAGTGAGGCGTTTGCAGCCACACCAACACACTGAAACTGAGCGCAGGTAACAAAATCGCTCTTGAGTTGGTATTTGTGTACAAATGAAATTTTAAAATAATACGAGTTTGATCCCAGTAAACCTAAAAATATGATTTCGATAAAAATATATCTTAATACTTTGTGTCAAGAGTGATACGACGAATTCGAGAAGAAACCATTTTTGGTATATTGATGATGAGCGAATGAAAAAGAAGGTGTCTGAAACAATATCGAGATTGAAAGAGTACCTAACTGACGCTTTGGAGGAGGCTTAGCAACCTTAAGCTGTTGACACAAACTTGTACATATACATATGTAAGTATGTATTACATATGTACATATGTATTTAGTGGATAAATAAAAAGATGGTCAATACATATGTATGTACGTAGGTTTTTTCGAATCAAAGCAGTTCTTATTAGTGGAAAAAATGTAATTTTATTTCAGTATAGGTGCCATCTTTCATACATTTTTTTTATAGCTTCAATGTTCAAACATATTCATACATTTTGTCAATATACTGCAGATGCCAAGGATAGTAAAAATAATGCAGATCTAAAAATGTACCATAATCGTAAGAATGTAATGAGGCAGAAGTCATCTTCAACGCGGATTTTTAGGGAAAAAATATTTCTTATACATATATTCATTCATATACTCTGCGCGATTAAATTTTTTTATTTAATATTCTTAAAATCGAAACCGAAAAGAAATTAGAGCAAAATATTAATTTGCTTGTACGTATAATTTATTATTTTTGACAGCGAAATTTTTTGTGGCAACAAAATTTGCGCCGCGGTGGCTTCAAGGATAAGTACGTAAGTGCTTGGTCACTGATGCGGGAGGCCTGGTTTCAAGACCGGTCTCATACCATCCAATAAAAGAAAATTTGTGTTTCAAATTGATTCTTTGCGCGACGCCACTTCTGGCGATGAAGAAGAGAGTATTCTTTACCATGAAAATCTTCTCAATTTGTTCGAATACGGTTACCAGTAGGTGTCGTTAATTTGCGCAAAATATAGCAAGCACAAACGGGCTATTGCGCCAATAAATTACTAAAAATTTTTCAGAGTTGCGAGCATTGTTCGTTGAATTGGCGCAAATAACCCCACTAGGGTTAAAAACGCATTAATTGAATAAATAAGTGTGCCCAATTAATTTATGTGCAATATGTATGTACTACTTATGTAGTGAAAAAAATTCTTAATTGTTCTTTCAAATTAAGTCAAAATACATATTTTCGGGTACATGCTAAAAAAATAAAAAATTGTAATTACATATATTCATACAAGCAATGAGTACAAACGCCTTTGTTAACTTGGCAACGTTTTTGGCATATAAACTGCACTCTACTACGCGCCATCTCACTCTGCCCAACACGCGCTACCCCTCGGTTGTCATAGGTAAATGAACTGACACAATTATCGCTTCACTCAACGGCGCTGAGCTCGGGCAAGTGGATAAAATTCGGCTGTACGGCTGTACAGAGAGCACTTCCCCTGCTTGAGCTACAAACGAGCATAGCAAAATAAAGGCTGGTTAAGTAATGCAGCGGCGGAGGCACGCTCAAACGAAACGATATGTACAAGGCGCTTTAGCTATATGGATTGGGGCTATACATAGGCACGAGGGCACGAGTACGAGTATTGGCTTACGTGCGCTCTGGCCATTCGTATCGACGCTCTTGCCTTCTGCTTGCCTTGTGTGCGGTCTCTTTCGCTCTCGCTCTCAATTGCAACGCATTGCCCCAGCGGCGGGGAACGTCGCATGAAAAATTCATTATAAAACACAACCCCACCGCCGGTTGCCAATCATTCGGAGTCGAACTTTTGAACGTAACGGAACAACTGCAGTAGTAGAAGAAGAGTGTTAGCAAAACAGATAAAAAAAACTAAGGGAATGTATATATACTATATACGAGTATTTCGAACAAAAGTGCTCTATTATAATATTTGCAACAACAAAAACCGTTTTGTGTACGAACAATATTTAACAAAAAACGCGGAAAAGTACGGTTTTCTTTACTGAAGACAAAAGAGAACGATAAAAAAGACAGAGCCACTGAAGTGCAGCAGTTCGAGAAACTTCTGAGATAAGGCGTGACAAAGCAAAGCAACTTGCCCAAGTTAAAGTGCCTACAAAGCAAAAAGCAACACTAAAAGACTTGCCAAGTGTTAACAGAGCCACAACAAAAAGTGTCGGCGCAACTAAATTTTGCATTTAATACGTTTTGAAAAAGGATATACTACGAAAACAACAACAACAACATGGCTTTCATGATGCCTGTGATGAAGAACAACTTTGACATCTACAAGGACTCGCGTTCGCGCAAGACCAGCGAGTGCTCCAACGCCAGCTCGACCAGCGGCGGTGCCGGACCCACACTGACGGCGGCCATAGGCTCGGCGCCTGCGGGCGGTGCACGCAGCGCACGCAAATCCGAAAGCTTCGCCAGCTCGCCCAGTCACACGTATCGCATGCAAATGCAACGCTGCCAGTCGTCGCGCGCCTTTCCGCGCAACTCCTCGCGCACATCACACTCGTCTGCGGCCGGTGCACTCTCGCCCACACGCTCCTTCGGCCAGGCCTCCAGTCCGCCGAAGACGGCGCCCCATGCACGCAGCAACAGCAGCAGCGGCAACAACAACAACAGCAGCAACAGCCGCCAAAGCGACAGTGCCGACAGTCAGAGCGACATGAGCAAGTTCCATTTGCGTTTGGTGGAAAAGTTACGCAAGTCCTTTCGCAAGGACAATGCCAAGCGCTCATGAGAGTGCGGCGGTCACATAAACAGCAACAGTAGCAACAGCACAGAAGATGCCAACGAAGTGAAAGCAGAAAACAATAATTTTATACAAAATAGGGTCAACACTAAGTCGTCACCCGAAGCCGCCGCCACAAGCGAGGAAGCGCCCAGTTTTACTTGCAGCCCGCCGCCGCCGCTCGACTTTGAGTTGTCAAAGGCGCCGACGCAGGCTCAAGCCAGCGCAATTGCAGAAGTGGCACACGACCTTGTGCCTGTCAGTGCCGCAGCAGTGGACACAACCACAGTCAATTCGCTGGCGGTTGATATAGGACGACGTCTAAGCGCGCCGCTGACGCGCGCCAACCTGAAGCGTTGTCATCGCAAATTCGCTCGAATGCAGCTGAATGCCGAGCAGCATGCCTTGGCCTGTCTGCTGGGCTCCACATCAACCGGCGAACTGCACACAAGTTCCGAGGGAGTGAGCCTTTGCGGTGATAGTCGAGCTGCAATGGATGAGCAACGTAAGCTGTTGGCGGGTAAGCAGCGTAAAAGGCGTAACCGAACGCCCACAAAAATAATGGCACAAACATTAAACGACATGTCGACAGCGGAAGTGCCTTCGGACCGAGCAAAAATGTTGGCTCAAGAAAATGTCAGTGGCGCCGGCAGAGGGCGCAGGCGGCCCAAACGTTTGCCGTTCTTTCGGCGTTCCAACTCAAGGTACAGCTCGAAAAGTGCGCCAGGTTAAGGCTTAAGGTGAAGAGCGCGCAGGGCAAGGCGACATGCAATGTCTGCGAATTGCAGCGCTGTGCGGCAGAGCGCATGCCGCGTTGAAGGCCACAAGCGCTGCCGTCGTGCGAACGCGTTGATGAGCTATGGCAGTAGCTATTTTAAAGCTTGCTTGAAAGGAAAGGGGCACGTAAAAGTATGCCTCAGATTTAAGCTCACATTATTTGCACACATAAGGACGTCTGATTTATGTTTTGCTTGCATCATTGTAACGGTGTTATTACAACACGCTATATTGCTATATCTCACTTGCTCACTCTCTCTGTCGCATTTTATTGTCATTTTGCTTTCAATGGCAGGCGAAATGTGAAAGCCGCCTGCCTGCCTCCAATTCTGGCAGCCGGAAAAGCCTAACTGCGACGAGATTGACAGGCAGCTATTAGCCGCACGAAAACGAGTGCAACAACAAGCAGCTGACAGCAACAACAACGAACACGCGCTTCCGTCATGATCACTGCGGAATTTGCGCTAGTTCTCAGAGGCACTGAGGTGGCGAGGTGGCACTCAGAGGCTGCCTTTCAACCTGAAGTAGCATGCAACGGCAAACAGCAGACAAGCAATGAAGCAAGGCGGCGACAAGCCAGAAAAGCCACACAACGTCGCATTATGCTGAGAAGACGTAACGCCGCAAATTGGCAAGCCTCCAATGGTGGATAATAATGGCAGCGCAGCCGGCGGCCGAGATTGTGCGCACATTTGGACGCGCCCTAATGCTGCTTTATAGCTTGTGCACCAGCAAGAGGAATTTTGATTTCTTTTTTTTTGTCGTTTTTGTTTGGGTTTCTCTTTTTTTCAAATGTCAACATTCATGCTAAATACCAGCGCAATATCACGTAAACGTAAGCCGGCTGAGCAACGTAAGGGGGCAGCAGGCAAATATTTATAAATGTAGCAAAATATATACATACCTACATACATACATATTGTATTTTTAAGTATGTAATTTGGAAACATGTCGAGTGGTCGTGTGCCTGCAAGAAAATACAACATAAACAAAATGGACTTAAATAGTATTTACGTTAATATGTAATTTTAACAGATTTAAAATTAGAAATGCAAGACTTTTGAGAATTCTGCAACTATAATATGAAAAAATTCAATAGTCAAAATGAAATTTGGAAAATTATATACACAAAAACAATGAAGCCAATGCATAAGTCTTTTAAAATCAATTGAGATCAATTTTTCAATTTTTGTAAATAAAAACACTATTCAGAAGCATGGAAAGTAAGCACAAAAACAGTCTAAAGCCTGTGTTACACGATGAATAAAAAATGTCAAAAAAGTTTTTATTATGATACAAAAGACTTTTTTCAGCAAAACAAACTTTTACTGGCTTCAGGTAACACGCCTTTGCCTGAAATTTTGAGGGAGAAACAAATTTCTTGAAAAGTATGTCAAATGTTGATGTTAATACAAAAAAGGCAAAGTAAAAGATTTAAAAAGCATGCTTTATATGTACTTTTAAAGTTTTTAAAAATTAAAGCAGTCTTATTTACAAAATGTATAATACATTTGAAATCCTTCTTTTGCAAAATATTAAAGGGTTTTTGTTATTAAAACAGTTTTCAAATGTATTATATATTTTTTATAAAAAAGCACAATTGTCGAAAAGTCTTATAAACTATCTAGAAAAAAAAGGCTTCCGAAATAGAGACTGTGAAAGTTATACAACAATAACTCGAGCACTTAAAATTTGACATATCGAACAACAACAAATGATCAGTTAAAACTGGCAAATGAGCAAAATCAAGCTATTAATTTGCTCAGTGTAATTTTGTTTGCGTGTGCAAAGATTTCAACTGCCATTTTTCGATTATGCATTGTGTAGTAATTTTTTATTTCAATCAAAATTCTATACAGAAAATGTTAATATTTACTATGTATAATTAAAGTCATATAAAGCAAGTAACTTAATGGCATATGCAATAAATAAATATGCAAAAATAATACTTTTATAATAAATAATAATTCACTATATGCAATAAATAAATAAGCAAACATTTAACTTAATACGATATAATACATATTTACATGTCTTATGTATAATACTATATTGAAATAACGTTTTAAACAAAAATTTTATTTTTATGTTATTAAAGTTTTCTGCTTAAAGCTTGCTCATCTCAACTATTTTGTATACTTCAATAATAAAATTTGCAAATTAATTTACTGCTCTATATAAAACCTATATACTTATAATAATCTTATTTCAATTATAAAGAAATATGTTATCTTATTTTAAAATAAAGTATTGAAAAATGAAAAATATATAAAAGTGCGTTTTCTCTTATTTTGAGGTTTAAAGGTTCGCTCTTACTTTTGCAGTGTTTTCAACGTTAGAACTTTGCTGAAGTGTTTGAAATTATAAAGATTTTTGTCTCATCCACTCTGATATGTCGCTCCCTGGCGTACCATATACATACATATAGCAAAAACCCTTTTCTTGTTTATCGAGTGTTCATGCCAAGCCTCTGCGCTGCATCCTTTCCCGCAGGCAGTTGGCATCCCAGGCCAGGATGACAGCCGTTTTAATAGGCCTAGCAGTCAACTGGCTTGGGGGCATTGTTGCTAGATGATTGCTGTGACTTTCACTATGACTTTGCATCTGCGCCGTTGTCATTGTGAAAAGTAACCCCGACCCATAAGGAGAAATCTATCTTGGCAGCCAAAGGAAGAAAGAAGAAATTTATATTGTAAGTCATAACCCGAAAATACACATCTAATTAATATTAAAATGCACGATCCTATGTGATATTCTTATGGCGCAGAAGGCCATGCCTCCGATGTAAAGACCAAGTAGAGGAGGCACTGGCAACGCTTGGAATTTCTTACTTGAGAGGGGCGACTGAATAGATGCCCTATATCAGGTCGAAGCCAGGTAACGGGTTTTTCTGTCCAATCTATAAGAAGAAGAGAAAATAGATAGGCTACAACCATATACATACATATCCAAAGAGATCAGTTTTTGTCAGTATTTCACATATGTATTTGATACAAGTGCATTTAACTATTTTACAATATGGATTCTGTTATTCTAGTTTCTCTATAAAGAATGTTCTATTAGCAATAAAACTGTAGAACTTTGAACGATTTCGTTTAAATTTTGTATTTGAATTTTCACAGTTGTACCTCAATTTAAGTGCCATTTCAAAAATGTCAACTATCAATTTGTGACAAAAAGAATGTCCCACAAAATGGCTACATTTCAATTGCTCATTCTGAGTGGTGTAATTAAATTTGAATTTCTCGTGCACATTTTTGTTGAGCAGGCCTTCACCTACTTTTTTGCATAATCGCTTGTTCTAGGCAGCACTATCCTATACAACTCTCTCTCTCCCTTTTTCTCTCTCTTTCTTTCGGCAACCTGCAACAATTTTTATTGTTACAAATTGGCCTGAAGGTCTTTTGTTTATGTGCGCTGTTAATTTACTAAAATCCCAGCAACAACAAAAAAAGGCAACACGCGCCCACGAGACGGCAACATGTTTCCCTCCTGCCCCGACGGCCCCCCCACGAGAGCGTCTGCCCCTAGGCACTCCAAAAGAGAGGAGTGGCAGGGCATGAGGCAGCGGAGCCCAAAAAAATCAATACGACGCGCCGTTGTAAAGTGTTTTTACGAGCGCCTGTCAGCGGAAAAGTACGCGCCATATTCGGTTGACATTTCATTGACATGAATGAGCTTCTGTGATGACGGATGGGGATATGTCATAGTGGAATTTTTTGATTAAAATTGTCTGGCGTTTGAAATATTCATGCATATATGAAGTCACACTTTAAGTAATTTGGTTGTATTAATGCCTCAAAGAGGAAATTTCCTAACCAAAATGTTTGGGCATTTTCTTGGAAGACACCATAATAGTGCCTTATGTCCCACTGGGTCAGAAATTTCTAGTACGATTTTTGCATAAATTTATGTTTCGGATATTATGCTTATTTACAGGTAAAGTTTCAATATTTTCGCAATAAATCTTTTTCTATACTATTCTCACCCTTGCATGGTAGGCACCTTGACGCGGTGCGAGGGCTTAGCTACTATGACTCGACTAGGCCATGCTGACTGGCACGGCTAAAGCCCGACTTGGCCGTGCCTGGCAGGTTCTACCTTGTCAGACGGGCAGTCGACGAGTACAAACTAAGATCTACCACCCCTCAAGCCCGGGTGTCACGCGTCACCGTGCCCAGGGTTAGTTTGCAGTCGAGGGGTATACTGACTGTATTTCAACGGCGCCTGTCGGGTACCGGTCCACCCCCGACAGTAACTTTGGACTTCCCATGGTAGGGGGCTCTGCCATGGGTGACATTTCCTTCCCCTTCCCTATGCTTTCGGTCACCGAAACCCCTCACAGGTCAGTAGGTGACCGGTACGAACCAGATGTATGAGTTCTAAAAACCCTGCCTCGGACAAGAGGCCATCCGCCGCTGGGCACGGCGCTAAACTTTGCCCAAACAACATCCGCGACTCCTGCAGTAGCAAGGGCTCGCAAGGCACCAACCCAGTGGAGCCTAAAATCAAGCCGCCGCTTATACGGCACGGCGCGGCTCACAGAAGCGCACCCTTCAAGGGACCGCCAAAACAGCCTAAACAGTCTGCGCCAACTCCTCTCGTAGGTACGCACTCTGTCAGGCCCACCCAACCTGTCGATACAGCCTCAACTTCGGCAGCGACGGCAGCCCCCCCGACCCCCCAAGCCGTCTCCGAACGGCCAGGTACCACGAGGCCTCCCGCAAAGGTGAAGCCGTCTGTCAGGGCCTTCCGGGATAGGAGGGCAGCTGCCAAGCTTGTCGGAAAAATCTCGGCAATCCCGGAAAAAGAGCGCACGGCAAAAGAGACCGAATCGCTGATCTGGGCGAAGAAAACCTATGGCGGCCGCCATAAAAAGGCAGAGATCCTCTGACGATGCGCACAACGCACCCAAGAGGGCCAAGCCAACTAGGCCGACAACCAAGGCCTTCAGCGATGTCCTAAAAGACCACCTGGTGATGGCGGTCCTGGACAAAAGCAACGCCGATGGCAACATCTCTCCAGACAACTGGAAATCTGTGGAGATTGGCCTATGCAAGGTATACAAGGGCATTCTCCAGAAGAACCCTGGTCCTGTACCCGAATGCCGTGACATCGGTTGGCATCATGGTGTAAAAATCATGGCATGCGCCGACGAACGGTCTGCAAACCTGCTGAAGCTGGCAATAGCTGAGGTAGGCGAAATCTGGCAAGGAGCCAACTTACAGGTCGTGCCAAAGAGCGAGATCCCAACTCGGCCCAGGTCGAGAGCTTGGATCCCCGCCGAACCATCAAAGCCGGAAGATATCCTGGAGCTCCTCCAGCTGAGCAACCCCAACCTACCCACCAGCAATTGGAAGGTAGCGAAGGTGAGCGAGGCCAAGGGGAAATCCAGGATGGCGACAGTAATCCTCAATGAGGAATCTGTGACGCCACTGGCCGCAAGAGAGGGCGTCGTCAGCTACGGCTTCAGCTCAATTGTCCTCAAAATTTATAAGAAGGACGAGCTGGAAGCCTCAAAGCCAACAGCCGACCGCGTCATCCCCGCAGACCAAGTGCGGGAGTCCGAATACGAAATGGACACAGACTCCGAAACGAACTCGGTCACATCAGCCGTCGGCAAAATCCTCAGCGGCAGTCTCCTTGGGGGCCAGACCGGAGAGAATGACGAAGATGCTCTTCTCGCCTCGGAGCCAGAGGACGCGGACACAACAGTCATCTATGTCCCACAACCCAAAGACAAAGATGATACGGGTGGTACAGATCAACCTGCACCGCTCTAAAGCGGCTTCGGCCGCTCTACTCCTCCACCTACACCAAAGGGGGGAGGACGTCGCCCTAATACAAGAACCCTGGACAGTGGCAGACAGGGTTTGCGGTCTGGGCTCATCATCGCACACTGCGATCTATATACAAGGTAACGGTCGACCCAGATCTTGCATACTAATCAGCAGAAATATCAAATTCTTTCTTCTGTCCAAATATAGCAACAGCGACACCACCGCCATCTGTATAGAGCGCCGGGGCAACCCGGTCTGGCTGCTCTCTGCTTACATGGCACACGACCACACGATGGTACCAGCTCCGGAGGTCCAAGAAGCGACGGAAGAAGCCCGCAGAACCGGCGCCACTCTGGTTATCGGCGCCGACGCGAACGCCCATCACTCGATGTGGGGCAGTTCGGATACTAATGACAGGGGTGAGTCACTATTTGATTATATCCTTTCCACAGATTTACATATTAGTAATATTGGTCAAGAACCTACCTATGTAACGGTCAACAGAAAGGAAGTTCTGGACATCACTCTAGTAACTGGGGATCATGCAAACGTGGTCCGCAGCTGGAGGGTGTCTAAAGACCACTCCCTCTCTGACCACAGGTACATTCTCTTTCATGTAGATTTACAAATCCCAAAACCACCTCCCTTCAAAAACAGGAAAAGGATGGACTGGGATATGTACAATCAAGTTCTCTCTTCACAACTCAAATCGCTCAAGCCAGCAGTACCCCGATCCACGGGCCAGTTGGAAGATTTGGTGGAGACCATTACCAAGGCATGCAACAAGGCCTCAGACGCTTCCTGTCCAACTGTAATCCCAAGAGGCAAACCTAAACCGCACTGGTGGACCGCGGAAATCGCGGACCTTCGGCGTGAGTGCAGGAAACAGTTCAACAAAGCCAAGAGAGACAGCACTTGGTCATCCTACAAGGAGACCCTGCGACTCTTCAAGAATGCACTAAGGAAAGCGAAACGTACTTCCTGGTCGACATACTGCGGAAATGTCGAGAGCGCTTCGGTAACCAGCCGGCTCCGCAAAGTTCTGGCAGCTAGTCCAACGCATACGGGATTCGTACAGAAACGTGACGGCGAGTGGACCAATTCAAGCTCAGAGACCCTTGAGCTCCTAATTAACGCACACTTCCCAGGCAATTCTAACACACCAATGGACTGTGCGGACTCTGATATGCCAACAGGCCCCGACGTCAGCGACGCTGCGATAAGCGGCGAGAATCTGAACTGGGCCGTTGACAGCCTACAATCGAACAAATCTCCAGGCCCTGACGGCATAATGCCAGAGGAAATAAAACAGGCCAGGACCCAATTAGCCCCTTGGCTTATCCTGATCTACAAAGCGTGCATCAGATTTGCCCATGTCCCACGCCAATGGAACAGGGCGAAAGTAGTCTTCATCCCCAAAGGAGGGAAGAGCAGCCACGTTACGGCAAAGGACTTTCGACCTATAAGCCTCACATCATTTCTCCTAAAAACACTAGAGAAATTATTGGACGCATACATGCGCCACACCATTGACCCCAACAGGGTATCAGCGTTCCAACACGCATACACTAAGGGCAAGTCCACAGAAACTGCCCTTCACGACCTGGTGCACAGAGTAGAAACATCACTTTCACACAAGGAATACACTCTGGCGGCCTTCCTCGATATCGAAGGAGCCTTCAACAACATCCAACCAGAGTCCACAATGGCAGCTCTAACCGACCTGAACCTAAACAGTCGGCTAATCCAGCTTATAAAGAACCTTCTTCAAAACAGGGAAATAATCACGGAGTTGGGCGAAACCAAAATCACCAGGTTTGTTACAAGGGGCACCCCTCAAGGGGGGGTCCTATCGCCTCTACTCTGGAATCTCACGGTAAACCCCCTCATCACTAAGCTAGCAACCTCGAGTTGCCATGTGATCGCCTATGCAGATGACATCGTCTTACTAGCATCAGGCAGGTACCCAGATACTCTCAGAGACCTCCTACAAGGCGCTCTTACAACACTATCGTCATGGACAAGGGAGTGCGGTCTGGGTGTTAACGCTGCCAAGACGGAACTTATGCTTTTCACGAAAAAACATAGGATACCGAGGTTCAGCCCACCCACTTTGAACGGCACTCACCTACACCTAACAGAAAAAGTAAAATACCTAGGAATCATCCTAGACCGGAAGCTAACCTGGAAGGACAATATTAAAAATCGCATCCAGAAAGCCACCACCGCCCTATATACCTGCAAAAGAGCTATCAGCAGAAGCTGGGGGCTGAAACCATCAGTCATTCACTGGCTGTACACGGCAGTCGTCAGACCGATTCTTATGTACGGAGTCACAATATGGTGGACAGCCCTGAGCAAATCCACCTACGTGAATCTGTTAACCAAGGTGCAAAGAATGGCGGCCATTTTGATCTCAGGCGCCATCAGGACAACGCCCACTAAAGCCCTGGAAACTCTACTTCACTTACTCCCCATAGACATCTACGGGGAACTAGTGGCGAGCTGTACGGCAGCAAGACTCAATGCGATCCACCCATGGAGCAGGATCGACATAGGACATTCCAGAATCGTAAATAAACTACCATTCCGTCTTTCGGAGATTGATTACACAATCCCCAAACCACTCCCCAAAGCACTATTTAGTGCGAAAATCCCCTCAAGGGATAATTGGGACAAACACGAACTACCGGAGGAGTCCAGCAATATGGCAACCTTCTACACGGACGGTTCAAAGATGAACGACAAAGTCGGCAGCGGTGTATACTGCAGGAATCTGAACCTACGATCGTCATATAGACTACCGGACCACTGCAGCGTCTTTCAGGCGGAACTTGCAGCTATCAGACAGGCAGCCGCTTGGCTCAAAGCAAATGCGATCTCCCTCAGGGACATTACCATTTACACCGACAGCCAGGCTGCAATACAAGCTCTACTCAGCGCACATCCCCGCTCTAAAACAGCCCTTCACTGCCGAACATCTCTAAACGAGATATCCGCGCAGTACAATGTACACCTTTGCTGGGTGCCTGGGCACAAAGACATAGAGGGAAACTGCATAGCTGACGAGCTCGCAAGAGCAGGCACAGAGCTACATAGAATCAACATAACTGAAGAAGTTGGGATACCACTCTCCACATGCAAACTAATGCTAAAAATCAACCACATAAACAGAGCAAACACGAGATGGCTCCACGAACAGACATGTCACACAGCAAGGCAGATCTGGCCTACGATCAACCAGAGCAGATCCAGTGAATTGATCCTACTAAGCAAACCCTCCATAGGGATTGTCGTAGGAATCATAACCGGACACTGCCTCATTGGTCAACATGCCAACAGACTGGGACTGCTGAATCTGTTGAACACCTTCTCTGCAAATGCCCAGCGCTAGCAAGAACGCGCTTCCGATTCCTGGGACATTACTTCCTGAGCTGTCTGGCAGACTTGGAAAAAACGCCACCAGGACACATCGACAAATATACCAGAGCCACAAAGTGGCTCCCATACATGGGAAGTGCATAGGTGAAAATCCCCAACGTGGTAACACAATGGGCCTTTTGGCCTAAGTGATGTCCTCGAGACGACCACTTAACCTACCTACCTACCTATACTATTCTCAGTTCGATTTTAGAACGATCACATGGGTTTTATAAATTGTTCGTCAGATTCCAAAAATATTTCAATTGGTATAAATTTATTTAAATAGACTGAAGAAACAACCAAATTGATTTCAGAAATAGTCAAATTGATTTCAGATTAGTCAAATGGATTTCGGATATGTTCAAATTGATTTCGGAAAATTTGAAATTTATTTTAGAATTTCAGAATAGTCAAATGGATTTCAGATATGTTAAAATTACTTCCGAAAACTGCCAAAAAGAATTTAAGATCAGTCAAATTGATTTTGGAAACGGTTGAATTGATTTCACATTAATCAAATGAATATTCATAAATGGGTAAATTGATTTCAGATTAGAAACTTCGATTTCAGATGTGCTCAAATTTATTTCATAATTAGTCAAATTGAGTTCACGCCAACCGAAAGGGTTTCAGGTATGGTCAAACTGATTTCTGAAAAGGTCAAACTTATTTCAGAATAATCAAATGGATTTCAGATATGTGGGAATTGGTTTAAAACACTCATTTAAGATTCGTTTAATTGATTTCAATGGTCTTTTCGCCGTTCCTGAATCAATTGTATAAATTAAAATTAAACAGTTCTTAAATAAATTTAATCATTTTTGAAACCTAATCGTTTCTGAAATTAATCTACAAATGGAGTAGAATCTAGACGCTCAGTTCTTTCTCACACTTTCTATGTGGGAAATCATTAAGGATATGTGCACTTTGGGCATTTCTTCTTAAGCTAGTATACGGAGTCAAGGTGCTTTCCTGTTTTATGCATACCAGTATTATCAGAAGAAAACCGCTTATGCTCTCCAAAATTGAATTTCACCATTTAGCCTACTTTGGCACACCATCCCGCCATTGGCCTGACGTCTTTTGTACAAGTAGTATGTCGCAATTTCTATGAGTCAATTTCAAAGTTCATCGCAATTGTTTTTCCCACCATCAATGAAAGTCGGTTAATTTCAAAGGCCTTCAACAATTTGCATAGTCGCGTGTATGGCGCACACGTTTTATTTCTGTGCGTTTATCTTCAACAGTCTGTTGCAAGTTTGTCGAATTAATTATCACAAGCATGCTAGTTGAAAAATAAGGAAGGCGTCTTTTGTTTAAAATAATATTTTAGTTTAATTAATTTTGGCACAGATAAAAATTATCTGATGAAAGAAAACGGCAGCTGCTTGACTACTTGCATGAACTTAATAGAAATATGTACATATAATTTAACCAGGGTTGTCAAAAAGGATAATTGAAAGAAAATGCTGCGAAATCATAAGATTTTCTAGGCCATCAGTGAAAAAGATCTTAACTTCAAATTATGAACACCAAAAGATATATCTATAGAAAACCTAATGATATATTAACATGCATATCTATTTTTTCTGGAATAAAAAATTCGTAAATTTTTGTCGTAAATTTCAATGCATAATTTTTCACTGCAATTTGTATTAATATCAGCTGAAAAGATTGTCTTCACAATTTACAATTCCAAAGAATCGATCTCTGTTACAATTCCTCTTAAGTCACTAGCGCATTTAGATCTATCTGATTTATGCATGTATCTAAAGCCATCGTTCTATAACTTGTTACTACTTAGTTCAGAAGTTTTTGATATGGAACAAAATTTGTGGCGAATTTCGTTATTGCAACTCATATGAAACAAAAACTTGTTATAATTGTCTGATCGTGGGTTAGTGGGTAACAATATTAGAAGTCAAAATTAAATTAAACTTCCATTTTCGATAACGAGTTTTATAACCATTTGCTAAATTAACTTATTTAAAGAAATATTACTTTAATTCCTTTATTGAATTTGAAATTCTCTTTCTTTTGGAGGGTATGAGAGTATCGATTGCTTCTTCGGTTACAATTTCGAAAATTCAAACTAGTTCTTTACATGCAATTCTTGGAAGTAGAATGATAGGGAATGATTAAGTCGTACAAGGCCCGACTGCGGGTTATAGCGCCAAAGAAGAAGAAGAACTGATTTATTTCTTAAATAAGGATTGAAATTTAAAATGCGTTTATTTCTGCTTACAATGCTACAAGCTATTTCTTTTCTCTATCAATAATGCATGTATATGTCAGCTCTCATACCATAAATCTGACAAGTAACATATATTATATGCATATATACATATTTAAATTTTAATTAATTACTAAATATATATCATTTTGCTTGCACTCGTCTGCCGTCAATCGTGCCAAAAAACATTCCGATTTGCCACTTTCACAAATGTGAAATTCGCATAAATCGGCCGAGGAGCCGAATTTCAATCAAAATAAAAGAATGCAATATATACACAAATAGTACAATTTATAAATCATCTGTCTGTGCTTTGTACAAGTATCAACTCTTTTGTATTGCCGCTGCTTTTGGGTCATTTTGTTGTTGTTGTTTTTTTTGTCAAAATTGCAAATGCGCAGCAAAAGGCATGAAGTAGAATTTTTAAACGAATTTTTACGAGTCTGATGTGTAAATTCCTTTAGCTTACACTCGTAAATTGCGAAAAATATTTACAACAACAACGCTTGATGAGTATTTCCGAACTGGGTAAAATTGATATGAACGCATTTGACATTGGCCAAAGAACGCGAAATGTGTTCGGAACTTTTTCACTCTATAGTAAATATGGGAGCATGCAATTTGTATCCATGTATGTATGTATGTAAGTGTGTATGTATGTATGCCAGTGTGTATGTAGAGGAAAGTTTTTCAAAGTACGACGTGCTTGAAATGTCCCCCCAGCTTCTCGCAACAAACAGGATAAGTTGTTTTCTTGTTGTGTTCAATTGTGGAGAAAACAGAAAATTAACGTAAACATTTTGGAAAATATTGTTCGAGACTTTTACAGAGATTGCAGTGTATGACTGAGTACACTCATCATTCGCAGCTTTGGAAGAACGATTATAAATGCATTTGGCATTATTCGAAGAATAATTTTAATGCATGATAAATTTAATGGAAAAGTAACAATTCTTTGGAGTATTAATATATATTGTATTTTCGCTATATCGAACTGTCATTAGAGCTTCTCTTGTGCTCCTGCCGCGCCATCGCTAGAACTCGTCTGACTTGTTTAGGAGTGCCTGGTTATTTCAGGGCTCGAACAGATCTCGAAACTAGGCATCAAGCCTCTTTGGAAATTTGTGAAACACACCCAAATTCTGACAGATCATTCGTTTGACCACTCCTAAACGGAACCCTAACTGGTATCGCTAAGGACCCAACAGGATAATTTTGGTATTTTGATACAATTTCAGCTCTAGATCTCGCCTAACCTACTTCGCAGCTCCACGGCTCTTACTAAGCTAGAGGAAGTCTTAAAGCTCGAAATTAACATTCTACTAAAGTTCAACAAATACTTTCGCATTTCTTTATATTACTACTTCCCTGACTGATAGACGAATCTACATCTGATATTCATCCCATTATCCATGCGATTATGCGTGTCCTTTTTAACCTACCTAACCTAATGTGTTAAGCCTGGAGTACACAGCATGTCAAAATGGCATGAACATGCCATCGTGACGTCAATTTGGCATGCCGTGTACTCCAGGCTTTAGCTTTGTTATTTGAAGAAGACATTTAATGTTCAGTTCAGAGCTCTTGTGCAATAGAATAATTACAATATCAATTCATTTCTAAAAATCTTAAATTAGGAATACTTTTGTGAGTCAGTGTAGGGTTATAAACCGAGCATATTTTAAACAATTTCTATTATATTGCACTTTTAAAATATCGAAATATTTGTTAGGTGTCTGCTAGAATATTCCTTGATTCCCTTGTATTTGCGCTTTAAGTGTCAATTTCTATAAGAAGAATGTTAGAAAATTTTTGTAGCTGAATTTTGAGTGCAGATTTTTGTAAATAACAGTTTGTATTTAAATTTTCAAATTCAAGATAAGAATTCGGTTATAAAACAAACTTTTCTTAAGCTGAAGATTTATGAATTTTAGAATTGAGTTTGAAGTTTGAACTAAGTTTGATGGCAACAGTTCCAAGGTAGATAAGTAATATACACATTTTTATAAATTATACGAGTTTATGTTTATTCGGCAGCTTGAATGTTAGAAAGAATAGTTTTTATTCGGACTTACTTGCCAAAGAGAAATGACAATACTTAGTTGTCTATTTCTGCTCTGAAACAAAGCAATTTTAAGTGTACAACAACAAAGAATTAGAATTATTGCTCACATGGGCAGGTCATATAGCTATTTCGGTTTTTGCCAGAAAACCTCATCAGTGACTTTTAATGTGAATTCTAATAATTTCTAAACGACTAATTACTCGAAATAGAAGCATTAATGGTAAAGTCTGTGAAACGTAGGAGTTGAACCATGAACCTATGACGTAGTAAGCGAATGCGCTAACCATCACACCATCGGACTGGACGACTCTGCGCTGGCAAACATCCCAGTTACCTGCTGTCTATATCAAACGCATAGTGTTTGTTGTTATTGTACACTGTCTAATGCAATTGTTTTTGCCTTACTTGAGAGCTCCATCGGAGCACATACTTGAGGCAAATGAATGTATCAGTTTTTGTTTCTGTAAGAACATTTCTTCGTTTTTACATTATGTTTACTTTCTGATTTGGGTGTGTCCTCCCTATCATATTATACGAGTTTATGTTTATTCGGCAGCTTGAATGTTAGAAAGACTAGTTTTTATTCGGACTTACTTGCCAAAGAGAAATGACAATACTTAGTTGTCTATTTCTGTTCTGAAACAAAGCAATTTTAAGTGTACAACAACAAAGAATTAGAATTATTGCTCACATGGGCAGGTCATATAGCTATTTCGGTTTTTGCCAGAAAACCTCATCAGTGACTTTTAATGTGAATTCTAATAATTTCTAAACGACTAATTACTCGAAATAGAAGCATTAATGGTAAAGTCTGTGAAACGTAGGAGTTAAACCATGAACCTATGACGTAGTAAGCGAATGCGCTAACCATCACACCATCGGACTGGACGACTCTGCGCTGGCAAACATCCCAGTTACCTGCTGTCTATATCAAACGCATAGTGTTTGTTGTTATTGTACACTGTCTAATGCAATTGTTTTTGCCTTACTTGAGAGCTCCATCGGAGCACATACTTGAGGCAAATGAATGTATCAGTTTTTGTTTCTGTAAGAACATTTCTTCGTTTTTACATTATGTTTACTTTCTGATTTGGGTGTGTCCTCCCTATCATATTATACGAGTTTATGTTTATTCGGCAGCTTGAATGTTAGAAAGACTAGTTTTTATTCGGACTTACTTGCCAAAGAGAAATGACAATACTTAGTTGTCTATTTCTGTTCTGAAACAAAGCAATTTTAAGTGTACAACAACAAAGAATTAGAATTATTGCTCACATGGGCAGGTCATATAGCTATTTCGGTTTTTGCCAGAAAACCTCATCAGTGACTTTTAATGTGAATTCTAATAATTTCTAAACGACTAATTACTCGAAATAGAAGAATTAATGGTAAAGTCTGTGAAACGTAGGAGTTGAACCATGAACCTATGACGTAGTAAGCGAATGCGCTAACCATCACACCATCGGACTGGACGACTCTGCGCTGGCAAACATCACAGTTACCTGCTGTCTATATCAAACGCATAGTGTTTGTTGTTATTGTACACTGTCTAATGCAATTGTTTTTGCCTTACTTGAGAGCTCCATCGGAGCACATACTTGAGGCTGAATTTTGAGTGCAGATTTTTGTAAATAACAGTTTGTATTTAAATTTTCAAATTCAAGATAAGAATTCGGTTATAAAACAAACTTTTCTTAAGCTGAAGATTTATGAATTTTAGAATTGAGTTTGAAGTTTGAACTAAGTTTGATGGCAACAGTTCCAAGGTAGATAAGTAATATACACATTTTTATAAATTACGACGAGAAAAATTTTATATCGCAATCTCATTTTGTATGGCTATATAAACAATCAAATTCGGCTGATGCTTTTCTATGGTTTTTCTCAATTTCAATATAAAATTCAAATCATATTTGGCAAGCAATTTCAAATAGATTCACTGTCGTCTTCTTTGCTTTCAAAATGTAGTTTGATTGTAATTATTTGTAATTTCCAAAAAAATTTTAGACAATCTGGCGATTCGGCTAATGCTCAGCTTTAAATACATTTATCATGGTTTTTAGGTATTGAAGTCTATTGGACTCATGTGAAAGTGGCACAACTGAAATTGAGCGCGAAGCTGGAAATTCCAAAAACACCAGCTGCACTGCCTTTTTTAACAGCAGTTGGTTACAAAGTTCAGATAGAACGATAAACTCTGCATGAAATAGCTCGTTCTTTTCTCTCCGGTCACAGCAATTGACTGAAATAATTTGCATATGCAAATGATTTGAATTGAATTATTTATTGTCTGAGCACTTAACCCTCTAACCGGCAATGGCACCAAAAGGCGGGGTTAAGCAAAACAGCAATAGCGTAACGTCGTTATAAATTTTCACATTTATAACTACGCAATTATGTGGAAATATGCTAAAGCAACGTAAATACACAATTTTTATGTTCTTAGCGCATTGATACAAGCATCTGTGATCAATCGAAGTCGAAAATTCGTGTGAAATGAAGAAAAAAATTATTTGACCGTGAAGCGAATATTCAAAAATTCAAAAAAATTAGTTATCGGGCTTCAATTATTACTAAAAAATTATAACTGTATAGCTACGGTGTTTATGTTAGATAATATAACTTTTGTTGTGTATATTTCCAAAAAAGTAAGCTTCTGATAAGCTAAATGTGCACCCCGCCTAAAGGCGGAGTTGCCGGTTCCCGGTAAAAAAATATTCTTTTTTTCCAAGTATGCAAATTATACTCGTATATAATTTTATATATTTTATCTCTATAATAATTTCTAGGGCAATTAGAAATAATTGTTTCATAGTTGTGAACACGGAAACTAATCGTAAACGTTTCAATTTATCACTTATGAGCGAAGAAGCTACTCAACAATTGATTAAATATGTAATAGATAATGATGGTTCTGCAGATGACAATAGCGTAAGCTAGGATAATTTAGACAGCGATGAGAGCATTATAGATCCTGATATTCAAATATCCAATGAAGCTTTTGCACAACTAGATAATTATATACTGCATTTAACAAGTTCTAGTGGCATTGACGGCATTGACCTTCTCTCATCCTCCATAAATATTAAGTACCGTAAAAGAAGCACACTCACACAGCATCTACTCACATTTATGTAAGTCAAGCAGCCGGGTAGCACAACAATAGGTCAAATGGATAATAAAAGAAAAGGCCCCAATGAAAGAAATGGGCGTGATCATCATTACCAGAAATATACGATGAATCTACTATTCCGTCTAATTTCGAATTGTAATATTTTGAAGGACATTGATGTCAAAAATTAAGGACGGGGCTATTCAGAAGAATTTCTGAGCAATGTTATTGCTGTTAACATATCCTCTATACTGTGGAAAGATACAAAATGTGTACGATTAGTTTCTACTTATGCTGGTGTTTAGCCATCTCGCACTTTCGCTGCCACCGCTCAAGGACTAAATGCCACTGTTTTGATAGAAAACAGAAATAATACGTAGAAATCGACTTCCCAAAAATTGTGAAAGAGTATAGCTTTCACATGGTTGGCCGTGATATAATGGCTTATTAGGGCGCTGTCACATTCGTCTGAAGACCAAAAAAATTTACATTGCGCTTATTTTATCACATACAGGACATGACTGTCGTAAATGCCTACTTACTCTATCATCGCATTCACGATTCAGACCCTAAGTGCAGACATGATTTGAAATTGCCTGATTTCCGAATAGAAATTACTTATGTGTTATGCTCATTATCGAATGAAAAAATAAAACAGTGCGTATATCACAAACTACAAGTCCTAAAATGAGGACTGCTTATAGGCGAACTTATGCGCCCCCAGCTGATATTCGCTAAACCATAAATTTTGTATATCATATATAATAATATAACTTATATTTATGACCTTTTTATTTCAAATGTTTTGAAGTAAAACTTTTTTTAAAATAAAACTTACTATGGACTAATCATCATTTTTTTACGCTGTAACAGGCAAGCCCGCCTAAAGGCGGGGTACACCTTTTTGCACCTGGAGGGATACCTATTGATTTATTTGTAAATCTGACTTCATATTCTTGTTTCTCACATATTAATTAGTATATGGTAATTTTTTCATCAAAAACAAAAATTGGCCGGTTAGAGGGTTAAATTAATACGAACATTTGCCTAGACACATAAAAGTGTGCATATTTTATAAATCGTTCGATATTGTATGCAAATGATTTATCTACTTTCTGTATAATGAGATTAAGATAAGTTTTGCAGTTAGCAACAGCATAACATAACATTTTATTGCCATATGCGAAACTTCTATTTCTATGGCGACTAGCTCAGCTGTATAATACTATAATTATTTTTAAATATATTTGCATACTTTATTTATAGCTGAGAATAATACGAAATTGATAAGACAAAGAGGAAAGCGCTTGGAAACTTGAAATCTTTAGCAGGGTTCGATTGATTGAGCTATTCAATCAGAAAGCTGTCGATTTGATTGCCTGCTTCTGTTCAATAAATATCAGTGGTGTCAATGATACCAACTAAATCAATTCTCTAAAAATATTAGACAAATTTTTAACGATGTGTTTCAATAAGCAGGGATCTGTGCTTTAGATCAGTAGAGCCCTAAAGATATATTCCTCAAGGGACCGTTATAATGTCTAATATGATAAGAGTTCTGAGCGTATTTTCCAATAAGCGGGGATCGTTGCTTTAGTAAGAAAGGACAGTTATAGCTTAAGCCAAAACAATATTAACACAGCCCTAGGAGTATACATACATACATACATATTTCTTAAAGCGACCAATGTTATGCTTCATAAAGCAGGGATCTGTGTAACTAAGAAAAATTCATAGCTTAAGCCAAAACTATATCGTAGAACCCTAAAGATATATTTTTCAAAGAGACCGTTACAATATCTAATAATATGACAATAGTTATAAGTATGTTCTAAAACTCAGGGATCTATGCTTTATATAAGTAGAGCCCCAAAGATATATTCCTTAAAAAGGCCGTTTCAATGCCAAACTATATCTATAGAGCTCTAAAGATTCGATTCTTAAAGAGACCGTTACACTGTCTGGCATCTGTTCTTTAGTAACGAGAACATTTAGCTCTAAAGGCAATAATTATATCAGAAGTCTCCTAAAGGTGTAATTGTCAGCGGGAGCGTTGATTTAAAAAGCTTACATTTTACGAACTAATTAAAGCCTTAAATAATAGTAGTAGTATTTACTTGTATACATGTACTTGCATGTATTATAATGGCGTATATGTGTACATATACCGTATAGATAGTATAGTGGTGTTCCGGAACACGCCAATATGAGCCTGTCATAAATTCAATTGCCAGTTATTGCATAACGAGTGCGAGTACTTTATCGGTACTTTATTATCTCAGAAGACAAAAAATGCAATTTGCTATTTACCTTGCACGAGCTGCCATAAAGATGTCATCCAATGTGTGCCATAAAAAAATGACATAAATGAAAGTGAACACTTGGGAACTGTGCCATATTTAGCTTTATTGGGGAATCAATGACTGAGCGTCATGTTGAAAATTCTAGAACTATCGGCTATCGACGAAATTCATTTCGTAATGATTCATAGAAATATGAGCAGGCGACTCCGTGCAGGGCATGGATCACGCTACTAGAAAAATATTATCGTCTCAAAGAGACCAAATGATATACATAGTCAAATCTTTGATGCATGTAACACCGTACTAATATGTTATCTAACGGTATCGTGTACGGTTGTTTGTTTTACGTAATCGTCAAATAATATAGCAGTTCGAAAGTTGCGTGTAGCTAAACTATCGTCGAAACTTTAACGTCAATCGGTAATCGTTCTACGTGATCAGAGCACAGACATTAAGTTGATTGTAACCAATTGAAGCTTGGAACTACGAAGTGATCACACAAACAATGTTTGCATACTTAGAGAAGAAGAGCCTTCTCTGAGATCAGTTTTGATATAAAAGATGACCAATGAACAGAACTGAGCTGAAAGTATTCCTTTATAGGAAGATATTCTAAAGGAATCACCAAACAAGTCGAATACTTATGTAAAATTCATTTTTGTTTTTTATATGAAAGGCGGCTCTACGAAGGCACCTTTTTGAAAGTTGAGATCACAGAGAGACTACACACAATGCTATAATACTAAAGGCAAGAGCGTTGGATGAAGACTATAGGAAACCATTGAGTTGAACATAGAATTTCATTTGGTATTCCCAAATTTGTATGACTATCTCACAATAGATATAGGTATCAAGCAAAATGCAATAATACTTAAAAGAAAGAACTCTTCTTTGTGCGACACAGAGTTCATTAAGCAGACATTGAATTTAACAATAAATTATAAAGCTTAATATTTTGAAGAAATCACACATTAGGCTCGGATTCGTAAAAGATAAATGATTACTTCAGCAGATTCAGATGATTTTTATATGACTACAATGAGGTGCCTTTATTTTTTTTTTTTTTTTTGTCGGAATATGAAAAACCTACCAGCACGCAGACAAGTATTTGTCCATTGTACTGGTAAGCTAATTCCTTTTACTGAAATCTTCCTGAGCTTTTAATAAAGCGGAGGATTTTCGATGGTGGCAAGGAACTTAGTTGATCGGTTCTCACCACGTCTGACTCCAGCAGCTGCAATCGCGACCTGGAAAAGGCGGGACACTCGCATAAGAAGTGGGTAGCGGTATCCTCGTCCTCCAGACAGCTCTCACAGACGCTGTCGTCGGCCAGACCCATCGCACTCAGGTGTTTTGCACAGGAGGTATGACCGGTCAGGACGCCCACAAGAGTCTACAATCCTTACGGTTTAGAGACCTAAGAAAAGAGGACTTACCTTTGTCGACGGTTGGAAGCAGGAGCTTCGTCTGTCTGCATCCAGCTAGCCCGGCCCATCTTTGACCGTGTTGAGAAACAACCCAGTCGTTTATGGACGCTTTGACCATGGAAGAAGGCAGGCCAAGGGCAGGTTCAGGGCCTAGAAAGTGGTCTTCAGAACCTGATCTTGCAAGTTCATCGGACACTTCATTTCCGGACACGCCGAAGTGCCCCGGTACCCAAAAGAGGGCGAGTGAGTTGTGAAAGCCTACGCTGTTAAGCTTGGCCTTACACTCTTTGACTGTCTTGGAGGGGGTGATTGGGTTGAGCAAGGCCATAAGTACAGCCTGACTGTCACTACAGACGCAAATACTCTTGCCAGACCATCCACTTTCCCTGACGAAGTCCATAGCCTTTAGGATTGCAAAGACATCCGCCTGAAAGACGGATGCATGCTTTCCCAATGGATAGTGAAGTTTTGTGTCGTTTTCCTCAAAATACACACCAGCTCCTGAACCTTCATCAGTTCTGGACCCGTCTGTAAAGACTCTACAACACCCCCTGCCTGGCTCGGCTGACGAAAGCCAGCTGTCGCGTTCAGGAAAGGAAACTTCGTATCTGCGCCGGAGTTCAAGGTGCGGAACTAATACATCAGACGGCATGCTCATTCCATCCAAGAATGGTAGAGAGGTCTGCGCAGAGTTATGCACGCCCCGATGCGATTCAAACATTGGTTTTGTAGGTTAGTATCACAACGAGATGAAACATAATGCTATACTACTTTATGGTAAGAACCTTTGTCTTATATGAGTAAGACGAATTTGATATAGCAGACGGTTCTACGATTGAATTGAACATTGAACGTTTAAAGGTTATAATATAAGCCCAAAGGACTTATACCAAAAGGCGATACACTGGAAAGGCATAAACTTCTTTCAGATGACTTAGAGGTCAACTTTTATATGGAAAGCGAAAAGGCTATGAAAATTGTGAAGGAACTGAGGTGGAAAGGCAATTCCCAAAGATATCGCCAACAAAGTCTACAAAATTAAAAGAAAATTTGACGACTTTTAAAAGAAGTTGGGTATAATTTTTTTTGTATAGGGTATGTCCAAGTGCCCAGCAATACGCGCTAGCTCCTATTCCGTTGTTAAATCATATCAAGTTGCACACGATTTCCGCACATGCCCATTAATTCCGCTTCCTTCTCATGTTGATTTGTTGTTGTAAGGTTGTGCGCAATTCACAAGCGCAAGTCTTTGATTTATGATGGCGGCGGATTGATGGCGTTAATATCAGTGTTGGGGCTTCAGTGCAAGGACAATAAAATTCTGTTGCACAATTCTATTTGATTGCGATGCCAAGTCAACAGACGGACGTTGCATGTAGAATCAACATGTCGCAGCCGCATGCATTGACGTAAGTTGCTGCAGTTCTATTTTGTTGTAAAAATAAACCATAATGAACTGGCGTCTTTTTTTAATAAAATTAATGGCACCGAGGGAAGGCTTCTTTATTAAATCAATCTGTGTAGTAAAAGTAGCAGTTGGCGGGAGAGATGCTGGTTTTGATTGTATGTACTTTGTGGCATTTCTGAGTCATTGGGATTCAAGGACATTATCGAGCAGAAATTATTGTTGCAAATTAATTGAAATTTATAGCGTCGATGACAAATTTAGACATGCAAATTTTTCAGAGATGAGTAGGTAATTTGTTAGAAAAAACCGCTGGTATAAAAAGAACAGAGAACACGTCTTAACGTTTCAAAGGTTTTATTGAGAGTGAACGATTTGAATTACAAAGTAAAGTAAAGAGGATGAATATAAAGTGAAAGCGTAAGCAGTAAGTGTCTGCAGAATGAATGACAGAGTTGCCAAGTGTATTAGAATTTCAACATAATTCTTGTTTGAAATCTAGAAGTTTTGTTTGAACAGCAGTTTATATACATATGTATATGCCACATAAGGACGGCTGCGTTCAAGAATATGCTTCATAAATTATTTTATATTTAATTGAGTTTGGAATATCCTGTTACCTGCGGTGTAGAGTATATATTACCTAGTTAACGAAGTCAGGTCATTACTAGCCACAAGATTCAAGCTGATACCTGCTCTTTCTTGAACAGAGCTACAAATTCGACATGCTATCCTTTACTATATCCATGGTAACCATATGTTTCATTACCCTACAGTGTCCGGGCTAGACTATTCGAATTCGCTTTCTGCTAAGCATTACAAGCTCGTTGGTTCTCTTCTGAAAAGTTTCTATCATAGTTCGAAAGTAGTGCAACTTGTTCTTGTAACTTTGAAACGGTACGGAAAGAGCTGCACTGAAGTTTACTATAATATTACATCGGAATTATTGCATTTATTTGGGAGATGGTTCCATATAAATATATTGCTGATCAACCCACTTCAATAAGGCGCATCTGATTCTAAACAGAAGTGGGTTGAAATCAGTTTTTCCAAAGTTGGGGCTTTAAAATTCATACAAAAGTTGTATATTCTTATGCTACTTACTCTTAATATAACTTACTGCCTAGTCCTTTTTTCATTTACACTAATCGTTTATACACACGTTTAAATATAACGGGACCTACAATTTTATTTTATAGCCATATCAGCACACTGTATTGAGGAACTTTTTTTCATATGCAAAGAATACTCTCGCAGAGCTGCCAATTCTTGGTGAGGGGGAATAAATTCTCTTTCTCTTTTCAAATGGTATGAGTCAGCTGGGTTTCGAACCAGCAACCTCTTGCATCAGCGATCAAACATTATTGCACTGTGGCACTGCGGCGCCCTTCATAACGATGCATCGATTTTAACTTCTTAAGTAATTTCATTAAATGAATTGTTGCAGTTTTAATGCAAAATAGCTGAATTCCAATTACAATTTAATCGCATTTTCTTTTCTGATAGTCATTTTTCTTTTATGAAGCTACAAAATTAACATTCCTTGCTGCAGGCGATACTCCCGTAAATGCGCTCACTTACTTTTCATTACTCTGCAAATAATAGCACGCTTTTTTTAGTAGCTTACTTTTTATTGTCAAACTAATTAGATTACCATGGTACCATGGTGATATTATCAACATGCCAACAAGTTAACGTCGCGACTCTGTTGTCTATGTTGAGACTGGAGGCGTGTTTTGTTGGATGATATTAGCACGGCTGCTCTGCCCTCGGACCAACGCACTTTAATTGCTGCCTTAGCAACCGTCACCGCAAATCCAATTCAAAAGCTTCGTTCATTTTGTAATTTGATTCAAGGCTTTAATTGCGCGGAAGGGGGTCGGCGGGTATGTGCAGTGCATTTTAATCAAATTTTTGCATTCTCTGTTGTCCACTGTAGGGCAGCTCCATATATAGAGCGCGGTTGCTAATTGTTCGAAGGGCGAATGAGTTAGTGTTTAGCTGCAAATTATGTAGTTTTTATATAGCATTTCAAATTTCATAATTATTAACTTAATTCAATTTTAATGTGACAATATATCGATCGTCGAGTCGGTAGTTGATATATAAAATAAATATTGAATGCCGTCAGTGTACTTATGCCCATAGAAGTGAGTCGTATTATAGAAAATAGATATTTATGAACAAGTTTATCTGAAGAGTGAAGAATTTTCTGCAAAGGCTTTTGCGATTAGGTTAGCCTAATAGACCGACTGAGTGAAGATTTGATCGTTCACAAGTAGTGAAGGTATGGACGATGAGTTCTGGCGCTTCACTCGCTTGACGACTGACCATAAGCTTTTACCATCCTTTTGGAGCTGTAAGACATTTTTATATAAATGTATGCGAAAATTTCCAAAAATTGCAGTTGAATGATTTTAAAGAAAATTTTTAGATAAAACATTGTGAGAATGAAATGTTATTCGCGAACTCAAATTATCAGTATTTTATGTTTTCTTTTGTTTTACGTAGGAAGTTGGAAATTTTCAAGGGACATTCAAAGGCCCGTACCTGTAGGTATGCACATATATACATACATACATATGTATGCCTTAAGATGCCGTTGCCGTGCATGAATTTTGGCAGTGTTTCGAAAACATTTTTTTAAAAAAGATTTTATTGTTGTAATGCAATTAAGATACGTCATAAAATATTGTATGCAACTTAAGATTACATGATAACTTTTTGGAAAGTCTGCTCGATCTAAGCTAATAGTTGTAGACGCACTGAGTCAATGAAATTTGGCAATTGACTGATGCCAAACTTTTTCGAACAAAATTCACAATTCTTTGAATGCTACAAAGACAGTAGAGGCTCACAAATTAGAATGCTCACAAATTCGAATTGTTCAGAAATTATAACTTTGAAAATTTTGAGGCAATAAAGCATAAAGAGGCGCCTGAAGAGAACTCTTTGTAAGATCGTAACTCGGGGGCCTCTGGCCAATTAAAGAAGGAAGGAAGGAAGTTCAAAAATTCGAATTTTCGCTTCCAATTTGCGAGCGAATTCTTTTTTCACTTTCTTTTTAAGTTTTGTACAAATTGTACCGGTTATTGTTCTAAATGCAGGTTTCTCATAATTGATTAAAAGATTTTGATCACTTTTTATAGCATTAAAAAAGTTAAGAAATGATAACTCTTCGCAAATTCGAATTACTCCAAGAACCAAGTGGTTCTAATTTGTGAGCTACTGCTGTATTTAAGCATGCTATGTAAATATGCACCTTTCATCCAATTCAAAAGATCAATAGTCGATTGCATTAGTGACAGTTCATTCACGTTTGCCACGTGCCTCCGACTTTATTACTCATATTTTTAAGCTCACGGCCATTTAAACAAACAATTTGGCTATTTTCGTAGACCAAAAGAATCAAAGCGAAGCAAGGGAATCAAACAAAATGTATTTTTAGCCTTGATTGTTCAATACGTTAGCAATAGAGGTCTGCATGAATGCATTTGAAAGAGCGACCAAGACATTCATTCGGGTTTGAATCTTTCGCTCGCATGTGCACTTATTTCCAAACATGTGTTGAATAAGCACATATGCCTTAAGAGTGAATGAGATAGCAAAACAATTGAGTAAATTGTAAGCGCAAGCACATTACTCACAAGCAGTGTACCCACTATTCAAATGTTTTGGTAAACAGAGTGCAATGCAGTGGGTGCACCGAGTATTTAAGGGGCTATACGCAATTAAGAGGCTGAGCTTATTTTTAAACAATTTCTGATGGAAAGACGTTTTAGTGTATTAATTATAATTTCTATGCATATTGTGGTCATTTTAAAAATTATTTGCCGAAGAAAAGACTTTCGGACGATGCATTACTAACCGGCGCGCAGCAGCGGCTTTGCCAAAATTGTCCAGCTTACCATTCACTGCACCCACTTTACCCACTTCACTCACTATACTATACCGATACTTTGTTACATTCGTTTTGTTTGTTACGATTGTAGCAAATAGAGCAAGATAACAAATGCTGCTCTTACTCTCTTTGAAAATAATGGCACGAGTGGGTATTTGTTTTGGTATTGAGAGGTTTTGTGAGTGTTTCACCCATTCAAATGTTTTACTCGTGCGCCGAGTGCAATGAAATGGGTATCCGTAGTGCACAGGCAAACCAAATGCATTCATGCAGACCTCTAGTTAGCAATGCACAGCCAATCAGTGTAAACAGCTGGCCGAAATATCTGTGCCTGCAACAGGTATACACAAACCAGACGTGGCCAACTGGCGCATGTATCTAAACATTTAAATTGAGATTTATTCATTCATCATTTGGCGAAGTTGTATTTGTCGAGAGACAACAGGCAGACAAACGCGCCAAAAATGGCTACTTTTTGTCGAAAATCAACACACGCAAATTGAAACGTATTGTTTTCGCTTCAAAAATGTGCCGAGAAGGGAGAGGAGAGGGAAAGACAGTGGTGTAGATTGACGCATTGACTTGCACAACGACGTTATTGCCCTCGTGGCTCACATAAAACAACAAATTCAGCGGCGCCAATTATTTTTACTCTGCTCGAAATAAATACAAACAAATTTGTCTTTTGTCTGTTTACCTGTTCCGTAATTCCTCACTGATTTTGGCATTTGCAAATTTGAAACAGAATTCATTTTTGCAATGAATTTAACAAATTAACTAATTAATTAAGAACACCACTGTTCTGTGCTTTCTTTTCGAACGGATTGTTCTATTAAATAGTTCGAAAAACGGTTTTTAAAAATTGACACCATTTATTTTGGTATAAGACAATTTTTCAAAAGTCACATAAGCTATCTGCCGAAAACGTATTTGTAAACTCGTAAGAAAATCGACACACCATTATTCTTTATATAGTAGGGATACCTTGGAACACATACTGTGCTTCTGCACCGTCATCGCTAGAGCTCGTCTGACTTGTTTAGGAGCGCCTGGCTTTTTCAGGGCTCGAACAGATTTCGAAACTAGGCATCAAGCCCCTTTGGAAATTTGTGAAACACACCCAAATTCTGACAGATCATTACCTTGACCATTCCTAAACGGAACTCTAACTGGCATCGCTAAGGATCCAACAGGGTTTATGTGTGGTCCTTTTAGGTATATAGCCACATATTTGTGCCATACAAAAATTGGCAACAAATCTTTCTTTGATTTATTTATTCACTTCTTTAAGCAATTTCAATTTTAGCAAGTTTCCTAAATGTATATATGTATATATATGTGTAACGAAGCTGTAACGAGTAATACGCAACAATGCAACCCTGCCGACGATATTTGAAAAGTTCGAGAACATCATCGAAAACCAAAAAGGACGCCAGTGACGACTTCGAAGCGAACGCGAGTGCACGCGCATTTTGTATTTGATATAATAACTTTCTATTAACTTGAAGTTGTATTGCAAACCATTAACCATTTCTTTCATTAAAACGATATTCAATAATTAGAAACACTCTGAAGCACCTGACATATGTATATCCCTTTTATGGCAACCATAACATATAAAACAAGAAACTGAAATATCTTTTAAGCAACGATTAATATATTATTTTACAATATCTTCTAAATACACTCGCCGCTAAGACCTGTTGAAAATTTGCTGCATAATTCCTGATTTGAAACATGATTTATGCATGATTTTAAAATACATAATATAAATACTATACATATTTGCATGCACAGTCGCACGTCAAACGTATACAATGAAGATTTATGTGCAGATTAAAAAATTGGCGCCAAATTGTGTTGAAAAACAAAATGCCACCACGCCACCGTCGAAGCATTTTTGGCAAAGCGTTGAGGTGTAAAAGCACAGAAATTATATATATGTATATATATACATATGATTGTATATGCTCGAAGAATGTGTCCCAAATGTTACTTAAGTTTGTATGTTCTAATTCCAATTTGCTTGACATGTGAGTCGGGAATGTTGTGGCCGTAATTTGAGTTTTAATAATACACAGAAACTGCGCAAAGTTTTGTTTCGATTTATACTTTTGAGTTGTATAATGTACATGACGGTATAATATCCGGATTGTAATTGGAATAGGCATCTAATCTCCCAACTACAGCGGCCTGAAAGACCTTTTGTGGCATAAAATAAAAATCATGTCAAGCATGAATTTTATATCATATCTTATGTAAGGAATGTTTACTTATTTCTCAAAATCTCAAGAGTTATATTCAATTCAATAGTTCGTATCAATTGACACTTTTTTCTGTGACAAAAATTGTGACTGTATGGACAGAATAGGGCCATTAATGTCAATTGTGTGTCCATATATGTATATACTATATATGTATATAGCCAAGAAAGTTGTTCTTTTAACCACACATACTCAAAGAATCTTGATTTGAAGAAAACATTAATCGTAAAAATGTATGAGGGTAGTTCAATGTATTCTCGGTATCAGTATGAAAAACATAATTTTATAATTTCTCAATCTAATCCCCCATAACCTCAAAACATTTATTACACCCCGAAGTTCTCTTTTCAATACCCCTAATACCAAATAATTTTTCTGCTTATCGCCATCCCCTCATGCAGTGATTCGTTCTACGAACTAGTCGCCCTCTTTTCTCACAAAAGTTAGGCGCTCTATACCGATATATTCCATCTTGGGTGTGGTCTGTCTACTTACATACATTTAACTAAATATATATTCGCTTAGATTTGTTTAAATTAAAAATAAGTTCCTCGAAGATTTTTCAATAGCTCAGAGCAAATTAATTAATATATTCTTGCAGCGAATAATAATATATAATATTCTATATAAAATATATATCGAAAACTGTGTAAAAATTTTTTGCCACAAAGTCACGTAAATTTCTGCTAGAGATTTTCCCATTTTCAACTGTTTCTTTTTTTTGCAAAAAGCTGCTGAAATTTCTGCCAGAAAGACAAGTAGTAAACAATTTCGCTTGCCAAAAAAGCGTGACAAAGTGAGTGCCTTTTTCCTTTATTTTTTAAAGAGCTAAAGAAAGCGCCAAAATGACATTTTGATGAGCAGTCATGGCGGACTAGCTCACTGAATTCCAAAGTGGGTGTAATTTATGCATGCCAAAATGCTGAAGAATACATATTGTGAAAGCACGATAAAGGCAGCCAAAAATGATTACTAATTTTGTTAAACTGTTTCGCTTCAAGCGGCACTAAAATTAGCATTTTTTTCAGCATTTAAACATAACAAGGATTATAAATTTATATACGAAAATACTATATAATTGAATGACATTGAAGAAATATTATATAAAGCTTCAGCGCATATTTTTCAAATTTGAGTGACGTCAAGCAGATATTGTGCTTTTGTTAAGAACAAAAAGAGGTGTGGCTTTAATTTATTTCAAAACGCTTATACTTATAGCTAGTTAGCATAAGCTTAGTTCGCATGAACTGCCTCTAAGACACTAAACGGCCTATGAACTTTGCCTGTTCTTATGTTATGCAATTTCACCAAGCTCAAAACACTCGCATTATCTATTTTAAAAAAAATGCATTTTATGAGCATCGTTAATTTAAGCTATTTAAAAAATGCTCATTAAATATGTAGTTCTAAAATTTTAAATATAAATTCCATTTTAAATATACATACATATGTATATGATATGTAGATATGTATGTATGATGAATGAACTTGTTTACATTTTGAAACTTTCTCTATGCAAAGCATTTGGTATTCTTAAATTAGTAATTAAAGACTATAGAAAATTTTATAAATTCAGTAATTTTGGAATTTTAGAAATCATCAAATTTTGTACAGTTTTCCACAAAACATTCATCGAATGTCTGCTGTATATAAGCACCAATTCAGTTGGAAATGCCAAATAATTCGAATATTTATCCTATTTAACCTACGCTAGGGTGCTTCTCGATCAAAGAGAACCTCAATGGTGCTTCAAGCGAAGGTATAGTATATATGTACATACATATGTAGATACATATGTATCTCAAAATAAGGCTCAGATGTTTTCAAATGGTTTCAAAAGTTTAATCTTAACAGACGCGTTATAACCGAAGAAATCTTCGTAAAAATCTGCAGCAATTACAAATATTCGCTATTATCTCAACTCAATTGTCGACAAAACAATTTTAGAATCTATTTTAAATTTACGAAAATAGAATAGAAGACATGTCAATTAAATTGGCACAAACAAGTCAATACCTTGGTAGCTCGCATCGGTGCATTGCCACTTAGCTCTTGCCAAGAAAAATCACAGCGAATTGTAAATTACAGGTTGATAACTTGTTAATTGACGTAACGAGCTATTGACAATTTTCACGTTCGTCTCACGTGAACAAGTTGTGTAAATATTTACTAAAAACTTCTGTCTTTTTAAACAAATGCACATTTGCAAACAAAGGCCGAGCAGGTGTTCGATTTTGGAAATTTGATAATTAACGAGAGACTTACAATTGGAGATCGGCATGAAAGATTTTCTGATAATTTTTGCAGATGATTTTTTGTTGCATACAGTCATAACTTGATGAGTTAGACTTTTTCTGTACTTGCCATATTTTTTATATTTTATGGCGTGAACAATTTTTCCATAAAATTTAAAATATCAATTTCAGAAGATAATTTCGTTTAAAGCAATTAACAAATTTTGGTATTTTTACCATACCGAAATATGTTATTTTGGTGAATGACGTTATACGTATATCGGAAAACTACTTGACAGCAATATTCGCAATATTCTGTCACTTTAGTCAAAAGTGATTGACATTTTAATTGTTATTTTTCAAAACTATTTATTTATAGGAAAAAATTTCAATAGATACAAAATATTGAATTGCAACTTTGTGACCATTGCGAGAATAGCGCTTAGGATTATGAGGCTCAATTCTAACTGAATTTTTCGAAGATAAATACATAATTGGTCAGTACAACCCGTTACCGGGTTACAACCTGACCTACGGCCTCTCTCCAGGCGCCTCTGCTACGCGCGCGTCTTCTCCAGTCGAAAATTCCAAGCTTTGCCAGTGCCTCCTCCACTTTGTCTTTCCATCGTAGGCATGGCCTCCTACGCGGTCTCTGTCCTCCAACTGGCGCCGTCTCGAACACCTTCTTCGCTGGAGCTCCTTCGTCCATACGCACGACATGACCCGCCAGTGAAGCCACTTGGTGGTGACGCGACTGACTATGTCAATATCGGTGTAGAGCTCGCACAGTTCATTGTTCGTTCGGATGCGGTAGTCGTCGCCAACGCAGATCGGGCCGAAGATCTTGCGGAGCACTTTCCTCTCGAACACACTCCAAGTGAAACTGCATCAGTCTGCGAGCTCACCCATGCTTCAGCGCCATACAGCAATACGGGGATGATGAGCGTCTTATAGAGTGTCAGCTTCGTCGTTCGAGAGAGAATAAATAATATCACTATTTTCTTAAAGCATTTTGGAAATAATTGTTGATAAAGACATAACTTCGAACATCATTCGAAAATTTAAAATATTTCGCATTGCTTCTGTAGTTCTGAATGCATAAGGTTGCATGCATAATCTTCTGGCTAGAATTTCTGGTTTTATTTTCAGCTGCTTAGCATGCTAATTAATAAAAGAGAATTCTCTCAGTTTGAAAAATTGGCAATTAAAATGCTAAAGTCTTGCGCTATTCTACAACATTTTTAAATTACCGCTGCTTAAAGCAGAATCAACAATGAGTTGCATTCAGTTTAAATGACGTCAAGGGGCCACATAGCTAAATATAGCGCACAGTCGGCATGAGTGTACGCGGCCAAAATTTGTCAATATTCGAATTTTTGCACTGCAATGTATCGCAGTGTGCCAGAGATACGTTCACGTTTGCATTTATTGCTAGACTAGCAAAGCAGAAACAATCTTGTTTATAATTTACGCTCACAATAAAATTCTGAGATACAGATACATACATAAAGTGTATGTTATGTGTACAAAAATTCATAGGTTTCTATCATTTATTAAGATGCAATTTCAAATTTCATATTTCATTCAAATTGTTGCATTTGAACTTAACAATTTCAACTAGAAACTAATTTTCGTATATACATATTTCGAAAAGAGTTGTTAATTTAATGCCATAGCTTATGTCATTCATATTATTAATGATTCATACATAAATATAATTGATGATTATTTGAAAGTGTGCAATTTGTTTGTAGCTTAAATTTTTAAATCGATCTTGCCGATATTTCAATTAATCATAGAGTCACAGCCAACAAGTATCTTTTTCTAGTACATATGTATGTATGTATCTACAGTGCAGTTTTTAACTCATACAAGTTTTTGAAAATAGTAGCTGCCTTCGAAGATATTGAAACTTTCATTGCTATAGAGGAGCCAAACCTACCGATGATTCCATTAGATGACAAAAATAATCGCTAATAAATGCCATTCTGAGTTTATAATAGGCAATTGTGGGATAGAGAGCATCTCAAAAAGTTATACATATGTACATAAGTACTTTGTCGAGCACTGTAGCATTTGTTTGCTCTGGGGATATACATACATATGTACATACATAGAGTAATAGCAGAAGTATAAATATATAGATTTTACTTTTGAAACGGGATTCTAAGATTAAAAAGAACTTTTTAAAAAGTTAAACATTCATTTAGAAAAGGTCTTAAAAATATTTTCGTTTTTAAAATATTTTATTAATTTAAAAGATGAATAAAGTTACTAAAAATGTTGGGATATAAACTTTAACGTTTGGAATATAAATTATTTCGTCTTCGTATCAAGTCTCGGATGAACATAATAATTGTCATGGATATTACTAATTTAGAATTTTCACAATTCGATTCACGATATCGATTCAAAATTCTGAATAATGCATATGAGAAGTTGAAACTAATTACATACCTCGAATAAATACGCGTGAAGCTAAAAACTTGCTCGACATTAAAATACTTTCAAAAGAGATTACATATGTACATATAAATATTTAATTTTGCAGCACGTTAATAAAGAGCTATGCTTAAGAAAAACCATTGACATGACGTTTGCTCAGTCACCTGCCACTTAATGCAACGGAAAACGAAAAAAAAACACCGAAAGCACGTGCAAAATACAAATTTTCAATAATAAACGAAATTACACTAACAACAACGAACAAAAATTTTTGGGTTATAATTGTCGACGAGACGCCAGCACAAAAAAGTAGAAAATTCGCCAAAACAGCTGCAAAAATTGCCTGCAGAAATATTCATAAATACAATAACAAAAATAAACCAGCGAATTGGGGAAAGTACGCGAATGTGTGCGTGTGTGAGTTTAGGAAAATTCCGCTAGCTTAAAGGCATACATTTCATGTGTGTGTCATCGATTTAACGAATTTTGCCTGTTCGCAGCTCTCATGCTCCTTGTCTATCTTTTTCCTTGTCATGCTCTCGCTCTTCGTAACTCTCACTCATCCACTCACTCCCTGTCCAGTTTCCTTCAAGCTCCAACAAAAAATTTCCCCTCGAAAGGACTGACCTACGCTTACATTTGTTCGTTCGCGAGCGAGCTCGTATTTTGTCGTCGCTACCGTCTCGGCAAATTGCGCTACTGCGTCTCCTCTGCCACGACTACGTGCTCGTAGGCATGTCAGCTTGTGTAAACTGGCGGCCGATTGCGTTGCAGGTGGAGTATATTGGTGGCGTGCATTTCGCAATTTCGGCACGTTTTTGCTATTTCCGAATGTGGGAGTGTGTAAGTGTTTAGGCCTCTTCGTTTTGTCACCTTTGCCATTCACCTTTGGTTTTTTAACTCCATTTTTTCATTTGGGCAAACACCCTATTTGGCCAGATTATGCTGTTGTCCTTTCTGCTTAGCCTCAAGGACGTAACTTTGAACGCATTTGAGAAATTCCGCAGCAGCCGAAGTTGGTATAAAAGCTTTGGGAATTCCATAAACTTTTGTTTGTTCCTTTGGGAGACAAGAATAAGGTAACGTGTTTGTACAGGGGAGTAGGTATATGATCTTAAGACTGTGGAATTACAGAATGTAAGTAGCAATAATCGGCTACAAGAGATTTTTTTTCGTCAGGTTGGTATGCATATTTAATAGACGGACATGTTCTAGGAACGCGCCTAGAATAATATAGAATTTTTAGTCGCTCAAGTCACTCATCCTGCACCTACACCATTAAAGAGTCGCCGGAAGGCATTACTTCGTAAGTTACAAGGTATGCAATTGTCACTTTGTATTCATCTACCAAACACCAATTTTGTTCATTACAGGGGAAGATTAGTTGAACCAAAACGGAAAGGTGATCGGTATATCATTGAAAAGCAGTAAAGGGTTTTAATGATAAGTAAAGTTAAAAATTTTAATAAAAAATTTGTCCAAAAATACGAAGTTATTAGAAAATTTTTGTATGTATGTAACTTAGGCCTAGCTTTCTCGCATTAACTTATGGGAGTACTTTCTATTTTAGCACAGATTAAAGGGACCTATACATTTATTTCATAGCCGTATCCGAACGGAAAGCTTAATTAAGCTTTTTTACGAAAAACAGAACTAACGCTTTATCTTAATATATAAAAACGTCTGTGCGTATGTATGTATGTTGCAGCATCAGGGCTGAACCACAGAAGCGATCGACGTTATACTCACAACATACGTTCGTGTGGTGCTCTGAATGGTTTTTTTCATGTTAGACCTTCCTAAGTGTTGCCACGGTGGTGGTTTTTCGAAAATTCTTATCTATGGAACGATCTGGCTCAAATTCACACCATATAATACTAAAGTTGACATATTATTAAAAAAATTTCTATATTTCTTCAAAACAAATCTTGGAATAAAATAATTGTTTTAGGCAGAACAACGTTTGCCGGGACAGCTAGTATTTTATAATTTTTCAACAATTTGGACAAATCTGATCATTTTGTTTTTATGTGAGAAAAAATTCAATATACGACATTTTAATGGTTCAAAGAGACCAAATTCAATATATGACATTTAATTGTTGTTTGTATGTACATACATATGTTTCAAATAAGTTTTTGTGAGCTTAAAGCCAAGTTTTGAAACGAACCATATTTGCACCTAATTAACTGCGGGAATTTGGAATTTAGCGGAATTGAATGGAAGCATGAACCGAACTATTTTCTCTTTTTTCTGTAAACCGTGCCATTGTGCTTTTTTAGTCAAATCCAAATGCTGTTTTAAGTTTAAATGGACCACTTCGCTGCGCATACACACATATGTATGTATGTACAATATCTAAAGAAATTTATTTGTAGTGGCTTAATAAAAGTATCACTTTTGTTACGTACTCCTCGTCGAATGCCACTTGGAAAAAAGTGCTTTCCTTCATATTTCTTCATTATGCTACTCGCTCTCGGAAAATGTGTATCATTACTTCAAGCATCCCTTCGCTCTGTCTCTGTCTTACGAAGTATGACGTCAGACGCGCATAAATTTTGTCAGCCTCTATTTTGTGGCAATGCGCTTGACACTTGATTATTTTCTCTGCGGCATCATTTCATCCTTTTGAAACACACAACGCAGATTTTGTTGACTCGAAGTGATTGCATTTATTTACACAATTTCCACTGCCGCAGGATATGCACTAATACAAACAAACAAACAAAGTATACACATATACGAGGTTGAGATGTCTGTGTTTTATATATTGACTGTGCTATTTGTCTGTATTTGTTTGTATGTCAGTTAGTGGAAATTGGCCAGCAAATATTTACTTAATTGCTATTTTCTGGCTGCCTTGTGAGCAGAGATTGCTTAAGAAGGTTGCTAGGATGTGTGATGTCACCTGTTGAGATAATCATGTCTCGCATAAATTATTGGAATTGCTGGAAGATGCTTATATTAAACAGATATGTTGGTATGTACATACATATATAAAAAGGTGAAATTACTTTAACTTAAATTTAAGAATTTAAATAGTGGCATTTTGTTATCGAAAGTGATGTCACATATAGAAACTATCTATAATCTTTGCATATTAATGAAAGCCCGAACTAATTGGAATCATATTCATAGTTAATACGAATTCTAATTTTGGGGCTAATATTCAATCAGAAAACATAGGTATGTCCAACTCTATCCCTCTTCCTACTCATACCAAATATCTTCCGATATTTAGATCCATATTCCGTTGCTCATATGACTTTCTGTCATCGTTAAGGCCGCGTTTACACTAGCAATCAGATGATTTTTTTAAATTTCCAATTGTGAAATTAAAATTGTTAAAAAAAACAGCCACAATTTTATTCCACGTGGCTTAAAAGTTTATCCAAAATTTGTAACAAGAAATGTTTTTTTTACAAAATATTCCAATACATATAGAACTAAATAGTCCTTTATATACATATGTATGTAGGTATAAGCTCTCTGTTTTGTTTCTGTATGGATAATTTATAAAAAATTAGTATTCTTTCAAAGCAGTTTAGTTTAGTACAATAAAAAAATGCGGACGAACCAACTTGAACTTCTTGAAAAGAAGTGCAAATTTACAAAATTGTTCACTTTAAAATTTACAAATCTTAGCGTCCACGTACTTGTGTAGCACACTGTACCTAAGGCTTTCCCAACATTTAAAATATCTTCTGTCTACGCCTCAGAGCCGTCACTACGAAAATGGTAACAAAAGAGAGCTTACATTTTAATGGAACGGAGAATGTAATGTTTGTGTGTGTGGTTACAAACACAATAGCGGTAGTTATGACAGCTCGAAAAGTACGCAACAACTTTCACTTCAAACCAAAACAAGCCGAAAATAACAAAAAAAGCAGCAAAAGACCAAATCAAAACCTTTAACACCAGCTTGTAAGTAAGATGGAGAGCGAGAGAGCAAGCAAATGAGTGAATGGGGTTTACTTGAAGTTCAGACACGCGACCAAAAATTATGAGCATTTATAATCGGAATAGAATCGGTCAGTGAGACATGAGGGAACGCTGTACAGTTCACCATAACCGTTAGCTACGATGGTTAATTACTTACATGCTAAGGTACAAATATTAGAAATTTTTTGAATCTAAGTATGTAATCTACATTTCGACTTTTCAATATCATCCAGTGTACTGACAATAAATCATTATAGCATTATTCGATATTCTTCTGAATTTCACTTATCACCACTTCGAATCGAAATCAACTGAAATTGAAAAAAAATATTCTGCACTTAATAGGTAAAAATTTCAATTCGATCAAGAAAGATTGATGTTATTTGCAACGATTTTAATTTTCAAACTTAAATCGAAAAAGTTGAGGCACATTTCGAGTGAAAGTAAAAGTCAGACCAAGTCTCAATATTAGCATAATAATCAGTTTTTCAATATTGCCTTTTCAATTAATGTTTTTTTCGTCAATTTATAATAAAGAATTTATCGTAGACGCGGCGCCCCGGTGGCTCAGTGGACAATCGCTTGGTCGCTGGTGCAGGAGGCCTGGGTTCAAGACCGGTCTTATGACATCATCAAGCATATACCAAGGTATAGCATGAGAATCTCAAGGTCTGACTTTTGAAGCATGCTTTCTCTTTTTCAATCACTTTCGAATTTTATGTTAGGAGTTTGATTTTTGTACTTATTTAAATGCCGAGCGTAATTTTCAATTCAACTTTTTTTCGTGATTTTAAGTTTATGATACAAAACGTGTTTAAATTTGTATTTCAAATTATGTAGAGGTGGCCTTTGAGACGTGACTCTTCCAGCTCGACCCCAAAGACTGTTTGTAGAGTATCAGTCACACAAAACAAAGTGATAATTCATAGCAAAAAAACTGACTTTGGCCAAGCCATAACACTTAATGCCAAAACAAAAATTGCCAATATTATAGTAACGTCAACAATTCGTATGTTAATTGCGACTGAACAGAGAGAGCGAGAATGCCAAAGCGAGAGAGGTGCAAATTCCAAGACGAAGCATTGGAATTTCGAAATCGAGGTTCATGGAAAGTAAGCATGAAAAGCCGAAAAAGGTCGCGGGGCAGAGCAAAACTACGCGAGCTGTAAGCCAAGCGCAACATAACAAAGGCTGTAACTTCAATGACAACAACAACAAAAGCAACAAGTGCAACAACAGCTTGAAAAAGTGGTAAAACAACAAATGGAAACTTGATTTTTATTCAGCAGCTTGAGCCGCAATTTCGGTCTCTAGGATTAAAACAAACGCACCGCTTCAGTGCGGCATGACCGCTGGAAGTGCATGTACACTGAACCACCGGCCTCCTCAGTCCAAGCTCAGCTCACAGCTCAGGCCATCCCATCCCAGCTCAACTCAACGCATTGTCAGCTGCGCAGATAAGGAAAGCAAACAGAGTGCGGCGAAGTGGTGGCGGCCCAAGAGAGCGCGCGTGATTTTGAGCGAAGCATAAGATGCACACTGGAATCTGGAAAAAAAGTTAAAGCAACTTGTTAATTGAAGTGTTTAGTTGGCTGGAGCAGGTCTAAAAGAAAGTTTGTGGGTAAGTGCTGAACAATAAAATTTATGCAAAAATATGCTAAAAATGGTAAAAGCAAAATAGTTTCATATAAAACACGCCGATACTTTCATTTTCTTAAAATGATATAGAAACATCTATATCAATTCAAAGTGGCTTCAAATTACATAACAGAAATCCATGAAAATTAAATCCAATAAAAATCGTTCAGAACTTAATTCAAAAGAAAAGCAAAAACTATTACCAATAAAAAGCAAACGCATCAAAATGTAAAAAAAATGAAAGTTAATCAAAATTAAACCAAATATTATTGGAAAGAAATAAAATTCCTCGAAAATGTTGATTGAGCCGAAAGATTGATGATGATAGTGTGAAAAGAATGTTTACAAAAGATATTGCTACAATTCAAACCAGCTTCCAGTTGATTGACATGCTTGTAAATGAGATAAAATACATAAAAAACTATTCAAATTGTGTTGAAATGATATCGAAAAGCATGAGCATCGAAAAAGTTATTGTAATTCGAATCGACCGAATTTTAAATCCCCAAAAGCTAATGACAATTGACACGAATATAATTAAATTATTTGAAATTCGATTTGGAATCGTTTGTAGCTTTTGCAAAAGTGTTTCAAAAATACAAAAGAAATCAGCTCGAATAAATATCGATTCATTAAAGTTTTATTAAATCTGAAAAATTCTTTCAGACTAAATGTTTCTTAAATTGATTAAATACTGCTAAATAAAAACCGGTAGTATTAATTGAAAATCGATAAATTTTAATCAATATAAAAAAGCAATTTTATAAAATGTCAATAGCATGAATTGTTTCGCTCAAAAGAGAACTAATTCGATCATAATTAAATCAAATAAAAATTTTATCGAAATCGGAATTCGATAAATCTTCAACAAATCGAGTTAATAACTTTCTCAAAATTGTAAAAAAAATTTGTATATAAAATGCTTATTAAATTGATTTAATAATGCTTAAAAGTCGCCAATATTAATTCAAGTTCGATATATTTATATCAAGTCGATAACAGTGATATTTCGCTTAAAGTTAGTTGCAAAAATTAAACATAAAATTTCCAAGTCAAAAATTGTTTATAAGTATTTTAATTATACAAAAGGTATAAGAAATTAAATCGATTTTTAAAAGTATTAATCAAATTTATGGAAGATCTTAAAGACAGAGTGTGCCTTTCGTCCGTTTTGCCTATTCAAGCTTTTATTTATGCCAACTAAAGAGTAATTTTAATGTACCGATTTAATTGTTCAACTCATTGCTCTCTCTTTCTTTCCGCTGCCCTCCTCACAGTGACACCGTGACACACTGAACGACTATGTCTGATGATCCAATCGCACTGGAGAGCAATCCCGCCGCGTCCGACGTAAAATCCCTCTGTTTCGAAGGCTTCTGGGCCTGGCTCATACTGGTGCTGCTGGTGGGCGCCGGCGTTGCCTTGATCATGTATCTGCTGCGAAAATGCATACAGGGGCCTTACTACCGCAAAGCCAACCGCATCGACGGCAAGGTGGTCATCGTAACCGGTTGCAATACCGGCATCGGCAAGGAAACCGCACTGGAGTTGGCGCGTCGCGGCGGCAAGATCTACATGGCGTGCCGCGACGCGACGCGCTGTGAGGCCGCTCGCCTGGAGATCATTGAGCGCACACAAAACCAGAATGTTTACAATCGCACGCTGGACCTGGCCTCGCTGGCATCGGTGCGCCAGTTTGCGGAGCGCTTCATGGCCGAGGAGCAGCGCTTGGACTTGCTGGTCAACAATGCCGGCATCATGGCCACACCGCGCAAACTCACCGTGGACGGCTTCGAGCAGCAATTCGCCGTCAATCATCTGGGCCACTTTTTGCTCACGAACTTGCTGCTGGAGCGCCTGAAGGCATCCGCGCCCAGTCGCGTAGTGGTGGTCAGCTCGGCGGCGCACGTCTTCGGGCGCATCAACAAAAACGATTTGAACAGCGAGAAGAAGTACTCCAAGTTCTTTGGCGCCTACAGCCAGAGCAAGCTGGCCAACATACTGTTCACGCGCACGCTGGCAGAGAAGTTGCACGGCAGCGGTGTCACTGTCAACTGCTGTCATCCGGGCATGGTGCGCACCGAGCTGACGCGCTACAACGAGTGTCCCGGCTGGTGTTGGAACATTATGCGCGGCATTGCCTATGTGCTGATTAAGACGCCGAAAGCGGGTGCACAGACCACGCTGCGTCTGGCCTTGGATCCGACATTGGAGAAGTCTTCGGGAGATTATTATACGGATTCCATACGCTTTCCCTTGCCACCGTGGGCTAAGGATAAGGCGACCGCCGAGTGGTTGTGGAAGGAGAGCGAGAAGATGGTCGGACTGCTGCCCTATGACGGCATGGAGAGTGTAATGGTAAATGGCACGTAGTAGCATAGGTTTTTGGAGACCAGACAGCTGCAGAACAAGTGGTACGCTGGATGCCTTCGTAGAGAATCTTTCATATACTATTATGGCCTTTTGCCGAAGAATGAGCAATCATATTAAATAACTTTTAGGTAAACAAAGCGAGAGTCTTTTGAAAGTAAAGAAGGCATCATTATCATTTCCAAAAGGCTGATCCGGCCCACAACGAGCAACCACAATAAAAACCGCCAACTTTTAAAACTCCAGTGCATTTAAACAGTGTTAACTGCTCGTAAATCAAAGCAGATTTAAGTACAATACTCTTAAATGAGCCTCTTATCCCTATTCCAAAAATTAGTTCAACAAGTGTAAAACTCGTACCTTGAAAATCCCAGTTCGAATATCCGCAATTTTTTAGTACCTACAACAACAATAGCTGCTTGTATTACGCAAATACTCATTTCATAGTTATGTCGAATATTTGCATGTCAAAAATTATTTATTAATAATTTAGTTTAATTTTAAATTTGATTTGTATAATCTTTACTCGTATTTACAATGAAAAGCTAAATTAATAAAAATAATTTATTTGCGAACAAATTTGCACTCGAATGTTCATAAACTATGCGGAAAATGTGTCGTAGCTTTCATAATTCAAACATTCCGTAACAGAATTTATGTATTTTCAGCAGCTGCGTTTTTATTTAGTTCAACGTCCAATACGAATTTTGGCATACGCTACAATATCCAAAAATGACGCATGAAAAAGTGAAATAAGTTTTATTGAATTATGAGCAGATCCTCACTTGAAAGTTCATAGAAGAATCTCTGGCTCTCTGACTTCTGCCATTGGAAAGACAACAACAGTATATGTATATCTTTATGAAACCAAACCAAAATATTCCGTTTTCAAGAATCGATTTCGTATTTCTGATTTTGCAATCAGACACTCAGCAATCAGTGATTGCAATCAAAAGACTTGAAACAGAAAACGATGAAACGATTTACTATGCCTGATGTAGGATGAAATCACTGTTTCAAGTCACAAAAGAGTTAATTCTTCACAACTCTGACATAAGTTTCAGCAAAGCATTAAATGTCAAAAAACGTACATGTATTTAGTTCATAATTCAAAAGCCACAATTATATTGCAGTGCCTAACCTTGAAATTTCAAAAGATAATAAATTATTTTGCATGAAATTACTAGTGACGGAGTAAAGTTGGCAGCTATGTATGGCAGACACATAAATATTGAAAATAGTCAGGTAAGCTATTAAAACACGCTGTGTTGCAAAATAAAGAAGATTCAATTCTTAAAAAATTTGTTATTAAAAATTATGATTAACAGCTTTTAAGATATGTATGTATGTATATATTTGTACCGAAGAAAAATACATCCTTTAACCCAGGTCAAGATTTAGCGAGTGACCTGGGAATTTTAAGCATGCCACTCGTACCCTCAACTAGATCTACAACCCCTGCCATAAACGAATCTGTATATGTATTAACACTTAACAAGGCTCCTTATAAAATTTCAAAATCTAGTATAATATTAAACATATTTTTTGCACACTCCAAAATACTACAGAGTGCGACATCTGAATTTGGCCAGTTGAACTACAATATTAAATAACTTTAACAATTCTTAACAGATTTCGAAAAATTCCCTCGAGAAAAATGCCCCACAAAATTCATACGACTACATATTTCCACTAAAATAATCGATTAGTTTTCGATTACAAAAAAGTTTTCGATTAATTTTCCGTACTGTTGGAACATCAAGGCTAAACATAAGCCCACAATTTCTAGCCATAGAAGGCCTGTGAAAGCAGTCGCTGGGTATCACTGACCAATGGTTTTTTTTAAATTTACACTTTTACAATTTATCACAACTACTTTCCGAAAAAATTTTCGATTAAGCTATAATATTTCGGCGCGTTTCTTCGGTGTATATCAATTCTGTGGTCAAAAGCAATAACTACTTAAGTCGACTTAAGACGAAATTGAGTTGACGTTACCACTGTATTCCTGACGTTGATGCGCATATTTTGTTCAAACCCCGGTATCTGTACCCATCTCAGAAAAAAAGTTATTTAAAAAAAACACATGCACTTATGTACATGCACTTAAGTGCATTTCAAATTTCGAATTGCATTTTCTCGAAACAGTTGTTTTCGACTTAAGTCGTTATTGCATATGACCACAGAATTCATTGTTGAAATTGTACTGAAGTTATATTTTCAAAACTTGGTTATTCAGTGTTCCATGCTTGCTTTATGCCTGTATAATTTTTTAATCGATACTTGGAATTCGAATATGTATTATCACCATCAACGCTTAGAGTACAAATGTAAGTAATCGAAAAGTTATCGATCTTTATGAATATGCTAAATGATCATGCTAATGCTCGCTGAAATTTTGCCGTAGTTATTACATATAATTTAATAATATTATGTTCTTAAAAAACTCAAGGCTCTTTCAAGATCAGAGTCACCTTCAAAGTGCGAATCTCTTCATTTTTGTTTATTTACCATTTATACACATAAAATATATGTTAAAAGTTATTTAAAAGTTAGTCTGCATTTTTCTCTTCTTCTTCATAAGCCATAAATATTTAAAAAAATATATATGACATTTCGGGTTTTTCGATTTTAATTTTGGCAAATGGCTTTTTCTTTTTCTTTTCCTTTTCCTTTTATTTAAATTTCTTTATTTTGACCAAATTAATAAAAGCATACATAAAGACATTTCCGGCACTGAGTTAGCAACAACAAAAGTAAAAGTATACAAATGATATTATTGTTTACGTTTTATGTGTGTGTGTGTATACAATTTTGTTGCTGTAGAACAGGAATGGCCAACTGAAATGATCTCGCGGGCCGCATGTGTGGAAAATGTTCGGAAATGGACGCAAGATTGGACTGGAACAATGTTTAAGGCGGGCCGCGCGTTGGCCATCCCTGTTGTAGAATATGCTCATATATTTGTAAAGCTATCTATTTATTTGACTAAAGACTGCTACCACGCACATTCGTACACAAATTTGCAAAAAAAATTTTGTTAAAGAAAAATATACGCAAACGAAACACACCCACCAAAATACAAAAATAGCCGTTTTTTGCTTTTTTACAAAAAAATTATACTTGGCAAGCGATTTTGTTTTGAATTTGTTGAAAAATTTGTTTATAGACACTGTATACCGACACATATTAACATACACCTACATTTAGCTGTTCATGTGTATGTATAGAAAAATAAACGAGCATTAAATGCATAATCATTAAATGGAAATATACATACATATGTACATACATATATTATATATAAACACAAAAGATTGTTTACATTTTCAACGGAGACATGAAAAAAGCACATGCTAAGCACAGAAAGCCTTCGCCAAAGCACACACAAACAAACAAACACACGTGAGTTCTACGAGTCAATAAATTAGATCAACTTTGACTTTCACTGCATAATATTAGCAGTTTTTTACATATTATATTATAAATACAAAGAAATAAATAAAGTCAACATTTTTTGCAAGTTTACAAACACATTTTCGATATAACATAACATATATACATATTTTCTGAGCGATTCCAAGTTATTTTTATTCAAAATATTTACAGTCAATTGCACATATTTTTTGTCGAATCAAATGTCTTGATAGCTTTCCAAAATGCCATTAACTAGCATTAAGGTATATTGCAGTTTGGGAGCCCCTTACTGAGCCAAAGTGTGCAAAATAAAATTGGTCATAATAACAGTTCATATGTTTGGACTGTAATATTTACAGTGATGATAAAAATTCTTAGAAAGTTTGCGAATGCCTTTAAATATATTGCTTCAGATATAGAGCTTCAAATATAGACTATATGTGCCATAATTTTTAACGTTTTATGCCAAAATTGACATAAGTTAATTCGACAAATATATACATACAGTGGTTCAAACGACTAACCGGACAAAGCTTTTTTATTACTGAAAACAATGCAAAAGTGCCCAAAAATTTTTAGGAATTTTTTCAGATTCAAATATTTCTTTATTTATGAAATTTCCTTTAATATCAATATTTTTTTTTAATTTTTCTTGTTCAGTAAATCGATAATTGGTAATTTTACTAAGTTTACTACATTTATGAAGCCAAACGTCTAACCGGACAAATTCTAAATTTAAATAAAAACAAAATTTGGTAAAAATTAATACTTAGTTGTGTACCCCTTAGATACTATAACAGCTTGTAACCGACGCACACTGGCTCGTTTGGCCGAATCACGTGGCAAAAATAAGTAAAATCAATTTTTTTGTTGAAAGATTTAGCAAAACTTTTATACGTATTGGATAGGGAATTGATTGTACTTTAAGAAAGTGAAAATTTCAACTTATTTGCATAAGTAGTTTGGTCTGTAGAGCTGGTCAAAGTTGACTGATTTTTCAAACACAGCAAAAAAAACGAAATTTGGGAAAAAATTTTCATGTTTGAGTTAAAAAAACTGTGATACGGCTGCACAAAAATTTGATTTTTAAAATAGAATTGAATAAATTCGTTAATTTTAACAAAACCAAAATATCTAAAAAAAAATGTTGAGTTTTTTTTTTTTATAAATTGCCTTTTTAATAACCTCCTTTTTAGCATTGATTTTAAACTTTGCGTTGAGTTTAAAAAAAAACTTCAAATTTCTTCAGAGCATGCTTACCAGGAGACTAATGACTGATTATTCCTAAAAATATATCCAAAAAATTGTCTGCATATTTTTGCATATTCGCGAGATAGAGCGATTTTTATCGAGAAGTCTACAGATCAGCCATGTCCGTCCGACTGCATTTCACAACTACGGAACCTTAAATTTTGAGCTAGACAGTTGAAATTTGGTGTACGACTTCCATTCATGTCGTTATAGTTAAAAATTAAAATTTTTTGGAACCAGCCTCCTGTCATGCCCACTTTTATTGAAATTACATTTTCCGGGTTTTTATATGAAAATTTAAAAAAAAACGATCTTATTCGAATATGAAGGCAATACAATTAACTAAAATGCTTATATATTAATCATAGACTACGCCAATTTTCTTGTTTTTGAAAAAAAATATGACTTTTTGGTTTTTTGCTGTTGGAGCGTCACGAGCTTCAACAAAAATATCCTGAAAAAAAACTGACGCCTACGGTTCATAAAGTTCTGGCTCATGGTAAGGGTATAATAGAGTACCAATCTTTACCTATCGGAGAATTGTCAGAAGAAGCACAGGAATCCAAAAACAAGGACTACAAAAAATACAGATATTTAAATACATGCAAGATTTCACGAAAGCGACAGAACGAAGACCTCTTCAACATGCTGGCGGCTTCATCGGACCCAATGATTTCATCTCTCAGACATGTGAGATCAGGAAAAGAGCTTGAAAAATGTTACTCTCCAGAAATGTTAAGTCTATTAGAAAATTATTCCGATATTGATGACTATTTTCAAGAGAATTAAATTTTATGTATATTTTTGAAGTTTTTTAAATATTTGTATTTTGTTGAAAAAAAATCTTTAATAATGTTATTATTAAGAAAATAGGAGCATTTGATCAAATATATTGTTAAAACTTTTTTTTAAATATTAAATAAAAACAGTTTAACTTAATTGATCCCTATTGAATTTTTGACATCTCGTAAATAATCGAGATTTTCTGCGATCTTAAGAACTTCACTTCTCCACATTATATGTTAGCCAGATGACACCCAGTATATAGTTTTGCCATTATAAATGCAAAATTTTTCTAAATTTGAAATATTTCCACATAATTGGGTATATAAAATATGCGTTTTCTTCTGCCTGAAGAAAAGCGAACTTCAACAAAAGATTCCGTCGCACCCTGTATATCCACACAAACAAATTTTGGTGTCAATAAAGCTATAAGAATTTTCTGTAGAAAGCAAAAATTGTTCCGATATCTTTATCCGTTCAAAAGTTATGATTTTTGCAACGTGAAAAGACAAATCGAGCCACTGTGCGCCGTAATAGAAAAATTTAAGAAGGTACAATTTGAAAATAAGTAAATTATGAAATATTCAAAAGGATCACTCTTCAAATTGATGACGGCTGCATCCAATCTTCTTTGGACAAGTTTCTGTAATGACTTGATATTATTCCATTGCACTTCATGGAAGTATCCGATGTTGATTTGATTTCTTCTCCGATGTTTTCTAATTTTTCTACAATTTCGGGCGAAACGCGTGATTAGGAATAAGTGAGAAACACAATTTTTTAACCCGAATTTTTGTTCACGTAAAGCTGCCGAAAAGACTGAATATCTATCTCAATCGAGCTTTTAGCTCACAGCAATTCAATTGGGCTCAAATGCGAGTACGTACCTACCGTGGGGCATGATTCTGTATTTTCAGCTTATTTGCCGCTTGTTTCTTCTTCAAATAATTCATACCAAGTTTCGTAGATTGTTAAGCATCATTATCTCCTTGATATTTAATAAAATGAAATAATAGTAAAAAGACGAACAGACAATTTTTTTAACATATGAAGGTGAAGCTTTTTTCTGAAAGCCAATGCATATGTATGTATATGTATGTATGCGCATGCTCAAAGTCATAATTTTTTTATTGAAATAAGAAATATTACCAGCAGGCGTGACTTTGTCTAATGTGCTAATAAGTAAATTTCCTTTCACTTAAATCTTCCTGATCTTTTTGCAGAGCGAAGGATTTTAGATGGTGGCAAAGAACATACTTGATCAGTTCTCATCACGTCTGACTCCAGAAACTGTAGTCGTGTCGTGACCAAGAAAAGGCGGGACACTTGTATAGGAAAGGGGTAGAAGTATCTTCGTCTTCCAGACAGTGCTCACAGATGCTGTCGTCGATCAGATCCATCACACTCCAGTGTTTAGCACAGGAGGTGTGAACGTATGGGACTTCAACTAGAACTCTACAGTGCGAAGTCTTCATGGAATAGGCAGATAATTGTAATGTGCGCCTGCAGTTCATAAAAAATCAAATATCTACAAACGCACTAACAAATTAAAAATCACATTAACTGCTGCAACTAGCAAAAAATCATATGCCATTAACATTTTCACTAAAACTGCTAAAACTGTTGTGTAAGAAAAAATTACAAACACTCTAACTGGCTCTTACACTCATCTACCACTCACACGCACACACATTCACAAGCACACTCATTTTACAATTAAGTAATTAACTTTCACTGAATTTATTGCCGAACAACTGAGTCACTCACTCGCTGAGCTTTTGGATGATGCATTTGCATATTGGATTTCAAATGTTGTTGGCAATTTGTTAAGACGCCAGCAACAACAATAATAAATACAGTAAACTACAACAGCAATTATAATGCAAGCAAATTAACAACAACAGCAGCAATCACTACAATATCAGATTGCAATAATAACAACAACAATTTTTTAAAGCTAATAGTTTTTCTGTGTAAGCGTATTTCATGACGAATCGTACTTTGCACTTTGTTGCTTTTGCAATTTTTGCACTATACACCACGCCCTTGTCCCGCACTAGAGAAAAGAACAGTAGTCGTAATTGTAATTTATGACCAGATTAATAAATTATAGCACAGGCTTTCGTTCAGTTAATCCATCAGCAGGAAAGAATTGACATACCTTCACACTATTCCCTCTTCTCTATTCTCTTTTTATACGTTTTCTCGCCTTCATTCTGCATTTTTATATTTTATTTTGCATTTGCTTTCATTATTTTACATTTTACTTTGTTTTGCTTTTATCATTTCCTAAAATTATTATACAAGTTTATGTTTATTCCGCAGCTTGATTGTTAGAAAGAATAGTTTTTATTCGGACTGACTTGCCAAAGAGAAATGACAATACTAGAATGACAATTTCCTAAAATTTTTTAAAATTTAATGCGAATTTACTCAAAGCGAATTTTAGAATGATTTTGCTGATCGATTTTCTATTAAACTCGTGGTAGGAGAAACGTATGGAAAACTGCACCGGGAACTTCAAAAGAAGTCAACGGAATAAAGAAAAATTTCATCCTTCCATCTATTTTTTTATTTAACGAACTGGGTCTAGCCATTTCTAAGTTGACTTGCCCACTTGCCCACTTGCCCACAAATAATACATAACCCAATCATTATAAAGATTTTTCAATAATGACATAACAATATTAGCCCAATTCACAATCTTGTGCAAATGATCTGGGATTTTTACAATTGACAGTTTTGTAGCAAACTACTGTCAAAACTACTGTATTGTGCTATTCTATTCGAAGAAGACTGAGATATCGGGCTGAAATTTGTTTCAAGTGTTGGACACATGTTAAATTTATCTATTCAATTCTAACTCGTTCATATGACTTTGAAGCCAATTTTCCACCAACTCTTCCAGACATATCAGCTGGAACGTTGGCATTTTCGCGTACCATATATGTACATAGTTCCTGAAATCCTGAGTTTAGGAGTGCGTTTGCATAAAAGTGCAGAATTGTTATATCCATATTGAAAAACCCTCCATATCTCGTTGTTTGAATCTTCGCCTGTCGCTTATGTCTTACCTTTTTCTTTCGTATTATTGTGGTACTTATCTTACCCAAAGGACTATTTCATATACCTTCTGCCAAGTTCGCACATTTAACAATTTTCTTTGTCGTTTTGTTAAGAAACTTCTATATGTATGTATATATGGTAATTTATTTAATTCTGAAAATTTAGTTCCGGCTCATTAATTTCTGGAAATATCTTGTGCCTACCTGAAAACTACATTTAAAATGTTTGACTAAATTCAGTCCAATTTGCTATCCATTCTAATGTGAATGTGCGTCTACCTGTATGTATGAACGAATACGTCTGTGAGCCTGTTTATCTGTCTGTTCTTCCATACGTCTAGCTATCTGTCTGACTCTCTAACTCTCTGTCAGTCTGTCTGTCTGGCTGTCAGTTTGTACATCAGTTCTTATATTTGTCTCATGGTCTGTCCATCTTTTTGTCTGCTGGTCTGCCTCTCCGCCCATATGTCCGTCGGTCTGTCTGTCGTCTGCTCGCTGAATTCTATTAGATTAGTTATGACTGACAATTTGTTTTGCATGATTCGATATAATTATCTAAATGAAGCGAATGAATGCGCTGTCTCAATATGAGTTCATTGTTTTGCCTCACAAAATTGTGCATATGTTTGTATATTTATACATATCCGTATTTATACATATATATGCGTGCACACATGTGTGAACTAGAATCTTGCAAAGCATTTCGGTTCGTTGCAAAATTCAATTGAATGTCTGCCTGACGTAGGCGGAATTCCATATTGAGCAGTGCCAAACTAAAATCTAAGACATTCAACTAATTTTTTGCCAATGCATTGGGTGGAATTTTTTAAATTGGAGCCAATGTCAGAAATGTTAAAAAAATGTTTCATCTATGTTCAGATGTAATATAATAATTGAATTTTCATTAAAATTTGCAGACTACGCAACTGACTTTTCTCGCATTTGAAGTGAGTGAGCTTAATCCTTTTTCGATTTGGTAATAAGAATTTGAAAGAAATACAACTATGTATATGGACTCTCAATTTTGAAAAAAATGCCTTTTTGCCTAATAACAGACAGTAACAAAATGTTGTATGTATACGATATATTACACTATGCAACAGTACTTTTTACTACACTATTAAGCAATGAAGCAAAAATAATAAAATTTATGAAAAATTTTTCCCCAAGAATTAATTGGAAATTCTCAAGAATATTGTGCACATGCATAAAAGTGTCTATTACATTTGAATAAGTTCAATTAGAATTGAAAGTGTCGATATCGATTCGGATGGTGATATCACTTCTCTCTCTTTTGCCTCAAAAAAAGATTATATAAAAAAAACATTTTAAAAATAAGTTTTAATTTATTTAATGTACTAAAAAGTAGAAAATAAATTGTTTCCAAGTCACCTGTATCTTACTATTAATAAAAGCTTGGGGCGCTCATGTGTTCAATATTTGTCAACCAGTTACCACAATATTTTATTTAAATAATTTTTTGCAAATAGATTCTAGTAATGAAAGATATTTTGAATATGGATATTGAGCGCACAAGCTTTTATTAATAGTAAGATACAGGTGACTTGGAAACAATTTATTTTCTACTTTTTAGTACATTAAATAAATTAAAGCTTATTTTTAAAAAGTTTTTTTTTATATAATTTTATTTTCTACTTTTTAGTCTTCCATAAATTAAATTTTAGAGCTCTGAAATTTTTCGCAAAAAGAATTTAAAACTTGCAGAGCAGTACAGAATATTTAGGGTATTCATAATGTCTCCTATCGTCATATCCTCAATTTAACAAATAATACGGCTGTGATCGACCCTAATATTCGTGGCATATTTGTGGCGCGGTGAGTTGTTGCTATTTTGCGTGCAAGGCGCGGCGAGTAAGTTCCTATCGTGTTTCATTGATGTGTGGTGTACCTATAATTATAAACTGAAGCCCAAGTGTGTAGTTGCTTGAAAAGTGCCACGCCCCCTGTTCTACGCCCATAAAATTTAACCAGTGGGACGAAGCATCCAAGAGGGGCCTGTATACGGAATTTCAATGCCGCACGACCTTTAGTTCCAAAGCTATTCTATATAAACGATTTTGTTTGTATGGGGGGTGTCACGCCCCCTTATCCAGTGTCCGCCTTTATTTCTCAGTAGAAGGATATGGATATGTAGTAAGTTCCTACCGAGTTTCATTGATGTGTGATGAACTTCTAAAGTTATACACAAATCTGGAGTTGATAAAAAAAGTGCCACGCCCCTTATCCTACGCCCATAAAATTTATTGATTGTATTGTGCTCCTGTTTACGCATGTATGCAAAGTTTCAGATCTCTAAGTAGTCGGGAAGTGGGTGAAAAATTGATTACTAGATTTGACGACATACAAACATACCGGATGTGAACCTAATATAAAGATTATAAAATATCGGAGTTTAGTTTTAGCATCAGCTGTCTGACGGTAGATTTTCATAAGCAGGTTTTTTAAGCGTAAAAGCAGTTGATGCTACAAGTATCTCATTCTCTACGAATTTTGTGATTCATAGTCTGCTGAACATTCGCATATAGCATGATATCATTCATGGAATTAACTATTTTTTGTCAATAGATTATAACACAATATTGCCATATCTGTAAGCAATTTAAACATATCTATAAATCTTTCTTTAATAAAAAAGATATTATAGAACAAGCTCGTTCACAGAGAGAGTGGAAAAGTACCAGAAAAAACCCGCTGGCATATTTAAGGGTTGTTCTGACATGTTAGAACTTGTAAGCCAAAGCTTTGCATTGGAAGCTCAGATGAGCAAACAAGGGTTAATTTTTGCACATAGCAAAGCACTGTAAGAAGCGAGCGCATGGAAAATTCCACTGTAAATGATTTTTTTGTAAGGTATGCCTTTTTCGCAGTATGAAATTTAAGCAACAGACGTATGTACATATGTACGTAGCTGCCTTACAACAACAACACACACGTCTATATGTACATATGTATGTATGTATATGTATGCAGCGCGGGTCACGAATTGCATTTGCTGTTTTACAATTGTTACCATTTTTTCTTTTATTGGCATTTTCTGCTATTTTCTACGTTAACAATTTTTATTACATTTATGTACATTTCGAACTCACGTGATTAAGAAAAAATCAATTACAATTAAATTTGCATTTTGCAGTGCACTGAAATGTGCTTGAAAATGCAATCTCCGCATTGAAAAGCACGTAAGGGAGAAAGGGAAGAGCGGCAGCCAAAGAGTGTAACGAATTATCTTTATTAATGAAATTTTTTTCAATTTTACATGTAGCGCTAGTAAGAGGCTTGTGTAAGCGGCGATTTACGCAACAGCAGTAACTACGCTCACTGTCGATAACTCACAATCGATAACTCACTGTTTACATATCGACACGCGCCAAATTGAGCGGCTCTACGGTTGTATTCCACAATTTCGCAAAAACAAAAACACCTGCTGGCAAAAAAAAACGAACTGTAAAGAATGCATAAAAAATGCGGCGGAACAATTTCAGTTAAATATGGCATTGATTGCAGTGGAAAGTTTTCATTGCGATAAAAAAGCACACAAAATAATATGAACGTGAGCAAAAAGCCGTTGAAAAAGCAGCTGCCAGTCATGGGCTGTGAAATTGCTATGAAATTGCTAGGAATGCAGCTCAAAATTAGACGTTTCATCTATTTAAATTTTACGCTTAAAAAGTTTTTATTTCTAAAGTTGATATCGGTTTGAATAAATCCAGCGAAATAAACGAAATTACATATCTGTGGTCATATGCAATAACGACTTAAGTCGAAAACAACTGTTTCGAAAAAATGCAATTCGAAATGCACATAAGTGCATGTACATAAGTGCATGTGTTTTTTTTAAATAACTTTTTGAAGTGATAACTTTTTATGGGAGGGTAAACCGCTTCGTAACGTAACGCGTTACGGTGCCAGTCTGTCTGGCTTCCCTCTCTTTCACGCATACGGCAGCGGTACGCGGGCCCCTCCTCTCTCACTCTAACCCACAGCGCTTAGCTGTTTTTCGGACAGACGCTTTTGTTGGCTGAGCTGCCGACATGCTGAAGAAGAGCACATGCACACGACTTTCATAACACCATGCAAAATACGAAAATCAGCCGCAAAAAATGCTAGTTCGGCTCATTTGAGTACGAAAACCGAACGAACCAAGCCATTGAGTCGTGCGATCAGGGGTGCAAACTCAGTCAAAGCCAATTCTCTCAAATGCTTAAAAAATTCTCCCATGGGAATTGGCACTTCAGCCACATTTTCATTCAAAATAATGGTAGTAAAAAACATAAATCAATAAATAAAACAGTATGGCTGAGTTCCAAAATGCTGTAATACAAAACAACAGCATTTTGTTAAGAATATGTAGAAAAAGAGTTCGAATTCCCACAAAATGGGAGAATTTTCTCACAGTAAGCAGCCCTCGTTATATTTACTTTGAGTTTGGAATTTCTTGTATTGTTACTTTTATAGGATTGAATAATGATACCAATAATATACTTACACAAAATTCTAATGTACATATTGAAGAATTGTAACTGAGAATTAAATATATTTTATAATCAATAAAAGATTTTATTGATGAATAACCTTTCCTCACATTATCATGTTGACATGCATGAAATTTAAGTAATAACCTAAGCTTTTCTCAAGTTAAAAAATTTCAATATTAAATAGTTTAACTTGGATTAGTTTAAGTTATCACTTCTGTCGAGCGTCCCGAGACGCACACATTTTTTTTTTGAGATGGGTACAGATACCGGGGTTTGAACAAAATATGCGCATCAACGTCAGGAATACAGTGGTAACGTCAACTCAATTTCGTCTTAAGTCGACTTAACCTTCATCTGCCCCTGGTGTAGAAAACTACACATCGAGCATACACTTTTGGAATTTTCTCCAAAACGGCTTAATGAAATTTTTCCAAATTTTATGACTATCAACAGCATCGATTTACAGCTAAAATTGCATTTTTATCATAAACGGAAATTTTTTGGAGCCTTTATAAGAAAACTTACATTGTTGTCCCTTGTGTAGATTTCTACACATATGAAGTTAACATATGTTCGTGAGGTTTTGGCGGGAAAAAATACTGTTTTTTCTGCGCGTAAATATAAATCAGTGAATAAAAACAAAGTTGTGAAATACATTTATAAAATTATAAATTAAAAAAGCTCGCGTTAATGGCATAGGATATGCTTCTTTACTCTTCTTCCCGCCGAACATTGAAAAATTATTTTTAACGTATTCGAATGTCTTTGTCATTGCAAAACATGGTGAGGGCTACAAAAAGGTTGACTAAAACTTATTACAAGCATATATTGGTGTCTTTATAGGCCAGTTTTTAGAGCAATGGCTTTGAAATTCGTGTAGTAGTTGAGTACTTAATACATATAATATTAGATCTTGACGGAACCACACGATCCGAACAAGGCCGCCAAATTTTTAAAGCAATAATGCTATATGTGAATCAAGTTATACGATTTCATGATGCAATGAATAGAAGGCAGCAAAAATCATCAGAAAAGTATGCTCCGATTCGTGAGATATTTGATAAGTGGTCTAGTTTACTGGTGAAATTTTATAACTCACATGAATGCGTTACTACTCGGTTTTCGAGGAAGATGCATATTCCGGCAGTATATGCCATAAAAGCATGAAAAATAGGGCCTATGTTTTGGTTGAGTGCGTGCTCGACCACATGTTACACCCGTATATGGCAGCCGGATCTGGTATGCCTGGATCGGAATCTACAGCATCTTTACTATCAAATGCAACAAGCCATATCCCATCAAAAAGATCAAAAACCGTTCCGCCACTAGCAAAGGGCATATCAAGAAGCCATATATGCTACGAAAACAATTTCTATCTAAAAACAATTTATATGAAACTATTTTCTGTTCTTTTTTAAAAATTGCATGCAAAAAAGACAACAATCGAACTGTTTGCATAAAACGCATTCAAGAAAAGCTACTGCAAACTAGTTTTATCTTTTAAACAAATTTTCTGAAGAAATATAATCAAGAAAAGGGCTAAGTTCGAATTATTGTAGCGAATATGCACTAAAATCCCATATGTGTAGAAATCTACACATGAGGGTCCGCAACGTAAGTTTTTTTGAGGGGCAGATGAAGGTTAAGTCGTTATTGCTTTTGACCACAGATATTTTGATGTTGGAAAAATATTGGAACGACTACATTCAATGTTTAATAGATTAAATGGTGAATTCTTCTACATATTGCATTTTATTCAAAAAAAAAATGTGTGCGTCTCGGGACGCTCGACAGAAGTGATAACTTAAACTAATCCAAGTTAAACTATTTAATATTGAAATTTTTTAACTTGAGAAAAGCTTAGGTTATTACTTAAATTTCATGCATGTCAACATGATAATGTGAGGAAAGGTTATTCATCAATAAAATCTTTTATTGATTATAAAATATATTTAATTCTCAGTTACAATTCTTCAATATGTACATTAGAATTTTGTGTAAGTATATTATTAGTATCATTATTCAATCCTATAAAAGTAACAATTGGCTTATGGTAGCTATAATAAGCAACGAAATTTTTACATTGTATGTCATCTAAAAATCTTGCAAAGACTGCATCAAGTACAGTTCCATGACTTGTTGTAGCTTCTTCTGGCTTATTAATCATTTTCAATTGTAGTTTGGATTGTAGAAACGATACTAAATTTTTAGCTCGATCAGCAGCAAAATTAACATTAAAATCTCCAGTCAAAATTAACGGAATTTTATGATAATTTTCATTAAGTAAAGCAGAACCTTCTAGTGTATAAATTAAAAGCTGTTTATGAATAAATTGAATGATACTTGAAATACTTTGGTTTGGAGATATATATATATTGACAATAATTAGGAGATTCTGCAATGTTCCGAGAATTATCTTCTGCTTGTTTCATCATATTTTTTATAATCACTTTCAAAAACGGTGGTAGCAAAGAGTATGTTAATATAATAGAGTGCGCATCTCATAAAATTTTGGCTCGTCCTCTCAGAGAACCGCTCTGCTACAAGAAATTCCAAACTCAAAGTAAATATAACGAGGGCTGCTTACTGTGAGAAAATTCTCCCATTTTGTGGGAATTCGAACTCTTTTTCTACATATTCTTAACAAAATGCTGTTGTTTTGTATTACAGCATTTTGGAACTCAGCCATACTGTTTTATTTATTGATTTATGTTTTTTACTACCATTATTTTGAATGAAAATGTGGCTGAAGTGCCAATTCCCATGGGAGAATTTTTTAAGCATTTGAGAGAATTGGCTTTGACTGAGTTTGCACCCCTGATCGCACGACTCAATGGCTTGGTTCGTTCGGTTTTCGTACTCAAATGAGCCGAACTAGCATTTTTTGCGGCTGATTTTCGTATTTTGCATGGTGTTATGAAAGTCGTGTGCATGTGCTCTTCTTCAGCATGTCGGCAGCTCAGCCAACAAAAGCGTCTGTCCGAAAAACAGCTAAGCGCTGTGGGTTAGAGTGAGAGAGGAGGGGCCCGCGTACCGCTGCCGTATGCGTGAGAGAGAGGGAAGCCAGACAGACTGGCACCGTAACGCGTTACGTAACGAAGCGGTTTACCCTCCCATAAAAAGTTATCACTTCAAAAAATATGTGCATATGTACATATTCTAACGTTTGGTATTTTTTCTAATATCCGCAAAATCTTCGGCCCGATCCGCGTTGGTGACGACTACCGCATCCGAACGAACCACGAACTGTACGAGCTCTACGCTGATATTGACATACTCCTTCGCATCACCACCCATCGGTCATGTCATGCGTATGGACGAAGGAGCTCCAGCGAAAAAGGTATTCGAGGCGATTTCACGTTTAGACGAAACTCCAACGCACCACGAATTACAGTGAGAACTCGTTCTTTGGTCGTACATCCCGGTTGTGGAATAGTCTTGCTGCGATAGTTTTGCCACGTCATTACAATATTCGCTGATTCAACGCAAATGTCTTCCGCCACTACTCCCATTTCCCCCACCCACTTACATATAATTCTTTCCAAGCCAACAAAGGCCAACTCTTTTTATTATTATAAGCTTTAATATTAACTTCACTTTCTGTCCGCGGTATGTCCGCGGTATGTCAGTATGTCGTCAAATCTAGTAATAAATTTTTCACCCACTTCCCGACTACTTAGAGATCTGAAACTTTGCATACATGCCTAATCTAGAGCCCAATACACGAATCAATAAATTTTATGGGCGTAGGATAAGGGGCGTGGCACTTTTTTATAAACTCCAGATTTGTGTATAACTTTAGAACTACACATCACACATCAATGAAACTCGGTAGGAACTTACTACATATCCATATCCTTCTACTGAGAAAATAAGGCGGGCACTGGATAAGGGGGCGTGGCACCCCCCATACAAACAAAATTTTTGATCTCGATTAGCTTTGGAACTAAAGGTCGTGCAGCATTGAAATTTCGTATGCAGTCGCCTCTTGGATGTGTCGTCCCACTGGTAAAATTTTATGGGCGTAGGATAAGGGGACGTGGCACCCCCATACAAACAAAATTTTTGATCTCGATTAGCTTTGGAACTAAAGGTCGTGCAGCATTGAAATTTCGTATGCAGTCGCCTCTTGGATGTGTCGTCCCACTGGTAAAATTTTATGGGCGTAGGATAAGGGGCGTGGCACTTTTTTATCAACTCCAGATTCGTGTATAACTTTAGAACTACACATCACACATCAATGAAACTCGGTAGGAACTTACTACATATCCATATCCTTCTACTGAGAAAATAAGGCGGGCACTGGATAAGGGGGCGTGGCACCGCCCATACAAACAAAATCGTTTAAATAGAATAGCTTTGGAACTAAAGGTCGTGCAGCATTGAAGTTTCGTATGCAGTCGCCTCTTAGATGCTTCGTCCCACTGGTAAAATTTTATGGGCGTAGGACAAGGGGCGTGGCACTTTTCAAGCAACTACACACTTGGGCTTCAGTTTATAATTATAGGTACACCACACATCAATGAAAAACGTTAGGAACTTACTACATATCCATATCCTTCTACTGAGAAAATAAGGCGGGCACTGGATAAGGGGGCGTGGCACCCCCCATACAAACAAAATTTTTGATCTCGATTAGCTTTGGAACTAAAGGTCGTGCAGCATTGAAATTTCGTATGCAGTCGCCTCTTGGATGTGTCGTCCCACTGGTAAAATTTTATGGGCGTAGGATAAGGGGACGTGGCACCCCCCATACAAACAAAATTTTTGATCTCGATTAGCTTTGGAACTAAAGGTCGTGCAGCATTGAAATTTCGTATGCAGTCGCCTCTTGGATGTGTCGTCCCACTGGTAAAATTTTATGGGCGTAGGATAAGGGGCGTGGCACTTTTTTATCAACTCCAGATTCGTGTATAACTTTAGAACTACACATCACACATCAATGAAACTCGGTAGGAACTTACTACATATCCATATCCTTCTACTGAGAAAATAAGGCGGGCACTGGATAAGGGGGCGTGGCACCGCCCATACAAACAAAATCGTTTAAATAGAATAGCTTTGGAACTAAAGGTCGTGCAGCATTGAAGTTTCGTATGCAGTCGCCTCTTAGATGCTTCGTCCCACTGGTAAAATTTTATGGGCGTAGGACAAGGGGCGTGGCACTTTTCAAGCAACTACACACTTGGGCTTCAGTTTATAATTATAGGTACACCACACATCAATGAAAAACGATAGGAACTTACTTGCCGCGCCCTGCTGGCAAAATAGCAACAACTCACCGCGTCACAAATATGCCACGAATATTAGGGTCGATCACTGCCGTATTTTTTGTTAAATTGAGGATATGACATATGACGATAGGAAACACTATGAATACCCTAAATATTCTGTACTGCTCTGCAAGTTTTAAATTCTTTTTGCGAAAAATTTCAGAGCTCTAAAATTGAATTTATGGAAGACTAAAAAGTAGAAAATAAAATTATATAAAAAAAACTCTTTAAAAATAAGCTTTAATTTATTTAATGTACTAAAAAGTAGAAAATAAATTGTTTCCAAGTCACCTGTATCTTACTATTAATAAAAGCTTGTGCGCTCAATATCCATATTCAAAATATCTTTCATTACTAGAATCTATTTGCAAAAAATTATTGAAATAAAATATTGTGGTAACTGTTTGACAAATATTGAACACATGAGCGCCCCAAGCTTTTATTGATAGTAAGATACAGGTGACTTGGAAACAATTTATTTTCTACTTTTTAGTACATTAAAGCTTATTTTTAAAAAGTTTTTTTTTATATAATTTTATTAATAGCATATATACTACTTATTTTCTTATCTTTTTTAATGAGATGTGGATACTTGAAAGGAAGCTCACAATGTGATATGCTCCCAATAAATTAGCTATTAGTATAACCTATTATTGAAGAAAGGTTTAAGTAAATGATTTTGTTCTAAGTGTAACGATACTTTTAAATCACTTAAATGTGCTTTTTGTAAAATCAATATTTACACTGGCAGAAATAACATACCAAGTAGTTACAATGGCAAACGCGTGCTAGTTACTATCTTAACAGTTAGCAGTTCAAATAAAATTGAGCAAATTAGCACAAGTCTTATGTGCAATAACTTGATAATAAGTTGCAGTTCTGTTGATATTTACTTAAGTATTTGTTAAGTCCAGAGCAAATTGCATCGCTGCAAGCGCATTTGTCTTGTCTCGTGTCGATTTCCTATGTAAATAGGAATTTGTATGAGAAAATGAAATCAATTTTATAAAAATGCTGCAGTGACGCAACGATGCAGTTTTTTTAAATGAGTTCTGCTTAGCTTTGAAATAGATTTTGTAAAATTTTGTAATGATATTTTGCACTGACGGAATTGGGCGATCAATGCAATTAGAGAAGGTTTTATAGAAAAGTAAAATTTAATTTTGTTGCATCAACATCAGCAGATGTAATAATACCGTTACTTCTTCACTATTTGTCAGATTTCCATAGAGTACAGGAACTGACACATTTCTTAATACTCAAATGGATCATTAGTGAGTCATGTTTTTCAATGCAAGATGTAGTACATATATTTTAATATATATTTTCTCGCCATGTTTTTCTGCTCATCATATTCTCTTCGTCTTTTCCTAGTTTCTCTTTTCTCATCCCTTTTCTCGTGTATATCCTATTATTCTTCCTTTCTGCTTCTTCTATTTTCTTGTCTTGTTCACATTTTATTTTCATTATATTCTATTGCTGTTTTGCTCTTTTCGATATTCACATTTTTCTTTCTTAGCCAAGTGCATTTCACCATGTGAATGGAAAATTTTCAATAATCACAAATCATTAAAATTACACGCACACACACTCTCACATTCTCATGCATATGTATGTATGTATGTATATGTAGAAATTGAAACGTGTTCTTCGCTGAGTGCAAAAATTATGTCATGCTACTTACACTCAACGCAAAACGCTCGCGATCACGTTTCACGCAAAAAAAGCAGAAAAAAACATCGGATAGAATTGCGTATTAAAAAGAAATTCAGCCAATGAGATGGACATAGAAGAGTGCATATAGAAACCACCGCAGTAATCCATTGATAAATCTGCCACGTCAATTCACAACGAATGCCATGAAATTTAAGTCCAACGTTCAAGCGGGCTCGTCCCATGACGCGCCCCTTCTTTCCGACAAGCTTCCACTCGTAATGAGCCTGTTTTTAGCTGGAACTGCTGTATAGGCTGCATAGGCTGCACTCTTTGTAAACTGGAAAACTATTTATAAGCACCTGTTTCAATGGAATTGCAATTTACATTTCTATCGAGCAGCCAGTGCGACGAGCAGTCGTTTGGATAGGGGCAAAGCTTGTGACTGGCGGGGCTTTGGACAGAATGGAGCAAAACGAGCTGCCTTGAAATGCGATTTGCATTTAGTGCTGGAGGTGACTGACTCGCATGCGATTTGTATACATACACCGGAGTGTATTCATACATACATATGTATGCATATATCAATGTATATACCCACTCGGCACAAACTTTGCTAAAATTCGAATTCCGACTGCCACTAGCTTTTATCGACGTTTTCTCAAAATTTCTAGCATGATTATGTAAAGCGTTTTAAGAAATTATGTACTTGCAAAATTGTAAGAAATTTAAAAAAATTTTAAGAAATTTCCAAATAAAATATCGTGAATGAACGTTTACGAAATACAAAACCATTGCGGTTTCTTTTTTGAGGAAAATTAATAACTATAAGCGAATCTATCTCGAATCGCTCTCTTATTCGTTGGCGATAGTTCTCTTTGCGAAAGCTTCGAGCATTCTATCGTTTTCGATATTGTTATCGGAATTTGTGCCAAGTATTAAGCACCGACCTAATATTCGGCTTCGACTTTCCTCCTAAAATCTGGTATTAAATGCGGCTAGTTCGAAATAAACTATTCGCTTTTGATCAATACTTTAAGATAATAATGTAATGTACATATGTAATGAAAATCCTAGTTTTGTCTTCTTTTGGCGGAACTATAAATTCTTTAGACACCAGGATGTCGCATTTTTTTGATAAATTATTCGGTTTCTTACCAATTCCGGTGTTCGGCTTCGACCTTGAAAAACATTCTTGTTCTTCGGCTTCGGCGACAAATCGATATTCGGTTGCTCTTTAGTAAATATAAATGCCTATAGATAAGAGTCATGATGGGCATGCGTAACAATACCTTAATACCGATCGATACATTTTAACATGCGAATATATTGAAAAATGTAATACATCTGGCCATTTTTAAAATCCAAAATTATTTTCGCAAATTGTTAGCTTTTTAAATTGTAAAACTACACATTCCTAATCTGCAGTATTATCATTTTTCCACTTAATTTCTACATTTAATTTGTTTTGAATTTTTCCAATGACCCTGACAGTCACTAAAGCTTTATTTTTCGCCAGTAATGCTCACCTGACGGAGCTCACGTGAAGCCGCTACGTTATAGTGAAGTAGGTGCGTTGGTAGCAGGAGGCGGAAGGCGCACCGCGCACAAAAAGTAGTTAAACATGTTGATAAGTTTTTAAGCCACATAATTACACTGACAATTGTCGACTTGTTGTTCGACTGTTCTGTCGTAAAAGCGGCTTTCGAAATTTGTACTAGTTTTGTTTCGTTTTATTTGCTGAGCATTTTAACTGTTTTTTTTTCTGTTCACAATTGGGGTCGATTTAGTTGCAAATTTCTTATTTGTTTTTCTACAGTTTGCTTTGTTTGCTATTTCCTTTTTTCTAACATGCTTAAGTTTTCAAGTTCACTTTAAATACAAGGGAATTATTGACATTAGGCTTCACAATTTTGCAAAATGCTGAAAAGTCAGGATTTAATACATAAGTGAAATCTCTTTTCCTCATTTAAATGCATGCAATTTTGATAAAATTGCCTCGATGTTTTCATACAAAAAATGACAGTTCCTCAGTTTTCTGTAAAAAAGAGGCCGCATTCAAAAATCTTACTATAAATAAATAATAATAATAATGTGAAAATCTCTCTTTTGAATATAAAATTACTATTACTATATTGAATTTTACACCAACTTTTTCGAAGATCGGCTGATACTTGTCATATTTGTCATCAGCAGCACCTCTCTGCTGCTCAGGCCTGTAAGAATTCGTTCAGACTAAAAGTTTCAGGCAGGTTGTGGCACCGACGTGTAAGTTTGTGTACGAATATGCCAATATCTGATCATCCTACAGGTGTCTATAATGAATCTCAAACTGTTTCTTCTCATATCAAAATTAAGCACTTCAACTTCACAACTCTTTGTCTTTCTTAGTTCTCTTCCTTAGTTCCCTTGTTACGTATTTTGGGCTACGGCTTTTGTTTTCTACGAACTCAAAACTTTTGGTTTTTGCGAGCATTTTCAATCTATCTTAGTTCCCTCCCTTAGTTTCCTTCTTACGTATTTTCGGTAACGCCTTTTGTCGCTTACGTATCTAAAAAAACCCGTGCAATCGTTTAATTGTCTTGCATTTCCCAAGTTGCTCACCCCTTCTTTCGTTCGATTCTTAACACGAGTGCTCACAAACCATCGCAGTTCTTAACAAGCTCCATATAACTTGATAAAATATCTCGCATCGTCGTCATCGCTGCGAATCGTTTTAAAGTTCATTCATTAATTTCACAATTTCCCGCACACTTACACGCAACGCGCCGCTACTACCCTTACGGTTTTTGCGTACATTTCAAATTCAAATATTTCTGCGCAGTTTAAAGCCTTATTTCGCCACTGTGTGACTGGCATTTTTCTGTCTTTTCTGTCGCTTTGATGACCAAGCTCAAATATTTGCACAATTTTCACACTTTAAATAGCGTCAATCAACATTTTATATGTCATGCGATATAATACAAATTGATATCGGTTAAAAATGTCAATAGAAGAGTAAAGAATTGCTAGAAATAAAGAGAAAAAAGTAGAAATGGGCGCAATTTATTTAAGGAGGAAGTGGTGGGGCAAGGGCTTGAGGAAGGCTCATTCATTCATTAAAGGCATTTGAACTTGTGCAATAAATTTATGTTAATTTCGGAAATACATTTTTTATAGACATTCTATGAGGCACTTCTAAGGTGGTTCTTACTCAAGATAGATTAACTTGACTATAACCGAATTCTAAAAATGTATTCAGAATTTTCTCTTCAATTTTGCCGGCGCAATACATTAATTTTGGGTGCAATTAATCGTAAATTCATTAGCCCAATTCACAATCTTGTGCAAATGGTCTGGGATTTTTGCAATTGACAGTTTTGTAGCAAAACTACAGTAGTTTTGACAGTAGTTTGCTACAAAACTGTCAATTGCAAAAATTAATCTATCTTGAGTACAAAACTGTCAATTGCAAAAATCCCATTTGCACAAGATTGTGAATTGGGCAATTATGTATTTGAAAAGTTGCTCTTAAATTTAATACTTTTTTTCATACGAGCATAACTAAATATATTTTCCAATTGCTACATTGAAATTGGAGAGTAGAGATTTAAAATTTTATACTTTTATGTGATTCCAACAATAATTTATCGAGTTTGGTGTGTACCAGACCAGTCTCTTATAATAAATCTATATCTATGTATATCGTATGCCCTAACTACGTACTTGATGTATGCACTTAAATGAATCTCATCTCCCCTCGAAGCATATTGCGGAGCACGTGCCTACTATGACGACTCCGTCTTGTACAAAGTGGCATCATCAATTTGATGTATACTACAACTGCGTATATCGTATATTGAAATGCGTTCTGTCGTATTTCCTTTAATTAATTTAAATGACCACATATTAGCAGAATTTGTTGTCATCGATAACCGAATTTTAACGATTACTTTCTATTATGAAGTATTTGCTTTACATTACTATCTATTCAAATTTTAAAATAAACCAATAGTTTTTGGTATCGCTTAAGATTTCGAATTGAATTTTGAAGTTCGCTAAGGAATTATTGCAATATCCTTTTCAAAACCTTTCTAATTTGAGCTGCACTTTCACAAATCCAATTTGTACCAATTTTCCGACTATGTTTATTCATAGATCACTTATTAGTAACCGATACGCATTTCTCAATATAAAGTCATTTCTAACACTATTTTACATCTTTGAGCACATACACATGGAATGGGCGTGTTGGTCTGACGTCATTAGTCACAATGTAGTGAAATATTCTCAATGAAGAAATCATTACAAGGCAATTTGTATGCTAGAGCCTTTTTCCGAGGTATTAAATTTTGCGGCGTGTGTCACCGAATGACGTTAAAATCATTTCTTTAATTTTGAATTTCTTCATATGAAAATTTAAAAGAGCGCAATTTTATAGAACGTAGTTTTTTTTTTTTGGCGGGAGCGTCAATCAATCAATTGAACGAGTATGATGCTTGAAGACATTTTTGTACTTTGCGCCTTCTTATAAAAAAGTGACACACTTTAAACACATGCTTAATTTTGGGAATTTTATTGGACTGAAAACGAAATGCCATCAGTCTTAGTTTTATTATATTGCAGACATTTGTTCGATATGTTTTATTTCAAATTCAAACGCGAGGGGGAAACATTTTGAACTGAACTACGGAATCGATAACCACAGTTGGCCACATAATCGAAAAGCTTACCAAGAGCAGCCATTTAAATTAATGTCATCCATTAGATAACATGGCGTCCAAAATAAACCGTAACTTTAAACGAAATCTGCTGACATTTAGAGTTCACTATCTCAGACTTAAGCATATCATAAATATTTCAATATATATGTATGTACTAAGAGCGGTATTCATAAAGTAATGCAACTGGCCTGGCAGCAGAAAGAATAGATTTGTTCTAAACAACATGAAAATGCATGCCTCATTCGCTTCAAGTGAGCTATGCATAATATTTAAATTTTAAACGACAATTTTGATATTTTCCATATACAGCTAAACATTGTCATCTATCGAATATTTATATTAAGAAAGTTTTCTCAAACTACGTACATTACTTTATGATCAACATTTATAAATTATTCTTTCTATTAATACTATATGACATATGCAGCACAATGGGCCCTTCAGGTCGCAGTGACTTGAAGACTGGTTATCTACTTCAAATTCAAGCCGAAAATTGAAATTTTTCGAACAGCAGAATCTGAAAATCGATTTAACCTAAAATATATAAACAAGTCTCCCCTATTGTATTACAATACAACAATAAATTATATGTACATATGTCATATTATATTCCTATCTGTGTGATAACATATTTATATAATGTTACAAATTGCATGCATAAAAATGTACTTCCTTATCGCATGCGAGAAAAATGTGCACTTGACATGTCCATGCACTAATAAATCTTGTCTACTGCCTACTTTCATAGTAAACAAAAATATTATTCAAATGAAAACGATCATATCCGCTTTTCACAGATCCATATAAAAATATACATACACACATATACATAGATAAAGCACACATTTACGGCTTTCGGAAATACCAAGCGTACTGCCAGCACACACGAATTTTCGCACTTTTCCCCATAAGCTACAAAGTTGAACGCCTACTTTAAACCGCCTCCCTTCTTCCTCTGCGCCTTTCACACAATATACTCATACAAAATATTTGGTATTAAGACATTTTTACAGCTTTGTTCACACAGTTTGTTGGCATTTTGACAAAATTTGCCCACACCCGCCCACAAGCACGTGAAATGAATTTGCATTCCAAAAATACAAATTTACAAAATTTCAACAAATCCTATGCATAAATTGCATGCAAGCAGGCGTTTCTTTAAATTTTTGGCTTGATGAAAGTATAAAAATTTTTGTTCTGTATTTATAATATGTATTGTTCGTGTTGTTGTTGTATTTATCCCGAGTTAAATGCACTTTTGTGCATTGAACTTTAACTTTTGCTTGCGTTTGCACTTTTCTCTCGTGCCATTAATTGCAAATTTATTGCATGCTATACATTTGATGAGGGGACAATTTAAATTGCATGCGAATTTTGCACTTTTAACCAATTGTAAATTGCGTTTTTATAGCTTTTTATAATTCAAAATTGATTTGACCTAAGGGAAATTGCTACTAGTTAAAGTTAATTTTTATTAAATCTACACAAAAAGTGCATGCATGTATGTAATTAATATTGTGATTTTTCTAACAACATTTCATTATATTTCGACTATACATACACACAATTTAGATTTTTAAAACAAAACCACAAATTATTATCTGACAAAAAGGATGCGCTTTTTAAACAAAATCGCAAATAATAATTTTACAAAACGGCTGCGGAGAGTATATGAAAAATTTTTGAAAGTCATGAAATTACAGTAAAGCAACTTCCAAAATTATGGGTTTGTAGAAACAAGTTAGCAGTAATTATTTGAACAGAAAATGCATTTTAGTTTGAATAGAAATTCATGAAGAATGTGGGTAATAAAATATTCCTATTGCTTATTATAAAAGAATTATACTTGTTACGCCAATCAATTATTATTATTATTATACTTAACAAAAAAGTTCATATTCTTCATTCCGATTCTATTGATTCCTTAGCTTCTAGGCATGTACCTTATTTCCATAAGCTACAATTCCGATTTTGCTATCGATTAAAATTTAATTCGTTTCAAAATATTCGTCTTTTTGTTTTGAGAAGTAAAATACATATTTGAATCTAGTTCATATTCAACAACGAATTAATTCTTTTTGGAACAGCAAAAAAGTACATATTATAAAATGCTTTATTTACGATATAAATTCGGTCCCTGAAATTGGTATACCCCTTTCGTTAGCCTTAAGTATCTATCAACCGCAATGAGGCTGATTCCAATCCTTTGAAAGAACGATTGAGACTTTTTGAACAAGTATACTATGAATATTTTAATCAATCATCAGAAACGATGGTCTCATGCCAAAACGGTGTGAAGGAACTATGTATTGTCTCGAAGATCCTTAAGCTTCGTCATGTTGTCCATGGACCTCGCCATTACACAACCTTGGCGAAAAATCTATATTCTAGCAGGAACTATAAGGAAATTGAATGCGAAGTAGAACTGGCCAAATTACTCTTTCAAATTGTGGCAGTAATATCAAAACAGATACATGTTACAGAAAATATTACTCCGATAACTTTGAAAAAGGGCACAAAAACGAAATGCAAAATGCAGGCGCTCTTGCTACGCGCTTTTTCCAGTTGAGGAGGCACATCTCATCGATTTGTAAAAGCAATATCGGCAATGAGAACAATAATTTTATCTTCATACTAGAAATTATCATAACTGTTAGCTCGTAAACCAAGAAAATTTTAAATACAATATCATGAGAAGAAAATCTCGCACAAAGAAACAGCCAAACGCTCTTCAGAAATCGGCGAGTAACTCGCAATAAACAATACATTCCGTTTTTTTATCATCTAAAAGTTGAATCGCTGCTTTGATTCACTACAGTCTCCAAATATTTATAAAATTTTATATTTCGCCAATTATACAAAGTCACATGCAAAAGTGCAATTTGTTCAAACAATTTGCACAGTAGTCACAAAAGCGATAACTTCGCCAGCTGTGCCTGAGCAAAAAAAATGTGCCGGCTACAAATTAATTACCATAAAAATCTGGTTTGAACCGGTTCGAAAACCGAGACTAGAGGCGTCAGCTTCAACGAATGAAATGTTGATTAGTTCAAATGACAGGTTCAATATCACTCTCATATATACACACACACACACATACACACACAAACGGCATTCAATCAGTTTGTTGCAATAAAGGTGCTGCAAAGCGCAGGTACGCTGCAAAATTACAACGCCTAAGTGGGCTTACTACTATTGACTTAGTAAAATTCTTATTCTATAATTCTCAACTTAATGACAGTTAAGCATGCCATTATATAAATTTCCCGCATGCCACTGATCCGCCTCAGCTAAAACGAATTTAGTTACATACATATATGTACTAGCAGCATTCGAATGAACTTTTTTATTGAAAAAATTAGCATATTCAATTTTTAAACTACAAGCAGCGGTAATTAAAAAAAATGTTATTTTGACTTGACATGTGAAAACTATTACATATTTCGAAAACACGCAACCAACCCAGCGTCTCCACCTGCTAGAAATAACTATGAAAGCCGAATATTTACAGCTAATGAAATAAGTTTAATATTTTAAGAAAACAGTTTTATGATAGAAAAAGTTTGCTTCTCCTTAATCAATTACATGCTGTGCAAAATTAACACGTAAAAGCTATGCTAAAGGGCATAAATTAGAAATTTGTCACAAGAAAACTTGAAAAAGTCATGATAAACACTCAAAGCATCACCCAGACGCAAAAATCATAAATCAATAATTTAAATTTTGGAAGTTTTCTTATAAATTTATATATATATATCATGCTTAGCTTGTCTATAAAAAAGCTTATTGAAAAAACCCATTTGAAACGTTTTTATGTACTGAGTCTAATTTTTCGACTGAACCAAAAGTTTTAATTTAGTGTGCTTATCAATACTTCTCGACTTTTTTCCACCTGCCTCCCATAACATATTATCTTTGCTAATTTTACTGATTAAACCAAAGTCAGCTTCGTGCGGCAATTTATATCTGGGTGCGGCCAGGTTATAGCTTCGATAAACGCTTTTGTGCGATCTTATGGGAGTGTCAACTTGTCTGCTTTCATAGAATCCGCAGCATACTTTTGCCATTTAGACCAAGGAAATAAAAATTTTGCACTTTGTAATCTTCCGTGTAAAGCAGACAAATTGCTTATGTATTTATTTACTTTTTACTCTATTTTATTTTTCTTTCCCAGCACTCCATCATAAATTTTTCAGCATGAAGCCATCAAATGCAAGTCGCTGGTCCTATGCAGATTACCCAGAACCGCACTCATTATAATTTTCAGCTATGTATGTATTTTGTAAAATAGTGACCGAATCGTTTTTACTCATAAAAAAAAGAACCTGAGGCAATCTTAATTTACCTATCGTTTATCTTTTTACTTGAAATCCAATAAAAGCAAGCAGAGCCAAATAGTTTATGTATTTAACGATCAGCTGTTTGGAGCCTTGATTAGCTAGTACGCTTTTATATGGCGCGATTGCAACGCTGTTACAACGCTGCCGCTTTGTTTCAAGAAAAAATTAGATCATGCGCTTTCAGTGCTCACTTTCATCGTTAACATTTGAACATTTGATAAAACGATTGAAACCACTTGGAAGCCTTAAAACACTAGGTGCACAAGTGTATAAAAATAATTGAATAGTATAAGGAAAACAGTAAGCATAAAATTGGCTTCAAATGCCTTATGAAAGACAGTATTTTTAGCATTTTCCCTTATAAAATAGGCGTTAGCGGTTTTTCATGTCAGCGTTGGCACCACTTATTGCGCTGCTTACGACGTAGAAAACGCAACGCATTGGCAATTCCGTCCACCATTTTGAGTGGTGTGTTCCGATTATTACTAAAATCTAGACAGAAAAATCAACTCGGTGGGAAAAAGACGAAAGAGTGTTGACCAATTACAGTGAAAAATACCCCCCAAAAAAATAAAGAATAGCAACATTTGCCAACGCAATGAATGCAAAACGGGCCAAATACATAACAACAACATCGGTGGTTAAGCAGGAGGAGGTTTTGCCCGTGCTAATACGGCACGATCCAAATGCTGGACCAGGCGAACCCACATACACTTACGCCACTTTTGCCACCGCCGATGAGGCTGAAGCGGCTGTAGCGTCGCTGTCCGCTCAGCGGGGGGAACACCATGGAGTTTTGGCCAATGCCCAAGAGGTGATCATCGATGAGCATGGACGCGCCCTGACCATACAAGAGCTGGTGGCTGATGAAAACAACACTGTGGAGGAAGTGGAAACCGTAGAGGAGAGCGATGGTACGCACACCATATTGCATATCGTACCTTCATCGCAAGAGGAGGAAAACGTAATCATTGAGGCGGGCGATGATAGTATTGAGGAGGGGGACGCCAGCCTCAGTCCGGGCGGCGATGCAAATGGGTCGCGCTCCAAGACGTTCTACTGCCCGAATTGTGGCAACTGCTACAGCGCGCCCGGTTCGTTGAAGCTTCATATGCGCGCCTGCATGCGCCAGCGAATGGAGGTGCCCGCAGAGGAGCGCAAGTGCACTCTCTGCAATAAGGTCTTCAATTCGGTGTCATATCTCAAGGAGCACATGTTGCGTCACACTGGCGAGGGACCGCGTCGCTGCACGCGCTGCTATCGCAAATTCATAGATGAAGACAAATGGAAGGCGCACATTGAACAGCACAAGCAACAGGACAAGCTGGACGCAGAAGCAGAGGCATTAGCCTCACAGCACGGCGGCAAGAAGGTGGTAGTGAAGGAATTCGCATGTTCATTCTGTTCGCAGAATTTTACGGTTGTATTCGAAGCAGGTCAGGTGAAGCGTCGTTATGCCTGCGACACTTGCCGCGATAAATACTCCAACGTGGAGATGCTGAAGCAGCATAAGCAAATGGTTGATGACAAACGGGAGTATCCCTGCGAGCGATGTGGACGCAAGTTTGTGTTTGAGGGTTTCTTGCAGCGGCACTTGCCTACTTGTGATGGCACTATTAAGCGGCGTCGCGATATGAAGTAGACAGCGAGCTCAGCTTAGCTGCATGAACATTTTGCTCTGTAACACAATTTCTTTAACTTATGCAATTCGTGTATGCGGATACGCGACTTTAACCAAACTGAATACAACATACGCTAATATCTACGGCACCTTTTATTACATTTTTAAGATTTTTCTTGTATGGTTTAGTTTTTAGTTCGATGAGTATGCCCTGTTCGCCATCTTAAATATCTAAAGGCAAATTGTGGCGTTGCTGTTTATAAATCGCTACGCCTCATAACTTTCCATCAGTTCAATTTAATTCAAATGTAAAATATGTATTTGATTATGATTAATAAATATGACTAGATTGATGTGGCTATACTTTACTTGCCATGATTAGGCGCTCTCTCATGGCCAGACACTAGCACGTAAGTATATATGTAAATAGGATCGGTTACATCAAACGCTTGGAACTTCTTTTTCAAGGCTTTTATTGTAATTTTCGTAAACTTCTTTAGCAACTTCTTTACTAAATTAACAACTACTTAGAAAAAATGTAGGCGCACCTAGAGCAAATTGTTGGACATCTTTGAATATCAATAAAAAGCATTAAATAAATTGAGGCTGTCCGGCCTAATGCTTATGTCCAGAGAGTGAAGTTCGCGCGTTTGGCGTACGACTTGTAGTCGGTGTGGCCATAGAACTCCTTGAACATTGGCGTAACCAAAGTGTCCTTAGGCAGTGTCTTGAAGACAGGCTCGCCGTACCAGGTGCCTACCTATATGTAGCGAAAAAGCACATGTTAGAATTTAAAGAGAAATATAAAATATGGAAATTTTCAGCGCCCATGCACTTACCTCCCAGCCAGGCACGTTGGCCATCAGTTTGGCTTCTTCATCCCGATTGCGGCGCAACTGCTTGAGGAACTCGCGATCACGTTCCGCCACCAGTATTGGAAAGATGACATTTTGCGCTGAACGCATTTCGATTTCATCACGTTTCACCTTCTTGGCGGTCAGGTAATAGATGTACAGGCCAATCGTGGTGATGGCAGCATAACCGCCGAGAAATTGATAGCCTATGGTTTTAGAAATGTTTTGCAATTCCAGCACATTAGCACATACTACTTCTCAGTTCAAAGTGTACTTACCTGTAAAGTAGCTCTTTGGAGGTATACGCGCAAAGGGAATCTTTCTGTAGCCGCCCGGTGGTGGCATATCTTGCTTCTTGGCAGCTGCTGCGGCACCGCACTCCATTTTGAGTATAACTTCCACAGACCAAATTTAATAAAAAATTTACCTTTTTCTACGGCTCGAAAATCTTCTCAGCGCTGTCAAAATTTTGCATAACACCAGTGCTGGCAACCAAGCGGTGAAAAACAACAGCTACAGCGCTGCCAGCTTGAAAATTTGTGATGCCTTTTGCCAAAACTAGGGAAATTTCTATAGGCAAAGGAAATGGTTAGAGTAAAAATGCTAGTAATAAGGTACGTTCGTAAATGCAGTAAATTCGTGCAGTGACAGTAGCAGTGCAGCCAACTTCAGTTGTCACTGCCCGATCAGCTGATTTCTTTTGCAGGTTGGTTGCAGGGACGAAACGAACGCGTTGCACGCAGTAGTGTTGCGCCATGTTGCTTTTACGAACGCATTGCTTTGCAGTCCAGCCGCTGGGTTGCAACTAACCTGCAAACGAAATCAGCTGATCGGCAGTGACAGCTGCGCTGCTACTGTCACTGCACGAATTTACTGCATTTACGAACGTACCTAATATTACTAGGAAATTTTAATTACGAAACTCTACAATGAGTTTCACAGTTTGAAATCATTACCTCCTACAAAAAATGTTTCCTAATTGAATAAATAAAATTGCAGATCATTTTTGGTTGTTATACATCTGTGCTAAAATTTATTTAATGCTAGTATCTAATTTCTGTTATTATTTTGCAATTCGTTTGAAAATAATGACACCAACTTGTTTACAAAAGCGCGTCCATATGTTTTAAAGGTATGTATTCAAAAAAAAATTCATTTCCATTTTGAATATATTTGCACACAAATATTATAAATATGGTATTAAAAAAAATTGAAACTTACTTAAAGCTACACGAGAGAGAACATAATATTTTTTTTTTCGCTTAACCCAACACTCAGGGGATGCCCCCTATACATGCAAAGCACTTGTTGGTTTAAAAAGGATCATAGGTTAATGGGTGGAGGGCTTGTGTGGAGAAAGCAACTATTTAAAGTTCAGATAAGAGCAATTCATTTACAGCCAAAAAGAGAAACAAGTCAAAAATCAAGCAACCAAACCAAAAGATATAATTTAATACATTAAATTCTATTTAGCAAAAGCTTCTGGTGGTATTTTGCTCTCCTTATGCAGCTTATTGAATACAAAGGCGGCATGATTGTAGTCCCAGTTGGTTTCCTCCAGGCATCTGCAAACAACATGTTATTAATAGCAAAGCGATTAAAAAAGAGATAGCATGTGCACTCACTTTTTGCTCCATTCCAGATTCATGTTGCTCTGTGCGCTCATGGCCTGCACCATTTGTAATTTGGTGGCTTCATTCGCTAACGCCACACCGACAGTAGTAGATGGTGTAGGCGGCGGCAACATTTGGTTGGGGATTGTAGCTGCGGGAGACTGTATGAAAATTGCAGTTAGCACAAAGATTTAGTGTAGCTATTGGGAGTTGTTCAACTCTCTTAAAATTGCTGCCGACTACTCACATTTGAACTTACACCGAGCTGTTGTAATCGCTGCTGCACATTCGTAACAGACGCTTGCGCTTGAGCTGCGGCCAGTGAGGCTGTAGCAGCGTTGTTGGGTTTGTTAAAACTGCGTGATTGCGCATAAGTGACGCTGGTGAGAAAAATCAATTCGTTGCGTATGCAGAAGCCACCGCCAGCGGGTACTATTACAAATTGACGTTGAAAATAGCGCACCTCACCGTTGCTGCCCGGCGCGTTCACATCGAATTCCTTGAACAGACCAGCTACTGTGAAGGCTATTAGCTTGGGCTGCAAATAGCCAGAGAGTCAGAAAATGTGGAAGAAATAGTTTTTGGCGCAAATCTAGTAGTACATATGACGCGCCCAGAGCAAAAACGACTTTTATTCCTGCACAGCGCATGTGCGCAATAAGGCGAAAATTGACACTCGAAGCGTTTTTGCTCTGTGCGCGTCATATGTATATAATACTATTGCGAAGCCTGAAAGCTCTAATTGATTCCCCTAGGATTCTTTTCTTTATTGTGAATGTGAGCGCTTTAAGAGCCCCTTTAGAGCTGTACAAAGCACGATATATTCTATGCCACTCGTCTCGATCACATTCCGCACTCTTTTTATAAGCTTTATATTCAGTTCTTAAACCATGTTTCAGAACTTGAACTCTTGCAAGGTTTTTTTGTCGCGCTTTTAATTGATTTATTATGTGACTCCAACGAAGATATGTATATGTATGCTCATAATTTAAACTCACCGTAAACAATGACAAATCCACCGAAAACGATTGTGGATCATGTTGTGTTTTAGGCCATTCGGCCAGCGTGGAGACTACTTGTAGGCGACCAACTTTCAATTGACGAAATTTATTGCCCTCTTCATTGTTCATAATGCGACGTAAATTGCGATTATATTTCCAAAATGCGACCATTCTAACAACAAGAAAAAAGATTCACAGAATTTAAATAGTTTTATGTAAAGTTAAATTGTAAAGTTAGGCATGCACGCACCTGCCCGCTTGACTAGCGGATGGTATGGAAACAGACATCATGGCCTGTTCATGATATGCATCCAGCAAAGGTTGACGATTGTCCGAATCGAATATCATGAAATATTGCTCGAGAAATTGCCGTATGATATCCGCACCAGCGGCATCACACAGAAAAGAGGCCTTTGCCTGCGGCAATGAGCTGGTGTCATTTACATCGAAAAGTATTTGCGGCTCCAGCTCGACGTCATCCTTTGTGGGCAAAGCAAATTTTGAGACAAAGTTTTTTAATTACATTCACATATATACATATGTATGTATGTAGAGTTGTAGTGCTAGGGGCGAAACTTACCAATTTAGCCAACTTGGGAAATTTACGACGAACCTCACTGTGAATGGAATGGTAAGCGTATTAATATTCTTGACATTTGTGGCTACATACAATGCGAATGTGTCTAAACATGTTTTCTATGAGGCATTCATTAAACAATTTGTGAAACAACAAATAATATGAACATTTGTAAATTTGTTGAGTGAAATAGCTGCAGAATTTTTGGCGACTCAATTTGATTCGACTTTAAGAAGTGTCAAAAATTCATCAAAAGCAATTTCAAAGTACGCTGCAGCGCCTAAAAGTGTGTGGCACTCTTTATAAATTTTAAGCATTGCATTTAAAAATGCGCTGTAGCACGCAAAAATATGCTACAGCTTTTGCCTTATAAGCAGTGTGCGGCTTTTAAAAAGTAGATACATTACTGCGCTTTATAGCATACATAGGCAGCATTCGGCAGACATATGCAAATTAAACGTAGCTAAAAGGAATTCTGCAGCAAGTTGTTTTGTAATGCTTTTTTTCGAAATTTTTTTATATATGTATGTATATATTTATTTTTTTTTTGCTAAAACAGAAATAAACTATGACAGCTCAAATGGGTAGAACTTTAGTACTGAATAAACGCGCACTCTTTTACATAGCATTTGTAACACTTATAACATTCTTTTCATGTTTATTTAATTTAATTTTTTATATTATTTGCAATATTCTGTAAATTCATATTTTTTAATTTCATTATTTGCATGCGATTTATATAGTTTCAATATTTGGCATTTCCTTTTGATGTTTTCATAAATGGCCAGCTCACACTGTACCATTTAACATCAAATTTTTTGCTTGGTAGAGAAACTTTTTTTGGTTTATAGCATAGCAAATTTTTTATATTATTTTTTCGCCATATATCCACGCATAACCTCGGAGCAATAGACACCAGAGCAGGCCCAATTTGATCGTGTCGTTGTTGGTAAATTGTGGAAGGTTTGACATATCACACCAAAACAGTGACGTGTGCTTTCATTAAGGCGCTTATAACTCGGCATCAAATTATATAAAGGCAACTGCCAAGTGCCGCTCCTTTAAATGAGGCATTTCATTGGGATATTTCAAAGGCGCTTACGCGTTTTGTTTATATTTCGTTAAAATGTTATCAAGCATCATAAATGATCTCTTTTTGTTTTAGCTTATGCAGAAGTGGTACAAAATACTTAAAGCAGCAGCAGTGCCAACGAGGCTGCAAGCAATTGATACGTAAACTTTTGAAATTTATTTCTGCTTTGTAATTTGGAAGTTTTTTTTTTTTTAATATTTTGTTTGTTTGCGTTTAATTGTTTATATTTTCTTGTACTTTTTTTGTTAGCTTTTTTCGTTTGTGCAGAAAACGCTTTAACTTTGACGCGTCGCTTAATGAAAGCGTTTTTATGAATACTACAAAATGCATTTACTTTTTGAAATTAAAACCGTTCATTTGCAATGGCAATAGCGTTTGAAATGGCTTTTGAAATTTTTAAATATTAAAAATTTTGCAAAAATTAGATCAATTCTGCAGTTTTTTCAATTTCAAACTGGCATATAAATTCATAAAGAACAGAACTGAAGTTCAAGCAAACTGTAAGGGTATGGGCACATTCACATTTCAGTGACCAAAAAGAGGTTTGCTCGTATACTTTTCAATACTTTAGCGCAAACTTTAAGTTTAGAGCGATTCAGCTTTTGTACAATTTTAAGCTTACTGAACTTCAACTTTGCTTTACAATTATTATTTGCAGCTAATAATATAGCATCTTAAATTCCATTTTTTTTGATAACTAGCATATGGCATAGAATATCGATATTATGGACATTTGTTTTACATTTGAAGCTAGAGCAAATCTTAATAAAAGTTTGAAGATGTCGGTTGTGCCGCTTCCCTCGACGCAAGCTTTTCGTGTTGCCGTAACACTGAAAAGAAACTTGACGTTTGTGAGGAAATATATGGATGATGAAGTACAATATATGTGCCCCAGTAGAGCCGGAGCTACATGCTATACTTCCTCGCAGCTGAACACACGCTGCGCGACAACATTGCTTGGGCAGGCTTCAAAAGAGGCTTAGTTTATGTTTTTTTTTGTAACCACAGAGTGCGCGCATTTTCACACGGGCGCACGGCTGTAACGCCAATACTATAGCAATGTTTGATACCTGACGTAGATTGCTTGATCTTTGTAGCGTTGACGCAGCGGATTCGATTTCAGCACCAATTCAACAAGTGGCACATTGCGTAGCACCAGCAAGTGAGCCAGAGAGCATATCTGCAAGTGACAATAAAAATCATATGTAATTGAATTGAATGCAAGAAATTTTAAATAGTACTCGTACGCACCTTATTATTAGCCAAATGCAGTATCTTGAGATGCGGCAAGCGCTCTGCCAAATTTCGGAAATTCTCCAGTGATGATATGGAATTATCATTTAGATTGAGTGCCACCAATTCGGGTATATTTTTTTCAATGATTTCCAGTGCGGCTGACATCACGGGCGTGCGATAAAGTCCACAGAAAACACTCTTAAAATCGGGATCTGCATGGAATTTCGAGAGATCCAATGCGCGCGTATTGGCATTGTAACGTTTCGCCATGACCACTTTCATTCGTTCCTTGAACTGTTCGTCCACGGACACATTGGGCACGCCGGCACGCACACGAATGAACAGCCGATAGCCATCGGACATTTGTATGCTGCGTTCCACTTGCTGTAGACGCTCGGCGATGCGAAATTCATCCACGAAGAACATGACGCTAGTCTTTTCGGTGCGCCAATAATGCGGTATGAATATGTCCGGTGCGATGGCGTTTAGCAGGGAGCGTATGACATCATCTTTGGCATAGCGTTGACCGCAATTCACCTGCAAGAAGAAAAAAGAGATATTGTGTATTAAGAATTGAATAAAATTATATAAAAAAAAACTTTTTAAAAATAAGCTTGAATGTACTAAAAAGTAGAAAATAAATTGTTTCCAAGTCACCTGTATCTTACTATCCATAAAAGCTAGTGCCACGCCCCTAATCCTACGCCCATAAAATTTTACCAGTGGGACGACACATCCAAGAGGCGACTGCATACGAAATTTCAATGCTGCACGACTTTTAGTTCCAAAGCTAATCGAGATAAAAAATTTTGTTTGTATGGGGGGTGCCACGCCCCCTTATCCAGTGCCCGCCTTATTTTCTCAGTAGAAGGATATGGATATGTAGTAAGTTCCTACCGAGTTTCATTGATGTGTGATGTGTAGTTCTAAAGTTATACACGAATCTGGAGTTGATAAAAAAGTGCCACGCCCCTTATCCTACGCCCATAAAATTTTACCAGTGGGACGACACATCCAAGAGGCGACTGCATACGAAATTTCAATGCTGCACGACTTTTAGTTCCAAAGCTAATCGAGATCAAAAATTTTGTTTGTATGGGGGGTGCCACGCCCCCTTATCCAGTGCCCGCCTTATTTTCTCAGTAGAAGGATATGGATATGTAGTAAGTTCCTACCGAGTTTCATTGATGTGTGATGTGTAGTTCTAAAGTCATACACGAATCTGGAGTTGATAAAAAAAGTGCCACGCCCCTTATCCTACGCCCATAAAATTTTACCAGTGGGACGACACATCCAAGAGGCGACTGCATACGAAATTTCAATGCTGCACGACTTTTAGTTCCAAAGCTAATCGAGATCAAAAATTTTGTTTGTATGGGGGGTGCCACGCCCCCTTATCCAGTGCCCGCCTTATTTTCTCAGTAGAAGGATATGGATATGTAGTAAGTTCCTACCGAGTTTCATTGATGTGTGATGTGTAGTTCTAAAGTTATACACGAATCTGGAGTTGATAAAAAAGTGCCACGCCCCTTATCCTACGCCCATAAAATTTTACCAGTGGGACGACACATCCAAGAGGCGACTGCATACGAAATTTCAATGCTGCACGACTTTTAGTTCCAAAGCTAATCGAGATCAAAAATTTTGTTTGTATGGGGGGTGCCACGCCCCCTTATCCAGTGCCCCCTTATTTTCTCAGTAGAAGGATATGGATATGTAGTAAGTTCCTACCGAGTTTCATTGATGTGTGATGTGTAGTTCTAAAGTTATACACAAATCTGGAGTTTATAAAAAAGTGCCACGCCCCTTATCCTACGCCCATAAAATTTATTGATTCGTGTATTGGGCTCTAGATTAGGCATGTATGCAAAGTTTCAGATCTTTAAGTATTCGGGAAGTGGGTGAAAAATTGATTACTAGATTTGACGACATACCGCGGACAGAAAGTGAAGTTAATATAAAGCTTATAAAATTAAGGGCGAGAAATCGTTGATAACATTTAATCATTTTTGTACTACCATATGAAGAAAATAATAGAAATTTGATTTAATTGAATACAAATTTAAAACTATGTAGATGGAAATACATCTTAAATCGGTATTCTATGTTCTTGCCATGTTTTCTTCCTATACTAAATTAATGACTGTAGATGCGTGCTTTAAAAAAGTGTATGCACGGAAATCGCTGTATTTATGTTCCGAATTACATAAGCAATAAAAATTAAAATTCTAGGCTTGAGCTACTTTCTAAATATTTATAAATTAAATTTCCTTTAATGCAGGTAATGCATGTCAATTTCAAATTTTTGCAGTTCTTTCTTACGTCTTAAAAACCACAAGAAATGAAAGTGCTGAAGAACCACCAAATCCGATGTTCATCGAGGCTGCATTATTAAATAACATATTCAATAATATTTATGATGAGTAAATAATGCTGCGAAAAGTATATAAAGCACTTTCTAGCGTTCGATGTTTCCATTTTCTTAATCATATATGGAAGTTATAAATCCATTTGCAGCGATAAAAAAGGAAAATTCCAAATTCTTGGAATATGCAAAAATATAATTCTACGTTTTTGCGCAATATTTATAAAAATCAAATTGAAGAATGAACATTTTATAATTTTTATGGAGCAATTGAAAAAGCAGATCGTGTATTTTCGTTGTCTTCATTTAATAAGCTATAAATTTAAGCATTTCAGAGCACAAGCTTTGTATTAAATACCAACATTATGAACAAGGCAGCCGTTCAATCCTCAAGAAATGCAAAAGAGTTGCTGAGCAAGTCGTATGAAAGTAGCTTGAGATTTGAAACTCAGTCTACTTTCTATAAACCTTTGGCTGCCGTAGAATTGCAACAGCAGCTTTTTCAAAACTGAACTTTTCAAACATTCACAGTGTTGCACATTTCAAGAAATGCACTTAAAACATTGGCTTGTGATGCAGCCAACGGGCTGTTCATCACACTGAGGCTTGGAATGATTTTTGAACCATGCTGTTGTTGTGTATGACGCTCTTAAAGGAAATCTGTTTCTTCTCTAGGTTGAGATAGCCGCACAATGATTAAAAAAAAACACATTTCACATTATTTTTCAATACGTAAGACGGCAGCAGGCAGGCAGCGCGCAAAGGTGTTGATTATTGCTGAGTAATAATTATAATTTTTAGTGTATTGGGTCTCTTAAAACAAAAGGCAAAAAGTGTGTTCTAACTGATAAGACAAGCTAATTACAACAGCAACAACCACAACGGTAACGACGACAACCGCCAATAACAAGCTACGTACACGATACTGCGACGTACGCACCTACAAGCCAAAGAACAACTCGAATTGTTGCCGTTGGTGCTGTTCTTGCCGGACAACAATGGCAAAATTGTGATTATTGCGAGTCCGCAGCAGCAAGGCACAAGAACCAACCAACCAATCGAACAAATCAGGCAATTTCAATGCATTGCCAAAGTTGTGAAAGAATTTGTGAACTTGAGAAGGAAAATTCATATTCATTCGTGGTGTAAATTCAAATTCTCGTCAATCAAAAAATAAAATTTACTAAAGGATATTAAATTTAAAATAAAGCTTGAAAAAAGCCTAAAAATAACATTTCAGTCAATCAAAGAAACAATTAACTAAAGGTTACTTTAGTTGCAAAAGAAAAACAAATAAGCATCGAAAAAAGATACAGCAGAAAAAGAAGCATCTAAAATTTTATAATCCTAAAATTCAACTTCGAAATGCGCCTGGTATTCAATTGTTTTGATAGGTGTAAATCAAATGATGCTGAAATCATGGACAGCTCCTCCTGGACACCGAGTCACATACAAAGCGAGTTTAAAGGCAATAATGTGAGTGTCGCATATAAGAAAATGTCTCGAATCAAAGACTTAAGAAAAAAGTGTTGAAATATGTGTGTAATTATGAATAATTTATTGCAGTTGAAAGAAGGCGGAGGCAGCAGTCCGCCCAACATTGTCTCGGCACAACCAACAGCTGCGCGTGTTGTAAATATCGCCGATCTTGATGCGGATGCCAACAGCAATGCAGATATGAAAACCGAGTTTGTGGACATAGATTTTCGCATAACTACCGTGCAAAATGATGATCGGTTTACCGATATGGCCGCAACAATATTTAAGCGTAATTCTTGAATAATGCGCCAGCAAAAAAATTACCGAAAAATATAGAAATGTGATAATTTATTTAAGTTTTAGACTATAGCATCAAAAGGGTAATTTTTGCACAAAGTTTATGACGTTAATGTTAAGATAAGATGTTGTATGATAAGTAAACAATCTTTGATATACCAATTCACATGCATTGCGGAAACTTTGCCGTGCACAAACCAACTGGACTCAAGCTGTCTACAGCTAATCTTTGTTGAACCACTTCGGCATTTAATAAATACAAAATCGATAGTGGTTGCTCTAAAAACGAGTAAAAATTGATTTTCACTTGGGTTTTACCAACAGTTCAAGTTTCTTTCTTACAATGTACCGAACCTAAGGAAATCAGTTTTGCGCAAATACAAATACATAAGTATATAAATAATGAAACAATACGAAAAATAATAATTAATTGAAGGCAGTATCGCACTGCAACTTGAAGATCGATTGTGCTTCTTGAAAGAATTTAGAACTTTTTGCCTGAACCAAACTTTTAAACTCAACGTTTTAAAAGCATAATAGATTGCTGCTTATTTCAAGAGGTTCCGTTCAGTCTCAGAAATTTTGTAGTTTGACAAGTGTTTCCTTCGAGCGACTGTTATTGTCAAAGAATGTGTATTTGTGTTTCTTCGTTCTTCATGCGGAAATAACGAACACGAATGCAAATATGAAAGCCAAAACAAATATTAATGAGCTCGACGTTTGCTTAATTGCTTCTTAAAACATCTCCAGCATATGTGGGTAAATGAAGTTTTCGCTATTTGAAGTCGTTGAAAAAATACAGCCTATTATAGCAGCATGTATTTGGAGTGCGCTCCAAACCCGTCAAACTTTTAAATGTGTTTGTATAAAAACTGCATTTTTCCAATTGCCGCAAATGATTTTACAAAGATTTCTTAACCAATTTCGCACAAATTTTTATGATTTACTCAGGACTCAGCACAGAGCAGAATCATTGTAAAATATGTGTAGTATATTTTCAAGCTAAAAAAATATAAATAAATTACGGAAAATCATACACACATTTTCAAAACTGTGCCAGAGGTTTAATGTTAATAAATATTTAGTACAAAATTCAAGATACTGCGTATTCAAATCCGTATTCAAATCTTCCCCAAAATACCGTCCGTCACATATGTATGTATATAATTGATTCATATAAAACTTTTACACTTTGGGTGATTTCAAAGAGGGTCCTTAGCTATGAAAGTTCATGAATTTATGAGCCAAAGTATTGAATTAAGAACTACCTAAGAACTATTTGTAGAAACGTTACTTCAGTAATTCGTTCATAATGACAGGTGGAACAATCTGAGCTCTATTGCAGTTTAAAGATGTATATTTAAAGGTATGAAGCCTTGCAGCTCTTATTCCAACGTCGTTGGACAGTTAAATAGTAATACGAAAGAGATTTCCATATTTCCTATTCATATTAAAGATAAAGCCAATGCAAACATTTTATCATTGTAGCTTGGTATTATTATATAAATACTATCTTATAGGTCGCAGTGTCCTTCATTAGGCTAGCCTCAAGAATTTATTGAATAACCTGCAAATTGAAATGAGAATATGGCTCCATTCAAAGGCCTTCAAAAAGTATTAGTGGATTCGCTGAAGAGTGTGTGTTAGAAAACGAGCATTATGATAAGCATGTGTGTTTTGTAAATACATACGTGAGCTTTCGTAAGTATCTAACTTAATAGAATATATTTTCAAGGATCAAAAATATAATATCGATGAAGAGTTATCAAAATGGAATTGATGATCAAGTCGGGTTGTTTGTTTTTGTTTAGATGATTCGCTTTCGTAGAATTTTTAAATACTACAAATGGGAAGTTATTATAAAGTACTGCTCATTCCGCATGGATTCAACCCTGGATATTTCCAAGTGGAGAAGGTCGAGAGAGCGAGAGCATAGCAGGCACGCCTATAGGAAGCCGCTTTGTGTGGTTGAAAGCTACAATTTGTTGTAATGGCCAACTACGTAAGTAATTCTGTTTTAAAACGGATACTAAAAATTTGTTCCGACTTTTTGTCAAGGTTATGTTTTATTATCTATTGGGAAAGTTGATGTGAGCATGTTACTCAATGCTGAATGAACGATACAACAACAACCACATTGTAAGGGATCGATTGGTTTCTGTTCATTGAGATGCATTATCCAGTAATTCTAAAAAGGAATTTTTGGCATATGGAAAATGAACGTGCAGGAATTTCATATTAAGGAAGCATATTTCCAGCTATAGCCTCGCATAATAAAACTCATTTAACCAAAGTTATTTTCAACATAATGCTTCATTTCCGTAGCAAGGAAATTTAAAATAGCTGAGTTAGTAGTACAAAAAAAGAGGTGTGGGTTTAAAAAACAGGCTGCCTTTCTGTTGCTGTTATAAATTTGTTTAAATTAAATAAATAGAGTAAACGTTCTATTTAACCTTTGTCGGGAGAGAGTAACTAGCTAGCGATAAGAAAAAGTTCAAACTTCAGCAGGAAAAAATCAAAATAACGATAAACGTTTGCGTCATAGAAAAGAAGTTGGTGTTTTAATTTTATTGTCAAGCAACACTTGAGAATGAAAACTTTTTTTCGCCGATTTTAATGTTATACTTATATGAAATCAAATGAACTGAAGAGAAAGCAACGCAATAATCGTACTTAAGTGTCGTTGCGTTGGTTGAAGTACTCAATCTTTCAAACTGATAAGGAATCGCACTGGCAGACGGCTTTAAGATAACGGCACAAGCGTGTTAATCACAATTTAATGCGCTAAAATAATGCATATTATAAGCAAGTACAAATTGAATTACTAAAATTTTTGCTACTTTGGTATGTCAGGGGAATAACTTTACTAGAATGTTGGAACTAGATTCGATAAGAAAAAATATGTATGGGTGAGTAGGTACAGGTGTGTACAAATGTTTATATATAAAGAAGGTCAAGAGAAACTGAATCAGCTAAATGTTATCTTAACAAGCTGCTGCGGCTGATTCAGCGATGAAAAATTTCGTGTGGAAATGGAGATTAGTTTTATGGAAACGATATGAAACAGACTCATAAAATAAACCTGATAAAAAAACAAATGTAAAGAGAAATGCAACAAAATGCACAAATAAAAAAGGTTTAAGGAGCGAGAGAGAAATATAGATAAAAAACAAGTAAGGAAGAATCAGTCGGGTTTCACCGACAGAGTAATACCCTACACCAAGTTCCCAAGTTGGATACTGAAATTGTTGGTGTATTTAATTTACCGCCTACATAGTGGGCGGACCACGCCCATTTTTGGCAGACTACAAGATATACCTAATAGGACTATACTTGCCAAAAGTTGATTCTCTGGAAAGTGTACAACCGAAATGATCGATATATTTAATTTACCGCCCCCATGGCGGGGGAGCCACGCCCATTTTTCCGCATGACATAGAAGACATACCCCTTAACTTGAGTACCAAGTATTATACTTTTCATTAAGTAACTAGCTGTCCCGGCAAAAACGTTGTTCTGCCTAAAATAATTATTTTATTCCAAGATTTGTTTTGAAATGTGTTTCAATGTATTTCAGGAAGAATATGCTTTCGTGAATATTTCTACCCCGACAACAGCTATCGAGTTCAAATTTTATCGACCACTTTCTGTCAACTTTAGTATTATATGGTGTGAATTTGAGCCAGATCGGTCCATAAATAAGAATTTTCGAAAAAACGCCACCGTGGCAACACTTAGGAAGGTCTAACATGAAAACAAACCATTCAGAGCACCACACGAACATATGTTGTGAGTATAAGGTCGATCGCTTCTGTGGTTCAGCCGTGATGCTGCGACATACATACGCACAAACGTTTTTATATATGTATTAAGATTAGACAAATTACAGTAATTTAATCGAAAGAAACCCGAGGTAGTGGGACTTACAGGCCCATTGTGGGCGTGTTCTTTAACCGATTTAGCTTATCTCGGAACTTGAAGTAGTGGAAGGTTCACTGCGACTGTGTGCCAAATTTTGTATAAATCGGACAACTCCTTCTTTCTCTCCTGTGTGCACGGACAGCAAGACAGACAGACAGACAGACGGACGGACAGACGGACAACCGGAAATCAACAGAGAAAGTGATTCTGATCATTTCTATATACTTATGTCTATACCTAGGACGGCTCCTTTAATGCGTTACAATTTTCGCACAAAGTTATTATACCCTATTACCATAGGTGTAGGGTATAATGAAACGGCAGAAGCATTGAAATAGAGAACGAACTAGTGACTGAAACGAAAAAAAGTAGTTACAGAGATAAGGATAGAAGCGAGCTGGAGAGAAATACATATAAGATAGGTAAGCGTTAACAGCACGAAATTGAGAGGCAAAAAGTTAGCGAAAGCAAGAGTGATACACGGATAAAAAGGGAATAATCAGGCATGTGCTGGAAATCGTACGAATTTAAAACGAAAACGAAATTTCAAATGGTACGATTTTGTTTTACGTGTGATGGAAATCGAACGATTTCATTTCAAATTTCGGCATTTATGTATGATTGAGTACTTCACATTAAACGAAAACCTTTTCAATTCAGTTTTAATACGAAAATTTTCAAAAAAGATACGTAATACATAATTTGAAATTATCATAGGTGAAAGAATTTTGCATTCGTCGGTCTCCCGCAACCGAACGTAGGAATTATGTTCAAGAATTGAAGGAAGATTCTTTCTAATGGAATGCTCTTGCAAGCGAAGTAACTTTGATTCGTTTAGCTTATCCATCGACTAGCTCAGAGGCCGACAGTATAAATTGCACCAAAGCGTCCAAGTGAAATAGCCAAAGGAACTTATTCAAAGAAATTGTAAATATGCGCATAGTAAGTTTTCGAATGAGCGAAATATTATTTGAATACGAATATATTTGAATCATACGTATAAAAAGTATACATTAATACCATAAATTATTTGGCGCAGTGTAGAGAGATATCATACAAAAGTTAAGTACCGGCTAAAAGAGTTGAAGAAATGGGTTAAAGTAAATAACAGCTTAAATTTGTCAGTTTTTGCTGTCGAATTTAGAAAAAGAAATTCTACGCATGGCATAGACAAAATTCCACAGCACGATGTGTCTGCTGGCACAGCTTAAAATATGCCTGCTGTATTAATACAAAAATACCACCTCCATTTGTTATCTCTCATTGCTGGCAACAACAACTTTCCAATACAAATAAACCGTCAACTGTAAACAATTGATCATTAAATAATTTTATAAAATTAAAGAAAGAAAAAACAACAACTCACACACAAATGCATGCACACACGCTGAAGGTGTATGGGACTTAACAAATGGGATATATTGCGCGACTGCTGATAAGAAATTTGTTTTCGTACGAGCATGCATTCGTATTTGCGGCGAAACGGAGCAATAATGGAATAACTCCAACCTACCTCCCGCGCACTTAGCTTCTCTATTTCACACACACACACCTTACAGCTCTAGTCACAACAACAACAAACAGCACATTTTCACACAAATTAATTTCGCCATATTTTATTTATAAATAAATGAATGAGTTATTTCCTTCACAATGCCGAGTTTTGTGATAAAATACATACATATGTACGTATGTTAGCATATGGGTGGGTTTGTTTGTTCATGTCCACATGTGTGTGTGTATGTGCATTTCATATACATGCATATGTATGAATGTGCACGCTCGTTGTTATTATTAAATAAAAGTTAAGTGAAGCTGACATTTCGAGTTGGTGGTGGCGCAACTAAAGACGTTGAAGTTTAGTTCATAAATAAATATACATAAAGACGTTGAAAAGTGCAAAAATTACCTCAGCGCTGAAATATAGAAATATAATTTATAAATTTTTTAAATTTAATTTTGCTATAAAGCATAAACAAGACATTGTATAAACAAGTGCAAGTGAATTTGCTGACAATGGGTAGCTGCTGTTCAAAGGATTTGGATTCGAAGACCTCTTGGAGTCCGGCAGAGACGAAAAATGCGGTACGAGGCATATGAAAATGGATTTTGTTTTGAAGAAAAAGAAAAACCAGCAGTTATTTTCTAACAATTTGACTTAAAAAGTTGCGATGAACATTAAAAAAGCGATGAAAAGAAATTTAAAATGAAAATTGATGAAATGTACCTTCAGTATTTTGTTCACATCTGAACCAAATTACATAAATAGATTTCTGCCAAATTCAACAAAAATACGTTTAAGTGTAAAATATGATTAGTCAAAATGCTAAAAGAGCTGTCGTTTAAAAGTGCACAAAATATGTTAAAGTGTGGAAAAAATTCCATCAACATGCATTATTAAATAGTAGAGCATTCATTTCTTTTATTCTTTCAATTCATTATAAAGAACAAAGTATGCTAAGAATATGATCACTACCTAATGGAAAATTTTCTAATTAATGCAAAAGTTGTTAGAATTTTTTATCAGCCGCTCTGCCAATGCTTCGCTTGCCTACTGCTTTCCTAATTAATCAAATTCCAGCAATGCCAATAGCTTTCGGGACGTACGAAATTAACCCATCGAAATAAACCTCACCTTTTTTGCAAAATAAAGTATAGTTCTCTCTCTCTCTTCCTGCCTGCTTCTCAGCAACTTTTTTAAAACACTTGTGCTGTGTCAATTGCAAAGTTGAGGCTTACCCTGGCAAAACAATCTTCAATTCGACGAACTGTTCTGTACCCTTTCTGCAATTTAACGTGAAGTTCGTGTTACTATGGCACAACTTTTCCTCTACACATACAAAGGGTTAATAAAAGACAAGCTGTCATAATACCGGCAGTTCCATTGCAGAGCAGCCTAAGCTGACTTTTGGCACATTTTAAGTGTTTTACATAGTTATGTCATGTTGAAATCTGTCTTTTATTCAAATTTGGTACAGATCTCTTCAACAAAATCAAAATAAAGAATCACAGACAATATTGCATGAAAAGCAAAAACTATAAGTTCTTCTATTGAAAAGTTATATATTAAAACCTAGTATATTCTTCAAAAGGAACCCTTAATATGTACAGTTTTTTTCCGCAGAAGCCGGCGCAGCCATTATGGAAATTCCGCCATTCAAGGCTACAAATTTCAATTGGCGTTTGAGCAAGTTTGCCATTGCTTACGGTGAAGTTTCTGTACTAACAAAGAAAGAATTCATTTCCTTTTAGTCAAACTCTAGATATTTTCTGGAGTATACATATATGTATGTAGGAAAAAACGAATCTATCTTATTGTCTCATATGATGAACAAAACAAAAAAAGGCATTTAATTTTAGCCTAACTAACGTTCATAGAGAAGAAAGTCTTATCTATAGTAAATATTTTGCTAAAATACTATTAAGCAAGAGATATCATATTAACGTTATGTACTTTATTTCTAGAGCCTGGCATCAACAGTGGTGGCCCAACCGACAAATGAAGATACCGCAACGGGCGTATTTACACAAACTACACTGACAAGAACAATGTCAGCAACCAATGAAGACCACGAAACCAGAACGGTCACACTGACGAAAAAAATTGAAGGCACTAAAAATGAAGATGGCACCACGACGGTGACTGTGACAAGGCATATTGAAGGCACAATCAACGCAGAATAGTAATAAGAGAAATGGCATTAAGATATTAAACTATTATATATGATTACATGTGTGTAGCAATCGACAGAGCGGAATATTTATATAATTTATTGCAGTTTTTGTTAATGTTAATTAAAGTGCAAAAAATGCATGTGTAAATAAATTGTAAATACATATCTATATCAACTAAGCATTCTTTTATGGTATTTAAAAGAGGATTTTCCTAAAGTACAGTCAAAGCCTGTTTATGTAGTACATACACTCATGGACAAAATAATAGGTGTAAGCATATTTTTTTTCCAAAAAATCTCGCCTTTCATTTATTTTTTATTATTCCTCAAAAACTAAGTTAGTTTTCAAAATATACATACTTCAGCGTCATAACAAAGAATAAAAAGCTTAACAAAATCTAACAAATATCTTTAAAAAAATTGATTTATAAAAATACCCGAATTTTCGCTTGGACAGAAAAATAGGTGTGTCCAACAAACTTCATAATAAATAATGAAACTTTGTTAGTTATGGTCCTTTCTTTGACTAAATTAGTTAGAACGCATTTGCAGTTCCATACACAGAAACCTTGCGAGCAATCCTACCGGGTAGATTTGTTTTTACTAATCTTCTTCGAACAGTTCATCATGATACTACATTTCCTATTTCGCTTGCAATTGTTCTGGATGGCTTGAACGAGTCGCGTTAAGCTAATATAACGATATGGAGGTCAGTCACTGATGAAGTTTTTTTAGGTGATGCACGCGTTTCAATAAATTTTTCTGCTTTTAAAGCATTTATATTGAAATTTTCAGACCGTCCCATTAATCTGGCAATGATTTTGTAGGGTTTTCCAATGTCTCGGAGCTGACGAACAAGTCTTTTCTTCTCTGCTTTAAAGTGAACTCCATCACGCACCTAATATTATTACTGCCCGGAAGAATCGAAAAAGTAATCAAGAATAATGGCGGATATACAGAGTATTAAATGCGTTCTAACTAATTTAGTCAAAGAAAGGACCATAACTAACCAAATTTCACTATTTATTATAAAGTTTGTTGGGCACACCTATTATTCTGTCCAAGCGAAAATTCGGGTATTTTTATAAATCAATTTTTTTAAAGATATTTGTTAGATTTTGTTAAGCTTTTTATTCTTTGTTATGGCGCTGAAGTATGTCTATTTTGAAAACTAACTTAGTTTTTGAGGAATAATAAAAAAAAGGCGAGACTTTTTGGAACAAAATATGCTCACACCTATTATTTTGTCCATGAGTGTACATGTCAAGCCGCCGCTCGAATGTGTCAGTGAATGACTCATATTGTTAACATGATTTCAATAAGAGCGTAAATAATGCTCTGAGTTTAACACTTGATAAACATCGCAAGTACTTAAAAGATGAGCTAACAAATTTGTTCACAAAACATCAAAATCAGGAGTACAAAAATTTGAAATTTTCACATAAAGATCACACTTAAAATTTTATTGTAATTTACATTGAATTATAGTTATGTGATACTTCTTATAAATTAAAATAAGTATCGGGACTTACAACTTTAATTTGCATATGGCAAGGCAACGAAGACAAGGCTTCTACTTTTGTAGAAAAAACAGGCATGTATGGAACTGAATGCCTTAAAACCATAAAATGGGTTAAATTTTGTATGATACATATCTGTCTAAATAGGTTTATGACAAAGTTGTGTAAATTTTTAATGATGGTTCTACATTTTTTCCATTTTTTCTGACGCCAACACCCTCAGATGGTGCCGCGGTGGCTCAGTGGTCTAAGTGCTTGGACGCTGACACGGAGGACCTGGGTTCAAATCCCGGTCCGGTAACATATAATAAAAAAGAAAATATGTTTTCAAATTGTTTCTTTGCGCGGCGCCACTTCTCGCGGTGAATTGGCGATTCTCCGAGAATAATCTTTGCCATGAAAAGTTTCTCAAACCCGTTCGGATTCGGTAAAGTAGGTCCCGTTAACTTGTGCAAAAAATACACAAGTTAATGCGAGAAAGCTAGGCCTAAGCCCACACGGGCTGTTGTGCCAGTCAATTATTAATTATTAATTAACACCCTCAGATCTCGACAAAAGAACAATATTTTTACGGATAGTAGTCTTACTTTTTATATTTTTTGTACCAAGAAACAAAACTGTCGACCAGTTAAAACAGCACTTTCGGAGCAAGAGTTTAAAATTTTACGCAACACCCGGAGCACGCTGAAAGGGACTCAGGCGTCAGTACTTTAAGTGATTATTTCCACACAGATCGCTTCTATAAAACTTGTTCTACCTTTTTGAAAATGTTATTGTCTTAAGCCACAAAAAGTTTGCTTCTTTCAAAAACCCAAGAGTGTGGTAAGTAGAAAACGAAAAACAATTCAGCAAAATGAACATTGTAAAAAGGAATATTTTATTTTAGACTCATTAAATTTCTAAAAAAAAAAGTGACAATCGAAATGTCTGATCGCAACGAGTTATTTCATCAGCCATGAAATTATTCGCTGGATCTCTGCAGCTTGACTCTTCTCTACCCTTCCCTATCAAGCATATTATTTTTGATTTTAAATAAATTATAAGACAAATATTAATCATATAAATTTGACACTATATAGCATTGGTGAGTGAGGCTTCCAGCTGTCTCTTAAATAAAAACTGGAATGATTTAAGCAAAATTAATAAGGGTTTTTCATTCATTCTTTCTACTCTTAAGAAAAAGAGAATAAATTTAAATATTCGTTTCATCTCTTCAAGCTGATAAGAGCTTGTTATACAACTCTCCTCTTTTCAATTAAACAAGTGGGAAGCATCAATCGGGTTTCACCGACAAAGTAATACCGTACAGCAAGTAACCGAGTGCGGTGATAGTCCACTGAAAGAAATCATATCATGAAACTTATCGCCTACATGGTGGGTGGTCCATGCCCATTTCTTAGAAACTACAAGATATTCCTAATGGGACTCTATATGCCAAATATTGATGCTCTTGAGGGTGTATAACAGAAATTATCGGTATATTAAATTTACCACCTCCATGGCGGGCGGACCGCGTCCATTTTTGGGAAATTTAAAAGAGTTCTTAGCAGCAATGAAATTACCGAATATAGAGTAATTTGGGAAATTATAGGCATTTTACCGACAAAATTCCGAGGTAGGTTGCTTAAATAGGCCCCCCTTTGGGCATATCCTTCAACCGATTTGGCTAATCTCACAACTTAAGCTTAGTTAAGATTCAATATCACTGTGTACCAAATTAGATTCAAATCGAACAACTGCTTCGTTCTCTTCTGATTATTTCTATGTAGTATGTATGTCTATACCTAGAACGGCTTCTTTAATGCGTTACAATTTTCGCACAAAGCTAATATACCCCATTACTATGGCTGTAGGGTATCAAAACAGGAACCAATTGAGCGTTCTTCAGCACTATTTTTTACACTTAGAATATTTAAGTTGCTCTTTTACAAGCTCGGCTTAAGGTCGTGAATTTCTCTTTGAGCGCCTTCAAGCAACTGTACGTATATTAATTCAATTCTACAAATTTAAAGCCGCGCTGAACTGTATCACTTTAATATAGCAACAATTGCTTGCACAATCATCAGTACAATTTTAGCTGCCGCCAGTAAAACAACGATTTCTCATTTGCCGCTGGTAGAATATAAAAAAATAACAGACAAAGTATGAAACGCGTTTTAATATTGATAATCACGCTTTGTGTGCTGCAATTAATCAAAAAAATTGAAGCGCGCGCTTTGATGGACAGCACTTCAGCTTCTCAAGAGCTCGACAACACAATAACAACTGAGGCCGCCACAGAAGTGAATCACATCGGCAACTTGGTGCATCCCAGTGAGATACGTGTGCCCACATTTGCCGAAATTCAACCCTACCTAGAGGGTGCCATGGAGGAGCAGCAGAAGCTGCAGAATCCCACAGATTATTACGAGAATCCCTTCGATGAGCAGACATTCGAAGAGGAGGAGGACGTGCCGAACATCAGCTATGCAGAGCTTTCGAAGATTTTGGCGCTTTGGTATGTGGAAAATGGCAAGAATTTCTATGATGTATCCGCTGATACAAAAACGCCGTCTCAGTGATTTCAAGTGCTCTTATGAGGATGACTCCATATGTCCATATGTGAACAATGTGTGTATGATGTGGCATACTTAAGTAATAAGGTTGCCCGCCTGATAATGCCAAGCAAAAAGCCAAAAGTATAACTGATAAGCGCACAAAGTAAACATTAGAGGTTGGGTAGACAGACAAAAACAAGGCGGAGTTATAGCCCGATGAAAAAAATTGGTTGTGTAAAAAATATGGCACTAAACTAGAATTTTGTTATTTTGTGTTGTTGGCGTGTTGTGGCATAAATTGAAGAACATTAGTTCGAAATAAAAAGATTTACAAAAAAGGGTCGGACTACTCATAATTCTTATATTACTGTTCTATATTGTAAAAGTGTAAGTAAATATTCATATCAGTGCGCCGAAATTATCTGTGAATAAAGAAAGATCTTATCTAAAATGCTTGTATTATTATCATATATCACTAAAGGCAATATCTTCACGATGCAATTAAATAAATTTCTTAGAAAACAGAGCTTAAATGCACAAAAGCAGAGAATGTGTAGATAATGATTTTATTCAACAGACTATATAAGTTCTGTTTGCATCAGTTAAAACTGTTGATTATTGGCCAAAACCGATTAAAACGAATTTTTTAACGTAGACCAGGTCAAATCGAAACTGATATGGGAATGCTTAAAAAAGTTTGGCTTGCAAAATAGCACTACAAGCTTGTCCGATGGACCGATACACCAAGGAATCGAGCGAGGGCAATTTCCAGGGAATTTTTTACTTTTTTCCCTTTTCTCATATTCTGAATAAAAATTCTCCGGGACTTTTTTTCGTTTCCCTTTGCTTCTATTCTAAACGAACTTCGGGCAAAAATTTAATTTGCGAAAACTCTGGAGGTTCTTCTGCTTTGCGGTTTAAAGGGACCTTGTATGCTGTCTAGTTTCGCCGATCAAATATTCAGCAAACCAGGAACTGCATTTTTAAAGGATTTATACGTAGCATATTTAAGTGAAAATCTACGTTTAAAGTATACACCTAATGGAACTCGAATGCATATGTCTTAGTTTCGGGTACACTTGAAGGCGAACTGTAGATGCGCTGAAACATTAAGAAATGCCGCCATCCAGTGTCCAAGCTCCTGCTGGTTTCGCCGTATTTTCGCTAGCTTGCACGGGTTCGTCTGTTACGTCAGTGAGTTTCGTCTAATTTGCCAAAATTAGACAAAAATAATTTTCCGCTACACGATTCCAATGCGAAAAATAAAAGCACAGATTTTTAACAAAAACAAAGCTAGTGTAAAATTTTATTACAAACTGCAAAACGACGTATAACAGAGCTCGAGTTAAAATCAGCAACAAATTGCCATTTTTCGATTGCGGTGGCGATTTGCTATAAACAAACTAAGCACAATAAATGGCTAATAAAAGTTTCTACATGGCCATTATGGACTAAGTAATGGTATACACATTTGGCTTGGTGGCATCCGCTTGCGCTGGCGGCGACGGCAGTTGGTGCTGCTCCTTCAGCTGTGACGGCCGTTCCTCCTCGGCTGCGACGCGTCCACCACTCAGTTCCGTTGAGTTTGTGGCGGACTTCGTCATTTGTGTTTCATCGCCAACGGTAGATGAACTGCCGCCGATCTCCGAGCTGGTGCCGGTGACAACGACCACGGGCATTTGTTGGCGCCGCAGGCGTTTAGCCAGCGGCGGCACAAACAGATCATACTTGATAAAGGTGCGTGCGCTGTCCGTGTAAATGTGTGCGTTTGAGTCCCACTGCAGTTTGGCGTATAGCCAGGAGAACACGATGCCGCCCAGGAAGCTGATAAGAAAGCCGAGCACCGAATACCACATGTACGAGATGCGATAGAGATAGAAGTAGTATGGATCCTGCTCCTCCGTCGTCGTCGCCGCCGCTAATGTAGAACCGAGCGGCTGGGTGAATATTTCGCTGATGTGAGTTGTAGGCGTGCGTGTGATGGGACAACCCTCCGTTGAGAAGGGCAGAGTGGGTGTGGGCGGTCGTGGTTGACCGAAGCCTATCCAGAAGGAAAAGGCCAAGCTGATGAGCAGACTGGTAATGGCACCCTTCTGATTGGCAGACGTAATGTACATGCCCAGCGTGAAGAGACCGAGCAGCGGGCCGCCAATGATGCCGAAAATGGACAGCGCTGCCTGTAGCACACCGCCGAAGGAGCCCGCGAGAAAGGCCAGTCCTATGCAGATGGCGCCATAGACGAGCGTCAACAATTTGGAGTACCACGCGGTCTTGCTGTCGCTCAGATGTGATTTGCCCATGTATCCGAGCAGCGGTTTCAGATAGTCCTCCAAAGTGACGGCCGTCATGGAGGATATAGCCGAGGATATGGTTGAGAGACTGGCCGAAAAGATGCCCGACACAAAAAGACCGGATATGCCGGGTATTTGACTCATCGTGTCTACCACGAAGAGCGGCATAATCTGATCGCGCGACGTGATGCGCCCCTCCAGCAGTGGATCACATTCGCGATAGTACCAGTAGATGCACAGGCCGGAGAAGCAGGTGCTGAAGCTCAGCAGTATGAGTATGGGCAGGTTCCACCACAGCGAGGCCTGTGACGACTTCAGATTGCGCACGGAGAGCAGACGTTGCACTTGAGTCTGATTGACGCCGTAAAGGGCCAGATAGGTGGCAGAACCACCAATAATCTGCGTCCACCAGGTATGTCGTGTGGTGGGATCGATACTGAAGTCCAGGAACTCGATGCGACCGCCCTGCTCTGCGGCGTGCCAAATAACGTCGAGGCCGCCCGCCTTGATGCCGGCGCAAATGATAACGCTGAAGATGGCCGCAAACATGAGCAGCGACTGGAAGACATCGGTCACGAGCACCGCCTTCATGCCACCAATGGTCGCATAGAAAGTGCACACAACACCAATGATGATAATCGAGAAGACCAGACTCAGGCCGGTGACCGCTTCCAGCGCCAGGGCGGGCGCGTACAGCACAATGCCCATGTACAGCACCGTCTGCAGCGAGAAGGCCAGCGAGGCGCACAGGCGAGTGGCGTAGCCGAAGCGCAGCTCCAGATACTCGTACACGCTGGCCGTTTTCAGGCGATAGAAGACCGGCAGTATGAGATAGGCGGCCACAGGCGTCGTCAGCACATACGATATATTTATAAGCACGAACATTGTGCCATGCTGATAATTCTCCGTGGACACGCCGAGCAGTGTGATGGCGGACATGAAGCTGGCCATTAGGCTGAATGCCACGGGCAGTATGGGCATGGAGCGATCGGCGAGCAGATATTCTTGTGTGGTCTTCTGTTTGCCGCCCGTGAAGCGATAATAGATGCCAATGCCCGCCGAGATGGCGAGCATCGCAAGGAAGATCACATAGTCCCAGGGGCCGAAGGAGGCCATTGTGTGACCGGGTGTGTGGGTGTTAGGCTGTTTGCTTTTTTTTTGTTGTGTTGTGATTTTATTTGGTTTGCTTCGTTTTTGATATGATTCGTTTATTTCACGCGCTCTTCATGATTTCGAATTATTTTTTATTATTACGCTATTTTAAAGGATTTTAGCTAGAAACGATTTAAGCAATTATTCTTCAAATGTTCTTTTTTAGCAAAGAATGACTGGCGACTTTCTTGAACGATGTTACTTGAAAGTTTGGACAATGAGTACAAAAAACGGCGGATTGTTATAAACTACGTCATCACCGCTGATTGTAATTTTTGCAAGTTCGATCGTTAATCCAAAAAAAAAAGAATTATTAAATTCTTGTTAAAACTTAAAGAACTCTATTTTCAATTCGTTTTGTTGTTTGGGATTTAAGCTGCATAACTTCGAAGAATAATAATTTATTGAATTCGAATATCATCTTAAGGTAATTTAATAAAAACAGTTTGATACTCTTGCCCTCATGCTATTAGTCAACAGCTGACAAAACAAAACGAGCTTGATGATGCGTTGAGGTAACGGAAAATAGAACCACGCATAATTTTTAAGAAATATAAAAGGATTTTTGGAAATAATGGATTATTTTACAAAATTTTGTTGAAAATATATAGTTGCAACGAAAGGAGACGAAGAACGAATTCACTCGAATGAGGAGAAAATAAAAGCATCAGCTAAACGAAGAGAATCTTTAGGAATGACTCTGGGCTTTGCGGGGAAAAGTTCAGATATATTTGTCTATATATACATAATTGCGGCAATAGCATGTACATACTAGAACGAGGCTTAGGCTTAGCTTTCTCGCATTAACTGTGTGAGTCTGCTATATTTCAAGCATGCGGCCTAGAAAATTCAATCTATAGCCGTGTCCGAACGGAAAGCTTATTTATCTAGCTTTTTGCGAGAATCTTTTTATATCAAGTTAAATTATATTCTCGGATTATTGTCAACACATCACGAGAGATGGCGCTGCTTGCATCTTCATGCTTCAGAGGTTAAGCACCTATCCACTATGCCATGGCGGCGCCACTGAGAATTGGGCAAAGAAAATCAGCAATTTTTTACACTGAACAACACGCAACAAATTCAGCAAATTTGATCAATTTGCCGCTTGAAAGTGTTATACGTATATATTTCAGCTAGCATAACTTCTGGCGCACTGATTTGCAAACGCCATTAAAAGCCAATTTATTCTTATCAATGATTTATGAAGTCTCAAAAGTGAAAAGACTATCAGGCATGTTAGCGACAAATTTGATAATAGTTATTAACAATACAAATTGCACCGAAGATAAGCGGTCAACAGAAAGATTGAAAGGCGATTAGAAGCGATACGATTAAAAGCCCAAAAGCTAAAACATGCTTGTATTGTGCAATGTTGAAATAGAAAATTGGCGCTAAGCAATTTTTATATGTAGATATGGCATAGTTCTTGTACTCAAAACGAAATGACTAGACAAAAAAAACATTTGAAGAATAATTTAACTGTTCGAAAAATGTAGCCAAAAATGCCATAAAATTTGGTGATCACTTTCGGCGTACATGAAATTCACTATATTACTTTTGACAAGGTGATTGAAGTCGTTGTAAGTTCTCGTTCTATGGCAATTTTTTTGTGTTTACACTTTTAAAAAATATTGATTAAATCGCAAGATTTGTTGTAGTGCTTTACGCGATAGGAACTTCAATGCATTGGCAACATCGATTGTTGCTGCTGCTGGCAACAAGTGTCAACGCGACAATCCGACAACGTATCTCAACAACCACCGTACCACTTAACGCTCGCGGCGCACAGTGCCTCTTCACTTGCTACTCCGACGCGCAGGAAGCGAATTTATGGCGACTTTACGGCTGCAACACGTGTGCCACATGCGACGAGCTACAATGAAATGTGCTTGTAAGACCGTGGCGTGCCGAGTTTATCGTCAGTCTAGCGACAGACCAGCGAATTTTATTTAGACATTGTAGTTGGACGTAGCGTTCGACATTGGCCAGATTAGTTTACGAGCTAAGAAGATATCGCGAGCTTAAGTAATCTTTATTGGCTTATTTGTGGCGTGGCGTCTCGCTGGTGCGTCGATTTTTTTATATTAAGAAGAGAGAGCAAGCAGCAACTTCTGCCACTGCCACTCAAGACTATTTTTTCCCGTTTGGTAACAGCACGACGGCAAAGTAACGCTCGATGGCCAAAATGTGTAGCAATTTCGTTGAGGTCTTTTTTGGGTGAGCACGCGAGCGGCAGCCAGGAAATTCTAATGTACGCGCGTTGTAATTTGTGTTTGGCACTGGAATTAATAAACTTCCGTGCGATGTACGTACGTACACTGGTGCTGAGCGCACTGCGAGATACTGTTTTAATATCTGCAAGATACACACAGCTACACGACAAATATAAACTAAACTATGCTCGTACCCGCCGGCCGACTCGAGAAGACAAAGGAGCAGCAGGTATGAGCAAAAACTGATACTGAATGAAGTAACACGAGGTGGAATACTCTGTTAACCGCTGCAAATGCAGAACGGCAAACCCCAAACGCAAGCAATTAACGCCAACTGGAGTGTGGCGATGTCAACGGCCAAGCGGATGAGCTACACTCTACGGCGTAGTTCGTAGCAAGAGGCTATTAATAAAAACACTAAACGACACTGAACGTAGGCATGTTCGAATTAGTCTTGAGAAATTTTCGTAATATTATGCGCCGCAGTGAATAAGTGCTCCGCGTCTGGTTCAAAGCCCAGCATAGCATAGCATCTGAAAAAAAAAATAATTTCTTTTTCAAATTGCGCGGCGCCATCTCTCCCGAAGAATTGTCAACTCTATGATAGTATTCCTTGCCATGAAACTATAGCTTCCAAAAACCGTTCGGATAAGACTGGAGAATAAATTTGTAGATCCCGCGAGAAATCTAGGCCTTACTATTTATTATTGAATATTCGTCCTATTATAAATATTCGTATTCATTTTGGCGCAAGCCGTTCGATTCGTATTCGAAAATGCCTAGCAGTAATGGAGCAGATATAGCAAGCAAACGTCATGCTGCTCATTTTACTTCGAATCAAAAATAAACGCGTTTGAAATTCAATTCGTCTCAAATCGATTTCGATCGAAAGCTACATATACTATGTGAAAAATTGTGGAACATGAAATATTGAGCAACTTGAGAATGTAGAAATTCTTGTTCCTATTTTACTTTTGATCGAAATTGAACGCAATTGAATCTCAATGAGTAATCAAATCAAATGCGACTCAAATTGAAATATGAAGACAGCTTATTGTGAGTTATATAAGCCGAAGTTGCAAATGCAAGTGTACAATTTCAATAAAAATTAATGAAATTTCAATAAACAATCGAATGATATTTCCTTAGGCATTGACAAACATTATATAATACACTAGATTAACGCGAAATACTTTCGGGTTGGTGAAATATGATTCTTTCATGTGAAAAGGAAATTTCCAAATTTAACAAAATCGAAAACAATTAAGATTTAACAAATTTGTAAAATACAAATAAATTAGAAATTTAAGCTTGCTTCATATTTTACATTCGAAGGAAATTGATTGGAGTACACATTAAATTTTCATTGCGATCAATTTCAGTTTAGATCCAAAGCGAATGTGGAGCATGCCTGAGTTAGTTATTGATTTTATTTGAATTAAACTGACTAATTTTTCTTTTCATTATTATTAGAAATATTTTTAAATTAAATTGTAAAATGAAAACTAATTTTTTGTCGCACTTTTCACTCGCTAAATGTTACGCTCCATGTCAGCTGCGCTGAAGGTAGCGTAAACGCAAATGAAATGCTGTTAAATTTTATTGCCATTAAATAGCAGCAGTGAACCAACAACTACAACAAAAACGGCAGCAAAAAAAAACAAGAAACAAGAGGCAACTAATTGTTAACGCTCCCAAAATACATGAAAAGGCGCAAAGCAAAGCGTTTATTGGCAAAATACGCAACGGCAATGCGCCAGGAGTGCGGCGTACGACGAGGTAAAGGCAAGGCTGCAGGAAAAACAGCAATGGAGAATGCCGGCAATTTGTTGCTTCTGTCCCTGTTGTTGTTGCTATGTATCATCAGAGGCGCAGATGCTAGAATGTTTATCTTTTTGGTATTTCAGCTCTAGGTAAGTATTAAAGATAGATATGTACATATATCTGATACATTCATGTAAATATTTATTTGTCGCTCAATGCGCGCTCGTGTGTGTATTTGTTGTTGCATTTTGCTTCACTAGAGTTTTACTATAGCTTTTTCGCTTTGCGGCATTCTGTTGTTTTTGCAATTTTTTATTATTATTGTTGTTGTTGCTGTTTTATTTTCAGACCAACTGACTGAATTAATTAATAAAAATCATTGCCGATTGTACGTTTGCAAGCCAATAAAATGATTTCTTATTAGTTCGCCTCTACACAATATATTCCATCGAATTTTGTTTAGTATGGCACGTCGAAACGGCAATAATAAATAGCAACAAAATCTGCTGCGCCGAGCAGCGTTAAACATCAATCATTGGCGCGCAAACGAGTAAATCGTGGAGCATCGTGGCAAATCACATGGCAGTGCTAGCGATGAACGCCATCAGCATTGATTTGTGTGTGTGTGTGTGTGGCATTAGCTGGAACGCGATTCATCTTGGCAGAGTAGATAATCGCGTGGTAGTATACAACATTTTGGTGATGTTGCTTTTACACCTGGCTGAAGGATGAGAGCTCTCTAAAAGTCACACGACAGCTTCGGGCAAATTCAAACCGATTCAAGCGAAATGCTTATGCATGTTAAATCTTTCGAAAACCAAGAATTTGGCAATGTAATAGACTGATTATATTCGTGATACAATTTTGTAGGTAGAAACGATTTAAACAGTTCATACATTTGCCAAAAATAGTTCATAACCTTGGTTGACATGCACTTTAAAAGCAAACTATGCTAGCAATACCGTTTCAACCGATACAAACGTATAGCCAAAAAATCGTCCGATAACCGGAAATTGTACTGCTGTTTAACCGTTATCAACATGTACCGAAAACAACTTCAGACGGAACATTATCAAGATCAACTATTTGAAACCAATTGAAACCGAACAGCTTGCGTATCATATCATTTGCTTGCTTCAAGAAGCTCAATTTCAATCAATATATATAATTTAGTGATGTTTAGGCTTAGCTTTTTAATTAGATAGAATTTGAATCTCTTAAATGAATATGCAAAATCGACTAATCTCCTCTGAAAAACCTGAATACAACAACAAAAATAAGTTTTGTGATTGACAAGCATTGAAAAAAGGTCAACACTATTGCAACTTACAAAAAGAGCTATCAAAAATATGCGAATCAAAATGAAGCAGAAAATGTATATTTAATACAATTTAGGGTGGAAAAACCAATCGGTAGCACAGGCATATTAAAGCACTATAAAATCTGGGATTCCCAGTTTGTCTCTACAACAATAACTGATTTTCCTCTTTAAGTTTCGTTCCAAATTCCTTTCTTTTCGATTCTAATCATTTATGGATATTTTCAGCAATATAACCAAAATTATTATTGCCTGCTTGCTCGCATGTTTGTTATGAAAGTACTGCAAGATCAGCCGACTGATATACTACACGCACTTTATAATACGTCTACTTGCGGTTGGCTTTCTAGACAGCAAAGGAATTTTAAGATAAGTGTATTGCTGATGTAAGGCATATAAAAAGCATACAATAGACGACATGGTTACAAATATTAAAGTAGAAATAGGTTTTTTAAGAAAAAGATCATAAAATAGAAATATTTCACTTGGCAATACATATACAACCTTTAAACATTAAAGAGATCAAATTCTTTACAAAGAGTTAATGGTATCTATAGATTTAAAGAAAAAGTGCGGTAGGTGTGGTCAAATTCCAGAAACGAACAAAAATATGAAAAAATATTTTAATATGCTAGACCGGAAGTTACCTTTGTTTAATTAAAGAAATGTTTTTATTCTGTAAACCGCAATCAGCATGTTCTGGGGAGCATTGTATCATGCCTTCTTTAATATAAAAAAATATCTTCAAAGATTACCACTTCTAAGGCTGATATTTCAATAATCAGATACTCCAAATTTACATGGATAAATTTGATATTTGCTAAATCAGTTAAATTCACAAGCTCTTTCTGATCATTAATGTAATCTTTTAAATGCTACGGCCTAAAACCAAATAACAAATAAAGGGGAATCGCACTTACCGTCACTTGATACCAGCCAAAGCTGCTGGGCACTAATTTACCAAATTTGCCCCTAGGTATGGGCGAGCCCTTGCGTCGTGGACCTTGACCTGGACGGTCAACGAACTATTAAAAAAAGTGTAATATAAAGGAGCAGATTAACTTTAAATAAAGCAGCAACAAACAAACCTTCGAAGAGGAGGCCAAATCGCCCATTTCATCATCGTCCTCCAGACGCGAACGTATGCCGAGCTCGGCCAATCGTCGTTTAATAACACCACCAGTGCCACCCTCCTTTGGACCGAGCAGTGAGGGCTTGAAGCTGACACGGCGTGTATTGCGAGCCTTATTATGGTCACGATCACCACGATCACGATCATCATGTTCTGCATAATTCAAAGAAATGTTAAGCCATTTGCAATTTGTGGTAGTCCAAAAATTTCACAATGTCAAATGCTAGCACAAACTTACCATTATGATAATCTTTGAGCGAGGAAAAACGTGAGCCACCACCACCTCCGCCGCCATTATACATATTACGTGGTCCACCGCGTTTAGGCATTATGCTTCTTTTGTTGTAAAAATTGTCTATATTTTGCTAACTTTTAGTTAAATTGCAGTAAATTGATATGAAAACAATGCGTTTTTACGAGAATTCGTCGCAGTTTGTTCTCTTCTTTTCTTTTCACAGCTTTCTTACTCCTTCGTTTTTCGTGTGTGTGCGACCTGTCACTTTGCTGTAGGTTGGCGGCACTGAATTATTTTATTTTTCAATGTTTTCAAATTTTCAGGAACACGGCTAAGTTTACAGCCGACGCAACCAAGACACAAACCATTTATTACTACCTGCCATATTAGTACATACATGAGGTTTCTAGGTTGCTACACGTGCTATGCAATGAACACAGTGTTGCTTAAACTGCTGCCACAGTGCTCTTCAAACCGCTCTATTGCATTATTCAAAGTTGAATATCCGTTATCAAAATTACAAATTAATAAAATATGAAATAATGGGACATTTCTAAGTGACCGATTGCAATATAAATATTGCTATTCATAAATGAATTATTGATGAAAAATATGCTCAATTTTCCACAGCTAATCGGTCATTCGTTTACATCGCTTTACATTATTTTATCCATTTTATCCCAAGATATCCTCGTAAAATTTTTCTTTGAAAGAAGAAATTCATCTCATAACATACATAAGTGCTATGTAATTTTGTATGATATATGTAAATTTCATAAGAATGAAAAAAGTGTTCCCCACCTGTAATAATATTGCATTACAATAAATTATTCCACTGCAAAATTACGCGTGCAGGCCTCAGGTCACGCTACTTTTGCACATCAGTATGTAAATTATTCCATGAATGAAAAAATGTTGACAGAAATAGCAATAGACCTGTCGATCGTAGTGCAATCATTCTGATATCGTAAGTGCAAGTGCACTTAAATAACTTCCGATCGATGCATAATAATCGCAAGTCGATCTCTTGATTATACATTTACGAGCTGTCAAAGTGATAATAAACGATGCAAATTGACTTCTTCCATTGAATGTAAATGACCCAATATGGCGCTTCAGCCGCCGATACAAATATACAACTCTCTTTAATCAATTTGTAGTAACGCTTAGCGTAATTGAGAATGAAAATTAAAAAGTCAACAACAACAGAACACACAACAGCAACAAACAATCACTAGAATTGTAAGCACAGGAGATAAATGCGTAATCAATTAAATTTATTGATAAATTAGCGCCGCACGTGCAAGATCAACAACAACAAAATGAGTGAGCTAATATTTGCTTGCAAAAACCAATCGAAATGATTGCAACAAATCGAATTGTAACACATTACAGGGGCACCATATTATGCGATCTCCACAAGTGAGCGAGTGCTATCGCTCGCAACAACAACAAGAACAGTTCGTGCATCCGTTGGTGCTCGTCTGTGAGATAAAAAAAAGACGGACAATGCAGCTGAGCACTGTTGCCAATTTAATGTTTTATCCGCCAAATAACGGCTTGCAGTCGAAGTTTTATGGAACGGTTAGTCACGAATTAGTTTCCCCAAAAATTTAGAATCATCTTGTTTCTTCTAGCAAAGGAATACTTTTGCTCATAAAAGATCGCTTTTGTAACTATTTTTTCCCTGCTATCCGGAATCATGGTATACTTTTGGTGAAACAAAGAGAGTTTTGCCGATCTTCGTTGTAAAAATTAGACAAACATTTAATGTCGTTTTGAGATCTTCAGTTTTGCGGTTATTCCTTAACTTTGGAGACAGAGTTAGCACATATTATTGCTTAGCTCTATTTAATTTAAAAATCGTAGTATTGTGAATATTTCAAGAGATTGCAGTTCAGTTTAACGAATTTCGTAGGAACTGAGTTATGTACATACTTATTTTGAGTGAAATATGAAAAATCTGAAGGCGAATCAGCTTGGAAAACAAAGGCAAGTCCATATGTAATAATTTATTTACCAAATATGCTTTTTATATGGTTAATATGTCGATTGGCCTTTAGATTTTACATCATAATATCATAAACAACAATTTTTTTAATGGAGGATAGTATTGATTCTGGTTGCTCGCGCCTTTACTCTCGAAGACAAATTCAAATTCAAATTTTGTTTGTTCGCCAAGAGTTGACTGTACTGGAGCTAAATGATGGGGTCTAAAGCGCGAAGAGTGCAGCTTGTTGAGTAGCGGCGACGGCGGCTTTGGAGCTACTACTAGTATGCTTCTTCTTTTTATTCGCCTTTATGTTGTTGTTATTCGTTTATTCTGCTGTGCTGCTTTTTGTTGTTACTATTCATATTAATTTTACAACAACAACAAAAAATGCAGAGTATACGTTTTTTCATATTCCTTTTACTTATATTAAGCGAAATATTTTTTACTCGCTGCGGAGAGCGCGTATTCAGCGTCAGAACACAGAGTCAGAACAACAACAACAACAGCAGCCCCAACAGCAATAATGAGCACAACAACAACAAAGCGCTGTGTATAAAATGAGACCGGATTAGCGTGACGTCGCTTAAGCTGGCTCCAACGAAGAGGCAACACTGCGTCTGAGTCGAGCGGCACAGTTGCGAATGTACGTTGAAACGGGAAACATATGGGGCGCACGTTGCACTTTACGTTAAGTTACGGTAAATAAAAAAGGGCAAAACAAAACAAACAACAATAAAAGAGCGGCAATCAAAACAACAACAAAAACTCTAAAAGCAGCAATTGCAGCAAAGAAGTTAAATCAAAATTATCTTTGCTTTTCTTGGCGTTTTTATTTAATTAACGCCAAAGAAAAATTTGTACAAGTGTGCCAAAAACAAACAATAACCACAACAAAAAGAAACGTAAACGATAAATTTGTTTGCGTAGTGCAGCCAGCCGCCAAACTGAAAGCGTAAAATAATAACAAATCTCACAGAACAAACATAAAAGCAAATATTCCAATACAAAAAAAGACAACAACAACAAAAACAAATGAAAAAACATATTTGGCACATTTTGCAGTTTTCAATATGAAATATTTTTGAAGCGATCGCTTTGAGGCCGTGTTTAAGCCGCGCCATAACAGCTGCTTTTTTGTACTTTCTGTCAGTGGGTCATTTTGGCACCTTGCACAATGGCTTTTGTTTACAGTTTGAATAAATAATAAGTAGAACAGCTCTATAAGCTTCGCTTTTGACTGAACACAGCGAAGAAGCAAAAAATGTGAAGAGTGCATTGACCTTTAGCAAAGAAAGAAAAAAGCTACATATGTATGTACATACAAAGCATACATACATATGTACATATATTAAAACCAATTGAATTGCATTCTTTGGCAATGCAGTCAATGCGAAAGAAATGAACACAAAGACCACAACAACAACAACAAAACAATGAGCCGCAAATGTCTGCAATCGAACGTGTTGTATTTACAAATTTGCAATTTTTTCGAAAGTGCGAATTGACATTAGAAAGTCAGAGGAGGAAGTAGAAGAAGAAGTAGAGACACACATGATGACGTTACAATACGGATATACATAATTTATATTTATAATGCGACTAAATCAGGGATGCAAAAACAAATACAATTTCCCTCTTTTCACAATAATTTTACTTCCAAAACTACTTTGATATGCCAATCGCCAATTAGAAGAGTTCTTTTATAGTTTTTTTGAATCCGTTGCAAGCTGGGCAATCCTGTTGCGTCTGGACTGATTTACATATGTACATACTTATATACATATGTATGTACATATATGTATGTACATAGCTTTAGAAATGAGTTTGGCACAAACTTTTTGATTTCATTTTGCACCCTTATTAAAAACTTAAAATACAAATTTCCATGAAATTAACGAGTAATGATTTTGTCGCTTAACAAGTCCAAGTCATAAATGCAAACAAATCAAAAACAAACACAACAACAACAAAACGCATGTAAAAACAAGCAACGTAGAACAACTTACATACATACATACAAACAAACCAATTATTTTAACCAGTTAACATTTATTTCGGATCAATGTTTGCGATCAGTTTCTAAACACGCTTCGTACGGTTCAAACGTTTGCACGGGTAACGTGGCTTGTTTACATATACTCCGACTGTTTGTTGTTGCATTTTGCATTTGAATGTGCAGCTGAAAATATGCACTTTTACAACAACAAAAATAACTGAAACAAATTGCTATATGTATTAGCAACAAATTTGAATTGCCGCCGCACGTACTCGTTTATGTTAATTCAAACGCGTCGCCGTCGCCGCCAAAATAACCGCTGTTACCTTTGCCGCCAACGTCAGCTCAGCGGCAACGCGCTTAACTGTGTCACTAGGTCGTTTACCGCCGCCCGTTGTTTCATTGCATTAGGTTTAGTTACGTCGCGACGTTACATTAGAAATTATTTGCGCCATACGTTGCTGCCACTACGCCCCCCTGTGCGACTACGCATGATTTTCGAAAAACAAGAATAAAACAACGCGCATACAACAACAACAACAACTTGAAAAACCTGCAAACGCCGCGCATTCGCAAATTCACTAGTATTTGTTGTTGTGTTTGTTTTTGGTTTCGCACAACGAGCACAGCCGAAAAGCCTCAGTGGGCAGCTCTGCCTGCCATTCGTTTGGCTGCTACGAAAATACACTTGCCGTTTGTTGTTATTGTTATATTTTGTTGTTGCTGTTACGCTCCACTTCCATTCTTTAATAGAGTTGCGTGTTTTTGTTGTTGTTGCTGCGCCGAATGCTAGTTCTTGTTGTACGTTGTTGTAGCTTCGTGTTTGGTTCGTGTTTCTCTATATGTTTGTGGTTGTTTTTTTGGCTTTGCAGACGTCATTGCTTACCTTCGAGCAACATAGCCAGCCAAAAACAAATAAAATACTAAAAATTACAACAACAAAAATAACAACATTGTTGTAAGTGTGTTTACTTTAGCAAAAGCCGCTAAACAGTGCTGCCAATCGTGTGCGTTTCCGGCTTACTCGCGTTTTTGCAATATTAGCAGTTTTTTGCTTTTTTAAATTTTTATAATGGAATTGACTTAAACCAAAAAGGTAAATATAGATTTTTTATGGAGCGTGCGCTTGCTGTCTCTCTCTCTCTTTCTCTTGCGCATTTAGCGCATTTTATTAGCGTACTTATGAAAACTGTTTAGTATAGTAAATTAGCGTGTTATAATTTTTTATGAAGTTCGCGCGTATTCAAAAAGTATGTAAGTACATATTATATTTTATATCTTTTTATTGCGCGTGTGACTGGCGGCGCAACTGATTGCGCAAAAAAAATACATATGTACATACATATGTATGTATTAATCATGCACTTTTTCTTTGATAGTCACATGCTTCGTTGGTGTACTTTTCGGATAAAATAGTAAAATGTCAAATATGTATGATAAAGTGACGAAAAGATATCTTAGAGTGGAACAAAAATACGAAAAATATCCATGGGAACAATAAACTGTGCTTGTTCGTAAAATATTTTAAAAACCTAAGAAAATAGTAAAAGAAATTGATATACGGGAACGCACCGGACCTACTTTCTTGGCTTGCTCAACTATTTTGCACAATGCTTGCTTTCTCTGATACAAAAACTTAATACAAAATTTTAAAAAATTGACGAATTACTCGAAAGACTTTTGTCGTACTTTTGGAAATTTTTCTTCCGCCTATTCCCTCATGGATTTTGGATGTGCAGGGTAAAGTTTCTGATTGCTGTCCAAATGGGGTTAGCCAGAGCGATCCTTGTCACTCCATTTCCAAGTTGACGCACAGACTTCACGTGGCACCTGTTGGGTAGCTGCTTGACATCTGTTGAGCAGTGAGCTAGTGTGTGCAGCGAAAGTGTGCGCAGAGTTTGGGTCCCAGTCACACTTATTAAATTTCCCAATGAAAAACCGGAAAACTTCTATTCCCTCGGGTTTCTACAAAAGTTCTTTGAAAAATAAGTACTGGAACAAAACTTTAAACAGTTCTTTTGTTTAAATTAAATATCGTTTATGGAAATATGCAAAAAGCTGTTTCTTTTTTGCAGAAAAACAAACTCTAACAAAGATGTCACTGACATTTGACATTTGTTTCTTTTGTTTAAATTTGCATCATCGTCATTCTTTTAAGCGCCGTCAGTATAATTTTAGCATCTTGTTTTATGTTGTTATAGCTGCGACATATCAGCAAACTATTTATCAATAATTTAATCAATTGAAAGCGTACGTCACAGCAAGTTTTTATTTATACAAAAGCAATATTTCTATGAGCATCAAAATCGTATGCATAATCAGTGCCATTTATCGTTAATTCATTATCTTCATGACGGAATCAACAATGATTTCGAAAAAACATATTTCTTTTAAAATAAACAAAGCTGTCACTTTCGAAGTTTAGTTGTACATAGCAAGAAACTCAAAGATGCCAATGAGAATTTTTTGAAGATCTCTTCAAAACTAGCAAAACATATAGAAAGAACAGAATGGTTTTGAACGAAGTACTACTGAACAAGTCACAATAAAATAGGCTTTTATAAGCAAAACTTTAAATTTTCTTAATTTTGTGTGCTATTTTCCATAAAAACTTTGCTTTCAAAATATTTATAACAAAACATTTGCTCTCACATATTCTAACTATCAGAAAATCAATTTCTTTGAATAATTATTTAGCTCACACTGATTCGGCAAAAAAAAATATGATGAAAATTGCAAAAAATTGTCAGTTATGACAGTTAGTTCGATTTTTAAAGCCAACATTATTTGATAATTTTTCTCCTCTTTCAATTACTACCTCACGTCTCTGTGCGCAATTTTTAGCGCATGAAATTCATTTCATTGCAATTTATTGTAGCTGAAGACCTCTGATTTTGCACTTATAAAATGTATTTCAAGAGAAAAATACGTGGCATTTATCGAATTGCATACAAAAAGATATTGCACATGAGCCGTTGGGTAAACATTCTCATATTAAAATAAATTTTACACGAAAACAAAAAAACAACAGGCATTTTGCTTGTTAAAAGTTCAAATATTTGCAAGTAATTACAATGCAAAGCGCTCACTAATTAATGCATTGACGTAATTTTTTATTTAGTGCCGATAACAATTCAGGCGATTTATTTCATGTTTTCCGCAATTCACAAGAAACATTATTTTGCGTCAGCTAAATTATAAAAGATCGCACATTTGTAAGTTTTATATATCAACGGCATGGCATATATGTAAATGTGGTAAATGTCATTGCCAAATTCAGACAGAGCGAGGAGGAAAAATAGCTACATAAGTACTGTGGCTCTTTCGAAATTCTTGTTGTTATCGTAAGGGTAACAGTCTATCGCAATCAAAACTAAGCAACAGCTATTGGAGAGTGGCAGTTCTGCTTCATCATACTTATTCAACATACTTATTCCACATACTGTGCTCCTGTCACGCCATCGCTAGAACTCGTCTGACCTCTTTAGGAGCGCCGGTCTTTTCAGAGCTCGAACAGATCGCGGAACTAAGCCTCTTTGGAAATTTGTGAAACACACCCAAATTCCGACAGATCATTAATTTTACCACTCCTAAACGGAACCCTAATTGATATCGCTAAGGACCCAACAGGGTCTATGCGTGGCCTTTTTAGGCAACCAGAATCAGAGTTGTGAAGAGTTTAATCAGATTTGATTTGAATCAGTGATTTTACCCTATTTGATTTAAAAACTGATTTTCCAATCAAGCATAGCCAATCGATTCATCTTTTTCTGATTCAAATCCCAATCGGTTTGTGGCCTTTGATTTATAAATCAGCCCTCACTAATCAAAAGTGAAAATCTGATTTACCAATCACTTGATTGAAATCAGCAAATTTAGCAATCTGATTTACCAATCTTGATTTGATTTCAAATCAAGTCTTGAAATCAAGTGTGCAAAAGGATGACAGAGCAGTAATAAAATGTATACTTCGAAATAGTACCAAAAATATCAAAGAATAATTCGTTCCTTAAAAATAAGAATAATTACTTGAAATCGTGAACAAATCATATGTAAATACAAACAACTTAAAGTAATACATTTATTTTATTGAAATGATAGTGAAATATGTAATTATTCGTTCATATTTCTACACCGAAAATTACAAGAAAAGTATTTATTTGGGAGGAAAAAAGTAACCCTGTTTCATATGATACTTCCATCAGTGATGTCAACGTTGTGAAATTCGTACCAGATTTTGTGCATTTTTAAAGCTGTTTATGAAAATGCATTTATCGTCTGATATCTATTTTAGTGCCATTGTTTGTTTATTTTGAAGACACTATTATTAGTCCGTAACACCTTTTCGAAGCAGTTTGCGTTCTGTGAAATTAACCTGAGTGAATCGCATTATTTTTAGAGGTTTGGAACACAAATAGGCATCACTGTCTCGCATCCGTTCTTAGCACCCGCACAAAAGAGGTAAACTTTTGTGCAAACCAGTGCCGCCACAAAAGTGTAATGAATTTCTACCTGTTGTCCCAGGAAGCATAACATGTTAAGTATAATATACATATAATATGTAAAATATATACATATGCATTAGTTAAAATTTAATGGTTTCAGCAAAAGAACAAAGTAATGTATTTACATATATACTCCTCCTATACATTCATATATTTTGAAATAAAAAAAACATAAATTGTTGTTTATTTCTTGTGCATACTATTTTGTAGCATCTTATACCTGCTACTCAAATCCACAACTTTCCTTATAATACAGAAAAATGCAGCTCTGTGTAGCTTACTTAATGTGGTGATTTGACCAAAATTGATTTGAATCAGCCCAGCGGCCAATCGATTGGTGCTTTTTGATTTTAAATCAAAATCAACTTTTTTGATTTGTGATTTGAATCAGACAAGGGCAAATCACTGATTTGAGTTTTTTGATTCAAATCAATATGATTGGTGGTGCCTGTTTGGAAAATCAGAAATTTAAAACGATTGGTGGAGTTGATTTTTAAATCAAAAATTTAAATCAGTTGATTTGTAAATCGATTTTGATTTGAATCTTTTACAAGTCTGACCAGAATAACCTAACCTAACCTAACCATACTTATTCAAAAGTATAATAGAAATATTAATTATATATTACGACTATTATAATAAAATTATATAAAAAAAATCTTTTTAAAAATAAGCTTTAATGTACTAAAAAGTAGAAAATAAATTTTTCCCAAGTCACCTGAATCTTATTATTAATAAAAGCTTGTGCGCTCATGTGTTCAATATTTGTCAACCAGTTATCACAATATTTTATTTAAATAATTTTTTGCAAATAGATTCTAGTAATGAAAGATATTTTGAATATGGATATTGAGCGCACAAGCTTTTATTGATAGTAAGATACAGGTGACTTAAAAACAATTTATTTTCTACTTTTTAGTACATTAAATAAATTAAAGCTTATTTTTAAAAAGTTTTTTTTTATATAATTTTTTTTTCTACTTTTTAGTCTTCCATAAATTAAATTTTAGAGCTCTGAAATTTTTCACAAAAAGAATTTAAAACTTGCAGAGCAGTACACAATATTTAGGGTATTCACAGTGTTTCCTATCGTCATATGTCATATCCTTAATTTAACAAATAATACGGCTGTGATCGACCCTAATATTCGTGGCATATTTGTGGCGCGATGAGTTGTTGTTATTTTGCTTGCAAGGCGCGGCGAGTAAGTTCCTATCGTTTTTCATTGATGTGTGGTGGTGTACCTGGTGTACCTATAATTATAAACTGAAACCCAAGTGTGTAGTTGCTTGAAAAGTGCCACGCCCCCTGTCCTACGCCCATAAAATTTTACCAGTGGGTCGAAGCATCCAAGAGGGGCCTGTATACGGAATTTCAATGCTGCACGACCTTTAGTTCCAAAGCTATTCTATATAAACGATTTTGTTTGTATGGGCGGTGCCACGCCCACTTGTCCACCGCCCGTCTTATTTTCCCAGTAGAAGGATATGGATATGTAGTAAGTTCCTACCGAGTTTCATTGATGTGTGATGTGTAGTTCTAAAGTTATACACAAATCTGGAGTTGATAAAAAAGTGCCACGCCCCTTATCCTACGCCCATAAAATTTTACCAGTGGGACGACACATCCAAGAGGCGACTGCATACGAAATTTCAATGCTGCACGACCTTTAGTTCCAAAGCTAATCGAGATCAAAAATTTTGTTTGTATGGGGGGTGCCACGCCCCCTTATCCAGTGCCCGTCTTATTTTCTCAGTAGAAGGATATGGATATGTAGTAAGTTCCTACCGAGTTTCATTGATGTGTGATGTGTAGTTCTAAAGTTATACACAAATCTGGAATTGATAAAAAAAGTGCCACGCCCCCTATCCTATGCCCATAAAATTTATTGATTCATGCATTGTCATGGTGGTTACGCATGTATGCAAAGTTTCAGATCTCTAAGTAGTCGGGAAGTGGGTGAAAAATTGATTACTAGATTCCACTACATACATACATACCTGATGTGAACCTAATATAAAGCTTATAAAAAAAGGGCCCACCTCAACGAACTGACGTCAATTTTACTAAACTATTTAATGGAATATAATTTGCAATACAAAAAACTAGTCAATTATAATTTCTGTGTTTTTTTACGCTACAATGTTATTTGATTTATTTGTTATAAAACGACTTTCAATTTTAATTTTGACGTCATTTTGTCTGGCAGTCAGTGTGCTAACATTAAATTGCATTTAATTCGTTTTTTATAGATATTTTTTTATAGCTGTCCTTGGTTCTAGCTGCTTTATGGCATATATGTATTCTCGCCAAGAGTACTTGGCTTTTGCTTTTTTTCTCTCTCAATAATACACAACTGACGTAGTGAAATTCTACTTTTAAAGCGAAACCAGTTTTACTACCATTTTTTGTTTGTTATTATTTTTGCACTAGATGCATACTGTAGAAAAAACTTTTAAAAAAGGCTGTGCAAAAATTGCTTAACGCTTTAATAGCTTGTGAAATTGTGCAATTGACAGCTGATTTGATTTTGCAATTAGTTACACATTTTTACAACTGTTCCTTCTATATGCACTATATATAGTATTTTTCTTGATTTGTCCATATGAATGCTGCGAATGGCCTTTAAACGTTCTGTGGAAAGTGTTGTGTGCACGTTTTTAATGCCTTTTGTGGTTAATTGATCCGGCATGCCGGTTTGTAGGGTGTGCATATGCATTTTTTGCAGCCGGATTTGAAAATTGCAATTTTTCCAATCAACACTAATTGCTAATGAATGGAATTTCGGTTAATTAAGAAAGTGAGTGTGTTTTTAGGGTTCCGTTCCCCTGAAAGGGAAAAACCGGGAACACTTAACACAAAAGTGACCTTTGTTTTCGGAGTGTGTATATAAAACGACCTTTTTTTAATCGTAGAAACCTGAAATTTGGCACGATGTTAGGTCTTAATAACCTAAATACATTTTCACTATAAAAAGTTAAGAAATATTTTTAGAAATATTTTTTTATAATTTTTAAAAGTTTTCGGGTCGGACAAAAAAAAATAAAAATATTTTTAAAACGTATCGTGTGGGGTATAGTTAGAAAGGGCTATGTCCATAGATTATAAAATGTATTTTATTTTTATTTTATGTAAACGGGTTAGGAAGATATAGTTAAAAAGGTGAAAAAACAGACCTGTCCCCACATGATCCCATCTGCACACACCATTTCTGAACCGAAAATTTTGATAAAATCAGGCTTACTAGGTATTGGATCACGCATGACTGAATGGCTGCCCCTTTTTTCGAATTTTTTATTTTTAAATTTTTTTTAATTTAAGATGACCCCCTCAGAAAAAAATTTTTGTTGTTTATATCGAGTGGGGTATCATTAGAAAGGGCTACTTCCATGGATTCCAAAGATATTTTCTTTATAATTTTCTGTGAAGTGGTTTCGAAGATATAGCACAAAACATCGAAAAAATGACCAAACCCCCCCTGGCTTTCTACATTTCTTAAGCTAAAATTTTGATAAAATCAGAGTTAGTAGGTCTTTAGTCATAGATTACTGGAAAACTGCAGCTTTTTTCGATTTATTTGTTTTTCTATTTTTTTAAATTTTATTTAAGATTACCATAGTAAAAAATTTCCTTAGCGAAAAATTTTTGTTGTTTACATATTGTGGGGTCTCGTTAGAAAGGGCTACGTCCGTGGATTCCTAAAATGTTTTTTTTATAATTTTAGGTGAATTGGTTTTGAAGATGTAGGTCAAAATGTCAAAAATTTTATGGCCAGACGGGCAAGGAGAAACTAAATTCGAAGGCTAAAAAGGGTATTTCTGGTACGGAACCCTCAGTGAGCGAGCCCGACTCGCACTTGACTGCTTTTTATGTTCCTGTCAAAGTGTTCAAATTAATATTAGTTAGTTTAGTTGCAAGTTGAAAGAGTGCATTTTTGTTAGACTGGCAGCATAGTTGTATATATTACTACTTCGTGCTTGCTTTGGTATTGAAAAGAATGACGTGCAAATATCGATATTTTATATTGTATATTGCAACCATTGTACTTACTATGATCAAGACCAAAGAGAAAGATATAACTCAAGAGCGTTCCTCTCGCTCTCTCGTAAATAACCGTTGTAGTTCTGTCCGCAGGCAATTTGTAGTAGATCCCATTGAGCGTTGCTAAATAAATTCTATTATCATGTTTGACAATGTTAACAAATTGAGCATTCCACTATTCCACTATGAGTTTCTACGAGTTTTGATGGAATCTCAAAGTTTCAAGAAGATGAAAATTTCGCGTTGATTTTCCTATGTATGAAATTTTATTGAATTCTCAGAGAAAAATCACACACTTCTTCCATTTTGATGGAATATTGCTTTTTGCGAGAGTAATAAATCAGTAATAATAGCTTTAGAAAACACTCGCAATGCGATTGTGGCAAATTAAGAATGGTCCACGAAACAGGAGCGCTCACAGTTTTATTTTACTATAGTGCTGAACAGACCTGTAAAAGATTCAAATCAAAATCGATTTACAAATCAACTGATTTAAATTTTTGATTTAAAAATCAACTCCACCAATCGATTTGAAATTTCTGATTTTCAAATCAGGCACCACCAATCATATTGATTTGAATCAAAAATCTCAAATCAGTGATTTGCCCTTGTCTGATTCAAATCAAAAATCAAAAAAGTTGATTTTGATTTGAAATCAAAAAGCACCAATCGATTGGCCGCTGGGCTGATTCAAATCAATTTTGGCCAAATCAACACAATTAGTGAGCTACACAGAGCTGCATTTTTCTGTATTAGAAGGAAAGTTGTGGATTTGAGTAGCAGGTATAAGATGCTACAAAATAGTATGCGCAAGAAAAAAACAACAATTTATGTTTTTTTATTTCAAAATATATGAATGTATACGAGGAGTGTCTGTATATAAATACATTACTTTGTTCTTTTTCTAAAACCATAAATAACCGAAATATCGAATTACGGTATGCGCGGAAAATAATCCTTCCAGGTAAAAGACGAAAAAATTATATTTGCACATATGATTACAAGGGTTCGCTGACGGTTGATGCACACATGAATGAGCAACAATCGACAACGAAGAGGTTCCCGGTATAGCAGATGCGCCCGGCATCCATTAGCAATATCCTTCTGAGAAAGGATCTATTGAACGGTACGCGTTTTACAACGCTATTAAATCATTAGATCGTTATCGCTTGGTTCTTTGTGGGTAGCTCTTATGGTATATGCACTAAATCCGTATGGCATCAGGTACTTAGGTACTGGATCCTGACGTGATATATGAATGATGTACGCTCTTGAAACTATAATATTATTTAATCGTCTAAACATAGTTATTTATTTGCTATAATTTATTTTTATTTTCCTGTCGTTATTCAATGTATCTTCCGCGGCTTTTATATTTTAAACATCTACAAAGTAATATACAAACAATATACATATCATTATGTGAACTTCTCGAAGAAGTAAAAATTCCTAAAGCCTTTTTATTGAATGAATTGAGGATTTTTTTAACATTTTATACAATACTAGCTGATCCACCCGGCTTTACCCGAGTGCCACATCATACGGGGAATCTGTGTATGTAGATTACCTATTCACGAAAACCTATTCTTCCTGTACATAATTTTCATATTATCAAAAAAATTCCTACCATAATTCAAATACATTTAAAAACAAATCTTGGAATAAAATAATTATTTTAGGCAGAACAACGTTTGCCGGGACAGCTAGTACATATATAAAACCCAAATTATGTAAAAATGTTTACGTGAATGCATGACTAAATACTAACAGAATAAAAAATTTTAATGTTGTATGACATGTAGTTTTAAAGGTATACCAAATCAAATATTTAAGTTGTATGAGGGGTGCCACGCCTCGTGTCCAATGCTCATCCCATTTTCCGAGTTGAAGGATACGGACATGTAGTAAGTTCGTAACGTGTTTCATTTATGTGTGCTGTATAGTTCTAAAGTTATACCCAAATGTATAGTTGATTGAAAAGTGCCACGCCCCTTCTCCTACGCCCATAAAATTTTACCCGTAGGACGAAGCATCTAAGAGGGGCCTGCATACGGAATTTCAATGCTGCGTGACTTGTAGTTTTAAAGATATGCCAAATCAAATATTTAAGTTGTATAGGGAGTGCCACTCCCCCTTGTCCCACGCCCCTAAATTTTTTTAAGCAAGAGGGCACGACTAAATACTAACAGAATACAAAATTTTAACGTTGTATGACATGTAGTTTTAAAGGTATACCAAATGAAATATTTACGTTGTATGAGAGGTGCCACGCCTCTTGCCCAATGCCCGTCCCATTTTCCGAGTTGAAGGATACGGACATGTAGTAAGTTCGTATCGTGTTTCATTTAAGTGTGCTGTATAGTTCTAAAGTTATACCCAAATGTATAGTTGATTGAAAAGTGCCAAGCCCCTTGTCCTACGCCCATAAAATTTTACCCGTGGGACGAAGCATCTAAGAGGGGCCTGCATACGGAATTTCAATGCTGCGTGACTTGTAGTTTTAAAGATATGCCAAATCAAATATTTAAGTTGTATAGGGAGTGCCACTCCCCCTTGTCCCACGCCCCTAAATTTTTTTAAGCAAGAGGGCACGACTAAATACTAACAGAATACAAAATTTTAACGTTGTATGACATGTGGTTTTAAAGATATACCAAATCAAATATTTAAGTTGTATGGGAGGTGCCACGCCCTCTTGATGAATCGAAAAATTTTATATACAGTCGCCTTCCTTTGGTCTTCAACAATATTGGTATAAAGTTTGGCTGAAATCGGTCAACGCGTGTAGCTTTGTATAGCCGGACAGACAGACAGACAGACAAACAGACAAACAAACATTCATTTTTATATATTAGATGTATGTTTATTTGCTTAAAATAGTAATAACATCTATAAATCAACACACGGCCAATAGCAAAAGCATGTCTTAATGCAATATACATAAATATTCGTAAAACTATTTTTGCTGGGTTTTTTAAGTCGCGGACCAATTCCGAATTATAATTTTCATTGGACAAATAGATATGCTGAACACTATTCACGTCCATTGAGGCACTCATCTGCGCTGAATATGATTAGCTGGTAATCGTACAAGGTTGTGCACAAAAAATTGAGCGGAACGAAGTTTTACCAAAACTGTGTGGCTGAAGAGTGTAGTGGCGGAGTGTCGGCTTGTTAAAAAAGTATGCCATTTGCTGGCCACGGTTTTGATATACAATCCACAGGCACGTTGATTTACAGAATCCCTCGATATGATATTTTAAACAATTATTTCTTTTAACAGTTGTTTCTCTTAAAACAGAAATATATAGCGTTAAATAAAACTTTTCACAAATGTCTGCCTTTTCTGTGCGGTTGCTAAGCAATGGATGCGAGACAGTGATGCCTATACTTCTTTCAAACCTCTAAAAAGTAATGCGATTCACTCAGGTTAATTTCACAGAAGGCAAACTGCTTCGAAAATGTTACCGACTAATAATAGTGTCTTCAAAATAAACAAACAATGGCACTAAAATAGATATCAGACGATAAATGCATTTTCATAAACGTATCAGCTTTAAAAATGCACAAAATCTGGTACGAATTTCACGACGTTGACATCACTGGTGGAAGTGTCATATGAAACAGGGTTGCTTTTTTTCTCCCAAATAAATACTTTTCTTGCAATTTTCGGTGAAGAAATATGAACGAATAATTGCATATTTCACTATCATTTCAATAAAATAAATGTATTACTTTGTTTGTATTTACATATGATTTGTTCACGATTTCAAGTAATTATTCTTATTTTTGAGGAACGAATTTATCTTTGATATTTTTGGTACTATTTCGAAGTATACATTTTAATACTGCTCTGTCATCTATTTGCACACTTGATTTCAGGACTTGATTTGAAATCAAATCAAGATTGGTAAATCAGATTTGGAAATTTGTTGATTTAAATCAAGTGATTGGTAAATCAGATTTTCACTTTTGATTTGTGAGAGCTGATTTATAAATCAAAGGCCACAAATCGATTGGGATTTGAATCAGAAAAAGATGAATCGATTGGCTATGCTTGATTTGAAAATCAGTTTTTAAATCAAATAGGGTAAAATCACTGATTCAAATCAAATCTGATTTAACTCTTCACAACTCTGGTGCTGAAGTTGCCAGATGGGAAATTTAGAAGGAAACTGTGAATACCCTAAAATTCATTTGATCCATTACCTCCTCGGAACGAAACGGTTTGGTAAATAATTTTATATGTAAATATGTATGTATATCTTATGAACGACGATATACAGACCTTGATTAAATAAAAAAATAATAAAAATGAGTGGACGCTCATAACTTGATCAAGTTATTTACGAGAAAGAAAAAGGAGAAAAAGTGTTACGAATATTAAAATTTAATCCTATAAGATGTTGATAAGCAGAGTATGAAAAATATACAAAAGAACATAATAAAATTAATAAAAATAAAGAGAACAGGAAAGAACAATAAATATGAAATGAATTGGGTAAAAGTTGACACAGATAAACCAGATTAAATCGGTAGAAAGCAGATAACGGCGTCTGTGTTGATAGGTTTTTATTGAAGATATAAATTTTGTGTTTAATTTCCGTCTTTTGGTAAATATTTTGTCTGGAATGTAATCTCGGTTTAGTCTGGGATTTTTATGAACTATTATGTGCTTATAAAAGTCATATGCTATTTGGGCGACATTTATCGTCATTTATTTATAATTATTTCGTAAGCATAAGCATTAAATTTGATTAATTAAATTTTTTCGTTATATCTTTTTGATTCTATTTGCAGTTATCTTAAGCCGTTGGAGTGTGTGCCACGTGCCGATATGCTAAGCGATTACAATTAGTCGAAATCGATAACGAGGAAAGGAAAGTGAAATGTAATATGTGCGGCGTGATTAACAAATCTTAAATGCAATAAAAAAATATAAAATATATACATGCGTGTGTTTTACCCCCATGGCAATTTGTCAATTCATAGAGCGAGCGTGAGATCGCTTTGTGATTGTGTGTGCGGGTACTTACCTTTTTATCGCAAAGGAGTATTATTTGTTTTTTTCCGATCATAAATATTTCGTGTTTTGGAATTTTATTCGCCAGCATTCACGGGTATTATTTATTCGCAATGGGTCATCGTCAAGGTAAGCAACTTTCATCATTTTATTATATTGCATTTATGCATTTCAAGTTTGCGTTTTATAAAATTTCAATATCAATAATTTTATTTAAATGCTGTTAACATAAATTTTGAAAATTTGTATTGCCGACTTGATAAAAAAATTTTTTGTTTGCCAATTGAGCTTTGGCGATTGTGGCAATTTTTTGCTCGTGATTTTATATAAACCGGAAATCCTTGATTAATGACTTCATTGAAAGTTACAAACTTTTGACAAAAATGTCATAAATTCTTTGAAAAAGTTGAAAAGCTATTGATAATATACTGCTATAAATTTACAACGAAACTATTTCAAGTTTCTATCGACATAGTATTCTGGCCGCGCAGTCACAATCAGTTGTCACTTCAATTGCTACTTGACGAACGTAGACAGTTGCAGGAAATGCAAAGAAGCGGGTAGCAGGGAGACCTTAGAGCACATACTCTGCTCCTGCCCCGCCATCGCTAGAACTCGTCTGACTTATTAAGGAGCGCCTGGATTTTCAGGGCTTGAACAGTTCCCGAAGCAAGTTATCAATTCTGACAGATCATTCGTTTGACCATTCCTAAACGGAACTCTAACTGGTATTGCTAAGGATGGGTCCTTAGGGTCTATGCGTGACCTTTTTAGGCAGCCAGCTTAACCTAACCTAACCTCAATTGTTCCTTTCCAACGGAAAAGTTATGAATTTAAGCAGAACATTGAGTTGATATTTTTTCGACTCTCGCCAGAATAAAGCTGTAAATTTTACTCAAACTGTGCTTTGAAACTGCTTAGGTTTTTACATAAGAATTATTAAAACGAAGTATTTTAGGCCAAAACTCACGTCCACCATCTGCTTCTTATTAAACTTTTGCCTGTTCGTAAAGTTCCCTTAAAGACCAGGAATATTTATGCTTTTCTTGAAAAGATATGCTTCCCTGCACTAACGTCATCAACAATATTAATCAAATCAGTCGATTTCTCTACTAAGTGACCTTGAGACGATCTTTCAAAAGTGTTTGCGAATTAACCTTGAACGATTATTTCCACAGAGCAGGCATAAAAAAAAATACGACTAATGACCCCCATTTAAAAGCTGATAATAGAATTTCCAAATTGATAAAATAAAGTAGACATTGCACCATGAGATATGGGCATTCCTGCAGTTTTTGTTGAATACCGACAATATTTTAATTAATTGTAGAAAAGGGAAGGGTTTTTTAAGAATGCCACAACGCACAAAATTTATTTATGCCATGGGAATTTTTCAATACGTGGAGAACTATTAAAATAGACCTCTCGCGTTAGCTCGGGAGCTTAACTACTTGATATACAATCTAAATGCATAACCATAATATCATCTGCATAGATCTAATCTAACTTTGCATAACATTTTAACTGTTTTAAAAGTATTATTTATTTCATCTGTCTGAACTTGATGGTGCCTTTGGGCCATCCCCCTTTTTAAATGGTGGGTATTCTCCTTTTTCAAAGAAAAGAGTAGGGGTCATATAGTCAGAATTGACTACTTGTAACAAAATCAGAGTTTAAAGTTGTTTGGTGAATTGGTTATTTTAACGAGATTCTAGTGCACCTTTTCTTGAAACGAACTAGCACAAGGTTTCCAGAACTACTGCACCAAAGCCGCCTCTTTTTTTCAGTGTTCTACAGCCCTGCCTTATATCTGTAGTAGCATTTTTATCTCATTTATTTACTATTATCCATTCAGAAATTTCAGATAGCATGATTAAGAAACAATACTATAATACTTTTCAAGAATTTAATTTCGCAAATACGAGCTACATTCATTGATTCATTTCTATTTACGTCAGTGAAATTTCTGAGTTATTTCAATTGTTACTATCTCTCCTTTGTTTGGGAAATGTCAATTTGTTTATGTTTATGGATATTTCCAAGTAAAACGCTTGATATTTCCACAAAATTAGATATTTGATTGTGCGTTTGTTATTGTTCTTTTTTAGGGTTCCATTCCCCTAAAGGGAAAAAACGGGAATTTTTATAGGATCCCTTTGGTTTTCGGAGGTGTGTCCTTTTACAAACAGACCATTTTTCGACGTTGACTTCTGAAGTTTTGCATGGTCGCCTTAATGACGTAAACATACATATTTCCGTTGTGAAAGATTGTGAAATATTTTTAGAAATATTTATTTCCTAATTTTCTTATTTTAGGGTGGGTTAGTTAGGTGGGTACTGTATCGAGTGGGGTGTTGTTATCGATCCATCCTCCATCCATCGGCAGAAGCCGACTAGGTTCTGCTAGATTTCTTTAGATGAAATTTCGATAAAATCAGGGTTACCAGCTATTTGATCATATATTACAATAACCTGCAGGTTTATTATGTTTTGAAATATTTGTTGTTGTATTTTTAATGATGGTAAGTGTGCGCCCTCAGACAAATTTTTTTATTCTTTATTATTGCATGGGCTATCGTTTGAAAGAGCGACTTACAAGCATTACATACATATATGCATTTTTTAAAATAATATTTGCTGAATCGGTAACTAGAGCTCGACCGAACCCGAAATTTTGGCCGAGACAGAGACCGAGCGTTCGGCCTTTTTTAATGTTCGGCCGAGACCGAGACCGAACCTTTCGAATACATATGCAAAAAAAAGAAGAAGAATTTTAATGAAAAAAAATTTATACATTTTTAAGAAAAAATACATTTTATTATAAAAACCAATTCTTTTGAGGTATAAATACCTACATTAAGCATCTGATGTATGAAAAATCAATAAAAAGTATTATTAAAAAATTTAAATTTTGTTTAAAACTATACAATTTGTTCCTCAACTGTTCGGCTAAATACTCGGCCTTTTTTAGCCGAGACCGAACCGAGACCGAACCCGAACCTTTTGGCCGAACTGTTCGGTAACCGAGACCGAGCGTTCGGTCGGGCTCTATCTGTAACCCTGATTGTGGGAGCTCGACTTGCGCTTGACTGCTGTTTTAAAGCGAATTGTAAATGAAATTAATTTTATGAAATTAAGGGCCAGTTTCTCAGTGGATGTTTAAATCTAATTTGCGAATTGAGTTTAAATCTAGTTTAACTTTTCTTGAGTTTCACAGTGCATTTATTTAAATACGGAATAATGAATGGCAACTTCGAATATTTGACAATTGAACACAGCACAACTTGCCAAAAACATATGTTCAATTGTTCAATTATGGAGGCAGCGCGAGCTAAAAATTTTTCGTCGGCCGAAAGAAGTGAATTATTGGATATTCTTCAAAGAATCCACAGTTTATATTATTTATAATACTACGGGATCATTTATATGTGCTACACCATGCAGTTGTATGTTTAATTTGGCCGCTTATAAATTGCAATATTGTCGACGCAGCTTGCTTGCTCATCCGAAATCAGCTGTTTATTTGTTTTCGATTGCAACTCTGTGCCGTACTTAAATGCCCACAACCGGGCATTTAAATTGTATTTAACTTCCCACTGTGAAACTGAAATTCCCTATTTAAACTGCAATCAGAGTTTAAACATCCACTGTGAAACTGGCCCTAAATTTTGTAGTCTTTTTAAACTAGCCAACCCGCGGTCCGCCTTGAACATTTATACAGGCCAATCTTCCAGCTATTTCCGAACATTTTCCATATATGCGGCCAGCGAGATCATTTGGGTTGGCCACTTCTATTTTAAACACTTGAATTTTATGCGAACAAACCAAGCATTGCAAACTAATGAGGGCCAAAGATAAATTTTAAATGAGCGAGTGAGTGACTGAGGGCGGGTTTCACAGTGGCTATTTAAATCTAATTTGCGAATTGAGTTTAAATCTAGTTTAACTTTCCTTGAGTTTCACAGTGCATTTATTTAAACACGGAATATTTGACATTTGAAGGTGTGTGTTCAATTGTTCAATTATGGAGGCAGCGCGAAGTCAAATTTTTTTGTCGGCCGAAAGAAGTGAATTATTGGATATTGTGCAAAGAATCCACAGTTTATATTACTTATGATACTACGGGATCATTTATATGTGCTATACCATGCAGTTTTATGTTTAATTTGATCTCTTATAAATTGCAATTTTGTCCACGCAGCTTATTTGCACATCCGAAATCAGCTGTTTATTTGTTTTCGATTGCAACTCTGTTGCGTACTTAAATATCCACAATCGGCTATTTAAATCGTATTTAACTTTCAACTGTGAAACTGAAATTCCCTATTTAAACTACAATCAGAGTTTAAATATCCACTGTGAAACTGGCCCTTAAAGTTTGATTTTTGTGTGAGTCAACCAATAAGACCACTTTTTTAATAGAAGACCAACTCTTTCGTCCGTATGTTTAAATTGACACAAATTTCTGCCGTTTTAACGTAATGTCTTTCAGAATTTTTTGATTTAAGTATGCAACCCTGATTGTGGGAGCTCGACTTGCGCTTGACTGTTTTTTTTAAACAAATTTGTAAATGAAATTAATTTTATGAAATTAAATTTCGAAGTTTCTTCACACATGAATTTTAAACGAACAAACAAAGCATAGCAAACTAATGAGGGCCAAAGATAAATTTTAAATGAGTGAGTGAGTGACTGAGGGAAGGAAGGAAGTGTGATTAAATAAGTTACACACCCGTCTCGTTCACGAAGCCAGCATTGAATGACGTCAATGCGCAGTTGAAGCGCTGTACAAAAGGGCGGCGTTTTTTTAGAACCGACATTCCTTTGTAGGAGGGAGGCACCTAAACAAATCTGGAAATTGTTTCGCCACGCTTAATTGCATCGAACGATAAGCCCCCGTAAAAACAACAGCAATATTGCGCATATAAAATTATGAAATGCGTAGAGCGTTTTTATTAGTTTGCCCATAATATTACTTTGGAAATACAATATTTGCAATTGCTCATGCTCATGCGTTTTGTTACTATTTTTATGATTTTTCTTTCTTTTTCACTTTTTTTATAGCGTTGCTGAAATTACGCCCACAAATTCGGAGTACTTAATTGATTCGTCAGAAATGCGTGTGAAATTAAACGGAAATTCTTGAAATGTCGGTACAAAACAACAACAACAACGTTTAATTGGAGAGGGAACAAAATGATGCCGTTCAATGTACGTCTTCAATGGAATGATGTGGAATTGGAACGACAGCAACGCTGTGCAATTTAAAGCTTGAACAAATTTTAATGCAACGAATACATTTAAAAGGAAATTTTTTTTATCAAATTGAGCAAATTTTGTAAAACTAAACAAAATAAAATCTTATAAAAATAAAAGTGAAACAAATAGTGATTCTTTGTACGCAGTATAAAATAAAAGTTGCCACTTTAAAAACTTCGAAAAATGAAAAAATTGTCTGCGAAACACGAAAATGAAACACAACAAAACTAACACACTGAAAAATTTATAAAAAAATATGTGCATAACAATATAAAAGTTTTAAAAAATAAAGCAGCAATGTGTGAATATCGAAAATGGCAATTTTCTGCTGCTGTGTCTGCCAAAATTGTAGAAAGTAAATTAATGTAAAAGTCTAAAAAGTGGAAAAAGTTATAAACGATGCATTTATTTGAAATGCAGTTGATAAAAATTAGAAATATAAAATTACCTATATAAAATAATAAATGTAAAAAATTGCTGGAAAATGGTATTTGTATAAATTTAACATTCTTAGCAGAATTGATTAAAAGTGTTGGTTAAAGTGATTAATATGATATTACTAAAAAAGTATAGCGTATAAAAAAAATTTCCAAAATTGCATTTGCAAAACTTAAAAAGTCAGTAAAAGTATTTATAACGTGAAATAAATTAAAATTTTAACTCTCATTAGTGGCATAAAAAAATCAACAAATTGAAAAATTTTTTGGCAACGTCTGCAAATCACAAAAAAATTTATCGTCTGAAAGAATTTTTGGAAAATATCAAATGTAAACTTTTAAACGAAAAAATTCTGAAAGAGCGCGAAATATCAGCATATCAATTTTATAAAAAACCTTATGACTGCCAAGGGAATTGTATGGAAATGAAGCACTCTAAAATGGTTTTGAAACACTATCAGCTGGAAAGAAAGCTTCTATGGAAAGTGTGAAGTTTAACTCTTGTTTGTAAGATTAGTTGCAAGTTATTGATTAAAAGTGTAACTGCTTGCTATTGCCAAATAAAAAGGCTGAGTCTTAAATGCAACTTTGAGGCATAACTGTTGCTTATTTTCATTGGAACGTTTGAGAATGGCACACTTTTCTACAAACAATTGAGCGAGTGATATCAAATCAAAAATACACTGGCGCACTTGAAATTGAAACATGCGCACGCAAATTGCCACAAATTTCAGCTTAATCCAATTAGACCGACACAATTTATGACAAATTCTTGACATTTGTCAATTAAAGACAATGTCAAAATGCGCGTCAGCATGGCTGCACACGTCAAACAACAACAACAACAACAACGGTAAAACAAAAGAAGAAGCAGCAGCTTTAACGTGACTGTCGAAATATGACAAATTGTGTCAGAAGCCTATTTTGACAAGAACAAAAGGTAGTTGGCAACTGTCATTGAGAAGCGCCAAAATCATCAGCGCCAGCTCTTCTTCTTCTTTTGTGACAGACAAGTTGCTCTTATGCTAATTCTTATGAGAAAAAAGGCACATGCAAGAGAACAAATAACTTTTTTCTGAAACAATGTATCCAGAAAATGACAAATATTAATTTTCAGTTAAAATCATGCTACACGCACTGACGTCATGCTGCCGTTGATGATTTTGATTTAGCTGCTTACGATGACGACGATCATGCTGATCATGACAACGTCAACGGCTATGCTGAAGTTTTGTTGTTGCTGACAGTGGCCGTTGTTGAGCCAATGACGACAATACTTTTTCAGAAAATAATATAAAAAAAGAAAAAGAAGAAGGGGAAAACAAAATTCGGCGAAGATTACAAGCGTGCAACATGATGAACAAGACAAACTGCGACAGCAGCAGCGGCGAGGGGGAGGCAGAGAACAACACGATTGCTGCAGACAGCAGCGATAAAGCGGGCAAATGCATAGAAAAGCGCAAGTTGCAGCAGCATGCTGAGCGTGTGACGCTTCAAAAGCGACAGCACAACAGAGAGCATGCAACAACAACCACAACAACTGGAACAGCAACGAAAGCAGCAACCACAAGTATCGCTCTAAATGTCGGTACAGATTTCCAAAGACTGACAAACCAATTGGCAACAAATGAAGTACCGAGCGCAGGAGCAAGAACAACAACAACAACAACAAAAGTACCAGCAGCTGCAACCACAACAACAACATCTTCATTAGCTACACAAAATTTAAGTTCTACGCTGCATAGCAACTTGCAATGTCAGCCTGATGATTTAGCAACATGTAAACCAACAAAACCAGCAACAACGTTAGCAACATATAAAATGCCAGCAAAAACCGCAACAGTAGCTGGTACAAAACTGCCAGCAACAACAACTAGCAGAGTACCTAAAGCAATTAGAACAACAAGCACAAGACCAACAGCAGCAACAAATCGAGCAGCTATTTCTGGAAGGGCTGCGAGAACAGCAACAATTGTTCATGCACATACAACAGGCGATACAACAAGTCATCGAACAGCAAGCGGCAAAGCTATAATTGCAGCCAATACAACAAGAATATCAGCAATACCAACAACAGCAACAACACAAAGCGCTGAAAGCGGAAGAAGTGCTTCAAAAGTAACAACAACATTTGCGCTGCAATGTGCAACTCCAACAACAACAACAACTTTTGCTGCCCTTACAATTGAGCGTACGTCTGCAATGCCGGCCATCGGTGAAACTGATGAGACGACAACTATTGCTGCCAGCAGTATTAGGCAAGTGCCCAAATCGTTAAATGTGCCGACAACAATATCAGCAACAACAACAAAAACTAATCTAATCACTGCATCGCTAAACAACGCAAGTAAAACAGCAGCGACAACAACGAGCTCAAGTACAATCACAACAACAACAAATACAACAGCAACAAGTGGCATTAATACTGACTACTTTGCTCATGCCAGCAGCAGCAAAATCGACAACGATACTGCCGCTGACGCTAATGCTGTTGTAGCTGTAGGCGTTACAGGTGTTGCTGTAAATAATGCTGCTGCTGCCGCCGCTGGTGGCGGCGCGCCTCTGCTTGCTGCTGGTAATTTCCTAAGCAACGAACGACACGCTCAAATTTCCACTTCAACGGCGACTGACGCTAGCAAAATGACAAAGCCAGCAACAACAAAAGTGCCAACAAAAGCAACAACAACTACAACGAACCCCACAACAACAAAAACATTAACAACAAAGTCAATAATGAAGAAGCCGTCGCCGGTGCGCACAACGACAATGCCAACGTTCGCAACAAAAACAACAACAACAACAACAACTACGGCCACTACAATTCCATTTTCTGTTGCGGCCCCACCACTTTCAACCCCTTTCGTGTCGTTGCCAACATGCAAACCAGCAACAACAAAGCTACCAGTGAAGGGTGAAGCAACGTTGCCGTGCGCCGCGCAACAACCCGCGTCCGCTTCGGCATTGCCGCCGACGTCGTCTCATGTAGTAAAAAGTAAATTGACGACAGCAAAAAAGCCAGCAACAATGCAAAATTGCCCCGAACAAAACTCACAATCGCACTCACACTCGCCACCACAATCGTTTGTGAAACGAACGCCAACAATCACAACAAAAACAACAACAACAGGCGCACCAACACCAGCAGCAGCCGCAACAGCAACGGCACTCCAATCAAAATCAACGGAAAATAAATGCCCGTCAAAAGAACTGACAGCGTTTAGTAAGCAGAGAGAACTTGAAGCGTACACAACGAGCGCAGCCGAGACGCTACAAACGCTTGAAGTCCGCACGCAAAATTGGTTGGACGCCCTTAAACGGCGAGTACGCACGGAATTGTGGGAGTACGAGCAACAGCAATTGCTGCGACAAACAGGATTACCAGTCACAACAACAACAACAAGCACAACAGCAACGAGAAGTGCAAAGGAACTGGTAGCAACAACAGCAACAACCGCTGTAAAGGATCTTGAAGCTGTGCCTCTAGCAACAAATCAAACGGCAACCAAAACAACAACAACAGCTGCAGCAACGCCAACGACCGTTATAAAGCATTTGAAAGCTGCCGCAACAGCAACAACAACAGAAACAACAAGCTCAACTGCTGTAAAGGATTTAATAGCTGTGCAAATAAGCCAAACAACCGATGTAAAGAATCTTGCAAGTGTGCCAACGACAGCAGCACCAAAAACAACAACAACAACAATAGTTCCAACAAGCGCTGTAAAACAACTGGAAAGTGTGGCAGAAGCAGCAGTCAATTCAACAGCAACAACAATAACAACTTCGACTAGCACAACAACAACTGCAAAGGATCTTGTAAGAGATTTGGAGCAGCTGCAATTTGGCAGAATATCAGCAACAGCAACTGAAAAAGCACCTCAAAGTGTGTCAACAACAATAGATGCAACAACAACAACAACAGCAATACCATTGACAAATGTAAATAATCCAACAAGCGTGTCCACAACAACAACAACAGCAACATTGACAAGTCTAGCGGCTCGCAAGGCCAAATTGAAATTGGACTTCTTTGAGCACCACAACGTGTCACAGCAACAACAACAACCAACTGACTTCAGCGATCACGCTGCTCACAGCCAGCTGCCAGCACTGGCCATCGCGATCAGCAGACGCCAGCTGCGCCAGACGCATCAACTGAAATTGAAGATACCGCGCGAAAGGCGGGAATACACGGCGCGTTGTCATACGGAGCCGTGCTTGTCCAGCGGCACAGTATTAGCCGCCAACAGCTCCTCGATAGCACAGCGCAAGCTGCAACTGCAGCACAGATCGGACGAACAACAGCAGCTGCCAACGATACTGTTGAGTGCCACACAAACGTTTCCACGCGTGCAACAGCTGATCGAGAAGTTCAACGCAAGCAGTCGACAGCAACAACAACAGCAACAACAAAATAGCATGATCGTGGAGCCCAACAAACTGCCGGAATCTTCTTCAGACAACAGCGGCATGATCTCACTCAAGCCGGATGTGCTGGAGCAGCGTCACAGTCCGCTCTCCGACGAGGGCTGCAATTTGGGTCAGAGCCCTTACTCTTCGGACAATGAGGATAACGAGTCCATACGAACCGCCTCCACCACCATTGAGCGCTCGAAGCGCAAGGAGCGTGTGGCACGCTCGGCAAGCAGCGATTCCGCTCTCGGTCTGGAGGTGGAGGATGCCTTGGAGGGCGCTGGCGGCAACGCCGCGCCGCCGCAGAGCCCACAGCCACGACGCATGACGTTGACGGTCACCGATCTGCCGCTGCGGCCGGCACTGCTGCCACTGGCCGAGCCCACTGACTTGCCGGACTCGCCCACACCGGATGCGCAGCACGCGACGCTGCACAGTCTGATCGCGCAGACGAGCGTGCCCAGCAAGGTGCTGCTGGAGGAGCGCGTCGTCGAGATACCCGAGGATCATCATCATCGCCAGAGCAGCTTTAGCAGCGCCAACAATGCCAATTCCCTCTCCAATTCGCGACGCGAATCCGCGCAGAGCTGCATCAGCGACTATCCGAACAGCGAGTGCAGCGGCGTGCGCTACGTGCGCACTCCCTCCGTGGTCGTGTCGGACTACTCGGACGACGTGATGTGCGGCATAACGCTGGAGGAGATCGAGTATTTTCGCGCGCATCGCATGCGACGCCGTCGCTCCTCAATGGACACGGCCGGCACCGAAAAAGACGGCGAAGCGCACTCGGACGTTAGCGCCTCTTCGTCCTGCAGTAATCTGTACTTTTGCGGCTCGACGATTTCGGCGCTCGACGGCGCCGAGTGTTATGTCAATGGCAAACGCACGACGCTGGAGCGCAAGACGAGCGATTGCTCGACGTGCTCGGCCAGCGGCGACGAGGATACGTTCACCATACGCGAGCAGCCCGAGGAGGTGCACGAGCAGTTGGGCCACGACCTGACCGATCTGCTGGCGGCGCAACATTTGAGCTCGAAGCGCGCCAAAAAGGTAGGTCTGCTGCCCCTGAGCAATGCGCTGCCGGGTGCAGCTGAAAAACTTGATCCATAAATCCAGCTCCTATCTTCAGGGGGTCTCTAGTTGCAATGTATGCGGGGGTAGCGGTGCTTGCGAAAATCTCAGTGTGTAGCCTGCGGGATTTAAGCTTTAGCTTTAGAACTAAGCATTTCTTTTAACTGTTATTTGCTGTATTAAATATTAAGTATTATTTGATGTGAGAAACTGAAGAAAGTCGAAGAAAGTTGAAGAAAGTTGAAGCAAGTTAAAAGTGCTTATAAAGATATCTTATAAATATAAAGTATATATAGCATATCAGAGACCAAAAGACGGTAACTGTTGAATTTAAATATTAATGGTACAATATATTAAATCACGAGAAAGATCATGTGAAGAGAATTTTAAACTTTCCTTGTAACTTTCTAAAAAGAGCGCAAGATTTGCAAAAAATATGAGCAATGTATTATACAAGCTAATAAATATTGTAAAAGTATTTCAGGCTGACAGCAGCGAGTGTTATTTTAATGAAAATACAATTTCCTGTGTTGCTCTGTCCGATTCGACTATATACATACATATACCTTCTACTAACTATAGTATTGTTATTATCTCTCAGGCGGTTGCTTTCGATCATAATTAAGTGCTCTTTTGTTGGCCATTATTATCTTTTATCACATGCCACAAAATATTTACATGTAGAAAAGCGAAAGAGAACGAATGCAAGCCAGAAAGAAAAGGCAAAAAAGTGATGAAAGAAATTAAAGCTCTATGAAATGTTATCTTATCGCTTGTTTCGTTGAATTTTTGTTCTAGATATTTTTTATAGCTATTTTCCCCTTAGTTAGTACATATTGTCTACGCTGTAGATTCGACGGGCATGATGTTCTGTAACTCACAGGCACTTGCGAAATATTTTGCTTGTTTATCTTTTAATATGTTCACTTATCTAAATTGCTCTGCCTGTTACTCGAACATTTTTTTCCGGTGTACGTGTACGTGTTTTTTGAAAGGTGCATGCGAGTGTGAGTATATAACATATAAAAAAGTACAGTGCAAATATTTGTTAACTGTTTAGTATGTTTTTATCTAACATTAAAAAGTATATATGTATATAGGTTGCTTGATCATCGCAATCATCTTAAACATCACAAGAACATGCCATGTTCCTATTTATCATAACTGTTAAGCCTTTAACAAAAACTTTAAAATGAGCTAAAATCTTAAGAAGAAAAAATATGAAATATATATTAAAAATAAACAAAGCTATTAATAAAAACATGAACATTTAAATTGATAATAATTAAAATATATGAAATGAAAATTTTGTCGTATTTTCTTTGAGTTGTTGTAGGATCCCTGGAGGATTACTTTAATTAGTCTGCAGAAATTGTAAGACCTTTTGAATCGATGAAGTTGCTACGGATCATGGCATCATGATCAAAAACTGCGCACTTTACTATGAATTGGGAATTTTATCATATTTTCTTTGAGTTATTGTAGGATCGCTTGAGGATCACTTTAATTGGCCTGCAGAAATTCAAAGACCCTTTGAATCGATGGAGTTGCTACAGAATTGGGATCATGATCTAATAATGCACACTTTACTATGAAGTGGGAATTTTGCTGTATTTTCTTTAAGTTGTTATAGGATCACTTTAATTGGTCTGCAGATATTCAAAGACCCTTTGAATTAATGAAGTTACTACAAAATTTGGGTCATGATCGAAAATTTCTCCTTTAGAAATGTACTTTTTGTTTTAAAATTTTTTCGCATAATAAAATACTTGTCAATTTAGCATATTTTTGTAAATTTCAAGAAATTTTTTTTGAAGAGACCTTTAAAATCGACGAAGTTGTTTGAGAAATTGCATCATAATTGAAAATTTCCATCATGAAAAATTATGCTTGAAAAAGATTTGTATAATGAATGCATTTTATAGCCTTATCTGAGAATAAATATAGGACAAGCTTAAAGTAAAAGCTAACTGACACGTATCTACAAAATGCAAATAAGAATTTGGCGCAACAGCTCGTAGAACTATGTTTTGTTGCAGCTTTCTTGCATTAACTTCAGTGTGCTTGCTCTATTTTAGCACAATTCAATGGGATCTATAAATTTATTCTATAGCCATAACCAAACGGCATTGAGAAGCTTTAATTTACATGGCAAAAAATACTCTCGAAGAGTTGTCAACAAGCTGACGAGAGATGACTCCGCATATAAAGAAACAAAGTTTCTTTTTAGTAGATATTATGAGTCGGCTGGGATTTCAACCAGCGACTTCTCGCATCAACAACTGAGCACTTATACAATGAGCCACCGCGACTAAATTCCTTAGGTTTGATAATATAAATTTTAAATTTATTTTGCCCACCTGTGGTTCAAACCACAAAAAAGATACCAGTTTGATATTTGTATGAATAGCTGAGGCACTTCCAACAAATATATCAACACGAAACCCTGAAAATAGCAACACACCTCATGCCAAACCCACAAGAATAAACAAACATTTTTATGATATGACAAAAGTTTGATTGTGCTAGATAACAATTTGATGGAATTGTGATAAAAGCGAAATTAGAGTGCATGAACTGGAGTGACAGGTAAGCACCCTAACAGGTAAAACGGTAAAAATCGTAGCGGAAATGTTGCTACACGGCGAGGACGAGACATGGTGACTTTTGGTGTAGACACTGAAATTGCTTTAATTTCTATCTACTTAAACTTGAAATTTGTTTGTGTTGACAATGAAAATATTTCACAGAAATATTCATACGTGGAAAATCTTCGAGAACTGAGCTACAAGAAATTTTTCAAACGAACGTCAAAAGTTCTTGGAACTATGCATGTGCTTTATTTGATGTCAAAAAGAATGTTTGAAGTAGAATGTTCTTGAAACCATTTCCATGGTTTTTTTTCAAGGAACTGCCAGATAATCGCACTCAAAGACAGTGCTAAAATATTTTGAGGAAAAGTTAAGGATTATTTTTTGACACTCAAATTAATTAATTAATGTACATGTAAGAAAATTTCATATGAGTTGGCCACTGATATGAAGAGCTTGGTGCAGCAGATAATTAATCTTAAAACTTTCATCGTTCAGTTTGAGACTAAATTTTGAAAATTTTATAAATTAAGAGTGATTTTGGATCTAAGGAACCTGCCTGACATTGGGAATAGTGCTCTAAGATAAGAAACAAGAATTTAGAAAAGAAGCAATAGGGTTTTACGAATTGTTGTTTTGAATAGGTTTGAAGCTCAAGAAGTCGTAGGGATGTGTGCTTGGTCTCTTATGCGAGGGATCCCAGCTGAAATCTCTGTCAGACTCATATAATTCAAAAAATAAAATTATATAAAAAAAAACTTTTTAAAAATAAGCTTTAATTTATTTAATGTACTAAAAAGTAGAAAATAAATGGTTTTTAAGTCACCTGTATCTTACTATCCATAAAAGCTTGGGGCGCTCGTGTGTTCAATATTTGTCAAACAGTTACCACAATATTTTATTTAAATAATTTTTTGCAAATAGATTCTAGTAATGAAAGATATTTTGAATATGGATATTGAGCGCACAAGCTTTTATTGATAGTAAGATACAGGTGACTTAAAAACCATTTATTTTCTACTTTTTAGTACATTAAATAAATTAAAGCTTATTTTTAAAAAGTTTTTTTTTATATAATTTTATTTTCTACTTTTTAGTCTTCCATAAATTCAATTTTAGAGCTCTGAAATTTTTCACAAAAAGAATTTAAAATTTGCAGAGCAGTACACAATATTTAGGGTATTCACAGTGTTTCCTATCGTCATATGTCATATCCTCAATTTAACAAATAATACGGCAGTGATCGACCCTAATATTCGTGGCATATTTGTGACGCGGTGAGTTGTTGCTATTTTGCCAGCAGGGCGCGGCAAGTAAGTTCCTATCGTTTTTCATTGATGTGTGGTGTACCTTTAATTATAAACTGAAGCCCAAGTGTGTAGTTGCTTGAAAAGTGTCACGCCCCTTGTCCTACGCCCATAAAATTTTACCAGTGGGGCGAAGCATCCAAGAGGGGCCTGTATACGGAACTTCAATGCTGCACGACCTTTAGTTCCAAAGCTATTCTATATAAACGGGCGGTGCCACGCCCACTTGTCCACTGCCCGTCTTATTTTCCCAGTAGAAGGATATGGATATGTAGTAAGTTCCTACCAAATTTCATTGATGTGTGATTTGTAGTTCTAAAGCTATACACAAATCTGGAGTTGATAAAAAAGTGCCACGCCCCTTATCCTACGCCCATACAATTTTACCAGTGGGACGACACATCCAAGAGGCGACTGCATACGAAACTTCAATGCTGCACGACCTTTAGTTCCAAAGCTATTCTATTTAAACGATTTTGTTTGTATGGGCGGTGCCACGCCCCCTTATCCAGTGCCCGCCTTATTTTCTCAGTAGAAGGATATGGATATGTAAGAAGTTCCTACCGAGTTTCATTGATGTGTGATGTGTAGTTCTAAAGTTATACACAAGTCTGGAGTTGATAAAAAGTGCCACGCCCCTTATCCTACGCCCATAAAATTTTACCAGTGGGACGACACATCCAAGAGGCGACTGCATACGAAATTTCAATGCTGCACGACCTTTAGTTCCAAAGCTAATCGAGATCAAAAATTCGGTTTGTATGGGGGGTGCCACGCCCCCTTATCCAGTGCCCGCCTTATTTTCCCAGTAGAAGGATATGGATATGTAGTGAGTTCCTACCGAGTTTCATTGATGTGTGATGTGTAGTTCTAAAGTTATTCACAAATCTGGAGTTTATAAAAAAGTGCCACGCCCCTTATCCTACGCCCATAAAATTCTACCAGTGGGACGACACATCCAAGAGGCGACTGCATACGAAATTTCAATGCTGCACGACCTTTAGTTCCAAAGCTAATCGAGATCAAAAATTCGGTTTGTATGGGGGGTGCCACGCCCCCTTATCCAGTGCCCGCCTTATTTTCCCAGTAGAAGGATATGGATATGTAGTAAGTTCCTACCGAGTTTCATTGATGTGTGATGTGTAGTTCTAAAGTTATTCACAAATCTGGAGTTTATAAAAAAGTGCCACGCCCCTTATCCTACGCCCATAAAATTTATTGATTCATGTATTGGGCTCTAGATTAGGCATGTATGCAAAGTTTCAGATCTCTAAGTAGTCGGGAAGTGGGTGAAAAATTGATTACTAGATTTGACGACATACATACCTGATTTGAAGTTGATATAAAGCTTATAATAAGAGAATTTGCTTATAATTTTTCCTTTTTGCGACGCTATCTCTTGCAACGAATTGGAAGCTCTTACAGAGTATTTCTAGCCATGAGAAAAATTTGCTCAATCTAAAATTTATAGATCCCGGTAACTTGTGCTGAAAAAGAATGTGCACACAGATTGAAAGTAAGCCCAGCCTAAGCTCTTTAATGGGTTCTTGTATCAATATGGCAAACATTGTTTTCGATTATTGAAAAATCATTTTTGTGAGATTTTCGGCAAAAGTTGATTTACGATTAAAAATTCATAATATTTGTTTGCGATAATTTTTGATTTTATTAGAGTAATGCGTTGTTAAGACGCAGTTGCATAAACAAATCCTTACTTACCTACTTATTTAATAGGTCAGAACACGTACGACCTGACGTACGGGTTCGCTCCTCTTGGTCTTTTCATCGGAGGCAGGGCCTCCCACGCAGTCTTCGTCATCTAACTGCCGCCTCAAATACCTTCTTTATTAGAGCTACTTCATCCGTACGCACGACATGACCCAGCCAGTTTATGTGTAAATGCTCCCTTTTGATATGCCGCTGAGCTTCACCGAATTCGGTTTCGATATCCGATAAAAAGCTATCAATTTTCATACTCGCTTATTCAAAAACCAAGTTATGTGCAAAACTTTCATTTTCAAGACCTTATAATTTTAGTTTATTTGAATAACCGGTTAACCGTTTGATAAATTTTTCACAATAATTGACAAACCTAATTGCATCTTTAAAACCAATTAAAAGACTACTTGAAATTTATATTGTACCATTAATGTTTTCATCTTTTGATGACATCTTTTTTTAACACAAATTCCCTTTGCAATATTTTGCAGATTTACAATCCTTCTCATACTTTCTACTATGCTTTCTTACGTCAATTATCACCATACAAAAATAAAAAACTCTCTAAGATTGCGATATCGCAGAAAACTAAAGTGTATAAAAGTTGTTTTATAATTAAGATAAAGTTAATAATCATAATGCGATTAGCTCGTGAAATGGACTATACAATCTGACATTTGACGTCAGTTGTCACGATTTTTTCTGCACGCAATAAAACATCTCGCAGGCGTTTTGTTGCAAATGACGCGCTCTTTGATCACACCTTCTACGGGTTCCGACTACTCGTATGAGCGTCATTTAAGGTGATCGTAAGCGTTGATATGATCGCTGGAAGCGCTTCTGCGTGCGCACAGGGTATGTGTGACTGTAAGTGGGTGTAACTGTTACGGCTGATTAAATTCCTAGTAATTCCAACAATAACAAACAAACTCAATTAACAACTTTTAAAACTCATTTATTAGAAAGACAATATGTTGATCTTCTGGCTAGATCATGACGATGATGTGTGGGTCTACGTTTTTATGATCTTGGAACAACAATTTACGATCCATAATTAAGTACTATTGTGCTTTAACCGTTGCGATAATTTGAGAAATAATTCTCTTAAGAAATAGTTCCTGTTTTGCTTTCCATTACTATACCAAGAACTATCTGGTTTTACAATAGTGAGATTTATTTATATAATGGAAGTAAGCCAATATCAATGTTATTAATGTCCATATATGCATGTATACTGATGATAGTTACTTAAATTTGTTCAGACAACACTTCTTCTGTTGCTTTTGGGAACAACAAAAGGGTGATATGGGATACATATATTACCTTTTCGCATGCGAAAAAGGTTAATCTCTGATGGTTTTCAGAATACTAAAAAAGACGAAAAATCAAACTTCATCTTGGCTTACAAAAGAGATACATATAGAGAGCACTCTAGTAAAAGGTAAAATGGAGCTCTCCTCTAAAATGAGACGCCATATTAAAAAGGGAGTACTGTTTGCAGTCGTCTCGGAGCAATAAGGAGTAGTTCTGTGATCCAAAAAAAATTATCAGGCAGTAATCATAGGATCAGGATGGGTTGAGTCGAAATATTTTCAAAATTTGATTGTGTCAAAAGCCGGTTGCCACTGTGCTAGATCCATGGTGGATCCATTATCGATCCTTAGTTATATAGATGGTTAAATGACAACGATGATAATGAGCAAGGTTAAGCATCCAACAGCTTCACAGCTCACATGCACAGAACTGATGAAAGAAATGGTCTCTACACTTTTGCCTGCCAAAGAGGAGTTCCAAAGCGATCGGTCAATCCAAGTCTTGTCTTTGTCTGAAGTAGTCAGCAGCAGAAATACTAACGATACTGAAACCTATAGACGACAATAAGGCACAAGGACTGATTGAGGTGCTGGCATGGCCGTGAGGAGGTCCTCAAAACGGCAGTCAAAGCAAGATCAGATACATATATTCACCAGGGTGTTCGATGCATGCCTCAGAACACAGGTACGTTCGTAAATGCAACCCAGCGGTTGCACTGCAAAGCAACGCGTTCGTAAAAGCAAAATGGCGCAATACTACTGCGTGCAACGCGTTCGTTAATGCAACGGTTTGGCACCGCAGTGACAAATTTCCGCAGTTTTCGCAGTCATTATCCTACTGTTGCCGGTTGCAGAACTCGAAATGGAAACGTAGACAATTTATTATAAATGGATCAAAATTTGTTTGTCATCTTGTATAAAGATGGAATATATCATCTGGATAGGTTTTTATTGTTTTAAAGTAATTATTTACTTTCGGGATCGATCTTTTTTTCTTTTTCAACTAGGTTTTTAGCACGACATATCTCTCTTTCACTCGTTTTACTCTTTCTTTATTGAAATTCATTAAAAGACTCTCACTTCGAGTTTCGCAATTATCAATTAATGCCTTAACCAAAATTTCCATCCTGAATCGCGTTCGTTAATGCAACAAAAGTTTCTGCAACCAACCTGCAAACGAAATCAGCTGATCGGGCAGTGGAACTGAAGTTGGTTGCACTGCTACTGTCACTGCACGAATTCACTGCATTTACGAACGTACCTCATCTTTCCAGATGCTTGGAGAAGGCTGTGCTTTGTGCTGCTGCTGATGAAGCCGGGAAAACTGTCAGTCCAGCCATTGTCATTCTGGACACTGTAGACAATATGCTTGAGCTTATCATTTGCGACAGGCGTCAGGGGTCATTGAACAGATCAGCTGGAAACTCCAATACAAGCGTGAAATTATGCCAGAGTAAATACCACGGAACTGTGAACACCCCTAATATGAACACTATTTGTGGGTGTGAGGTTAAGATTTGCTACTAAAGCTAACTGCACATTTGCCATTGCCAATTGCTCGCGCGTCATTGCAGCTGTCATTTTGACATTTCTCTTTGAAGTGTCATTATGTATTTTCATTCCCTTCACTCTCAGTTAATATGCGACCAACTTTCGAAATTCTTATTTGCTTATATTATAAGGCGCCCTCTTGCTTCATTTTGAGACTGGACTGATAATCCGATGCCCGACAGCTTTTTCAGTTCATTTACTTAAGTAGCGTTTAAGAAAATGAGACGATGTCGTTGCACTTGGGAGCAGCTGATTAACGTGCTGCAATTTCCAATTGAAATGAGGCGTAGCGCTATTGACGTCATTGCGAGCTCATGTCTACGCATTTAAGTCTGGGAGATACAACAGTCTGAGTAGCATTTTTTAGTTGGAATTTTTTGTTTGTAGTGTCATTAAATGAGATCAGTTTCCGACTGTTGATACAGTGCGGCAGCTGACTGAAATGATTGTACAATCGTGGCATTTCATTTTGGCAAAATTGCATAAGGCGTGTTCATGTGATGCCTGTCAGCTGTGACAATTTTCGGTTTGTGATTTCAGCGAGTGGAATGGTATTTAAAATTCATATAAATCGAATTGCATAAACATTTTATTAATTCGAATTTCATAAAAAAATTGTACAATAAAATTTCATAATAATTCAATGCTTCGATTGTTTTGTTTTTGGAAATTCGAACGATTGTTTATTATTGCTGTTGGAGAAGAAAGAAGAATTGTATGCCTCACAAAAAAGTCACCAACACATGAGAAGCTGTGTCCAACATTTTCTTACAGAGAGTATTGTTGTTGTTGTTTTGCTTTGAAAATTAGAATTTTTTCTGCTCATGAAAAGTGCAATATGTATATATTTTCAGTCAGCTGGTAGCGGTTTTCATTTTCGGTATATGTACTACTTGATGAACAAGCTATTCTCAATATTTTGTAAAAGTTCTTTGTTCGTTATTGTTTTGATTTTCGAACTAAATTTAGTTTTATAGCTTTTTTAGGCTTAATAGCTTTTGCAAAACTCTTCTTTGTAATTCTCACGTAAAGATGGCGTTGGAGTCGCCTGTAATGTAGGTGCACTCACTACTCGTTCTGTTGAGATAAGGTATTAAGCTTCGTGGTCGCTCTGCAAAAGGCCACTTGAACATCAGCCAGTAGCCACTCCACACCACTCTCATCATTATCGGTAAGAAACGCCGCTCAGAACAACACATACATATAACATAAAATGTATGCCTTTTCATTACTTTTTGGTATTCCTGGGTGCCCCACCCCAACTGCTCCACTCAGAACCCCACTGCTCTAGAAACCCCTTCGAGGCACATATTGCCATTTCTCCGGAAAGCACGCACTTTTACAATAGCGTTGGAATTTCAATTTAGAATTTTTCAGAAATAACATCAAAATAGTTATTTTATAAAACATTGTAAGCATTTTCGAAAGTCTGAAATAAATAAGATTTAAAATACTTTTCTCTTTTCGAGCCTCACGCAAACTAAATATAAAGCTGATATCTAAGTTTTTTTTAGCTTGCAAAGCATCTGACTTTGGTTACCATTAACTCCTAATCTTTTTTTATTCGAGAACGAACTTGTCGGCAATGTCAACAAACATTCAGACACAAATCCACTTGGCAACAAATTCGTACAAGAGCTCTTTTGTTGGAAATGAGGATGCTTGTTGAGCTTCCGACGCGCTATTTTTTTCAATTATGCCAATTGTAAAAAAATACATGCCCCTCGATTCATGCATACAAGTGCCTACTCATGCACATCTGTATATATATACATAAGTTTGCCATATCAATGTTAATGGCACACTAAATCCTAATTAATATCGCATCAGTATCAGCAACAACACTACAATAACACCGAACGATAACAACAAAGCACACACACGCACACCGCCAAAATCACTTGTATGTATAAAATGAATGGAAACGCTCGAGACTTGCAAATGACGTCAATAGATCGACTTCCAAGCGCATTGTATCTATCAATCGCGGGGTACCGACTCCACGGCGAAAGCGTGAATGTCCAAGCCAGCAGACGGCTCTGTTGGTGCCTCTGTTAATCTAATCGTCTGTCATAAATCATAGCGTGGAAATAAAGCAACAATAAATAAAGGGGGAGAACTATATATATAGACATAGTTGGCATACATGATGCAAGATATCATTGACTATTGCCACATGCAGTCGGGCAGTTGTTGTTGTGGCCGGCACTTGTTCTATGCATAGTGGTTTATTGGGTTAATGATGTAATACTTAATATGCCGTATAGTGGACATATTCCATATGCCTCTGCATAGCATCAGTTATGATTCAAACGAACCCATCCGGGAACTTGCCGAGAAAAAACCACGAAATTATAACTTTTGTTCGATTGAGGAAGTAAATTGAATTCATTGGTTATGATTGGAGTAATACTAGCTTTGTCTTATGATATAATATATTATGTAGATAATATTTAATATACATCTGGCTGGAATGCCACATACTTACTCCGATACTTACTAACTTCCTTACTAAATTGGTCAATTACTGGATTAGAGCTTTTCTTCAAGTGGCCCTGCGCCTTCTTCAGTTGTAAATGCCAAGCGTTGCCAGTGACTACCCTTGGTTCTTACATCGAAGGCAAGGTCCTCTGCGCCGTCTCCAATACCTACAATTTATAATTCTTCGATGCTTTTAAAGATTGTCAAATGAACTGATGATGATAAGCGCCAGGATCTAAAGAGATTCGAAATTTAAAATTTACATACAACCAGCAAAAGTTCCGTGGTATGTATGCCTATAGACTGATTATGGGCGTGCCCTTCAATTTACTTGGTTAATCTCGGAACTGAAACTAGGAGAGGGTTCTTTGTCATTGTGTACCAGATTTATCATCTCTTTTTTAATCAAAGCAAATAAACTGTTCTAAAAGGTAAAGAAATGTTTATCAAAGTTTCTATAATCGAATTAAATTGACAGCGTTCAAGTCGGTTAGTCATAATCTGTTTGTATTTTTACAAGAAAATTATACACTCCGCTTATCACATAAAAAATACGTAAAAACTGTTAAGTAGAATTTATAGGGGCTTTTTTTGCGGGTATTGTCTATCCTTATATGCGGCTTTTTGCTTCATTGACGTCAATGGCAGCGGTACTTTTAAGCTATTACAAAGATTTGGTAAAAAGTGACATCAATCAGCTTAAAAGTCAATTCGCCAAATAGCCAAGAAGAGCAGCGCAGGGGAATATTTTCTTGTCAACCTACACTTGAAAAAATTGCATCAATTGTATACAAAATATTTAAACATTATGTTATGATATTGCATAACATTGATCAGCTGTAGCAGATCATCTTGCATTTTATCCAATGTTGCACATAGGATCTTAAAAATATATAGGAAACAGCAACAATCCTAACTATTTTTTTACGTTTCCATACAGAATAATCACACTAATTAAATCATATGCATTCATACCACTATGAAACTTGGCAAGCATTTTTCATGCATTTCCAGATATGTATTTTTTGAGGCATACAAAAATTGAAATTCTGCCAATTTTTAAAATTTGATTTTTAAAATTTATTTTGGTTTTTTAATGCCAACAAAAAATTCAAATTTCAAATTCGACATCTCGAACGAGACGAACATGAGATTTCCTATGGGGTTGACAACTGTGTTTATACCCTACACCTATGGTAATAGGGTATAATAACTTTGTGCCAAAATTGTAACGCATTAAAGGAGCCTTCCTATGTATAGACATAAGTATATAGAAATGATCAGAAACACTTTCTCTTTTCATTTCCGGTTGTCCGTCTGTCCGTCTGTCGGTCCGTCTGTCTGTCTGTCTGCGTGTACGCAAAAAAAAGAAAGAAGGAGTTGTCCGATTTGGACCAAATTAAGTACACAGTTACAGTGAACCTCGGGATAGGTAGTGTTAAAATTATTCAAATTACCCGAAGGACACGCCCACAACGGGTCTTTAAGTCCCACTACCTCGGATTTTTTTCGGTAAAATGGCTATAATTTGTGTAATTACTCATGGAAAAGAATAATACTTGGTATTCAAGTAAAGAGGTAGCTCTTCTATATCTCAGGAAAAAATGGGCGTGGTCCGCCCACTATATAGCCGGCAAAATTTTTTCGGTAAAATGGCTCCCAATTGACTAGTTACGAATATAAATGAATGAAATTCGGTTCCCAAGTTGATATATAGGTCTTAGATGCCATACAAGAAAATGGGCGTGGTCCGCCCACTATATAGGCGATAAACAAAAAATCCTCTTAACTTCCATAATATATACACCAGAGAGTCCAGATTTGGTTACTTCGTTCCTGGTAGGAATATCTTTTAATTCTCCAGAAATGGGCGTGGTCCGCCCACCATGGGGGCAGTAAAATAAATATGCCGATAACACCTGTTGTACACCCGCCAGAGCATCAATATTTGGCATGTATAGTCCAATTAGGTATATCTTGTAGTCTGCCAAAAATGGGCGTGGTCCGCCCACTATGTAGGTTGTAAATCAAATGCACCCACAATTTCAGTGAATTATCACCCCACTTGGGAACATGGTGTAGGGTATTACTCTGTCGGTGAAACCCGACTGATACTTCCTTACTTGTTTTTTCATAAAATTTTTCCAAGGTGAGTAAAGAACTTAGAAATAGTCCAATTTTCTAAAGCGCATAAGTCGACCAGCAGGCTTCGCACATATTAAAGATTTTATAGATGTGTAATTTATACAAATATAAACTAAATTAACAAATAAATTTAAAATTTTGTTGTTGTCCGATTCACATAAAATGTACCACGTATTACAGTGATGATTCTTTCCTTGTTCCTAAGTTTCCGGTTGTGGAATACTCTTCCTGGGATACTTTTGCCACGTCATTACAATATTTACGGATTCAAGGCAAACGTCCACCGTCACTACTGCACCCTCTCCCCCTCTCCACTACTATCCTATAATCCTGTCCAAACCAACAAGTGTTTTTCAAGGGGGCATCCCCTGAGTACATATGTAAACTAAAGTGGAATAAATATTGGGCACAACACTGCTGCTTATCACTGTTATCATTGTTAACATTGGTGCTAAAATAACTGTTGTGCAGTCTTCAAAATATAAAGTTACCAATATATGTAACTGTTATTTCAACTCCGTTAATGTGCTTCTAATTGTGATTAACAGTTATTTTGTTGATGTCTGGTTTCATGGCAATTAAGATACGAGTATCTGACCGAAAATTGAGTGCAAAAATTTCCGCACATTTTTGAGATATCATGCACATTTCTTTCTTGAAAGAGTTCTTTGCTGCTGTTTTTTGAAGCGCCAAATTTTTTTACGAAAGTTTTAAGAGTGCTTTAATTTGGTCGTTTTTGCATTTCCCATGTTTCAAATGGATTTGTGGTCGCTTGCATGCTCACTCTCTCTCTCCCTCTCTCACGTTGCAACAACTTAAAATTAAAAGCAGTTTAAAATTAAATAAAAATTAATATCTCGTTTTGCGTTTTTTTTTAATATAAAATTTTAAATGAATTTTTTTTGGTTTTGCTTTCAAGCTTTCAGTATTTATCGCATTGTCGTTTAATTTTTTTCTCATTTCGTTGTGGTTGTTGTTGTTGTTAAACGCCTTATACGCTTTTAGCAGTGTTTTTTGTTTATTGTTGTTGTTGTGATTATTGCTTTTTTTTGTGTGCTGTTTAATTTTTTTTACTGCTCATGGCTTTCATTGACGTCACAACGCTCGCCGGCCACACGAGGGTACATGTCAAACTGGCTGGCTGACTGGCTGACTGGCTTGCTGGCTTGTTGGCTGCCTCTGGTCGCGATTCATGAGTGTGATTCACATTTGCACCCAGCGATATCAGCGAACTTTAAGCGGCCTAAGGCAGCGGCGCGGCGCGGCGGTCGACCGGAGTCGGCGTTGCGTTGCTTTGGGCTCAACAGTGGAAGTAGCTTAAGTGGCACTTAAAAAAGTTGAAATATTAATTCTGCGCCTGCTGTTTTTTTGTCTGTTTTTGTTGTTGTTGTAATTCAAGCATAAACTTAAATAGCACAAAAGAGTGTTAAATAGCGCCCCAGATACTTCCTTCTTTTCGCGTAGGTAGCTGCTGGCGACGTCACTGAAGGGGAAGCGCGCTTTACTACCAGTGGAAGTGTTAGTTTTGCATGTCATTGGCAAACGTAATGAGCCCCTTTTCCTACATATATTACTCTGCCCCCTTATGACATTTAGCCTACACTTGTTACTCATCCGTTCACGTGCTTTGCATGCAATTAGAGCCCGACCGAACGCTCGGTCTCGGTCTCGGTTACCGAACAGTTCGGCCAAAAGGTTCGGGTTCGGTCTCGGCTAAAAAAGGCCGAGTATTTAGCCGAACAGTTGAGGAACAAATTGTATAGTTTTAAACAAAATTTAATTTTTTTAATAATACTTTTTATTGATTTTTCATACATCAGATTCTTAATGTAGGTATTTATACCTCAAAAGAATTGGTTTTTATAATAAAATGTATATTTCCTAAAAATATATAAATTTTTTTTCATTAAAATTCTTCTTCTTTTTTTTGCATATGTATTCGAAAGGTTCGGTCTCGGTCTCGGCCGAACATTAAAAAAAGGCCGAACGCTCGGTCTCGGTCTCGGCCAAAATTTCGGGTTCGGTCGGGCTCTACATGCAATTGACAATTATGCGAGTTAGAGCAGCGGAAAGGGGGCAGTGTGGGAAACAGGTATCTCAGAGACACACTATCAGCCCCTTCCCCTAGAATAACATGTTGTTGACGTGACAAGCGAATTTCTATTAACGATTTCTTAATTGAGCAGCTTACAGCTAATTTAGTAGTTCAGTAATTTTTTGTGGTTTATGAAAAGAGCGTTTTTTGTCTAATTATGCATTTTTTTTAAGATTAATCAATTGTTTGTGTTTCATTTGATGGTAATTTTAGGTTAGCTTAGGTTTATCTGGCTGCCTAAGAAAGGCCACGCATAGACTTAGCGATACCAGTTAGGGTTCCGTTGTTAGGAGTTCTCAAAGATGGCAGTTTTATCTTATAGCTTTTTGTTCCATACACTCTCAAGATCGTAACATGTTAGTTCAGAATAGCTGATCCTATCTTTTCCGCTCGATCTTGTTCCTTGCTACTCGAAGACATGCCATCGTTTGAAAACATTTATTATGTTATATGCACCCCTATCACACAATCTGTCGTAGCATTCAAGTTGTATGATAACATTTTCATAACTTCTACGAAAATCGAATCTACAACGGATTGTGATAGGGGTGATTATATTTTCACTTAAAAAAGTTCTGAATGCTTGTTTAATAGAAAACTTATAACAACTATGCAGTATCTAATAGTATTCAACCATATTACACAATTCATCGTAGGTTCAATTTTCGTAGAAGCTACGAAAATCGTATCATACAAATTGAATGACTATGAACGTTAGTTCGAAATTCGTAGAGTTCGATCACACAATTTACTCGGAACATTGCAGTTGTCTTCGAAAATAAAAATTTGACATTTGGCGTTGGTAGCACTTTTTTCGCGTACGAGTGAGTTGTATGATCACTTTTTCTACGAATTCGTAGCAGGTGTTCGTATTTGTAACATTCTTACAATGGATTGTATGATAGGGTTGATTATTAAACATTTCATTTCTTAATCAATTCATGCAATTTATCTACTCTTCATTTTAGCAACTTAAATTTTTCCATATAACTTTTTTATTCTTCTTTCTGATTTCAGCGACGATCTCATATCCTTTTTTCTTTCACTCACTTGTGCTGCTTCCTCACACACACAGTGTTTCCTTTCCTTCAGCCTCGCTGCGATCGCGATCGCTTGTCTGCCAGCAATTCAATGTCACTCGTACGTCACAGCAGCCAGCATGCTGTTGACAACTGAAAGTGAGCCTCACTTTAGCAATTGACGATTGTCAATTTGTCAATTGCTCTCGAGTGCGTAAATTGCACTAATTTAATTAGTCGCTCCGGTGCCATAAATTAAAATGCACTTTTATCTTTTCAATTAAAACTTGTGATGAAAGTGTTCAAGTGTTTTCAATAATATTTGTTATTTTCGTTTCTTGAATTTTTATTCTTGCTTGTGCTTTAGCTATTAAAAATATGAAATATAAAAGTTTATGTGGCTACATTTAAAAATTTTATAGCATGTTAGTAAAGTCGATCAAAGCGGATTAGAAGCTTTGAGAGCGCGTCATTTACTTCGAGAGTCTTTAAATATGCTCATGAGTGGATTTAGAAGTGGTTTTGAGTATTTTGGACTCCTACGTATTTTTACTCCTACGTATTTTAAAGCGTGCTTCATAAAACTAATAAGCACTAAATTAATTAAAAGCAATTTTTGTTGGGTTTCCCACTACTTTATGATTCATAGAGAATTTTATAGCATGTGTTTGTTTAACGATTGATTTATTTAAGATTATTCAGTTTTTAAATCTATTAGCAAGAAAATTCGTTAGCAACAGAATGCAGCAACTCAGTTTGTTAGAGATGGCTGAGAGATATTTGGAAGTGCTTCTGGCCACTGAATAAAAGCGGAATTATAATTTTCCAGACGGAGACTCCAGGAACGAAAAACCTGACATGACCAACACAGCCACTCCGCCACTCCGGAGTGTAGCTATACGAAAATTATGCGTGTTAAGACAAACTTCCGAAACAAACGTCCAATGATTTACGCAATCCCGCTGAGGAGAATTCAATAGATCACGAAGCTGCCCGCGTGTTTTCTCGTAACACACGAATGGCGAGCGAGGCCCATCGACATCACGTTTCGACGAAACTCCAACGCACCACGCATTACAGGGAGAATTCGTTCTTCGGTCGTACATCGAGGTTGTGGAATAGTCTTCCTGCGGAAGATTTCCCACGTCATTACAACATTCGTGAATTCAAGGCAAACGGCCACCGCCACTACTCCACTTTCCCCCCACCCACTAACCTATGATCCTTTCTAAATCAACAAGTGCTTTGCATGTATAGGGGGCATCCCCTGAGTGTTGGTTTAAGCGGAAAAAAAAAGAATTACTCGAGACATATCGTAAAGTAACGTGTAAGCTGACACGACCTGCCATACTCGAACAAAGTACACAGCTGATTGCTGTAATGAAAAGAATGTTGCCACTCTAATCTGAATTTCAAAGTTTGCCTTGTTCGACTATGCCTACGACACACATAATGTTGGAACTCGAGTGCTATGATTGAATTCTAACTGATTTTTGTTTATTTCAAAATATATTTACTGCATCAAAACTTTGAACTCGAACCGTTATTCATATCAGAAAAAAAACACTTTATTTCTTTGACTAAATGTTATGAACAATATTATTCAAAATCTAAATTTTTCTTTGGACTTTTATGGAATAAAATTTTGTGTACTTTTTCTTCAACCTTGCAAAATTAAAGCTTTACTAACGGAATACACTTTCGTTTACTTTCTACTATGTATTTAGCTTTGTTACTAAAATAATATCAAAAAATTTTAATTCATTAAACAATTTATTCATTTTATTGAATTGCTCTCCAAATTTGTTTGCTAATCATTAAAAAATTACAAAAAAATTAGAAAATATATTGCGCCTTTTTAAGAATTTTTCTTACAAGAATTTGTCCTCTATTTTGATTTTGCGCAACTTTTCCAACCGATTTTCTCTTGGGTACACGCAACGCGTTAATTTCATATTTTTGTAGCATACTTTTAAGCATGCGACTACAGTGCAGGCGCGCACAGAAGGCACCCTGCAAAATATTCCTACACGCATGTCCACATATCAAGTGGCATTAACACTATTAAGTTGCAACAAGCGGCAGCATTTCTTTGCATTCTGAGCAAATATATTATGGAAAATTATTCAATAGCACGCTCAAAACTGGCTGCGAAACGCTTACGTAAAACTCTGCAAATTTGCATAAGCATAGAAAAAGTGTTGTCGATTTGAATCGATTTGAATTGCTAAAATGCCACGAAGCGACAAAACAAAACGACGAAAAACACCAAAAAAATAACAAATAAATAATTTATATGGGAAAATAGTTGAGAGGCAAGTGAATTGAAGAGGCAGCAGGTGAATTTGGTCAGCGTTGAATTTATTTAACGATTTTGTTGCTTACGTCTTTCTGAGTTATGGCAACGTAAGGCGCAATTTCACAGCGTAAAAGTGTGCATGCTACATGTTGCACGTTGCAAGCAAAAAGCGCCGAAAAATGCATAAACTCAAATTGTCTTTCACACGGAAAATAAGCAATTGAGTGGCAATTGAATTTGACACAGCGTTGCCACCTTAAGTCATAAAAACTTACTAGTAACTTTTACGCTAAAAGTACGAATCTTTACTAAACATTTTATTTAAAATAGTTCTATTTCTATATTTCTTTCAATATTTCTATAAGCTAGTAAAAAAATCTTAAGCTTTGGCAACTAAGTCTTAGGCTTGCCTAGTTTAAGAATATGTAGTTAGAATATGGTGGAGAATATTTGGAAGTATATTAAATACTGTGGAAAAAATTAGTTAGTTTGAGGAATTTATGTATGTAGATATGAGGAGTAAGGATTGAGTGGTGGGCGATGAAAGAGGGCAAAGTGGGTTGGGACTGCCAAAGATGATATTCCTCTGACGAGCTAGGACAAAGCATTTACTATATGTACATATAATATAAGTTTCGAGCAAAATAGAAAAACAACAGAAAGAAATAATAGCTAAGGTATAGCATATTTGGTTTTAGTTCTTAACATAGTGTAATAAACCAGGTTTGAGGTGGCAGTTGAAGATAGTGAATCTAATGGAAAGACCAAGCAAAATATGCACTGGCAACGCTTGGCATTTCCAACTGCAGAAGGCGCTCGTAGCAGGGGTGCCTAGAAGAAGTAGCGTAACTCGGTAACGGGTTGTGTTATTCACCAATCAAGAAGAAGTACAAAATTTGTTTTATTTAATAAGGTTTGTTTGATAGAAAGAGAGAGCATTCCGATTTGTCAAAAAAATTAACGAGGTTTCTCAAATCACACTGAAAAATTTGAGAACAAGCTTTGATTTTTTTTAGATACTAGCTGTCCCGGCAAACGTTGTTCTGCCTAATATAATTATTTTATTCCAAGATTTGTTTTGAAATGTATCTCAATTGTGGTAGAAATTTTGTAAATAATATGTCAACTTTAGTATTATATGGTTTAAACCTGGCACCTCACGAACATATGTTGTGAGTATAAGGTCGATCGCTTGTGGTCCAGCCGTGATGCTGCGACATACATACGCACAAACGTTTTTATATATTAAGATGTTATTAAACTGTTTTTCTAGCCGTATACCGAAAAGTCAAGCTATAACAATATTCGTCAGGCTGAGGAAGAACACGAAAACGTCAAGTCTCTTACGCTGCGCGCTGGGCCTCACCTTTGCTAGATTAAAATTATAGCGTCATACGTCTTCTTAATTGAGCAATTAAAATTTTGCATTTTTTCAAGCTGTTAATATCAGGTACAGTTAATTGATACATTTAGAATAAAGAAATTCTGGCACGCCATATGCCAACCTCATTCTCAAACATCTTTCAATTTATCAGTGCTGCCACATTAGAAACAATTCATTTGAATAAATTTTACCTCAAGTTTAAAGTGTGTGCCAGCTTGCACTTACCTTGATACCGTTAATTTAGAAACAATTCATTTGCATAAATTTTATCTCAAGTTTAAAGTGTGTGCCAGCTTGCACTTACCTTGATACCGTTAAGAAGTTCATAAAATATGATTAACTGCATTTATTTTAAATTCTACATTTATTTATAAAAATTCTGCACTAAACTCATAAAAAGTATCATAACTAATTTATAGAAATTTCTAACATATATATAAGCACTTTTCACAGTAAATCCTTTCTTGCAAATCCGTGCTGCATTCACAGCTCATATTTTGCAATTTAAACTTTTCCGATTGTCTGGCAAATGATAATGCCCGTTCCGCAATTGCATAAAAGATATCAAGCAATCCCCTAATCCGCAACGTTATGGCATATAAAAGTCCGTTCAAGCTGATTATGGCCGCGATAATAATTCGCGGACCAGTTATGCGCCGCCTATGTGCAATTGTGTGTCTGGCGGCGTGTGACGGCAACAAGCTCGCAGGCACCTGATCTCACATGCAAGGCGGCCATAATGATCAAAGTTATTGGCACTTCATGTGCGCGAAGTTGCTGGCAACATGCAACATCTGCGTCAAATGATCAGCTCCTTTGGCTTTATTGTTGTTAATTGCATTGAATTTTTTGGTGTGCTGGCAACACTGGCTGCAATAGCCGCGTTATGCTTTTTGTAACGGAAGTGATAGTTTTTCTGTATTCAACGTACTTATAGCTACAATAATTCCTCAATACATTTTGATGTATGGCAACAAGTTGCCGACACTTAATATGTTTGCTGGGATCTAGCAAAATAGCTCAGAAAAAAATCAACTGAAAACTTTTATAAACTTTTTGCTTGGTGTAATTTGTTAGAATCTAGAAAATCTGCACTAACAACCTAGAAAAATGGCTCAATGAAAAATCAACTGTAAATAGTTTATTTTATTATAAAACTTTAGAACTATTTTTGTTGTCAAACTCTTATTGCCGTTCCTTATTTTTTTCTTATGCATCACTTCAGATTTTTTTCTGCTTTGTGCCTCGTCAGAAAATTTTTGTCTGTCGGCAAGCTTTACTAAAAAATTTTGTACTAACCCTCAAATGCCTTATTTTTCTATTGAGCTCATAAAATCATTTTAAAAAAATTTTTGGTCAAAATGAACGAATTTGAAGTCGGTTTTTTAATTAGACCCTTACTTTACCCGGTACAGGTGAAAATACCCACCCCGCCTTTTGGCAGGATTGGGCATTCCCGCTTAAATTTTTTGTAATGAATTATTTCTTGTTTTGGATATTAATTCATATTTTCTTCTTTATTTTTGATTGTGATACTCTAAGAAACAACTTTTTGTACTTAAATGACATAAATGAATGTTACATTTTGAACAAAATGCCGAGTCACAGATTTGCATCCGCTCATTTTGCATGTTTTTTTGCCAGATCGGTCCACCAAAGATCAATCTGATCGTGGCGAACATCATAAGTTGGAAAATAGGATGTCTTCGGCAGTTATAAGTGGTCTCACTTTGAATAATCGATCATAACCAGATTGATCTTTGTGATCTTCATCGTCATCTTCAGAATCAGTTTTTTGTTCACCTGCTATATCTTCGTTATCAGTTGGAATTTTTTTCATCATTGCTAAAATCTCTTCCTCAGCAAGATTTTTAATTTTTCGACGCGATATTTCTATGAAAAACGAAAAAACGGCGGAAAAACACAAAAACTTTAAAGGACACAATGATCAAAAATATTCTTACATCACTTAATAAATATTTAAATTTCCTTCTCACCAGTATTTTTTTTAACTCTGTACGATGAAAATAACTATATTTTTCTTTTTTTGAAAATCACTGTTTGAACGAATATACATATTTATTTACGTCCGAGCACTGCCAAATTTGACTTTGAAATTATTTTCTGCGAATCGAAATAAGCTATACCCATGCGCTACAAACAAACACATGCTAGCATATATTACTTATGTTTTGGGAATCTCCTTTTTCTGAATTTTTTATTTATGTTGTTTTTAGGGAACTTTCGTTAAGCCCGCCTAAAGACAGGCCTGGGAATTACAGGGTTAACCGTTTTGACAAATGTTACGATTTTGGTTTTCTGCTTTGAAATTTCTTTTATTTCCATTCCATTCCATTACAAGAGTCAAGCTTGTTTAACTGTTCTGTATGGAAATATGACTTGAATACTTTCAAAATGCATTTTTTTAAGTTTTGGTTCAACAACAAGCAGCTTCATTTAATTGTATAGAATCGAGTATTTTCAAATACCTTCATCATCAAAGCCTATTCATTAAATTTTCGTCAAATCAAATTGCAAAAAATTCACATACTAATAACATAATCAAACTCTAACAGATGTATTCTGGCGAAAGTCACTAAAGTTTCAACTTAATGTTTATAATCGATTGCTACTAATTCAACAATCGTCTCTAGACTAGTCGATAATTGCCTCCGACTTCTAAATGAACTGGGCCAAAAAAACACCATGACACTGGGCTGGGTCCCAGGACATGAAGGTCACGAAGGCAACGAAAGTGCTGACTGTCTAGGCAAAAGGGGAGCACTGTGACCCTTTATTGGTCACGAACCCTTCTGCGGATTGTCTAAGCGCATACAGCGGAAGAGCTAAGGAAATGGGAGGAATCCAAGCTTAATGCCTCCTGGACTAACAGCTCAGAACAAAGGTAAGCAAAAAGATTTCTGACCCCGACAAATGCCATATCACAAAGGCTTATCAAGATGAATAGGGAAGACCTCCGCATCCTCACAGGGTATCTTACAGGGCACTGCAGCCTTCGATACCACCTGATGAAGATGGGATTATCCGACACGGATTATCCGACACGGATACGTGCCGACTATGCGAGATAGGGACTGAAACGTCCGAGCATATTTTGTGCGACTGTCCCGCAATTAGCAGGCTAAGAAGCATCCATCTAGGAGGCTACTCAGTGCCCCCACGGAAAATATGGAACACTAAACCCAGTAAAGTGCTGCTTTTCATTAAGAGCCCAACACAACTGAGTTAAATACAGGCCAGCACAAAAGATCCATTCGGCGGTCGCGGTGCACAACAAAGGCCTTCTAACAATAACAATAATAAATACTAATTGTGACAATGCTATAAGACTGTAAATGAGCGTCCACAAAGAAAGACTAATTTCTGGAAATAGTAAGAAAAACCTTTTACAAACTACAACTCATCAACACATGTGAATAAAAATTCAATATTTTGAATCAATTGTTACTAATTGTGACTAAACTGTTCGAAAAGGGCTATAATTAAGCGAATGCCAAAAAGGGCTCATTTTTGAAATACTATGGAAACCCTTTTACAGACTATTTACAATTCATCAACATATGTGAATAGAGAAATAATAGAATAAGTTGGTAAAGTATTTTCTTATCTTCTTATTAAAATTAGTACTTCTCTAAAGTGCAACATTTAGAGCGTGAGCAACATTTCTGTATACATATGCTTAGCAACATGTTGCCGACACATTCCCATTATTATCAGCGCCGTCATGTTAAACATGCGCGTGCGGCCACACGTTGTTTACGTGCATTCATACATTTGCCTAAATTAGAACATAATTTTCTACAACTTCAGGCCGATACGTAAATAACCAGAGAAGAGAGTTGGCCATGATTTACAGACGCGCAGGCGCGGCCGCCACTTTATGCTGCAACAACACGAAAATCCTTCAAGTTTGTCATGCTTCTTTATCTTATCGTGCTTGCATCTCGAATTAACATTGCCAGAGTGGCGGAAACTATGCGAACTACTGTCTTTGCAGTTGACATCGCCAGCAGGCACCAGGCCAATGGGTAGCAAGTGCAAATACAGAAGCCCCCATTCCAGAAGTTATTGAAATGACGGATTGTTCAAAGGCTAACTAAAGGATGTGGAATTATGTGCTATGAAAATAAATGTCCTTTTGGTTTTCTCTGCGTTCTTTCATGAAATTTCAAGCTTTTGAGGCCTTCATCATAGCCTTGAAAATGGTCATCTAGCTGCTATTAAGGCCTTAAAAAATCGAATATTTTAGGTTACCATTATCTGAAAAAAGTTGAGTTTTTTATAACCATTTAAATTCTATAGATATAAATAACTATTTCAGAGATTTTAAATTCAGCGGCTATTAAAAACTATCTTACGTATTTAAACTTAGAAATTATCGCTTTTTAAATTTCCCTTGAAACATACCTAATTTCTTTTATCGACTTGTTACTCTTGTGACTCACTTAGACCAAATCATTTTCAAATTTTCCTTTTACCAATTTTTTATAAACTTTCTTAATTCGACTTGGTTGAAGTGTTCCAATATTTAAAACCTATTTTCTTTGATAGCCTATATCCCTTCATATCCTTAAAAATCTAAAATGCAACAAACTTTATTTAAAACTTACCACACTTCGTTGATCCCCTTCTTTATTGTATTTCACAGTACGTTGCAGTGCAGTCTTGTTTTAACGCTTGTCTACGAAATGCAGATAAGGTAGTAAATATCAGTGATAAGATCGCAATGGACTTTTGATCGCCTACGATTGAAGCTGTAGATAACAAGATACATAGTTGTACATACATAAATTAAGGTAGGTTAGAGCGATAAGATAAGCCTGTTGCACGAGTGTTGTAAGTAGGTGCTGCCATTGGCTCCATATGGAAACATGCAATTAGGAAGCATCACAGTTGCCGCCAGTAATCGTATTGATTATAATAAAATACATTTCGATATCTTAGAAACATTGACTTTTGAGTTCATTTGTAATATAATTTGAGCCTTGTTATTATAAATAAAATTGAGATGTTAGGAAAGGTGATCTAGTTTCTTTTGGAGTAAGGAAAATGTATTATATATGAATTGAAGGCAAGAAAAAGTGATTTTGTTGATCAAATAATTTTAAAACAAGTAAGGAAGTATCAGTCGGGTTTCACCGACAGAGTAATACCCTACACCATCTTCCCAAGTGGGGTGATAATTCACTGAAATTGTGGGTGCATTTGATTTACAACATACATAGTGGGCGGACCACGCCCATTTTTGGCAGACTACAAGATATACCTAATAGGACTATACATGCCAAATATTGATGCTCTGACAGGTGTACACCAGATGTTATTGGCATATTTATTTTACTGCCCCCATGGTGGGCGGACCACGCTCATTTCTGGAGAATTAAAAGATATTCCTACCAGAAACGAAGTAACCAAATCTGGACTCTCTGGTGTATATATTATGGAAGTTAAGAGGATTTTTTGTTTATCGCCTATATAGTGGGCGAACAACGCCCATTTTCTTGTATGGCATCTAAGACCTATATATCAACTTGGGAACCGAATTTCATTCATTTATATTCGTAAATAGTCAATTGGGAGCCATTTTACCGAAAAAATTTTGTCGGCTATATAGTGGGCGGACCACGCCCATTTTTTCCTGAGATATAGAAGACCTACCTCTTAACTTGAATACCAAGTATTATTCTTTTCCATGAGTAATTACACAAATTACAGCCATTTTACCGAAAAAAATCCGAGGTAGTCGGACTTACAGACCCGTTGTGGGCGTGTCCTTCGGGTAATTTGAAAAATTTTAACACTTTACCTAACCCGAGGTTCACTGTAACTGTGTACCAAATTTTGTCCAAATCGGACAACTCCTTCTTTCTTTTTTTTGCGTACACGCAGACAGACAGACAGACAGACAGACAGACAGACAGACAGACAGACAGACAGACGGACGGACAGACGGACAGACGGACAACCGGAAATGAAAAGAGAAAGTGTTTCTGATCATTTCTATATACTTATGTCTATACCTAGGATGGCTCCTTTCATGCGTTACAATTTTCGCACAAAGTTATTATACCCTATTACCATAGGTGTAGGGTATAAAAATATTAGAATTAATCACTTGCACTTGTGCAAAAATAGAACGAGTACACAGAAGGCAATGTAAGGAAACTATGCATAAACGTTGGTTATATATGTAGTACATACCTATATGCTATGTTTTATATAAAAAAAGATCCCTGAAATTGTTATTGAAAAGGTATTCCCATATTTTATATAGAAGAAAAGTGTTTTCTATATGCATGAAGAAAACAGAAACACCAATCTTACAATGAAATAAACTATGTATATGCAAAAGATAGATCATTCTGAATTTAATTCAAAATATAATTTCACTGTTATATTCCACTTTTTGTACGGATATGAAATGAAAACAAAGTAAATTGATTATGTTAGAAACGGCTGGTAAAAAATTGTATCAAAAATTTTATTCAATTTTGGTTTTTAACTTTTTGAGGTTAGAAATTTGCTAAGCCACAAAAACGACACGATCACAAAAAAAATTGATTAAAATTATACTTAAATTTTTTTAATTACACTTTTGAAGTATAAAAATTACTAAGCCACAAAATCAAAAATGTAAGACACAATCACTAACGACTTTTATTACAAATATAATAAAATTTGTTGAGCATAAAAATTGCAAAACCAACAAATCCAAATCGCTAGCCTCTTTGGCTGCTGATCTAATGTCCAGTGATCTAGTCTCTTGTTGCTGGCGCTGCTGCGCATGCGATATGACGTCATTTGTGAATATGTGGCGCCATCCGCTTACACTTGCACCAAGTTTGACATGCACGTCAGCTTCTGCGCTCATACGCGACGTTAAGCAGTCGCCTCGCTTAAGCTGTTGATGCCGCTCAGCGATCGGTGTGATCAGCGGCTCAGCTGAACGGCGATGCACTGTGGGGTGTCGCCGCCACTGTGACAGCTTTGGCAACATGTTGCCGTTGTCAATTATTTATGGCAAGCTGTTGCAGGTAACTAGTCGCGTAAAAGAGCTGGGTTATAAAGTATTCAGCGCGATCAGCAGGAGATATGAGACACCTTTGATGCTGCTACTGCACTTCTCGGCACTTCACCGATGAAGCAATCGAGGCAAATGATCTGCTGATGGCATTGTAAGTGGCCACAATGTGTTGTATTTTATTGCTAAAAGTTTTCATTTCGCATGAATAGCAAAATAATTCATTGCAGAGTTGGCAGGAGTTCTCTTTAAGCCTTCATATCTCTTCAAAAGAGAAGTGCGAAATTGATTTTTTTGACTGGGAAAATGATTTGGATCATTTATTGAAAGGATCATGGGAGATTTATATGACTTTCGAATTATTAAGTTGGTTTGTTTTTCATTACATATAACTGAGCAGAATATGAAATTCCTTTTTTTACAGTGTACATATTGAGCAAATTTTTTTTTTCCTTTTTTATCATAACAAAGTTTGTATGTATGGGTGTTTACTCTACCATAAGGAACTTTTGCCCATCACTGCTTTAAGGCAAATAGATGGAGAGAAACAGATACGAAATGTATAAAGTATAGTCATGTTTCGATAATCCTTTTGGCATGGAACTCTACATATCAAATATTCTGAGCATTTTGATATTCCTATAAATTTGGCATGGAACCCCAAATGTTGAAAATTCTGAAAATCGTATAAAATCTTGAAATATGTATCAGCAGCTGGCACACATTGAGATCCAAGCTTAAGGGTCTTTCGTTTTCGCTTTTGCTTTCTAAAAGTAGACTCTTTATTTATTACCTCTGAAACACGAATCTTAATTTGTACATATATATATGGAGGACTAACTAAATTTCGCTTAGTTGGCTAAAAAAAATTTGACAAAAATAACATAAATTTCATAACTGCATCATTTTTGAAGCCGGTAGATCCTTTCTAAAACAGTCCTGAAAGGCGGGTGGATTAGCACCTTCTGGGCTCCATACAATCGACTGTTGCTTTGTTTCTGGGTCGTAGTTGTATCCTTACATATTTTGGCCCTTCTTATGTCCTTCTTATGGGCTTCTTATGGCCTTCTCTCCAACTGAAGTCGTGTGCAATCCGTTCTTAAATTTTGGCTGGCTATGCATGTGCATAAGAGCGATTTGTTCGAAGTTTATATTACCAACTTTATAAGCAATTTTGATGTATTTGAAATGTAAGCTAAACTAAGTTTTTAGATAGAAAAATTACCAAAATTGCATGCTTTGAAAATATTTAATTATTAAATTTAATTTACACAGCCATCACATTCCTTGTCAGTGGATCAAACTCTTTTCTATGGTTTGCTCTTAGTAGAAATAAAGTTAACCGTTTCACCAGCATATTTCAAACACTACTCTGTCTTTAATTTTATAATTCCAAGTTATAAGAAATTATTGTTAATTTAGTTGCTACATGCTGTTATCATATGCAAAGCTTTCATAAATTTCAGAAAATTCCACAATGAATTGATTGAAAAGCAATTACCAATTTGACATGTGGCTATCACTTCTCTTTAAGTGCTAACAATTTGCAATTGATAATTGAAATGTATTAATGCATTTTTGTGGTTCGACAAGTTAATTGACTTTGGCAAGTGATATCGCTTATCAAGCGCTCTTAGTGCGCTCCTCTCTTCTTCCTGCCCCTATTCGTGTAGCCAAGCCAACTTGATGAAGTGGTAGAAATGTGTAAGTAGGCATGTCAGTGTTCAATTCAGCCTCAGGGGCATATTTTATAGAAATCCTTATGCACTTGTTAAGGAATTTATGAATTTGCTTTTGCTTAAAAGAAATCGGGTAAGCAAATTTGGATTTCTTGGATGCTAATATATGTAAATACAAAATATATCTAAACTTTTCTTATTGGCTTGATTTTGGTTTTGTAAACTAAGGCGCTTATTATCTAAACTCAAGTGGATTGATTTTTGCTGCTGAAAGATAGGGTGTGAATTCTCTAAGTAATATATATTATAAGAGTCCTTGTCACTGACTCACTGACGCACTAACGCTGTAAGATGGCGCCACCAGTAGTTTTTAGTTTCTGAGTTGACCACAAGTTTTGTGAAGCATTGATTTGAGATTTCTCATGTGAGTTGCTAATCTGCGCTGCTATTCTGTTCTTAAGACTAAATTAAGTTACATTGGGTTCTGTAGAAGGATTAAATTTAGTGTGAGTTTTGATTCCGTCGGAGAAATTTACATTTTTACAGACTTTTACTAAAGCTATAAAGTGCATCAATTTTTATTCTAGATGCATCTGTGACTTTTTTTTAAATTGTCAGCAAGTTAAACAGCTTGTTTATCAACTGATGTTTCCGATAAATGCTTCGGAGAAATCAGACTTTTTTTCTATCATAATTTCTATACCCTAAGTAATTCAGCCTTGAGCCAGTAGGTATCAATTGTGTCGTCATAAAAATCACTATATAACTTGTGTATATGTTTTGAATTTTATGATTTTGAAATTTACATCTAAAAGTAAATTGAATTCGAAAACATTTATATTATAAGAATATGAGAAATTTATATGTGAATCAGGTTTATGTTATATAGATCTGACAATTAGATCTGAAATCTACCGATCTTAACTTCGAAACATAACTTTCTATATTATTGTTTGAATTTTTAAAGAAATCATACCACTTAAATTTCAGTTTCTACTTTAAAACCTTCTTGGCCACTTTTCATAAGTTAGTGCCCACAGAAAAGCTGGCAGTGGTCATGTTCAAGTCTTGATTGATGCATGCACGTATTGCCTCCTGATGAAATGCGTTGTGCGAAGCAATCAGTGAGTGCAACGCAGTCGCATTTGCATTTTCAGCTGCCAGTCAGCGGGTCCAGTTCGCCAGTTCGCCAGCGGGCAGCACCAACAGACGCTCATTACCGCTGGCAGTGCATCGCGTTGCTAATGCATCTCATGTAATTCTAATCGCAAAAGCAGCCTGCTGGCAAAATGGAGCGACGCAAAGGAAAAATAAGGCAAATCCAAATTCAACAAAAAATGCAAAATAAATTGAAAATCAAAGCAACAAAATAGTTGCATGCATTTGAAAAATATGCGGCAGCAGCAACAGCAGCACAACAAATTGCTGCCAGCCACACTCAGCAATGCAGTAAGCCAGCCGATGTTGGCCATTATTCCGCTTGACAAAAGCAAGTTGCAAATCAATTAACAATAGGTTTATGCGCCTGTTGTTGGGAATTATCTTGAAAAATCTCTTTGTTGCTCTTTGATATCAAAAACCCTGCTGAAAATTGTTGGCAGCTTTGATTTGAACCAACATTGGTACACACTGACAGTGACAGTGAAGCTTAAGTTCCGGACACGCCCACAATGAGCCGCCGTAAGTTCAACTATCTAGTAATTTTTTCAGTACGATAACTTGCACTTGTTTAATTACTCATTTAAAGATATGATACCTGGCATTTAAGGTAAGGTGTGATGGCCCTTTTGTGTGGCCCGTCATACGAAAAAATGGGCTTGGTCCGTCAACCATGGAGATGGTAAAACAATATACCGATAATTTCTGTTGTACAATCTCCAGAGCATTAATATTATAGTCCCATTAGCAATAGCTTTCAGTTTGTCAGAAAAGGGCATGGTCCGCCCACTGTGTAAATGGCGGTAAACTTCATGATTTTATTTCCTTCAGGGGACTATTACCCTACTCGGTTACTTGGTGTAGGGCATTACTCTGTCGATGAAACTCGACCGAAGCTCCCCTTCTTGTTTTAATTTGTAATTTATAACATGGAAGTATCAAAAATATCAGATTGAAGATTGGTCCAGCAATTATCGAAATATTAGGGTTTTATTTCGCAGAGTTTGTATAAATTGTTCTACCTACATTCAAGTTAAACATATTTGTTCTTTTGTATTCATAATAAATATGTCATAAGATAAATCCGACAATTGAGGATTGTTTCAAGTACCAAGAAATTATTCGAATAACTTCTCGTGTCGATTTCGGGTTGTTGGTCTCTTCGTCTGTTCGGGTCACTGAAAAACAAAAGCCAGCTTTATCGATTTGAATCACATTTAGTAGAAAATAATAGAACTAAATCTTCTGCTAGTTCAAGTTTTAAAATAGTCGATTTGGAAAAGAGGACATGCAAAAAATTCACCCATACCTATGCATGCCTCGATGTTTAAGAAAACTTTTATTTTTCTAATGTATCTTTCTATAAATTATGGCTAACCAATTTTTTACACCGCCACTGCGCTCTAAACTCTTACAGTAAGGGCCTGCTAAAGCACTTTCCCACCGCTGCCATGCATTTCCGCCAGCCAGTTAACGGCTCCGTGGGACATTACACATCACTTCAATGCAATTTGGCTTACTTGCCGCGCACAGCCAGAGGAGCCTTCACTCAAGTGCAGCTGAAGCTGTTGAAGCTGCGTGTACGCGTCTTTGGGGACTGCTGCGTTGGAATAGCTGAGAGCGTTTGAGCGTAAAAAATGCCTGCAGCGCAAATGGAGCGAATTGTCCATGATCCGGTTCTCAATTGTTGTTGTGGTTGTTTGCTGCAGGAAGTGCTGCACACGCATTTGAGTCTTTCAGCTATGATTTTTACACGCTATGAAATAAACTGTTATGAAGACAAACCGTCATTGATGGGTCCCTTGTGATACCAGATGGGGATCCGTAGCTTACGTCGTATTTGTAATTGGTTTACAATAAATATATAATTATATAATATATATTATATATATTCGGAAGTATTACTGCATGCACTTTTAAGGGTTCCGTTCCGAGATTTTATATCGTATCGTGTGGGCTATCGTTAGAAAGGCATAGGTCCACAGATTTCAAAGATATTATTTTTTAGAATTTTCGGTGAATTTATTTCGAAAATAAAGCTCAAAATGTCCGCCCTTCCATGGCTTTCTATGTTTCTGAAGCTAAAATTTTATAGAAATCAGGGTGAGTAGGTAGTTAGTCATAGATTACTCGAAAGCTGCAGTTTTTTCTCGAAATATTTGTTTCTCTATTTCTTTTAAAAAATAACCTCCCTCAGCAAAAATTTGTTTTTGTTTATATCTTGTGGGCTATCGTTAGAAATGGCTACGCCTATGGATTCCAAAAATAATTTTTTTCATAATTTCAGGTGAATTAGCTACGAATATGTTCATAAAAATGTTGAAAAATTGCCTCTCCACCAACCCCTCAGCAATCCATGGTTTCTCGCTTGCTCAGAGATGGAATCCTAAAAGACTACTATGTTCTTGAAATGTTTTGTTTTGTTTTATTCTGTTTTATTTGGTCCATTGATCGTGCAAATGGTGAATTCCTAAAAGACTACTTCCATATGGCTTGATTTTTTTGGTCTATTGATCCTCCAAATTGGAGTGAAATCTTAAAGAACTGCGATTTGACTTGACTTTTTGACAGTGCCTTTTCGTGTGTGTATACAAATCAATCTGGCCAATTGTGATCTTCAACGGTTTGCAGTGTTTCTAGTATGTTTGTCAAACTGTGGTGAGTTTCTATGCTTGCTATGCTCACTTGCTCACTCGAGAGGAGCAGTTGTATTTCCTTGGAACTTCTTTTCAGTGGCTTAAGAACGCATGCGCACCTTTTGGTATTTGTTGTTCTTGGCCAATTTCTTGCGCCGTAGCTGCTCTGCACCCTGCCCCCTGTACTGTGTTGGCGGCTGCGCTCTTTTTCGCTGCTGCTGTGGTTATTTTTGTTGTTGTTGTTATTGTTGTGGCAGCGTGCTGCCTTGGCGCATAGACTGCTGCTTTAAGCGCTGCTCTTGGCCTGTGCCGCCGTAGTTGAGATCGTAACTTTGCCCAGCGCGCACTCGCATTCCTGCTCCCGTCTTCCGGGCGCGTTTTCGAGCGTCATACAATTTTAAAAAAGCAAATTCTGCTATTATTAACATTCATTATTTTTTTTTATCAATAGCAATTGTGTTGGTTTTGACGCACGTGTGTGTGTATTTATTGTGCATGTGTAACAACTCTTTTGAAGATAACTTCGAAAAAATTGCTTGCCGCGCTATTTACTTATTTTGTGCTTATGTATATTTTTTTTAAAAAGCTTGCCGATGTTTACTTTGCGATTAGATCCCAAACCCTTGAACGACGAAATTGAATTGAATTGAAATTGTGAAAAGTGCAAATTTGCTCCATTTCTTTATTACGAGTGCGTCATTTTGTTGTTGTTGTTGTACAGCTGAAAAGTTGAATAAAAGATATTGTATGAATTTTTAGTGTTTTACTGTAGCTTTTAACATCAGTTTTTATTGTTATTTAGTGGCACGTGCGAAATTTTACCAAGACTTGTAAAATTTTTAACAACTTTTGTCGTAAGTACCTACTTAAAGTTTTCTTTAAAAAAATCACGTTGCATCTATTTATTGCTCTATGCTACATATACTATGTACAACTTTCATGGCATTTATTGTTCATTATATTCAAAATTTTACTATACTTGGGTTCAGTGTTCCTGTACTATGTTTGCCTTTAAAAGGTAACATAGCCATAAATTTTCCAGAAAATCGACTTTTTTAACTGACTTTTAAATCATGCTTTGAAACTTTAAGAAAAAAGGGCATACGTTTTATGTCTGCTTTTTGAAATGCCGAGCTCTTTATCGAACAGCTGAACATAATTATCAAGGCTCTTTTCATTCCATACAAACAAAAAATTAAAAAAATTTTCTTTTGATTTGTATAATGTTGTTATCCCTTAAGTCTTTACTGAGCTAATTTGCTAAGTAAATAGCGAAAGGGGTACCTTTTTAAAAGTACTAATTTTTACTTCAGGTTTTAGGTAAAAAATTCTTATTTCTTGTTTATTTTAATCAAGCTGTCCAAGTCAAAGCTTTCTTCATGTTCCCATATCTGCTCAATATTTACATGTATACAAAGAATAGAAAGAAATGCACACAAATCTTTATAAAATATATAGATGCAGAAATTAATAAGCAGAAATAGCACCAAATTAAGCTGCTTGTATTAAATTTAGTCGATCGCTTTGTAAGTACATATTTTGCAAAACAACGAACTCGATCTAAATTTCCGGCCAAACTTTGGCTTTGGCTGAGTTTGAAACTTTTGGCGTCGCTTGGCTCAGACCGAAAGTGCTTCAACAAAAGCAACAGATTAAAACCCTTTTCTTGATAATTTCATTTATTAAAAGTACGAGAGAAGTTCAATATATTTTCGGTATCAGTATGACCAACAAAGCGAATGAAGTTCAAATATTTTTTGTGAACATTTTGTTTAAAGTGTTGGGCCAGTGTTGGGCGTTCGGGTAGGGCGTATGCGCTTCAACATTGTTCTTTGTGTGACGTCAGCTCTTGTGATGAACTGATGGTTGCCACATTTTTTCGCATTTCTGCTTCAATCTTATCGCTCGTAGCATCTGGCCAATGCATTCGATACTTTTACTCTGTAAAAGTATATGAAAATATAAAATATGAATAAAAAGATAAAAATCGTCAAATTAATTTTTCTTCGATTATATTGAAACCTGTGCTGATATCTCACATAATAATTTCAACACTCATGTCAGTTCATATTTCCTCAATTATTTACAACTGCTGCTATAATCTAAAGATTTTATAACCTGCTACAACTGACAGGCAATCAAAAATAGAAAAAAAAGGCCGTAACTATAAAAGCATTTGGCAGACTTTATTACATTAACGGCAATCCAGTAATCAAGCCGCCCATTTCAATCGGCTTACTACTGCAAATGATCAACAATTTCACTCACACCATTGCTTAATCTTGCATATCATAAAAATATGTTTATCTTGTTGCCATCTTTTTCAATTTTTGCACTACATTTTTCTTTCAAAAGTTTGTCTTTTACCAATCCATCTTTTCATTTTACCATTTGTTGTGTTTCAATATCCAGTTTTGATTTTATGCACAGAGACTACAGGCTACTACTAAATATACTATGTACTAACACACATACAAACATAGCTACATACATACATATGTACATGCATACAGACATGACTTGGTTGCTCTATTTAGTCTGAGGCGAGTGTTTTTAGTGCATTGATTTTTTGTTTGTATGATTACTTTTTGCACACAAACTCACATTTACAAACACACACACACACACACACACACACTGAAGTGCAGCATTACTCATTTATTTGGCCATCTCTTACCGACACGTCTGCTGAAAACTCCATCAAAAAGATGTTAACTCTTGCAGACACTCAATGCCGTGGCAAGTAAAAGAATTTTAATGGCTTTTTTACGCACTCTCCAGTAGTAGCTGGAGGCTTCCAATATCCGCGAGCTGGAGTAATTTTCCAAAAGAGCACCGTTAAGTAAAGATAAACGACAAGAAATGCATAAAATTCATTGCCAAGTTGTTTGGCATGTTTGCGTTTGTCTGTCGGTTTGTCTGTTTGTCTGTTTGTCTGTTTGTCTGTTTGTCTGTCTGTCTGTCTGTCTGTCCGTCTGATTGCCAATGTGAGATATTAGTTCCGAACCTGTACTTGCAGCACTAAAAGTTGTAAAACTCTCATAGTAGAGAAAGTCCTTTAGAGATATAGAAAAACTACAGAAACACCAACAATTTTGTTTATAAATTTGTATGCCTAAATTTCTGAAAAAATTCATTTTAAGGGATTAAGGGAATAAGCAAAAATATCTACTCGGTAGAATATTTCTTCACTACACACATTTTTATGGCTCCGTTCTTTTGAAGAAAAATAATGAAGCTCTTCTAAGGTCCTGTTTGTTAACATGTGTTTTTATATAAACATACCTCTTTTACCGCAGAAATCTGAAGTTTAGCATGATGTTTTACCACCGAGACTTAAGCATATTTCGACATTAAAAAATTATGAAATATTTGTCTTTCAATTGTTAATGGGCGGTGAGCTAACCTCCAGAAAATTAAGTGAGTTCTCGTTTGAACATGCTACTTTAAAGGATACCAAACATTTTATATAAATACATCTATAATCCTTAATATAATCAATATATGTATGTATGTGTATATAAAGAGGTTAGGTTTCTTAAGCAAACATTTCGATCAAATTAGAGTTAGCAGCTATTTAGTCATAGATTACACGAAAATATGCATAAATATATATAATATTTCATTGTTTGCTCGCATTAACTATTTAAACTTTCTATTTTAGGCGCAAGTTTTACAGGACCTATACATTTATTCTATGGCCTTGTCCGAATAGGAAGCTTTTTATTAAGCTCTTTGGTACGAATCTTTATATCAAAGAAAAGTATATTCTAGGACAGCTGTCAATTAGAAAGGCATTTTATTAAAGAAAAGCCTTTGGATTCGGTTTCGGCCAAAGGGCTGAAATGTTTCTTCGACTTCGAGTGAAAAATTCAGCTTCCCTTAGACACTGCCATTTACACAATTACGCACAATTTTACTCTACATAAAGATTTTGATTTTGCGCAACTTTCATTGTTTGCATATTTTTATGAACTTTTGTGCATAGTGCATTCTTAAGAAAAATATGCCAAAAGTATACGAGTAGGTACCTCTGAATGTTGTTGGCCCGCATTTCTAATGGCAGCGACTGTGGATGTAAAGAGAACGCGCTGCTAAATATGCAACAACTCTATTTATGTATATTTTAGGAGTCGATTGTGATGTCGCGCTGCTGTCATTGCAGCCGCCAGTTTGCCACAGCAACTGCAGCTGACACTTCGCATGGCACGCCGAAGTTGCCGCAGCAACATGCACCCATCTTGTCGCCAACATAGAAGCCTACCTACTCCGCTGCCGCCTGCCTCGCTTGCATGTCGCCTCAATAATGTCGCGATGAGATACAATAAAAAATCTCAATAGCCGCAAGAAATGGACTTTTGTGGCAAAAGTTATCGCATTTCCGATATCAGCATAAATGCATATTTTGTAGTCGTGTCGGCTGCCCGCTTCGGCTATGCGGCATAATAATCTTTTAGAGACTCATCTGCAGTAGCTTTAAACGGAAGCTTTAAAAATTTAAAATTCTCTGCATTACTTAATCTATGCTAGTAGACTTTTGCTATCGCAATCGTTTTTTTTTAAATGCACATTTAAATATAAAAAGGAATTCCATACTTAAAGTAATAATAGAAGAAATCTCTTGGATTTACTTCTTCTACTTTAGTTGTCTCCATTTTCCATTCTAAATTGTGGTTGCCACTTAAACTTTAAGTGGTAAAAAGTTCTCTTACAATTGCTAAAAACTATGGAATTTTTGTCGTATTTCCATTTAGCCATATCTCGATTTAGGCTTCAACTGCCTTTGGCTAGCCATTTATATATAAGCACGTTGCTTTTGTTTCCAATTCAGTTCCTTACGACAGTTTAACAGATATTTTGTGAGGTTAAGAAATTTTACCACTTCGAAGACAGTATTTGTACATTGTACTGATGAGTAAATTGCTTTACCAGAAATCTTTCTGATCTCTTTGCAAAGGAATGGTTTTTAGATGGTGGCAAGGAACATAGTTGAACTTTTCTCACCATGACTGACTTCAGGAATTGTAGTCGTGCCCTGAAACAAGCGGAACACTCGCGCAGGAAGTGGGCAGTAGTATCCTCGTTGTATATACGTGTGTAAGTATTTATATAAAGTATTTTATATAAAGGTTGGATGGCCGGGTTGAAAATGTATGTAAAGGTTTTTGGAAAATAGCAAGAAAAATGTGAAAAAGAAAACCAATGTTAGTTGGGGTATAAGAAAAGATGGAGGCTTTATTCTTTTCATAGTAGCTACTTACAAAGTTGAAGAACTGATGTATTCAGGCTGACGTATACGACGGTAAGAAAGACCCGAAGGCCAAAGCCAAGCCCACGAGCCTTTGCTATCAAGGCGATCGTGTTATTACCCGTTTCGTGTATGTATCTTTTTCGAAAATGTATAGTACAGCGCCTAGACGGCTAGACGGTTAGACCATAAGGGCTATGCTATAGAAAATTGGCGTTTGGCGTAAACACTCGTCCTTCACACAGGTGCTGTCGTCGGTCAGACCAATCACACTCAAGTGTTTAGCACCGAAGGTCAGAAGGTGTGTACGGTCAGGACGCCAACTAGAAGGCTACTTCTTAGATAGCTTGGTTGGTTGGTTGGTTTGTGTGGCTAGTCCTGACTATCAATTAGCACTGAGTGCCGTTTTGTTGCCACGCCTCGATCAACCTACAGCCATTTGGCAGAATGAAGGAAATTTATAACATTCATGAGATACATACCTTGGATGTCATTGATGTTCTCTAGAAAACCTTTTCCTAGTGCTTTGAGCCTCCCCCTTGCTAGGGCAGGGCATTTGCACAAAATGTGGTCTATCGTTTCCTCTTCATTCAGGTCTTCGCAACTGCAACAGTACCGATTGAAGGGAATGTCAAGTTTTGCAGCATGTCTGCCTACCGCCCAATGCGCTGTGCATACGACAGCAAGCCTATTTACATCCTTTTTGCTCATTCTGAGAAGGGTACGTGTTTTTCTGTCATACGTGCCCCATATATTTTTTGTGGTCCTGCATGTCACCAGATCTTTCCATTTTCGTTTTGCTTTGGAGAGGTAGTGTTCTGCTATTCTGCCTTTGATCTTCCTTAACGAAGCATCCACGTTAAATAGCTCACTATCTAATTCGCATATTTTACTTGCAAGGTATAATACATACAATCTTAAGTGTAAATTTTTACAATATGCTAGTTTGTACTTTTGATAAACAGTTTATTATTATGTACCTTTTTTGTATCTGCCTATCAGCGGTTTTGAGTGTTGCACTTACACTTAATTTTATGAACATTATCAAAGCACTGCCTCAGCTGCCTGCACCAATACCAACTTCCCTTATATGGTTCTACAACATTCATTTATTTGCCAACTAATTGTTAGCCCAAATGGAAGCAAAAGAAGTACCAAGCTCTTCCATTTAACATATGCGATAACCGATTTTAATGCATTCGACAGATATGGAAATTATGATTAGTGACATTGTGCATAAAATTGTTTGAATAACTCCAACAAAATATCCAATTGACGCCCTCGATACAGCGCAGATCGTGCAGCTGGCTGGTGCGTCTGCTCATCAGTCCATTCTTATGGCAATTGTGACACGAAAGGCGCTAAAATAATAATGGCAGTCGGCATTTAAATGTATCTCAATTAAGTTCGTATGCTATGCAGCTCGATAAAATGAAAATATATATGCATTACTTTTAAATATGGGCATATCTTGAGCAAGTCGACTGTAGAAAACTACTGGAAGCGTAGAGCGGAACTTTATTTAAAGATATAAACTGCAAGCATTAGAGGGTGCGGGGTACTGGAAACGAGCTGGGCTGGGTATTTCGTATGAAATTACCTATTTTCAAAATTTAAATTTGCTATTAACTTTGTAAAATTAGCGATAATTACTTATTTTCAAAAATTGTTAGTCGTTATAAAATCGAATTTTTTTTTTCAAAATTACTAAACTGTCGAGTAAAGTCATAACTAACTGCACCATAAGCCTCGTTCTGCGAGCTGTTGCGCTATATATGTATTTATACTATTTATACGACTATGTACTTATATATGCACTCTCTCACTCTCTTCTTCTTGCTATGAGCTAACAGAATGATAAATTTAACTTTTACTTTGTAGCTACGCTTTGCTTTAATAAATGGCTAATGTGCATACATTCGGACAACGCTGACAAAACTTTTAGTTCCAAATCTCAATGCAAAGGTTTATCTCTTGGCTTAAAGAAAAATACTGCCAATGTGCATCATGAATCACTGATTCATGACTTCATGATTGATGACTCATGAGCTCAAGTCTGTCAGAGGCAAAGATAATGACAAAGCGTCTAAACGCCTTCAAGGCATATTTAGTGCGTTTAATGTCATCATAATTAGTACACACACACGCACACACACACACACATATAAAACGCATGTTATGCGTTGGCTTGTAAATCATAAATCGGCCTAACCCCCACTAGATCGATCGGTTTTTTTAAGTAAAGCGACTAAGTGCCGCTTAGTCAGTGTTTTTCTATCACTTGCGGCTGCCGTCGCCGCCGTCGCTGACAATATTTACGCGCTGATGACGCGTGACTGCGGCACTGGATTTATTGTTCGGAATTAAGGTGTCACACGCACGCACTCACGCACACACTCACTTCATGCCTCAAAATTATTAAGGCGTTTATTGGCGTGCCGCGACTTTGGCATATTTTGGCTGCGGTCTGTTTGGCGGCTTAATTAATTTATGCGCTTCTTTGCACGCTTGTCTTCTTGCTGACCTTTTGCTGTTTTTACAATGCGCGAGAGGCATTGAGGATATGCAATTCAGTACCGCTAACTCATAGCAAGGGCGTAGTTAGATTTTTTGTATGCCGGAAGCTGAAATGAAGTGCGGCAGCTCATGCCAAATAAAAGAAATCCACTTTTATACAAAAACTTCATTTAAAAAATTTAATTTACAGTTTATAACAATAGTGAAATATCATTGTAGAAGAAACGAAACCATCTTGGTAGGTCGACATGGACGTCATAAAAATCTTTTTCTTTGCAACGTCATGAAATATTTGAATTTGTAGAATTTAAGACAAGCCTTTTGTTTGAAAATTCTCATACCATTAACTGGACAGACATCTATAGAAACTTTTTCTTTTACAAAAAGTGAGTGCATTTGGGTTTTGAAATAATTCTTTTTAAAATAATTTTTCAGGCAGTCCACAATCCCCTTTTGACCCTACCGTGCTTTAACTAGGTCTCTGCACTGCCAGCCACTTGTAACACTGGTGCATTTGTATGTGTGCATGTGTGTGTGTACGTATCTATAAATTATGAACTTGTTGAATTGTACAGATTTTTAACTGCACACGCCAATAAATTAAAGCATTACGCAAAAAGTTGCTGTTGGCAACTTCTCGATCGCTTTGATTGCACCGAAGCAGAAGCAACAGCTTCTTCGTACTGGCTCTTTGCTGCGGAGAGGGGCATAGGAGGTGCAGAGTTGCATTGAAATTGATACCTGTTGCGGCGATATAGATTTATGGCCATGTTAAAAGTTGATTTCCAACTAAGAATAATTTGGTTAGTGGTTTCTTCTTTTTTCTTCTTTTTCCGGTACTTTCTTGGTAACTTAGAAGAGTTTGCCTAGTTTAATCTTCTTTTCAAGTACTAAGGTCGGTTTAATGATTACCTAAGACAGGTGCAAAATTCTAAGAGATAGTAAAGTGTTTTATTATGCAGTTTTCATTGTAGACTTTATAATCCTTCAGACTGGCTTTAACACTTCAATATTTGCGGATTCAAGGGGAAGGCTCACTGCCAGTACTTCACTTTCCTCCTGACACTAAGCTGTCATCCTTTTAAAACCTATAAGTGCGTTACATGTACAAGTGGCTGCCATACATGTGAAGTGTATACTTAGGTGAATACTCTGACGTGGTAAATTAATGGGCCTTTTGGCCTAAGTGATGTCTTCGAGACGACCACTTGACCTACCTACCTACCTTACATGTATCCCTACACCATCTGCATCCCCTGTGCGTTGGTTTATCCGCAAGAAACACGCCTTGGAATGCTAGAGTTTAGTTCTTTGACATCAAGTTAAAAGCAAAAAAGCTTGGTACATTTTTCAACTCTCTGAAATAATTTTAAAGATTTGATTTTTACATAGCAATAAATTTCAAGAAGAAAGTGCAACTATCTAACTTCAGGTTTTGGCGAAGATTTTTCGAAGTCATTCGATTCATGACATTCATTTTGATTGCAAATAAAACCGATGATGGCAAAATACTTTGGAAAAATGTTATCAATATGCTTAGGAAATGAGTGCTTGGATAGAAATCAAAATACATCAATTAAATTCAAATCGATTTTTAGTAGGTACCTACTTAAAAAATGCCAGGATCTGTGACAGAAAAGGCTTCTCCAAAAATTGAAAAAAATTTATTATATGCCTGTAGGCAATTGGGAATTTTTACGAAGACTAAAAGAGACTCTAAACTAAAAGCATCTGAATTGATATTTCCAAATATCGGACACACACACGGACAAAAGTATTCATTATTCAGCTTCTTCAACTAACAAGAGCCGCTATGATATGAAGACTAAATATATGGGAATACATATAACTTTATAGAAAAAAGTATCTTTTTTAACAGTAACATTAATCATATGGCTGTGGCAGCTCTTGATAGTAGAATCAGCAATTTAACGAATAATTTTGTTTGCTCGTGTGTAAATAAAAACTGTAGGAAAAGCTGCTTAATGTGCAGTAGTGGGTTAAGTAAAACTAGATCTATAATCTTTTGCCAACTAAAAAAAATTTAAAAAAAATCAAAATATACAATTTAAAATCGATTTCCACACGAAAATGGGCAACAAATTGCATTTGTATGCGAACGAAGTGCCCGCTAAACTGGAAGAAAATACCCGTAAGTAAGTTGCCAACATTAATTTATGTGGACACACATAGTTATAATCCAACATAAATAATTGATAGGACCCAATCGAGATACGAGCGATGGCAGTGCAGCGAAGGCACGCTGAAACGGCGCCAGATTTGCGTGGCTGCGTGCACGATGGACCTTAACTCAGGAAGACAGCGAAACGGCAGCGTCGTTGCCATATGGCATTAAGATGTGCAGCCAGTCAGCTGAGCAGACAGGCAGGCGGTGCTCGGACCAGTCCACCAGTCCACCAGTCGGCCAGTTTGTCAATGCATACACGCATACATCAAGCGTGATGTGCGGATTATCAGCGAGCTGTGTCAATACGCAGCGCAAAAGCTACCGCTTTCCAGGCAGGCGAGCTGCAGTGTTGAGAAGCGTCGTCCCGCATATGAAACTGAATTTCACGTGACAAAGCTATAACGCCACTAAGATACAAAAAAAGTTCAATCTTTTAATATTAATCTATGAGCCGTTGGCATATATTGAACTGTACTGCTAATGGGTACACTGAAAATAGGATCGCTCGAGAAGTAAGAGGCCTATACAAAGTACATTTTAAAGACATCTTAATTTGCTCATTTGGAGTCAATTTTTATTCTCTCTATATAGTTATTCCTTCATGTATCACAGTTGCTTGTGTGCGTTTAACATAACTGAGGTATAAATGAAGATTTTCAATTCTATTCACGAAACGATTTACGATTCTATCTGAATATGCAGTTCAATCAGAAGAACATGGTGCTGCTCATAGCCCAACTGCTCAGAAAATAAGAGGGGCAATGCTAACCATAAAACCCAGGATATGCATGAGAAGAAGGTTCTCCCATGTATTTTCAATCCAAACAGTAGAAGAACAATAATTTTTCTGGCTTTACATTACATGTAATCGTTGTCTACACTAATACATAGGTATCTGATGAACTAGCTCCATGGAGCTGAAGTGTATGCAAAGAAGCCGAAACTGCAGCTATCTCTACCACTATTGTTAAAGCGACACACCGACTCATAAAGAGTAGGCGAAGTGGAAGGCAAATACTTGCGCAGCTTTTAAAAGTCATTATAGCTTTTGTTTCAACCATTACTTCTTCCGGGCTGGTTGAAAATCTAGAACCGATGAACAAAATTACGAGATGCTTTAGCCAGAGCTAGATTGAAGACCTTTATAGGATCTGTAGTCTATACAGTTCAAGAAAACAGATGAGACTGCGATTTAGGATATACTACATCGCAAACATTAAAGATACTGATACGAACAAGCTTTCTAAGAAGTTGCAAGATAATTTACAGATGCACTTATAACTAAAGTGAGTAAATACCTGCTGTGAAGAGCTAAGAGTGATTTAAGCGCATTAGTTGGGCTTGTTACAAGATTCTTGCAACTGAATGGTTTACTTCACCCTATAGATGGGAGGGATTCAACCATATATGATGAATGTCTGGCAGACGGCGGGACTTCAGACCACTTTTTAAGAGTGTTCGGCTCTGCCGTTCTACAGACTTTTACACACGGTTCAAACGATGCTCACGACTAGTGAGCTAGAGGAAGTGCAGTGGTGCAAGACCTTGTCCCTTACGAAGATTACCGTTCAGTTCGACAGCTCTCGGCTTATAAATAAATGTTAATGCAGAATATCGCAGAAGATCGCATAAGTCGCGAAAAACAATACTAAACTCAACTCCTTTTTAAGGTGACAGGAGCGGTTCTTGCAGTTGTTTCGAATGATATTAAAGGGTTGCCTCATTGCAGCAACAAAGTTTTGATGAAAAGGAAAATGCTTGAAAAACATCTGAACATTTTAAATAATAATACAAAGGTCACAGTGCAGAGGCCTACATCAAATACAAATTAATAATAAGTTAAATGACAAGATGACTAGCTCCCAGCTTCACCCTCACCTTTCGCATAGAATAGTCTATCATGCTTAAATATCTATCGTGTTTATAATTATTATAAAATAATATTGCCATTGTAATAATTGATCAATCCAAGCAAAGACAATTTGATAGGCACTTTGATATTAAATTCTTGCCAGACAATATGCGCTCATTTCTGCAGCCGGAAGCATTATAAGCTAGGTATATAGGAGGCAGACATTCTTCGTGAGTGAAAGTAAATTATGATTGCTGCAATTTAAGAGGAAGCAGACCTGGCCAAATGGCGCATGCAAATTACAGCATGCTCTTGTACCTGTACTTTGGACCCCTCAATTTTGGTTGAATTCCTTAATTGTTTATGAATTTCGCCCAAGGGTTTTTTTCAATGTTTTTTTTTTAAGTGCACTTATTGTATTATAGCTACAGCTGCTTTAAAATTCAAACCAAGAACTTTAAAATTCAGCCAGGCCAGACAGTCTGGTATGGTGCGCGCGTCTGGTCGGGCTGTTGTGGCCAGACTGCGCTGTAGGTGCAGCAATCTCGATACCACACAAAGCTATTGGCAAATTCTCAGCATCTCAGAGTGCATTGCTGTGGCTTGTTGTCGTTGTAATTGTTGTTGTTGTTGTCATTGTGATTGCAATTTCTACTTTCTGACTTTTATGCGTACATACATATGTACATACTTACATACATGAAACATTAGTGCGCGTTCTTTGTGTGGGCTTTTGTGTCTGCTGTATCGAAATGTGCGTCGATATGTCCCCCCCCCCCACCCCACTCCTCTCACAATCTGTCGATCTGTCTATCTGTCTAGCTGTTATACTGTCTACTGTTAGAGCGTATCCAACTTTCTTTGCTCTTTACACACAATTTCGTGCTTAGGTTGTAAGTAGTACTTGTTTGTTGACGTTTCGACTGCTCTGCGATCTCATAAATAAATAACACGTTTAAACTCATAGCAAATTCACAATTGTTGGCGGTTTATGTCAAACTTTTTGACATTTGTATGTACGTAGTACAAATTTTGCTTGGACTTTAATGCCCGTAATCAATGCTCTGTGATTATGGCTTAGATTTATTGTATGGCGCTTTGATTTGAAGAGCATTAGAGCTTTAGCTTATGGTAGACACTTTGTAGAAATGAGTAGAAATGTTTTATGGAAATTAAACTTTTAAGAATTGCTGTTCATAACTTTTATTGCTGTTTTTTGTTAGATTTTTTTAAATTAGCTCGAGTGGGCTTAGGCCTAGCTTCCTTGCATTAACTTGTGTGTGTTTGTTATATGTTTTAAAAATTAACGGGACCTTCAAATAACCGTTTTATTTGACTATTAATAATAATTCTCATAAGATCATAAATATGTAGTGTGATAATAGAAAAAAATTTGATATTTGCGAATTTGAAAATAAAATTTTTTTTAGCAATTGTTCGGCCACTCTTCAATATAGAAATTTTGCGCGGATTCTCATCGAAACCCTTAGAATGCAACATCACATAAAGTTATCACCTGGAATAAGCGCTCCTTTTTGAAAAATAGTAGAGAGAAAATAATAAAATCAATCAAATCAATATAAAAATTTCAATTACTAAAGCAAAAACTTTCTAATTCTAACTTCATATCTAAATATTAAGTTTTTACAAGCAAACAAGAGCAACTTAACCTCAATCGCACTCATATACACACATTAACAAAAATGTAATAAAATCACTAAATCATTCCAAGCATAATATTAAAGGTGTCCTTCTTGTTCGCTCTTTAAACATATTCTTATATACTATTATCTTGCAAAATTGCTGCAAATAATATTACTGCATGTAGGAATGGAACTTATTTAGGTTGCAATAAAGTATAAATTCGCTGATTATTAGTAAGCAAGATCCTTATTACTTGTTCGTTATATCTCCATAATGATAGATTTAAGACACGAACTTGACAGTGCTTACTTTTTCAAAGCAATAAATTGGGGGCGAGTATATAGCTTTTTATGTCGCTTTACAGCTTTCCATATGCATATCTGATGTAAATTATTGGGCGTGGCTTCTGTTCTTTAAAGCCCTTGGTGCATTTATTCCTTCAGTCTTTGCCGGCCTTACCATTTTCGTGGTATAAAAGCAATGCGAAATAGCTATTAAGACACTTCATTGGGTTCAGTCAACTTCGAAACATGAATTGCATTTTTTCTATATACAATTTTGATTAATGGTCTTAAATATATGTAACCTGTTACTTTAACTCACATAGAAACTTGCTGAAGTAAACACAAAGATGCAAAAACCATTGATTGATGTTTACAAGAATGAATTTGGGTCAATTCTTCTATTGTTAGTTCACATAAAAGCAGGGTGAAGTAATGAATAGGACAAAGTGTGCGTAGAAGCGTGGGTTGAGCAAAACAAAAGATTCAAAGAAACGAACTTGATTATGTGAACCCATGGTTTACTGCAAAATAATGTATATAGTGAGCTGTAAAAACAATAGACTTAAGCAACAAACTAGCATTTACTTCGAGAGTACATACATATGTAGAAAATCAATTTGAAAAAAGAAATACAACCACAATAATTCATAAATTTTCGCTATAGGGAAAAATCGAAATAAAAAGTTCATAAATTTTCAATATAGTGAAAGATATAAAGTAAATTAAGTATATTTTAAATAGTCCAATTGAAATGCAGGATTTTATCAAAGTTTTTCTTTTAATTTATTTTATAGTAAGCAGTTATTAAACCAAAGCTATATAAGAATTGGGAAAATAACAACCCGCTCGTGTCAATCGCTGTTAACTTTTGGTGAACATTATCACTGGAGATATCATCTTGTATGCAAGTGTGGGTCTCAATAAATTAAAATAATAATAATAATAATAATAATAATAAATTATTCTGCAACAAGATTCTTATTAAAACTTGCTGTAGTACAAAGAAAATGAAACCAATAAAAATGTAAGCTTTTTTTGGCAAGACATTTGGAGCAGATGATAGCGGCTTCTTGTGCCGGTGGCTGGAACAGTGGCGAATACAAATTGCACGTGTTCAAGTGCAACATGGCCAATTTCAAATGCCATACATCTCGCGCCATGAGCCACGCTGGAGAGCTGGGAGCTGGCGAGCGATAAGACACGCAGTTGCAGATGAAATTACGCGCATTTATCGCGCGACAATAATCAGAGAAAAGAAGGCGAGCAGGCAGCGAAATGTTAAGCGTGACTGTTGGTTGTTGCTGCGCCACCAACAACAACAATAACAACAACAACAAAAGCAGCAAACAACATTCTATGGCGTACTTTGTGTTGTACCTTTTCAAAAGGCCTCCATAATGCATTTGGCTACAACAACAAGTGTGCTGCCACCAAATAGGGCAAGAACCAGTTGCAGACGCATTGTGGCAGCAACGGAAGAGAATGTTGCACTCGCTTTGTAGCGACTGATTTATGCGCCAACAACAATTGCATGCACACGGCATTTAAGCTAATTAAAGGCTTTAAAGCGAGATCGAGATCGAAATCAAGCGTGAATTTTTTTATGCGCCATTTTGAGCGTTTTATATTGAGCAATTTTTGTGGTCACATTTTAAGTGTTGTTTAGTGTAGCATATGTAGATTTTATAACCATATTAAGAAGCTGCCCACATAACTTGATTTGCGAAATTAATTGACGCAATTTTATATACTTCAATTGTTAATTTTCACAGCAAATCAAATGAAATCAAATAAAATCAAATCAAATCAAATCAAATCAAATCAAACCAAATCTTGACTACACTCTTGCGTCGGAAATACAAATACACACCAAATATACTCTCACTGCCTCGAATACATACTTATCTGATTTGGTTTTCGAATAAACGATGATATTGATCCAATCCCTACCGACCTCATAACATCTAATCACGTACAGAGGATTCCGTACCAGAAATACCCTATTTAGCGTTCGAATTTCATTTCTCCTGGCCCGTCTGTTCTTAGCTTGGTTTTGGTTGTTTTCTGTGAACAGCAGCGCCTCTCCTTGCCCATCCGTTTCTTAATATTTCGACATTTTTTTTGGTGTAGTTATGTATATATACATAAAAGCTAGGCTTAAGAGTAGCTTCTCGCATTAACTTATAGTTGCTCTTGCTATTTTTAGCACAAGCTAATGGCACCTACAACTTTCTTCTAAATATAATCGTATTTCAAACAAAATTAGTGGCTGTCTGCATATGACAATCGGTGATGGTGTAAAGAAAATGTCAAAATTGGTAAAGAAGAAAAGAGCCAGAATAAAGAGAACCTAATGCATCTGACTTCGTACTATATACCTATGCAAGTACACGCTACACACATTCACTAAGCACATGCCATAAAAATGATCGCGCACTCACACTCAGCAGGAGCAACAGCTGCGAAACGTGGCTTGATTGCAGCAGCACTTAATTTCTTGAAGCAACCATTCAAATGTGCATGATTAATTAAAATTGCACGAGCAACTTGTAAGCGCGCCCCATTGCTTATCGGCGTCGTGCCACGCTCTTGCTCTTGGAGCTCACTCAGTGCAGCGATCAGCGGCCGCTTATCAGCAGGCTTATCTGCTTAATGCGCCGCTGAGAGACGCACCTCACATGTTATTAGTGGAAATTTGTCTGCATTTTCCGCAATTAAATTCCAAATTGCCGAATTACATTTAAAGGCGCGCATGTTCGCGACGGCTCTGACAGTTGGCTGACAGAAACTCTTTCCGGCTGTTCATCGGCAATTTTCTGGTCATTCGCTTTAATGAACCTTAAAATTAATGCAATTAAATAACAATTTGTATGCGCTTTTTGTGCACATGAAATGAAGCAATTTATTTTGATTTGACTTGGCGTGGTTACGTTTAGATACTTTTTTGGTCAGCGAAAAAGAAGAAGAGCTCTATGGATCCATCGCATAAAAAGTAGCTGGCCTGCGAGGATACTTTTACTTTGAAAAACTTGTTTGAGCTTAAATTAGTAGACATTTTTTGTAGTGGTGTATAGCAGATATTATTAGTTATTGTATCGCAAGCTTCCCTTTTCCTCTTTCCAACAGAATATATGCATATTCCTCCAAATTGTGAATGCATTTAATCAGCTGGAAATGAAATTCCTGTGCATCGCTCACTAACTTCAACGAACCATAATTACGTTGAAATTACTTAATTACGACAAATGAGAGCAACTTCTCAGCATTACCATAAATGTGCAGGCCATAATGAAAGACTGGCAGTGTTGCCAATTCTGGCAGTTGTGGCATGCAATGCATTGCCAAAAATGTTGTTAATTAAATTGTTGCCAACTAACTGTATGCGTCGCTAACTACCAACAGCAGATGGCATCAAAAAGGCAAGAGCAACAATTTGCTGCAACATTTTTGCACGCTACCATCATAATGATAACATATGGAGCATATGGAGCCATGGAGCATGTATTGAAGTTATAGCGCTTTAGAGATTATATACTAAGAGTGGATAAGAGGTTTGAATATTGGAATTTTCATATATTAAATTTTATAAATTGCTCAGACAATTGCAATTTTCATACAAATGAAATTCAATGAAATATTTACGCTTTAAATTACTAGACGGATATCGCCTAGGTAGCCGCTAATTGTGATCTCCAAGAAAAATGTTGGTAATAGAATTGGTTGGAGTCTTCGTTTCTACAAGCACTGATCCTTATTAAAGCTAATAATAATACCAAATAAGATGAAATATCAATTAATTCCGAGGAAAGGCATCAAATAAGCGCATTTACTTTCTTTATTGGCAAAATAGTTCTGGTTATAAATCGTAAACTGAAATACACTTTTTAATAAGACTTAATTTTGTAAAATTTTTTTCTCGTATCCTCTTCTTTGAAAAACATTTGAAAACGAATTTAATTAATTGTACGCCTGTTTCATAATTATTTTGGACTTTTACGTCCGCTATCACAAGTAGTCGTACATCGATGATATGCTTTAACTTACTTTCGAATTTATATCGAATTAACTGAAGTATTCAAAACTCAAATATTCACTTCTTCAAAACATTCGCAATAAATTTTGATTGAATTCTGCTCTTTGATATAATATTAATCTTTTATTCAAGCATAATTAGGTACTTACATATATACAATTGGTGCATTAGCACGCTCTGTATTTAGCACAATTCTATAGCCGAATCGCTTATCTTGCGATACACTTTGCCAAGGCAGAGCACAATCTCGTAGAGTAGCTAATAAGATTGTATTGGGTCTGTTGGGAAGAGAACCTGGAACTCCTCGTATCAGCGACCGAGCACACATCGAATGAGCTACTATAATATTCATTTCAACGAAAGGTCATTCCCGCTCTACTATTCGAACGTCTCCCTTTAAACTAATTGAAATTTTTTTTCAATTGGGACTCATAATGATCTCTTCTGCGGAACACACAAGATCCTCATACAAGACTTTCAAATCGATACAATTCAATAGGTTCAAAAGATTTATAATGATATATTCAAAAGTTCAAGTATTAAGGACCAACAGATCTGTGAATATTGTGCACACAAACATATGCTAGTAGCATAGTATGTAGCGTGTGAGAGTGTCGTTAATACTCGTATACCTATCAAAATTACTTTTTTTTACCATCGTTGTTGTTGCATTGATCTAATTTCTTGTACTTCATAATATTTATTAAAATGTAAAGAGTAAAAGTACTCGAGAGTGCTTTCAGAAGAAAATGTAATAAAACCAGTTCAGTTAATTATATATCTATATATATAAGCTGGCGGCAGTGGTAAGTGTGTGATTGTAGCTGTATGCGCTTGCATTGCTCGAGCCATAAATGCGGCTTCGTTCGTTAGTAAATTGGCACTTAACTTACCACTTTGCTGACAATTACCAAATTAGTTTTTACATTTTTGCCATATATATCAACAGTCACTTAGAAGGGGTATAAAGTAGAAGGTTTGAGACCTGGCAACTGGCAAATGTTAGAAAAGTTGTTAAATTTGTTCTTCTCATAAGCAAGTGCAAGCATATAGTTCTAGAGAGTTCTATGAGCTGAAAAGTAACAGAAAGCCCAAAACCTGAACTTTTTTTAAGAAAATTTCAACAAGCTTTGAGCTCTAAAATCTTCGATATTTTCGGTTTTCATAATAAATAGTTATAATGCCAGAAAGTATAAGATCGGTAAGATCCCTGTAAGAGTTAAGAACATAGAAACCTCAAGTTTTACCTCTTTCGTAAGGAATTTAAAAAAATGTTAACTGTCACTAAAATAAATTTCAAAAGTCTGAGATCAACAATACAACTAAAATTACAAAATAATCGAAACTTGGCTTTTTTATGAACTATCTTTTTAACAGAGAACTGATATTAACAGCTTTTTCAAAAAGTTCTACGTGTGAACCCAACAATATAATAAATGGTACTAATAATTTTAATATGTAGATTGATAAGAACATTTTCGAAGGTCCCCCTTTAACTTAATTTCTGACTACATTCCAATGCTTTGCTATGCGTACTGATTGAAGTGTCTGTGGTGAGTGAGCTTCAAGCTCGCATTCTGCAGTTCATTTCAATTACTAGCAATGAAGCTAAATATTTGCTATCGAATTTTATAAAAAACAGTTTAGATTGTAGTTGATGACTGCTTGAGCTGTTTCGGTTACTTGGTGAATAAGCTGCGCTAGTTAACTTACAAGCCTATTCTGATGAAAGTCACTATGATTTATTTTGTATAAATTGATACTGTTTCTAATAAAGAATTATTAAGCTAATAACTTTTTCTTTCTTTTTCAGGTACGTTATGTAATTATAGTGTAACAATAAAGGAAAATTTACACTTGAAACATTAAGCTTTGAAGCTGACGTTAGAGAGCTATATTTATATGAGACAATTAAGGACTTCTGAGCGCTGTAAACTGTATTTCGTTGACATTTTTACCTTGGATTGACAGAAATATTAAAAATTTCTGTTGTATTTGAATAATTATTGAATTTTGGGAATATTAAATATCAAAAAATTGTGTTCCTATTCCGCCATTTAAGTCGGGCATATTTTAAATCGACAGAAGAAACATTTCGAAGATTTGAAAGACTTTGGAATCTCAAAGGAGTTTCTATTAATGTTTTGAATATGAAAAGAATTTGAAAAGTAGCTATTTCCTATACTGTTCTTTCAATAATGTGCAATTAAGCACTTGACGTGTTCAGTTATTGAACGTTTTCAGAAGCTACTAACTTCGGTTTCGTTTCGTTCGTTTCGTTTTCTTAAATATCAAGACAATTTTACAAGTCCGACAATTTTACTTCTACATTTCGTTGATGAATTTCTGACTTCTTCAGCTTTTGACTTATTTTGAGAAACCTCAGTAGAACAGAAATATATTATTGAATCATCATCGCAAACATTAAAATCTCCTTTTTGTTGAAAGCATTGATTGTCAGCTATTTTTTAAATTTTGAGCTTGCCAAATTTTTTGCCATGTGCATATTTCAAAAATATTTCTCTTTGTGATTATGAATTCTAAAGGAGTCTAGAAGCAGATGACAAATTCTCTTAATATGGATAATAGTGGCCGTTGCTACCATTGTACTGTTCCACTTTCAAATAAGTACTTATAATTCTTTTGGCACAAATGTACGAAATTTAGATATTCCTCAATTACATTATTAAACTAAATTTTTTTTGAATTTGTTCAGAGGCACAGTTGAAAAAACCGAAATAGCAGCAATGTGAGAATTGCAAACTGATAAAATTTTTGGTTTATTCGAAAATGCCAATAAATTGCATTTCTATGCAATTTAGCTTGATTGCAGGAAATATTTGATGTTATCTAGTAGCAGATATTTAGGTGCATTTTTCAGCTATGCAAAATGGAATCTATTACGAACGTACATACTTATTTTGTGCAACACTGTAAATAGAATTTTCTTTTGAAATACATATTTTCGTTCAAAAATAGATTCGAGTTTCGATTTATTCTATTTTCTGTCGAAAAGCTACTTTCTTTTAAAAATCAATTTCAAAATAGTAAAAATTGTCTAACTTCGTAAGAAAACTATAAACTGTCAAGCGTTATATGAATCAAATAAGCAATCAAGAGCAAGGCAAGAGCAAGTCAGAGGGAAAAGAAATTCGCAAACACGGCGCAGTCAAAACGAAAGACTTAAGCCGCAAACTTGATTTCTGACGCGCGCAAAAGCTAAACGCAATAGTATAACAGGAAATTACAACAAAAAACAAACAGCAACACACACGAATTACAAGCAATAAACAACAACAACAAGCACTGCTGCTGCAACAACTATTGCAACAACAACAACAAACGGTACGCAGCATGGCATTATTTCCTTCATCATCACGTCCACGCACACTCATGGAACAGCTGCTGGCGCGCAAAATTGAGTCGAATGCACAAGCTGGACCCGGCGGCAGTCGCTTGCGGCGCACCGATTCACTGGAGTCCAGCAGCAGCATTGGGTCACTGGGGTCGCTGATGTTGGGCGATGACGTTTGCCGCTGCGACGACTGCCTGCTGGGCATTGTGGACTTGTACGTGATCAGCGCCGAGGCGGCCAAGAAGAAGGTAGGTGGCTAAACACACACACATACTTATATATATATATGCACTGGCCAAGAGCAGTGGTGCTCCAGTAATTGGGGGTGAAAGGCCACGCTGGACAATTTGCAGCTGTCAGCGCTTGGCTGCCGGCAGAGAGTGGCAATTTGTCGAATTTCAGCGGCGCTGTGGCTGACTGGAATAGCGCACGGCGAAGTCAATTAGTCACTCACTCACTGCCTTAGCTGATTGACTCGCAACAAGAAGCTGCTAATTACGCACAAAGTAAGCGCACCCATGCCGCCAACTAACGAGCCTGCTTGCTGCCATTTGGTGGTCGCCGACTCGGCCGAGCGTACACAAATCGAGTTGACAGTTTGACCGCTGCCGCTTGCCGCTTGCCGCAAAACACCAGCAAACAAAATTGAAAATTTTTGTTGGCTAATAAAGCGCTGCTCCTTCGCCTTGGACAGTGAAATCAAAACGCAGGCATAACAGCAGGCCGCCTGCAACATGTCGCCTGTCGCCTGTCGTTGGGCCGTTGGTCTGTCGGTCTCTACCAGCTTCCTTGACTATTTTCGCTGCTTGAGTGTGTGAGTGGGATGGCGTTCCTGCGACTGGCCTGCTGCAGGCGGGAGGGCGTTCATTAATCAAGCGCCGTTTCTGGACAGACTTAATTGAATGATGTTGCTGCTTGGTGGTATAGGGAGTAAGGCGGCAATATGTGGGGGAGGTAGCCAAGTGAGTTGGCCGAGAAAGCAAAAAATTGTCAAAGCAAATTTAAAGCTTAAATTAATGTGCGCCCAACGATACTCAACACTGTCAAATGTCAAGCGAGGGAAGGAAGAGAGAGAGAGAGTGGGAAGTTGCCACACACGCCACACTAACCAAATTAGTATTACAATGGCATGATATATGCAGAAAGTTGAGCTGTGGCTAGAAAAAGGTTGGGAACTAGAGACTGAATGTTCCTTATTGAATATTCGAGTTTGGAAATTCTAACTACTTGAGGAATCGAATTTTCCAAGTGAATCTTTAGAGTAGTACAAAATTTAGTTTTTCAGCTAAATGGAATTATCTTTTTGTACGCTTCAAACATTGCAAATAAAATCGACATGAGTATTATGAAATCGTGGATCGTGAAGACTCAAAAATCATTGACAACTTTCAAAAGCAAACGTAGCACCAAAGCCAAGCCATTGATCTTCAATAGATCTTTTCTACATATTGATAAAATTTTTAGGTGCTGATTTTCTTCAGTTCAAGGTCTCATAATAATCAAAAAAACTTTTGTTTAGCTTTGAATTATTTATATTTTTGTACAATATTTCAACATTCTTTGTATGTCATCTGTATTGATACTATATTCTAAATCATTGTTAACAGTTTTGTTGAAATCAATTAGAAATTTTGGCTCAACATAAAAATAATGTATGCCTTTCTTATTTATCATACTTGTACTTTATACGATTCATGTCGACTTGACAAAAAAATATTTCATCTTTGAGGCGCGCTCAAATAAAACTGAATTAAGCAGTCGCAAAACTGTCTGAGAAGTTTTCTTTAGCACAAAATCTTATCTTTCTAGCGTAAGCCGACCGTCCATCACCAAAATAATAGATCTCCTTTTATTTCAGCTGATACTTTTCTTCTATAAGAGACGACTTCATTCAGAATTTCCTTCAGAAATATGAACTAATGCTAAAGTTACTTGAATATTTCACTTTACGGCTATTTAGAAAAAATTTTAACTTTATAGCTTAATATTTTAGTAGAGCCCGACCGAACTCGAAATTTTGGCCGAGACCGAGACCGAACTTCGGCCTTTTTTTTAATGTTCGGCCGAGACCGAGACCGAACCTTTCAAATATATATGCAAAAAAAAAGAAAAAGAATTTCAACGAAAAAAATTCACAGACTTTACCATTAATGCTTCTATTTCGAGTAATTAGTCGTTTAGAAATTATTAGAATTCACATTAAAAGTCACTGATGAGGTTTTCTGGCAAAAACCGAAATAGCTATATGACATGCCCATGTGAGCAATAATTCTAATTCTTTGTTGTTGTACACTTAAAATTGCTTTGTTTCAGAACAGAAATAGACAACTAAGTATTGTCATTTCTCTTTGGCAAGTCAGTCCGAATAAAAACTATTCTTTCGAAAAAAAAAAATTTTATTATAAAAGACAATTCATTTGGGGTATAAATACCTACATTAAGCATCTGATTTATGAAAAATTGTTAAAAAGTATTATTAAAAAATTTAAATTTTGTTTAAAACTATACAATTTGTTCCTCAACTGTTCGGCTAAATACTCGGCCTTTTGTAGCCGAGACCGAACCGAGACCGAACCCGAACCTTTTGGCCGAACTGTTCGGTAACCGAAACCGAGACCGAGCGTTCGGTCGGGCTCTATATTTTAGTAGTCTAATCTTAGTATAATTTCTGTACTTCTAAGCTTGAACTCTGCAAAAATTGCTTCGGCGTGTTTAAATTTTGTGAAAATTGATAACTTGCATTTTATTTTAAGCTATTGCAATTTTTAACGCAACCACCTGTCAAAGTTAATCGCCATTTCACAGCCAAGGCAGCGTGTACTTTACAAGGCGCAATGGTCAAAATGGTCATAAGCCGCGTTAGCCGCTGCCACCCGCTGGCACAGCTGCTGCGGCACATTCATTTTACATTTGACATTTGTAATGTAATAATTTTTGTTTGACGGCAAAACACTTGGCGCGGCAAAAGTAGAAGGAGTAGATGGAGGAGGGGACAGGCAGGAGCTGAAAATGTGGAAGGTGGCGGCAAAGCGAACGCGCTTATCATTTGCGAGTTACGAGCATTGTCAGGCAGCATGACTGTTGTTATGTTTTTTATGCGCTTTCCAATGGTGATAAATAAGTTGTTGGCGCATAAATTGCGGCATTATTGGCCGCTGTCCGAATCCGGCCAACATGGACTATGCTGAGCCCGCCTGGCTGCATTGACTTATGTATGTGTGCTTGTCATAATCTTATAGACATGGCAGCGCGACTGATAGTAAATGTACATAACGGTATTGGCATTTTAGGGCCATATTTGTGAGAAATTGGAAATTGAAAACTCTTTGGCAGTTATTTACATGTGGGAATATTTTGTTTGTAGTGGCTTTGGATCATAAATGAAAGAAAACAGAAAGAATTGGCAGTTACATATTTACATGTGGGAATGTAAGGTTAGGTCAATCTGGCTGCCTAGAAAGGCCACGCATAGACCCTGTTGAGTCCTTAGCGATGCCAGTTAGAGTTCTGTTTAGGAATGGCCAAACGAATGATCTGTCAGAATTTGGTTATGTTTCACAAATTTCCAAAGAGGCTTCATACCTAGTTTTGAGATCTGTTCGAGCCCTGAAAAGACAGGCGCTCCTAAACAAGTCAGCCGAGTTCTAGCGATGGCGCGGCAGGAGCACAGTGTATGTTCCAAGGTCTCTTGCTACTCGCTCCTATGCATTTTCTAAAAGAAAGAAAGAGTGCTAAAAATTTTTTTTCCAAATTTGTCTACTATTTTGGCCAATGCCGTCGTTGCCTATGGCTCAACATGAATACACATTGAGGCACATCAATTAGTGAAAACCTAGCACAGGCGCAAAGTATTCAATTTAATTTTAGACCTTCTATGTTCCTTGACAGAAAGGTTAGGTATATTTCCACACATATCTTATAAATTTCTTTTAATTTCCATATGAATTGTTACTAGTCAAACCAATTCCAGGATCTCACAAATTTCAGTCTCAAAAATATCGTTCTAGTAAAAAATTACGCATTTGAGGTTTCATTTTTCTAGCATTACACATCACAAATTAACGAATTTTATTGAAACTTGGCAGCTGCACACCTAGAACCCAGCCAGAACATTTTTTAGGAAGATATGGTTTTAATATGAGATAGTAAAATGTACATCAAAAGAAAGAAACTAAGAAATTTGAAAAAAAATTTAAAAATTTGAAAAGCAGCTTGAAAAAGATGTTAGAAATGTACTTTTCAACTCTTAGAACATAAATTAATAATCTTGTTACTTGTATTTGTTGTTAATTTAATTAATTGATTTTTTTTATTGAATTCCGAAAGCAAACCAATTATTTTGTTTGAAAAGTTGCGGTATCAAAAATTTGGGTAGCGAAAGCTCCGGAATTACAAAAATCTTTCGGTATTGACAGTTCTAATTCTAAACATGTTGCAACCAGAGACAGTTTATTAGATAAACTACGGTTCAACATTAGCCTTTATTCTTATATTTGAGCTCTATTTCATAGCGCGCTAATCTCTCTCTTTGCGCTAATTCTAATTTTTTGAGCTCAAACTCATTTTTCAATTTCTCTTCCTCTAAGTGCAACTTTTTAATTTCAATTAAGTACTCTTTTTCAAACTTCAGCTTTTCAAATTCGATTCCTTGCGCGAATTCTTTCTTTTGCTGCTCCAATTTCATTGCACGGAACTTTTCTCTGTCCCGTTCCAAACTGGCCAATATGTCGAATGTTGACTTTGGTGCAGATTTATTGAAGCTATCGGCGGGAAGGCTCTGGGCTGTTGTAGGCGCCACTGTTGCTGTTTCTGCTGCAGTTGATGTTGTGGTTATTGCTGCCGCAGCAACTGTCAATGGGCTAGGTGTTCGGCTGCTCGCGTGTGTGTAGCTATCGCATGACGTTTCTGATGCTTGCATAGTGATGTAGCTTAGCTGCTCCACACTCGTGCAATCCTCTGCAGGCATATCTGTTGATTTCAGAATTTCTTCGTGCGCTGGAAAATTTCTGCCGAAAATTGCTGCCAGTCGCTCGTAGTGAGGGCAAATCTTGTGAATGGAATCTGCCAAACCAACCATACATTATATATTAAAGTACATATGTATATTGCGAGTAGTGTTCACCTTTTATGGCAGCCTTTGCCGCTTCGTCTTCGAGCCCAGCATCTATTTCTTTAAACGAGTTATTGGCTTTCATGAACGTTAGCTTGAAATAGCGCATTTTGTATTTGACCAGTGGCCACCGTGCCTCTATGCCAGTTTCCTGCAACTAAAACGGCAAGTCGCCTTGTAAAATTTTTACTTGAGCAAGTAAAATCATCATCGTGAGTCTTTCCACTGAGTTGGTCAACTGATTTTTAGTTGCCTGGCGTCTTCTTATTATCGGACAAAGTGTTTCACTTCTTACAAAGAGAAATGCATAATAACGTTGCATATTCAAAATTGTGTGATTCTGATTAGTAAAGTCTTTTGATGCTGATAAATTCCAGTAAACCGTGCTAATATCGTCGTGGGCAGTTCGGCAAGAAAACATTAAAACATGATTTGTCGCTTGTGCTTACACGATTTGATGAAGGAAAACGCTATATCGCTTTATGATGACAGTGGCAATATAGTAGAAACACAACTGGTGAAAAGCATAGCCAAGTATCTGCAACTGGAGGTAAGCATGCATATCTAAATCTACACAAACCTTAACTCCCCTCGCGGTTCGCGTCCTGAGTCCACTTGCATGTAAGATTGGGTGTACGGGCTGTACTAAGATGGCGTGAAGGTGAATTGAGCTGTACTAAGATGGCGTGAAGGTGAATTGAGCTGTACTAAGATGGCGTGAAGGTGAATTGAGCTGTACTAAGATGGCGTGAAGGTGAATTGAGCTGTACTAAGATGGCGTGAAGGTGAATTGAGCTGTACTAAGATGGCGTGAAGGTGAATTGAGCTGCTTTCTGTAGTATATCTGCGCAGTTGGTCGCTGTTTATACAAAAGCTTAATTGTACTATATATTGCAACATATTAAGAACAACTTTGTGAAATACATACCTCAAAGTTGCCGTTTTTATTAATATAATCCAAAACTTTCAAGTTCTCTTTTTGTGTCCACTTCTTGGTTGCGGCTGATCTCCTCCTCTTCTTTACGGGCTGCTCCTTACGCGCGGTCACTACAAAAATAATTGCACATAATTTTAGTAAACTTTGAGAAAAACTTCAAAAAATGCGCTTACTTTTAACTGATGCCAGCGATGCCAGCAGTTACTTCAGTTTAAATTGCTGTGTAACGAAAAATATCTGGTTAAATGTGTAAAGCAGCGAGAATATTTTGTCACGACTTTACACTTGATTAAAATTGTACACCTGGTTATCACTTGGAGCAGCGTTGCCAAGTCTTTGATATACAAGCAAACGAAAAAAATATCGCAAATATGTTGTTGCTGAAGCTTCAAGCTGGCAATGTTCACGGGAGAGCACAAGTGAGCGAGTGAGAGCTGCCAGATGTACAATAATTGCATGTAGCGTTTATAACGTATGTAACGAAAGGTAAAATGACGCATCAAACACACAAAAGTGGCAGCCCTCCTGTCAAATTTACAATGTCTAGAAATTAAAAGAAATAAGATAAAACACCAAATTATTGAAAATTTCCAAAAAATACTCAGTTTCCGCTTTTTTTGTTTCCATTTTTCGTTTTTTTGCGAAGAAGAGGAAGCACAAACAGCTGTTTTCACAGCAAAGAACTTCGCAAAGCTTTTTTCGTGATACGGTTGGTAAGGAATAGGGTTGCAGAAAGCTCGTCACAAGAAAGCAAATCACAGTGCAGTAACAATCAATTGTGACGAGAGCGCCAGAATAGCGCTGTTAAACAGCCGTTGCAATCAAAGCTTTCACATAACAATGTCACGAAAAATTTTAAATACTTATCTTTTAACCAGGAAAGAGTGAAAAAAGCCTTAACAAAGAACGTACATGGGCAGAGATCTTATTAGAGAACGTTCTCTGGTTTCCAGGTTACAGCCAGAATTTCGGTTATTAACTTTCGTTATAAACGTTATTTGCGGATTATATATCTGGCATCACTCTCTCAATTCAATAAATTTTCTGCTCTCTCGAGTGTGTTTTCTGACTTTCTGCCTTGAGCGAGTGAGTCAACGTTAAAAGTTGTAAAGCTTTTGCGAAAGCTTAGGTTCTTGCATTAACTGTTTGTAAAACTGTTAGAGAAACGCACGTTGCTATTTTACGCTAGATGGCGCTTTTGTAACTGCAATAATTTTAATTTCAAGTGAATTTATGGCTGCCGTTGGGAAATCAGAGTTGGAATTTTAATGCGTGAATGACAACTGAAGGGAACTGATATATTCTTGAAATATCTAGCGTTATTTTGCTTATTTATTTATAAATGAAAGAGTTTCCCAACATAAGAAATATTATTCATCAGTAGATTTGACTTCAAGGGAAGGGAAGCCTAACAGATTCATATCTACATATATCGATCGCATGTTTTTCTTTACATTTGAAAGCGTTCGATTCTTTGGAAAAACGAAGAACATTTAATGAGTTTTACGTCATATAAGCTTAACATTTCATAAAAAAATTTCAAGCTAAAATTTCATTGAGACTTTTACGTAGAAATATCTTTTTATCTTTTAGCTCTTTTTCTGGCAATTCACTGATATTTACGTATGAATGATATGCAAGCAAAATATTTACCTACGATTGAAGTCTTATCTCTTTAAGAGGGATATCCCTGACCGTTGGTTTCTTTTAAAAAAATTCCTTGTGCCTGGCATTTTATGAGCGTCTTATCTACGCATTTTTGAAATTCAATGAAATGACGTGTTTGAATCAATATAGCAATCAACAATTTTATCGTTAAATTTTCGCTGGGGTTTTTACACAGTTATCATGACTTATATGACTCGTAATATTATATATTTTATTTAGAGAATGTCTCTCTTTTTACACGCTTTTTTAAGCTCTTAAAAGTTATGCGGTAAAAAATTTAATAGATATTCCTAATGTCTTCACTTTCTCTACACACACCATCTTTTTAATTAAATAGCTTAAACACAGAAATCAGTTCAGTTGTACATTTTCTAATATTACAACATTTTTAAATTAATTTTGCAAAAATTTTCCGCTATAATTTCTCACTGATAAGCCTACAAATGTCTTATAAGTGGCGCACTATTTTCATAATTGTGTCGTTTTATGATTGCTTGCCTACTATCTATCGGCCTCTACTTATTACTTTCATTTGTCTACTTTATTTGTCTACTTTATTTGCCTACTTTATTGTCAATGCAATTTTGTATTTGCTTTTCGGAAAAGATGCAACAGTTTGTGCAATTTAATTGAAAGTTGAAATCCGTAAACGACTCTCTTTAAAGTATGAAGCTAATGAAAATTCTAAATTAAAAAAAATTTTAATTCAAAGTATACATTTGCAAGTAACTATGTAATTTGCTTCTTCTTCTGTTTGAAAAAGTCTAATATCAAAAGAGTAAGTCTCTTTGAAGAAGCTTATCAAAACCCTAAATTTATAAAAAATTTAAAATTTAATTGATAGAAAAAGCTAAAATCTGCCAGAATTTTGCTGCTTCTTCTTCTTTTTGAAAAAGTCTAATATCAAAAGAGTAAGTCTCTTTGAAGAAGCTTATCAAAACCCTAAATTTATAAATAATTAAAAATTTAATTGATAGAAAAAGCTAAAATCGGCCAGAATTTGGCTGCTTCTGTTTCTTTTTCAAAATGTATAATATCAAAAGAGTACGTCTCTTTGAAGCAACTTATCAACTATTCGAACTTTATTCAAATTTTTTAGTTTCATAGACAAAAAAAAGTTTACATTCGCTAGCATTTTGCTTGATCTGCTTCTTTACAAATAAAAAAACCTCAAAATTGCAAAATTTAAATTTTCCAATTAGAAGCTTAACAAAATTCTAAACATACAAAAAATTTTTAAATTTCATAGAATCAAAAAAGTTTGCAATTGCTAGTACATAATTTGCTTCTTCCTCTTCTTCTTTGTTAATATGCCTGAAATTAACTTTGATTTATGGGTATATTCGCCTAACGCACACAAACGCTCAATTATGAGTGTAAGCTCAGTGTGCGTGCGTATGTGTGTGTGTTTGCACTTTTAAGTCAAGCATATTAAATCTATTTAAAACCGAATTAACGCTGCTAAACGCTTTAACTAAATAAATTTTGCCGTTTTTTTCTGGGCGCCGCGGCCGGTGTTAAAGGTTGTCGCGGCTGCGTGCCTAAATTAAACACTCGCCTTTATTAACATATTTAACAGCTACACACACACACTCACACACACAGGGGCCAATATGAAAATGAAGAAGAAGCAGCACATACTTAAATGTGGCGCTCGTTTGACGTCACTGCGTAGATAAGCAAGCAGGCAGTTGCCTATTGAAGTCTGGCAAATGAGTATAAGTCGGTTTCTTTGTATGACTGTTCGTTCCTCCGTCCGTCCGTCCGTCCGTCCGTCCGTCCGTCCGTTCATTCGCCTGCTCTTGCAAATGTCTGTCCGTCCTTCGCTATTTAAGTATGTATGTACATAGTTGCGTTTGTCTGTCTGTCTGTCCGTCTGTCATTGAGCTTATCAGCAAGCGCGTTGTGCAAATAAGCGCTCATAGCAACAACAACAACAACAACACTGACGAGCGCCACCTTTAGAATTATTTCGAAACCGTGTTGAGTCCAAAGAGCTTACTCGTACTTTTTTTAATGACAGAAAAAGCAATTGCCAATTGGCCCTAGTAAACAGCTGAAAGCACTAAAACAACAACAACAGCAAAATTTAATTGAGTAGTACTTATGCTTACATTTTCTTCCATCGATTCACTTTCGATTCATAATACAACACTCTAAAACCGGGAGTCTTGACCATTTTTTCAGGCCAATCTTCCGCCCAGTTCCGAACATTTTCCATATATGCGGCCTGCAAGATCATTTGGGTTGGCTACCCCTGCTCTAAAAGAATCTTTGAATTTGTTTATGGTTCAGGCTTAAAAATTTTGTTACATAGAGAATTAAATATATTGCATTCGAATCTGATATTACCTTTGTTGTAGTAGCTTAAGCTCAGTTAAGGCTCAAAACGTTTATTTTTGTCCATTTTCCAGGGTTCATATTAAAAGAACAAATTTAATACATGCCATGCAATATTTTCTTTAAGTCCAAAGCAGCCAATTTTTACAGCGCAATACGACATAATAGCATGTTCTTTGGTAGATCAATATGAAGGAATAAAATATTTCTACGACAGGTCTGTTGAACTCCGTTCAATTTTCGCATTTTTTATTGCGAAATCTATTGCAATCATTGATTACAAATTTTTGTATTAGACGTATAGCAATAGATTTCTATTGCAATATTCCCATGTCTCGCTTTTACAGAAAGTAGGTATATACATATATGTATATTTCTTCCCAATAAGATTCTTCTAAAATAAAAGCTGAAGGCTGAATAGGCTCATATTTGACTTTGATGGCAGTAATCTAAACTCTACCTCGATCTTAATACAGAAGAATTAAGATCAGTATCTGTTTGAGCGCTTCCTTCTAATACCACGTCAGCTGATGCCCCAAAAGCAGTGACGCCCAGTTTTATTTTTCTACAAATAGCCTCGATATAAAATTGCAGGAAATTTCATTCTTGAATATTGTCATATTTAACGTCATGACATGATAAACGGGAATTTTAAAATGCGCACAGTTCAGTCTATATGTATTCTTCAAAAAGGAGTAACGTCTTTTTTCCAATTGAAACTGGAAAAAGGGGTGCGGATTTAGCTCGGGTGTGACTAATATTTTTGGGAGAAATACATACATAAGCGATCATTTTGTTAGGGAGGCGACAGTTGAAAATTTTATAAGAAGCGCAGTATTTGAGGGATTCCTTTAAATCGATCATTATAGGTAAGACTCTTAAAGCTAACTTGCTTTAAATGTTTAAAATTTCGATAATGCTAAAGTAAAATATATACATATATGTATATGGTTTCTAGTAAAATATATATAACATTTTCAACATACACATGCATATATACGTTGCCATAAAACTACTAACTCTGGTTACGCTTGTCAATGTACATTTTTAATGATATCAAATTTCAGCTATCAGTAATTATCTAACACTCTTCCGTTATTCATTGTAAGCAACTGATTACAGAAATGATTCACCGAGCGCAATGTTGCGTGAAGGTTACACCAAAAGTCATTATAACTTTTTTCATTCAAAAAATGAGTAGATACTCGTATAGTATGTAGAAATGTTACGTCAAGCGAGTAGAATGTTATCATACATTAAAGTTAAAAAAAGCAGTCAAGTGCGAGTCGGGCTCGCTCACTGAGGGTTCCGTACCAGAAATACCCTTTTTAGCCTTCGAATTTAGTTTCTCTTTGCCCGTCTGGCCACACAATTTTCCACATTTTGGCCTACATCTTCGAAACCAATTCACCTAAAAATATGAAAAAAACATTTTTGGAATCCACGGACGTAGCCCTTTCTAATCATACTCCACAATATGTAAACAACAAAAATTTTTCGCTGAAGAAATTTTTTAATATGGTAATGTTAAATAAAATTTTAAAAAATAGAAAAACAAATTTGTCGAAAAAGGTTGCAGTTTTCCAGTAATCTATGACTAAAGACCTACTAACTCTGATTTTATGAAAATTTTAGTTTAAGAAATGTAGAAAGGCAAGGGGGTTTTGGTCATATCTTCGACATTTTGTCCTATATCTTCGAAACCACTTCACCGAAAATTATAAAAAAAATACCTTTGACCTTTGGAATCCATGGACGTAGCCCTTTCTAATGATACCCCACTCGATATAAACAACAAAAATTTTTTTCTGACGGGTTGTCATCTTAAATCAAAAAAAATTTACAAATTAAAAAATCGAAAAAAGCTGCACCCTTACGGTAATGCGTGGTAAAATATCTAGTAACTCCGATTTTATCAAAATTTTAGCTTGAGAAATGTCCTGACCGTGTTGGATCATGTGGGGACAGGTCTGTTTTTTAACTATATCTTTCTAACCCGTTTACATAAAATAAAAATAAAATACATTTTATAATCTATGGACGTAGCCCTTTCTAACGATACCCCACACGATACGTTTTAAAAATATTTTTATTTTTTTGTCCGACCCGAAAACCTTTAAAAATTATAAAAAAATATTTCTAAAAATATTTCTTAACTTTTTATAGTGAAACTGTGTTTAGGTTATCAAGACCTAACCTCGTGCCAAATTTCAGGTTTCTACGATGAAAATAAGGTCGTTTTATATACACACTCCCAAAACAAAAGTGACCTTATAAGTGTTCCCGTTTTTTCCCTTTTAGGGAAACGGAACCCTAATATATGAGGTCAAACTTATATTTCCTTAACTTTTTATGCAAAAACTGAAAACTCTATGCCAAGAACTCTTCAGAAAAACCCTAAAATGAGTTTTCATGCATCACGAATTTTTCTAAGAACAAAAAGTATGAAGAGTTAAATATTTACGCTCGTAAGTATTTATTATAGGGCCATCTTTGTCAGCTGATTCATGGTTGATGTGCACTTTTAGTAAGGTACGCACACTTGCCTGCAGCAAGAGGAGACGTGCCTTTTTTGCTTTCATTGTTCCGCTTACTCGAGTATAAGTTATCGCTTTCTGAATTCAGTCAATCTGAAACAAGGCTCATTCTCTTTCCTTGGAGAGATTTCTGAGTTTATTCTGAGGTTTCTGTTAATCTGCGAATGTGCAAAAACCTTTTTCTTTCCCTTGATGGATTTCTGAGTTTTGTCAAAGAAACGAAGAATTTTAAAAAGGATTAAGCCAATTTCTGTACTGAACCTGAACTATCTTACTTTTCTGTACTATCTTACTTTTCTTTTTTACCGGATTCCCAACACTGCCTCTCTTTAAAAAGGAAAGTTTCGCTGAGTCAACCAAGTACAATAAGCCTTAAAGCTTGAGTGCAAGAGAATTTGCGTATTCAACTGGCAGATTCTCGATCCCAATTCAATCAATCTATCTAAGGTACTTCTAGAACCTACTTAAATTGCAGTATTATTTGAAATTTTGTTCTCCTATCAAAAAAAGGTAGCTACTTCTATATCATCTTCTTCGACTTATTTTGACAAAATGTCTTGTTGGAAAATGGAATCAGTCAATTCAGCAACTTGATGAAAGCAAGGTCGCTGTATTTCTATATATAATATATTATATTAATTACTACTTGCGGTCTTTATAATTTAATCTGAGCGCTTTTTGTATTGTGCAATTTACCGCATAAAAAAATGTTAACCAAAACAATAATGATATGTTCGTTTTGCGGATACTATACTGCATAGGTATAAACATGCATTCACACACATACACATATACGGAAATATGTACCTATATTAAAATCTGTATAATTTCTCTATCTTATGCATTTTTTTTATAAAAATATTAAAGCCAGTTGAGTCGTCAGCGCTACTGAAATTTCGCGGTTTTCGCTGAACTTGCATAAGCAAATGCTAGCGAAATTGATGACGATTCATAAATATGACAAATAGTACATAGTACTACTTAGTAGCTTAGTAGAGGGTAGGGTAGGACAGATGCATCACTTTATTATTGCTATTAAATCCATATCGATCATGGTTGGGGGTATATAATTACAGGGAAGAAGCACATGGAGAGTGCGGAGATCTGCCTTCAACTCGCACCAAAATGCCGAATGGTTGAAGTTCTGACCCTAACTGATCTTTATTGTCTAATTCGATGTTACAGAGGCTTAAAGAGAGGTATCGATCTTAATATAAAAAGCTTGTGTAACATAATGCTAACAGAAAGCTAAGGGAACGTAGAGAGGGGGTATAATGGTAGGCTATATTTGACTATATGCTGGGCATTTGTTGGTACATAAGCTGTCTAAAAACTTACTTAACAACTTTTCAAAACTTTCAAGCAAGGTTTTGTGCTTTTGAAAATGCTCTTAAATCTTTCTAAAATTTCTTACTAATTGACTTATGGCAAAATTTATATGACATCAAATTTATTGAACTTTTGAACAATTTTTTTATACTTAGCTTATGGCTTCATGTAAAAGCTGTGTTTTTGTATAATTGTTCTTTTCGAAAAAATTTGCTAGTAACAAAATTCTCGATTAAAAGTTTTTTGGAAAAAACAGTTTCCTTTGAATTTCTGAACATTCCGATTCCTTTGAACTAACTGTTCGTGACTAACCATTGAACTAGTCTAAGCTAATCAGTTAAGTACATTTTAATTGATTATGTGTGTATTTGATGAAGCGAATTAACTAACGAAAAATTTATACGAGAGTACATTCAGTTGGTTTACAACGACTATATATCGCGCTATATCCATTATTACATGCTATTGGACAAACGAATTGATTTCAACAAGAGAAAGAGTTCAGTAATTGCAATCATGCTTACTTTTATGTCGATTAAAGCCAAAACCGTTATTATGTTGGAATGTAAAATAGTACAAGCTATGGTAAAAGTTGCTAGAATAGAGCGGTATATAAATTGTTGATGCATCGCATATCAGGCACTTAAATGGGGTAGCAAAAAAAAGGTACAGAAAAATTTTAACTAAACAAATGTACAATTTATTGCAATGTGTATATAGCACTTAAGCAACAAATGTCCGTTAATGGGCGGAGAAATAGATAAGTGAACTGTTAGATAAGATTATATATTTGAAGTAGGTTTTTGGTATCTGGAAGGCCAACTGTGACGCCCTTAGATAAAAGCTGACATATAGCGCTTATCATGAAAGATACATATATTCAATTGAAAACGAATGCACAGAAAATGGACAAAATTTAGAGTGAAATATCATATCAAATAAGAGAGAAGATTAATAAGAAATAAGGAGATGGAATTTAGAGTGCAATATCATATCAGTTAAGAGAGAAGATTAACAAGAAATAAGGAGATGGAATTAAAAATGAGCGTGCTGCCATTTCAGACTTACAAATAGTGCAAATTGATTTCAGCCTCTTTGCTATAGCTTTTAAACCGATACAACAAAGTTCATAGACTCTGGAAAGATGAGACTACTAGTATTTATTATTATCTACGCTTCCGATTTGAAGAAAGGTATATGTACAACAAAGATATACTTTCTTTTCTTTAAATCTTCAGCTCTATCGATTAACATATCTTTGTGCTCCAATCTCTTTCTGTGATTTGCTATGCTTGTCTGTTTATTTACATTTTTCCAAATTTAATTTAAAAATTAGAGCTTTAAAGATTATTGCAAAGAAAGATATGAGAGAAGAGAGATGAATAAAGATGAAAATGAAATTAATTTCGGTATGCAAACATAAAGGCTTGGTCGAATGCATACAAAATATATATTTACATATATGTACAGATATACAGCACTATGAAGCACATGCGGGTGAATGCGTTGAGTGAGAAGTTGGTGGCTGCTGATGCAATTTTTGGAGCGATCGAAGTCGAGTGCGAATTGCGCGCATTTAACGTCTTGAAATGTGTCACGATACACAAACATACAAACACACACACATTAAATAATGCCTCCAAAACCTTGATTTTATTATTGAAAACCATTTTCAGTTTCAAAACTATATTATGAAAAGCCCAGTGCCTCGTCGGTACTTAACTCTGGGACACTCGATAAGCCATCATATTTAAATTTCCAAGCATTTTCAAGAAAAAATGGCCCATGGAATCTCATGCAAAAGCAAAATACATAGCTCAATAGAAATTGTCTAAAACTTTACACTGAAAAACTAACCTCATACTTACAACAAAAAAATGGCGCAATGGAAAATTGCTCAAAAACTTATTTTACGCATATTGAAAATGCCATAAAATTCTTGAGTATAATTTGATTTTTTAAATTTTTTGTGCATAATTAATTGGGAATTTATCGGCTCATTTTTCATAATCAAAAATCATCTGAAATAGTGAAATTAAAATTGATTGGCTGAGTGAAAACTTTAAATGCTTGAAAATATGTTTCCTACAACTGAAAATGTTGAAATCGAAAATTATTGAGTTACAATAAAACTAAATGACTAAATTCTTTGTACAGAATTGCAAGAACTGCACAGCAGCATTCAATCTCGCTACGTAAATAATGAATATACGCAAAAATTTTTTTTATAAAACTGCAGGAAAAGCCAACATAAGTTGAGCTTACGGTTTGTTGTTGTTATCTTGTGCTTAGCCTTCATTTGAGAGCCAAGCCAAGGTCTCATATTCAAGGTCTTATGCTTCAGCTGCTTCAATCACTTCAAATGTTTTATTCTCTCATTTAGAATTTCAGTCCTCAGCAGTTCAGCAAGTGATTCCATTGCTTTGGTTACCTGAGCTTAAGCTTTCTCAGCCTCATAAGTGTCTATAGCTACCTTAGCCATCTCAGTTACTTCTACCGTCTTAGTCGCCACAACTACTCTGACTATACATATGTACATATATATATACATATGTATAAGCTGCCTCCGTTGCTAAGCTTCTGTTTGTACACATCGACTTCAACTTCAATTTCTCAGTTTTGGTTTCTTTCCATTTACTTTAGATTCACTACCTTAGGTTTCTATCACCATCAACTTTAGTTCCTGTCACTCAACATTAATTCCACACCTTCAACTTCAGCTTCAGTTCCTCAATTTTCGCTTCAGAGCCTTAACTTCAGCTTCACTCCTTCAAATTGAATTGGCTCAGTCAACTTTTGCATCATTTCTCTGACTTCAGCTTCAACTCCTTAACTTATGCTTTAGATCCTCAAGTTCAGCTTCAGTGCTACTTTCAGCCACCATAAACTAACCCAAGCTTGGTAAAGTTGATAGTGTTTATTGCTTAAGGGCTCATACGCATTTAGGCCGAAAAAAAGCGATCTTTCAAGAATTTTTCCTGGAAAGACGTTTTAATGTACTAACGTGGAATGCATTTTGTGGCCACTTGAAATTTTTTTCCATACTTCTTTTGTGATACTAGTAATTTTCAAAGCCAATCTACGGGATGCTCCTCTAAAAAAAGGCGTCTTGCGGTTATCTCTGAATTCGATAAATGAAATGGAAAAAGGGATTAGACAGTAATTAATCGAAGGAATAAGCGAAATATAACTTTTTAACAAAATGGCGGCTTTTCAAATAAGATTTAAATTGAAAGATGAAAAGTGTCAATAAGTGAAAACGAATGTTGGTATTTTATAAGCTCTTACTTACATAACTTCATTTCGTGTCTGTGAACAAATCTTGCAATCAAATTTTCACCCACTTTCCGACTACTTAGGGATCTGAAACATATAACTTTAATCCAAAATATAAAGTATATATATAGAGAGATCGTATGTAGTCGAATTCTAACCAATGCACAATAATTCACTTTGTGGCTGATTTAGTAGAGGCTCGCGCTTGCTTTCGGTTGGCCGCGTGTTTGAATACCGTTTTCCAATTTTTTATTTTGGCTCCATTTAAGCGAAGTCGCCTGTGCCTCCAATTACTTTTAAGGCTCAGTTAGTGATGACGTATCGTATTTATTCGTATCGTAAATGTCTGAGAGACCTATTTCTATGAGAATTTCTGCGTTACGATCCGAATAAATACGTCAAGAGCGAACGCATGTATAGAGCTAGGGTAAAACAGGTTTTGTCTGCGATACGAATAAATACGATACGTCATCACTAATTGAGCCTTTAGCTGTTTCTGTTTCAGCTGCAAGCTCAGTAACTTCAGCCGCCTTAAGCGCTTCTTCAATCGACTCTGGCCGCTCTTGAGCTGCTTCAGCCACTGCCTCAATTTCAGTCGCTTCAGCTGCCGTTTCCAATTTCAGCTTCAGCCGCCGCCGCAACTTCTGCCTCAGCTGTTGTTGCTTGTGGTCTCTTTCAACTTCTTCAAATTTCAATTTCATTTCACTATATTATTTTCTCATTCTTTTTGTTGCTGTTGTTGTCTGTTATGTGTCTCCCTGCTGCCTTTACGCCGCAGCAATCAATTTCAAGCTTCGAGCTTCGAATACGCGCCGCATTCATATCGCGCGCGAGTATCTTCAGTTGAGTTTCCAACGCGTACGTGTGCGGCTGCTTCATCGTCTCGCGTTCGCGCTCGCATATTCACGCCTGTTCGCCGCCCGTTCCCTGTCCACGGCCGCGCGTTCGCTCGCTTGCGATACAATTGTTGCATTTGACACTTGGTTTTTGTGGCTTGCTCTTGAAGCAAGCAAAGAAAAAGCCTACATAAATTATTTAACAAAATTTAAAATTAATTTTGTTGTTTCAACTGGTTTTTGTAAACGTAATTTTTGTTGCTGTTGTAATTTTCTGCGCATTTTTTGTGTCGGTCAGTTTTGCAAAAACAGTTGCGAATATTTTCGTTTGGCAGTAATTTACATTTTTGTGACGCAGTGAAATTTTTGTGAAAAAATTCAAGAAGCGCCACTAAAAAATCACAACAACAAAAGAGGCAAGGAAAAAAACAGCAGCTCGTAAGCAAAGGCATAACAAAAAACTTAACTCAAAAGCAAGAGCAGCAGCAAGAAAAGAAAGTGAGATTTTTTGTAAATTTTATGCACAGCTGTTTTTAAGTGTTCAACGAAAAATGAATGTAGAAAATTTGTGAAAAAAGTTTAATAAAAATAGTAAAAGCAAAGCTTGAAAAGGGCTTTGAGTTTTGTAAGAACTGCGCCTCTTTTGCTCAAGCGCGCATTTCCAAGTGAATTCAAGTGATTGCTGGTAATTTTGATAAATTTTTACCTCAAAATATGTTTGTAAAAACTTGAAACATTCAAAATAATGTTAAATTAAAAGCATTAAGCAACTTTTTGAAAAATTCCCTAAAATATTGTGCAATTTTATTTTAAACTTTGGCATAGTTTATTTAATAATATAAATATGTATATGAGCAACTATTTTAACTAAAACTTTTGTCTACATTTGTGCAAGAATTCAATTCAATTCATTAAAATTTTCCATTTATTTAAGACATATAATGTTGGCAGATAAGCATTATCACATCTGTTTAAAGCTCAACGAGAAAAAGAGCGAATACATAACAACATGCAATATGTTTTAAACCAGCGGTAGCCAAACCAAATGATGTCGCGGGCCACATATATGGAAAATCTTCAGAAATGGCCGGAAGATTGACCTTAAAATTTTTTCAAGGCGGGCCGCGGTTTGGCCACTCCTGGTATAAACAATAGAAGAAAAGAATCATAACATACTATGTAATTATTAATTATAAAATTCGACAAAAATTCAGAAAAATTTGAATGACGAAAATCATTTGAGCAACGATTTTCCTACTACAATTGTTCAATATGTTGTTGTTATCAATAATTGGTATAGACACTACTTGTCTTTTCTATATCAAGAAGTCTGAATCGAAGCATATTAGTTCAGCAATCTATAAAAAAGCCTATCAGAAAAGCTTATTAGCTCAGCAACTAACAAGAAAATCTTTTAACGAAATTTATTTCATAAAAATTCTTTAAAAGTTCATATTTTTGTCTTGCTTTGACAGCTCTTAAGAAAATGCAAACTTAATGCAAAGCTTAAAATTATCATAACTTTGGCATTAGTTCAGCAAATTTTTCTTATAAACACAGCAAGTTTTAAATTTCCGCCTTGAGCTTGCCATTGACGTCATTAAATTATTTGCAGGCGTTTAGCAGGTATGCATGAAAATCCAACAACAATTCATGGCATCCTATGAATTTTCATAGCTGCAGTTGAGGCTTGCAAAACTTTGTTGCTAAGCGTAGCATGAATTGGAAAATATGTATAGCTTTTAGTTGTAGCTTCAAATTATGCAAAAAATTGCAAAATATTGAAAACTTTTTGAAGCGTAATGGAAAAAATGCCAAAGCAAGTTTTTGTGAGTTTCTTCAATTAAAATCGTTGCTCGAATTTCAAAAAATTTTGCAAGCACTTTAAATAAAATAAGACAATCTGAAAGAATCACAAATTTAATTTTGCTTCTTTTGCATTATTGCAATCTAAACTCAAAAGCTTTCAGCTTGTCTTTGGTCACAGTTGAAATAATTTATACTAGAAAGATTTTGCTTTATGTAAGACACAGAGAGATAATTATTTACTAGCTTTATTCTTATGACAGCTGCAGATTTTTTCAAATCTCTAAAGCTTGACATTGATTTAGTAAAAAGATTTCTATTGAGGCTGTGATCTTAGAAAGAAATTAAAAAGTTTGGCTCTTAGTGATAGAGCACACGTGAAAGCCACTTTAAAATCGACTTAATTGTTGCTGTACAACTATAAACTTTTTAGGTATGGCAATCATAATTAGTGTCATTTCTAACTACCAGTTTAAAATTAAAGTCGACTTTAAGAAATGATGGACTTTAAGTTTCTTTATGACTAAAGGCTCAGTTAATGATGACGTATCGTATTTATTTGTTTTGCTAAAAATGCTTCAAACCCTGATCACTTTCGAAAGACGAACTGATTGACTTTTTTTATATGGGCATACTTTATAGTAGCTTTGAAAGCAAGGCTTCGCAATTTCGTAAATTTTTTCTCAAATTAAAGAGGGAGAGAATTCATAATAATAATAATTTCCTTCAACACGTTATCGCGGCCTTAATGCTGCTTTTAGACTTTATGAGTGCTTTGATAACCTTCTATAGGCCAGAAACCGTATCTGCTAGCGCCATTTCTATATACAAATTATTTTATAAATACACTTTTTAATGATTAAAATAAACTATTATACGAGTTTTATGTTTATTCGGCAGCTTGAATGTTAGAAAGAATAGTTTTTATTCGGACTGATACATTCATTTGCCTTAAGTATGTGCTCCGATGGAGCTCTCAAGTAAGGCAAAAACAATTGCATTAGACAGTGTACAATAGCAACAAACACTATGCGTTTGATATAGACAGCAGGTAACTGGGATGTTTGCCAGCGCAGAGTCGTCCAGTCCGATGGTGTGATGGTTAGCGCATTCGCTTACTACGTCATAGGTTCATGGTTCAACTCCTACGTTTCACAGACTTTACCATTAATGCTTCTATTTCGAGTAATTAGTCGTTTAGAAATTATTAGAATTCACATTAAAAGTCACTGATGAGGTTTTCTGGCAAAAACCGAAATAGCTATATGACCTGCCCATGTGAGCAATAATTCTAATTCTTTGTTGTTGTACACTTAAAATTGCTTTGTTTCAGATTAAAATAAACCTTAAAAACTTCAATCTTCGGCCTAGTAGGTACTAACAAAAGTTAAGCTTTACTAGCTTCAAGGCCATAAAGGAAGTTATGGTAATAAGGTAGCTAATGAGATTGCTAAAGCCGCCTCATTTACAATGGTGCTGCCAAATTGTATTTACAAATTCGTTAAAGCTATGGCCAAGCTATAGCCCGAAATATTTGACAGTGATCCAAATTATGCATACAATTGACGCAATAGCCCGTGTAACCGGGGCTTAGGTCTAGCTTTCTCACAATTTACAGACTGCTACAAACAAGTACAAATGTATAAGTCAAGTCTTAATTTCCGCCAGCTTAAAACCAAACTCATTACGTCGATCTCTTGTAAAGTCTTTTACAAAAAGCTGTCCAAATTCAATAGCAACTGGCATTAGATATATGTAGTAGTTTTCTATTTAATAAAAATTTCACGGATTTCTCTCATCATACAATGCGATATAATGGTGCTCTGTGCCACCTCGCATGCGATTCTGCGATACATTTGAGAAGCACAGGCGAGCGCTTCACAGGCACCCAATCATTACAGGCACATTCCATTCATAATTACTTACAAAAAAAACACCATTGCTTATTATCATAAATAAATTGATCGCTCAGAAAACAAAAAAAAATCTCTCAAGTGAAATGAAAGCAAAGCGAAAAATTTTTATAAAATACAACTCGAAGCTGTTTTGCAACTGATGAGCCGCCTACATTTGACACATTTTTTGCCAGCTCACTCAACTTTTGTATATGAAATTTTTATGCACATTTCTTCCCTCTCCTCTCTCTCATCAGTCACGATTTGGCATCTGCCTTACGGCCTTTAAATGCCAGCGTGGCCATTAATTTGCTTGCGGCTTGCAATTTATTTACAAGAAATAATTACTCAAATAACTGCAACAACAATTGCAAATATGGCAAAATTACAACAAGCACATGCAACAGTCGACACATAATAATAACAACAATAACAACAACAAGTGGCAACAACGTGTTGAGCGTAAAATTGCCGTTAATCAATTTTGATCACTTGCAATTGTCAAAGCGGCAAATGTCATGCCATAAGTTTGTAATATTTCTTGTTGTCGGTTTGTAATTTTTTTTTTAGCAGCAACCAAAATAAAAAACCATAAGCGAAAAGATTTAATAAATTTTCGCCCGAGGGCTTTGAGGTTTGAATTAGCGAGTGCACTGAGCAAAATGATGAGCAAAATTAAAAGAATGTATGCGTGGGCATTTCAATGAAAGCTGCTCGTTGATCGAGTTGGAGGAGGGGGGGGGGGGGGGGGGGGGGGGGGAGGGGGAGCGATTTTGACAATAGCTCTAACTAAAAAGAGTCCTCAGTGTCGAACTAAATATATGCAATAGAATTTGATACAGATTATCGGCTTCAGAGAAGCAGACAGACTGAGTGAAACCGAGAAGGCAGTAGAAACTTTGAAGAAATACTTCTTTATTGTAACTTAAGAGATTTATTTTTTTTTTAAAACGGGAATTTGAAAAATATATTGATTAAATAATTCAGTTTAACAATTTTTGCAAATGAAATGAAAAAATTCAATGCATTATTATAGAAATTATTGCCTGTTATAAATTTTCTCTTTTTATTACTAAAGCCATAAAGAAGCATATTAAATGCATTTAAATCATATCTTTGCGCTTTTTCTCTAAGAGCTTGTTCATCATAATTTTCTTAAAATTAAAATATAGAAACCAAAATCTCAAGTTTGTAATTTGACAAAATTTTTTGCAGTGAAATTAAGCGCTTTGAAATTGCGCACTTTCCAATCAAGTAAAATAATTCTCACCTTTTTTTGTGTGCCGCCAACGTTGATATCACACTTTGGCTTTAATTAATGTTAATGAATTGATTACAAAAACAAAACAACAAAACAAATATTTACGGCAATATTTCTGTGACGTCAACAGCACTTAAATGGCTCTTTCGCGGCATTTCGTATTGAGATATTCAATTTATATGTCACGATTTCAGAGAAGTTAAAATTTTTGAACTCAAAGACGTTTTCTCTCGTTAGAGACAGTCATGTAGTGGAGATATCGAGTGACAGGGAGTAGAAGGGGCAAGCAGACGGAGTGGGAGGTCTGGCCACATATAGTGATAGAAATGTAAATGAAACTGAAGATGAAGTTGGAGATGGTGATAGAACTGGAGTTAAGAACTGAAACAACTATAAGGATAAAGCTGTAGATTGGGTTTTTATTTCTCTTTTAATTACAGGAGAGTGTAAGTGTTGTAGAGAGAATGGAGAGAGAGTGAAAGATTTGTAGAGAAAGCGTAGAGAGAGTTAAAGATATGTACATATATAGGAAAGCAGAGCTATTGAGTGATGCAGAATGATTTCGAGCGAATTTATGGTAGATGAAACTAAAGTTAAGATGAGCTGGTTAAAGAGATATTAATTGCTGGATTTGGACAAGAACATATTCTTAAATAAACTCCTTAATTTTGCTTAAAAAAGTCTACATGTACTATATCAAATCTTACAAACATAATTATACTTTGATCTTAGTTACTTTCTTGGACTTCGATTTTATTTGACATTGGGACCGAGTCTTGTAGTCAACGCAGCCTGAAGAGTCTATTGTGACAGCTCTACATGTGTACACAGATCCTTGGGGATTTGTTCGCAATATGCTGTTGTAGATATATATTGCCTAGCTGACATAGTCTGCTTCTTACCAACTCATCACACTGACAAAGCATTTCTTCTTCCATTTCTTCAACTTCTTCTTATGAGAAGCCTACAGATGGTATAATCAGTAACTTACTATGTATACCATCATCTACCGTTAAATAAAAATTTTTTCACTAGCTTTAAACTCTCTAACGACGAGCTTAATGGTCTCGACTTGTGTGGGCGTTTTTATATGTTTTGAAAGCCATTAAAGTCAGCAGCAAATTGCGGTCACATCAAAGACGACTTTTTTTAACTCAAATGCTTTTTAAATAAAACTTGCCATCATTTTTTTATAGCATTGAAATATTATAGCATGTATTTATTCTTGTCTAAAGTTGAGGAAATCGAACTGGCGTTATCTCGTTTTGAACAAAACTAAAATATTTGACTGCAATTTCTAAAAAGTTCCATAGTAAGCCTGCGAAAGCAACATTTTTTTTCTCTAATCAAAATATTTAAAAATTTTTCCGTTCCTGAAAATTTGTTTACATATTCAAAGCGGACACAGTGTTTTTCCTTTGTTGTTATTTCTATGCAACATGCCAGCAAAATTACAAACACAAATTTCAAAATTTATGCTTCCGTCTGGCTTTTTAATTGAATTAAAGTGAATTTTTTCGCCACTTCAACCAAAATTTCAAATGTTTACGCACGGAAATTCAATTTCAATTGTTTGTGCTGTTCTTTCGCATTTTTTTGTTGGTGCTGGTGTGAATTTTGTGGCATATGTGCTTGTGCTTATTTGCGTTTGAGCTGTGTGTGTGTGTGTGCTTTGGCAAATAAACACAATTAAAGTGTGCACACACACGCACACAGAAATACACAGACTTCCTCAATTAACGTACGTCACTAATGCCTTGCTCAAAGAATTTCTTTAATTGGCCATGAAAAAAATTCTGAATTTCCTCTCCATAGGGTGCATAGCTTTAAGGCTGAGCTGCAGCTAAGACTTCTAAAGATGAACACATATAGAAAAAATTGCTAGCTGCAACTTGCAACTACAACAAATCAATCTAAGTTTACTAAATTCTGGCATATTATTGAAGGCCAGTTCGGTTTTTGTTTGTTTTTCCAAGGGAAAATTAATGTTATTTATTTATGTTATGTTTAATTGCATACACACATATTTTTATCAATCGACAACATTTGCTTATAAAATGTTTACGTTTGTGCTAGATTCTAGCATTGTTAGCACATGCTAACTTATAAATTTAAAAAATTGTGCCTCATGAAATTTTTTACAATTTTATTAACAAAATTGGCATCGGTTGAGGCGGCAGTAGCAATTTCCTTGTAGATCGAACGAATATCTTTCATGTGTATTATGAATATTTGAAACTTTAAGATTCAGTTTAGGTTAGGTTAAAAAGGCCTACCCAGCTACCGAAGGCCCATTCTGGTGCTTCATATATAAAACCCAGTAGATGGAGAAAGTCCATGCCCTTAGGTGTGGTTGAATAATTCTGATATCCAAGCGAATCTTGAAATAATCTCTAGAGTCCAGAGGAACACGTACTATTTCTGACAAGCTATCGAAGAACCATGTTTCCATGAATCGTAGGCGACGTTCTTGTAGTGCTTTAAGTTACATAGAAGATGCTCAATAGATTCTATTTCATCTTCATATGCACAACTATTGCAGAAGCCACTCCGTGTGAATGGCAATCGGTCAGCCATGTCGCTTATGTTGCAATGTCCCGTGAGTACCCCTGTGAGTATGCGTATCGAATGTCTGCTTAGACCAAGTACATATACTCCAAGATTTTTTCGCGTCTATTTTAGACCATAAAGTCCGAGATATAATACTTCAAAATCCAGCTGCTCTGACAATTCACTTGTGGTATGTTTATCGATCCAATTGAGCGAAGGCATGAAGCTGGCACCCTTAAGGCCTATTGACTTAGCAATCTTCTTCAAAAAGCAATATCTTCGATATCGCTGTTAATTTGGTTCAAAAATCTGTGGAAAAACACTCCACAGAGCAATCTCTGCTTTTAACAATTAAAAGTATTATTTTAAACGCTGCTATAAAAAGTTATTTTGTAATATATTTGAATACTTTTTTAGTGCCTCTCTGCGATAATAACGAATCGTAGGTACGTGTCAAAAGAGCTTACTCAATTCTACAAATAATAATAACTTTACATTTAGCATTGACCCATATGCATGTAGAGCACAACCCTTAATTGTGTTAATGTGTTTGTAAACAAGCTTGTGTAAATTTTCACGTACACGTAGATATTGTATTATATAATAGATAAAAGTGCCTTGAAATTTATTTGCCTGTTCGACTTTTTGACAAAAAAAAACCTTCGATGATTTTAAAATGTGAAATTTGCACATGTTTTTAAAAATTTTCAGTGTTAATTTTCTTCTTCTTGATTGGTCAGAACAACCCGTTACTGGGTTATGATCAGAAGTAGGGCTACTGCAGTTGGAAATGCCATGCGTTGCTGGTGCCTCCTCTACTCGGTTTTTCCATTGGAGACATGCCCTTCAGCCTCGAATACCTTCTTTGCTGTATCTTCTTGGAGTTCCTAGAGCTATTCTCCGCTTTATCTCCAAACGGACATCATTCTTGGTGATAATGGCAGTATCAAGATATGCAAACTACCTGACAGCTTCGAAGGTGTAGTTTCCAGTTGCCAAATGGCAATAACTAGAAAAACTTGAGGATGTGCATGGGGTTTGGGTCCAAGCCACATTAAAACTTGCTCGATGAAAAGACCTCGGAAATCGAATAAAATGTTTTCCAAATTTGTACGCCCCTTGATGAAGCCTGATAAGGCCGCCATTTGTTCTGTGTACGTATCGAAGTGTACCCTCTTTTCCATATTCTAGCAACATATTTTGCGTCAAAGTGAGCAGAGAATCCTTAGAAATTTGTCTAAATGCACAGTAAAATATTTGGCATAATAATTATGGCAACTTTGTCAAGATGCATATAATCTTCCTTTCCGAATTATAGCAACATATTTTGCCCCAAAGTGAGCAGAGAATCCATAGAAATTTGTTTGAATTCACACTTATATGCACTTACTAAAACATTCAAACATTAAGCGTTAAAATTATGGCAACTTTCACTCATTATAGCAAGTGTTATGCCACTCTTGAAGTGCACTTGTCTAGCATGTACCTGCAAAATATCTTAACAGCACACAGCGTGAAAGATTGTGTGAGATCATGGCATACAAATTGCATTTGATTGCATGACTCTTTGCTATAATTATTGGCTACATTTACAGCAGCTACGTATGCATGTAGATATCATAAATATTGTGCCTCAAAGTAACGAGTTCATGAGCTTGTAAATGTAAATGCGTTTAGTCTGACGTCATAGAAGCTGCTTTCGCTCGGCAACTAAGCTGCCATAAAATGCCATAAAATTTTTTATAATTACAGCGCTGTGTAGCCTATACTCTTAATTAATTCTCCTTTTATTTGTAATTAAATGCGGTAGTCAAGCATGCTATGCCGCATTTTCGCATTGGTAGTTTTTTATATACATATATATGTATAAGCCGTATACATATGTATGTGCAATTTATGGCAGCACACAATGGATCGGCTTATAGCGCACTTTTGTATAGTTGTATGTTCAGTGAGTGCTAAACGAACTGTTACATTTTAATGTGCATACAATTAAATGCGAACGCTTATGGCGAGCCATAATTACACTTTACCTGGTAGTGACAAACAATTACTCATTCGTATTGCTACCGCCATTGCCTTTTTTTGCCATAAAAACTACACGCGCTTCATTAGTCACACTACCGCGCTTTCTTTGATGATTGTGTGTACCGGATTTCTGCATGGCTTAACATGAAAGTCATTTCAAATTAAAACTGCTAGAAAGGCAATGTGACGTCTGAGCCAGCATTATGCAACTTTATTTGCACTTTGCATTATAGCAAGTTTTTATTCAAAAGAAAAATATTTTTCGTCTGCTTAATTTAATTAGACGAAGTTGATGTGCCGCTAATCATTTTATTTGAATTTCAAATTATTCCAAAATTATTGTCATGAAGCTCTGCTTTTTGGCCAATGGAAACACAATCTTTTGTATACAATTCGTATGCATATTTAATATAATGGCTAAATACGTTAAAGTGAGTTGGTAATGACGCAAAAGTTTTGCGTTTTATATTGGAAATTCAGATTTATATTATAGCAAAAATATTTGATAGCACATTATTTAACAATTGATTTCCAAATAATGCCAATGATTTGCATGCAGACTGACGTCAACTGTTCAACTAATTTTTAAAATATTGCTTTTGCAAATTATAGCACATTTGTTGGAAAACATTTTTTCTACCTACGTCTTTTTTATTATGGCGAAGCTCTGATCAGTTCAATGCTTCATAATGACGTTAATATCTTTGATGCAAATGAGATTCGAAAAATACTTCATACAAATATGTACGCACATTTGCCATAATAAATAATAATTTTAACTAGTTTTATGTCAACACTTTGCCAAGTAGCTGTAAATAAACTCTTTAGTAGCGTCATAGTTAACAGCTTTAAGTGCGATGTGCATATTTAATGTATTGAAAAAATGCAAATTGCTGCTATAATTTGCGCCATAAATGCTTTGCTATAATATATCTAATCTATCGTCATATGTGTTTAAACAATCTGTAGAATATGTAAAATTCGTTTTTTATGTAATTTTCCAAGGCGATTATAGCAACCTTTCAAAATTCATATTTCACGTATTATTAAAAGACGATTATAGCAAACCTCTTGAATTTAATATCTTAAGTATTATCGAAAAACGATTATAGCAAACATTTTAAAACTCTCATGTCAAGTAATATCAAGACTGCACTTAAATTTAATTTTTAATTCAAACATGATTCATTTTGTATATCATATGACAATTCGAACCACCTTCACACAGTTGTCAATTATTATAGCACATTTTTTTTGCATTTTTTCAAACTCTTACGCACTCCCACACGTGACTTTTACATTTAAAACGTTTCAACTCTTTTCATTTCTAAAGTTCAAGTCTTATTATAGCTGCCATAATTTCAAGCACTCCCCTGCACTCTGCTCAATTAAGATTTCGATCTTTACAGTTTTTTTTCTGCCATAAAATGTGCTATTATCTGAAATCATAATGTGAGCGCTCGAACTTCAATTGTTCACTTTGTTGGAAGACAACAGCTTCTGGCCGGTTCTTGCCTTCCTTGCCTTCACGTTTATGGCTGAGACGTTCAAGCCAAATTTAGCAAAATAAATTGCGTACGCAATTGCGTTTGTATTGGTGCTTATCTCTGTTATTATATATCTGTGTGTTGGTGTGTGCGTGGATGCGTGGCTGCGCAGGCGCAGCAGTAGCTCAGGCGATTTGCCCCTCAGCACGAGGTGTGAATTTTAAGTGTGAGCAAAATTGTTTTACGCTTTAAGTGCAGAAAATTGAAAAGAAAAAAAAACACATTTCAAGTGTGAGTGATTTATTTGCCCGGTGATAATAACCGGCTGCCTACAACACGACGTTGTACATGTTGCCATGAGTGAGGGGGAGGAGCGTGTTGACGAGCAGCGCGTTAAATGTAAAGCCTGCATTCCTGGCGTCTGCACGTCGTATGAGTGACTTATTGCATTTAAAGTGCCGCAATTTTCAAACATTGTAAGCTATTTTTATAGAAAATTAAATGAAGGCAGTTCTGAATAACTAATTGCCGTTATATGGCGCTCTGTAGGCGAAGTTGTTATACATTTTTTGATAGAATTCTTCTAAGGAAAAATTTCATATGTGAGAATTGACTGAGAATTTCTGTTGGAAATTACTCTTTAAGCCGATCTGAAGCTACAAATACAAATTGAGATCACTCACAAATAATGCATCAACACGAGAGCTGGACTGAAAAAGTAGTTGAAATGGAATCAGTAAAAAATTGCGCCAGAACACTCGTTTCGTTCAGCTAACGTTTTATGTAATTTCTTACATATATGCAGTACTCCCCGCTTAGTTGACCGCCGCTTAATTAATTGTACCCGCTTAATTGAAATAACCACATAATTAGTTATTAACTTAGTTAATTGGTCAGAAGAACCCGTTATCGGGTTAAGACCTGATGTACTGCTTCTTTCCGCATAATTTGACCCGGTGAATTTGTTTTCCCGCATAATTGCCAAAAAGCGTGTGTTCTATGAAAGAAAAATCTTCCAAACAGAATTATAGAAAAATAATGTAATATTACTTGTCAAACCTTCATTATTCAAAAACTAGAACTCATCTGACAGCTGACTTCTAAAATACATAAATGAAAAGCATCAAGAACTTTCTGAAGTTCTGCTTTTTATCTTGAAGAGCTTTATTTGTAATTGCTCACAAAATTCAATCAATCTGGATTTCAGTAAATGGACAAAATATTCAACTAAGCGAGCATTAGTTAATTGGCTCCTTGAATAAATAAAGCAAAAATCGTGCAATTTTTGAAGTTCGTTTATGCGGGGACTACTGTAAATTATTTTTACCGTTATACTTACAGTTATATTTGAACAGTTAGTTGCAGCGATTATTTCACTTGGCCATTAACCATTTCAGAAGATGTATTGCTTTAAAAACCTTTAATTATCTTCAGAAATATATATCACTTCCTCTGGTAAACGTGTCTTTTTTCGTGTCTTTGCTATTTTCTGAAAGACATTCATAACTCTGTTCAGCTGAACAATTTATTGTGCTATTTCTATTTAAAAATGTTTGAGTCGGACAAGCAATTTCGTTTCAAAAACCACAAAAAAACTGTTCAAACTATCTTATTGACCTACATTTGATATACAAACTTCCAATTCTTATGGCGTCGTCAAATTGTCATGTTTCGTTGGCGAAAAAAGTATACATGTCAACGATACGAAATAAAAGCTCAAAATTCGAAGGAATGTCAATGCCTTCATCATTCATATTCGAAATATGAAGAATATGTCTTTTTTTGACAGCGGCATTCAGTTACTATTTTCAAAGAAATCACCGATCAAAAAGGGTAACTTGCTTGTAAGCAGGGGCGTTGTTAGGGATGCAGGAAATTGTGGAATTTTAGAAATCTGCTTCCAAAAACAAATGTAAATATTATAAGTTATATTTTATTACTACTCTACTACTGCTAAGTTTGAAACTACGAATTTTGGGAATAATTCCTTTTACTGAAATCTTTCTGAGCTTTTAGCTCGGTTTAGGAAATTAGGAAATGCAGATTTTCTTTTTTAGACGTTTGGAAGCAGGCGTTTCCTTTGTCTACATGCAGCTAGCCCGGCCCATTCTTAACCGTGCCGAAAAACAAGTCAGTCGTTGATGGACGCCTTAAGCGTAGAAAATGGCAGGCTCTGGCCCATCAGCATCTAACCTTGCAAGTTCATCTTCATTTTCGGATACGCCGAAGTGCCACGGTAACCAAAGAGCTTAGCTTTACACTCTTTGACTGCCTGGTGGTGATTTGGTTGGTTAGCCAAGACTTAAAAGTAGCCAAAAATTCTAAAGGAAAAGCTTCCGAATAATCGCCATTTAAAAGCGATAAAATAATGAACTACAAACTATTATTAGATGAAGCTTTTAAAAAGATTTTATAATAGTTGCTTTGAAAAATAGAATTAAGTCATGTAAAAAAGTGTATAACTACCGCCTTAACAAATTTTCTGCCTACGTGTCTGCCACCGATATTGGCCAACAACGTCACCGCCGCTTGGTGCATGGCTTCCTAGCCGCATATTAGCATCGCGCCATTTTTGGTCAACACTGGAAATGTGAAACCGCGAAGCGAAGAATGCGTAATGAAACCATCAATCTTGCGCGTCATATCGGCGCGTTATTACAATTTCCAGACTGGGACACTTTGAATGGAATTATGGCAAGACATGTTATGGCAGCATGTTGGCGCGACGCGAAGTATTAACGCGCTATAAAAAGCAGCGAAATTATGGCATTGCATTGTAACATTTGCACGCTTTTGGTAATGGACACGCCTTCGTTGGCGAAATCTCCCTGCGTTTTGCGCAGAAGAAAAGTCTCAAGAAATCGAAAATTTGAATTTTTTTTATTAAAAGTGCAGTAATTTAAAACATGCCAACAAAAATTCGTGTGAAAGTCGTTTTTACATCATACGAAATTGGCGCATTTATAATGCTAAAAATTAATTGCAGTTTTTAATTAAAAATTAAAAATCACTTTTCTGCAAATTAGCATATTGGCAAGAAATATCGCTTGCATGCGATAAATGGAAAAAAAAATGGCGCAGTTGCTTTTGCAACTCAACGAAGTAGCAACAATTAGGCATGCACCAATTAGTCGCAACTTGAAATGGGAGCATTTCGAAAAATTTGCATCTTTACAGCTGGTTTGTTAAAACTGCATGCATGCAATAAAAATTCCAGGCATGCAATAAAAATTGCGAACAAGTAACTTTTTCGCAATCTTCAAATATATTGTAAGCGAGTGAAGTGGCCTTTGGAAAAAAGTCGATTTAAGTTGGGCAACTTTCAGAAGCGATTCGATTTGAAGCTGAAATATGCACATCTTATACAATTTTTAAATCAATTTTGAACGAAATTCAAACCCAAATAATGATGATATTCGAAGGGAAAGAGTCAAGTCCCAGCAATGATTGCAATTTTTTTCTATTCTCAAAGACAAAATAGCGATAGAACTTAATAAGGAATCAACAATTTTATGAAATTGATTTTCAAAAATTTCAAAAGAACCTGCAATTATTATTTCTTTTATGCTCAATAGCAAAGCGGTTTTGAATCAACGCATCAATCCTACTGCTAAATTTCTTTCTGAAATTGATTGCTGAATTGCTGATGAACGATAAATTTAGCAACCAATTTTGGAATCTTGCTTATTCTAAGCAGAGCTGAAGAAGCGCTGCGATTGTTACCAGAAAAATTATCTTCTACTAAAAATTAGCAAATGTTTTCACTTAAGCCTGGAGTCAACGGCATGCCAAAATGGCATGAACATGCTATCGTGACGTTAAAATGACGTCTAAGTTAATTCCGAATCATGGCTGAAACCAATTTGCACGTCATTTTGACGTCACGGCATGTTCATGCCATTTTGGCATGCCGTGTACTCCAGGCTTTAAGTTGTTCAAACTATCGAACTTCGGTGTTAACTGCTGGGCACAAATGTTCTTACATGCCATACCAAATTTATAGCATGGCAGAAAAAAATGTTAGGCTTGAAAATTTTGTATTTCAAATCTTTGCATTTACTATAGTTAAGCTAATTTTACATTTGTAAGTGTTGATGCTAATAGATATTGCAATAATTTATCGCATGCAATACAAATTTTGAAAAGAGGGCTTTCAGATTATGTTATAAATTTTTTGAAAAAGTGTATTAGTATTTCTTAGTGACAGAAATGATGTATTTTAATGCCTTTTTACAATTTTTTGTAGCTCTTCAAATCTAACAAGTTTGTCTGCCTAAATTTTTTTACCAAGCCGTTTTATTTGTAGTGCGAGAGTGTCACATGCCACTGTTCGACGCCAACGAATTGCGTAAATATGCAAATATTTGCCATAAAAATGTTCGCATGCCATAAATGTTTCAATGCGTAGCGCATGAGTACACAAATATTCGTACAAATTTCGGACATTATGTAAATACAAGAAATGCGAGACAGATGTTTTTACTAGAATTGGGAATTTTTGAATTTTTTGCAAGAAAAAATCGGTCAAGCAGCTTTTTTTTAAGTTTTTAATAAATATTTTAAAATTTTTTTGATGAGGCTGAGAATGCAAATGTTTGAGGTTTTTTTAAGGTTTTGTGCGGTGTTCAAGTTGTTATTGGTTGTTAGATCTTTCTTTGGGTGTTGAAGATCTTGCAGCCGTAGACAAGACATCTTTATGAAAACTTCATTCCTTAATACGAATATTTTAGTCTAATAAAACTGAAATCAAAAACAAATAAAAATCAACGTAGATTGTAAAATATTTACTTAATATACAAAGATTAGCAATTGAGTCGAATTCTTTAAACAGGTGAAACTAAGTTGTAAAACTTCAAGTTTTGTTTGCCAAATCGGTCCATATGAAGTACCTTTCATACAGGCGCTTCAAACAGCTTAAACCAGGCGCTCCTTAGTTTTTCTGCAATTACGCCAAGTCCTCTCATGTGGCATCACAACGGACTATGACATGGGCGTGGCTTCCTGGCACACCCTCTGTCTCCTTAACTACCTCTATGACGAACTCACCTAATTTTTTGTTCTGCCGCCATATCACAGAAATCTGGGTTGCCTGAATCTAAAATCACAACATTTTAGAGCTCGAAAGGCTTCAGATTTATCAAATCTGTAGTTTTAAGAAAATTAAAATTTATTTAAAATAAAATTGCACAACATTTCCGAAAGTATATCTGACGAAACGATATCCTTGAAACTTTTTTTAAAGAAATTTCAATATTTACTTCTATATGAAAAGTGCCTATTGACTTTTCATATGAAAATAAAGTTCTTTTCGACTTTTCATATTAGTAAAAAGTTCCTTCCGACTTTTCATATTAATAAAAAGTTCTTTTCGACTTTTCATATTAATAGGAACTTTTTTCGACTGTTCATATGTATGGAAATTTCCTTTCAACTTCTTATTTGAATAAAATATTCTTTCATATGAATAAAAAGTTCGAATGAGAAGTTTCTTTCGACTTTTCTTATGAAGAAGTTCCTTCCCACTTTTCAAATGAATTAAAAGTTTTCGACTTTTCATATGACTTCTATTGTAAAAGTTGATATTGAAATATTAAAGAAAAAATTTTATTGGTAAAGCAGTATATAATATTAATCTTTTTCGCTGCCCATTAGAAAAATTAAGATTATAAATCTTAAATGTTAAATCTACAAGAATTTTGCTAAAAAAATATAAAGGTTTGAAGAATGACATGAAAGTGAAATTAAATGTGATTGCAAATTTAAAAAATTTTAAATAATATACAATTTAAAATAATTGCACTTTCCATATTCAAGAATTGTAAGAAACGACCAGAGCAAGTTCAAGTTAATCACACATTTCCTTGAACTCTGCGCATGCGCGTGTGTGTGTGTGTCGCTTATACGTAGCCGTATTCAAATGTGAAAATGTCTATTTGCGCTTATCCGCAAGTACGCATCTACGAGGACTTTGATAAAATGAGCGCCAAGGAGGTTTACTACAACGAAGCGGGCAACAAGATAACGGTCAAGCTGCTGCATTTTCCGGATGTGCCGCCCGAGGATATGGACAAGATAAAGTTCGATGATTGCGACAACAACAACGAGGACGACGACAACGCCAATCAGAATGGCATGCTGGCCATGGAAGAGGCCGACTGCGATTGCGAGGAGGATGACGACGAGGAAGCAGCCGACGAAGCGGAGCAAGCGCGCAGAGCCAATTTACAAGGCGGCAGCAGCAGCAAGAAGGCACTGCGCAAGAAATCCACTGGGAATTTGCCACATGCACGCAAGTGCAGCATAGCCTTTGCGCAGGCGCATGGCCTACCAACAGCAGCGCCCGCCCCGCCCACAATTATGGTACCGCCTAGAAGTGTTATGAGTGCAGTGCACGTTGCCGCTGCTGGTGCAGTGCCTGACAACAATATCAGACGACAATTCCAAATGTCCCGCCGCTCACCCTCACCGCACGCCCTCAGTCCCGGCTATGCGCAGTACTCGAAGTCGCTGCTGGAGGTGCCTATGCCAAGGGATTATGGTTACGCCTCCAGCGATGACTTGAGTTCCGAGTGGGACTCGGATGTGCCGACCGGTTATGCGAATCGCGCGCAAACACTAACCAAAAAGGTGAGTTCTCATTTAAGATAATTTTCTCTAGTTCAAGTCCCTTAGTTCAAAAAGGATCGAGGAAAGTCGTTCGGTAGTAAAATCATGGGAACTTCTTGAATTTATTCAATCATTTATGCTACTCCTTAGTTTATTCAGCACTTTATTAATCACATCAGACAAATATTTTGTTGATGTTTTATAAATTGATTTAAATTTTATAGCCTTACTTCCCAATTTATATCTTTATCTTATCTTTGTGCGAAAATTGTAATGCATAGGTGCAAACCCCCAGTGGTAACACAATAGGCCTTTTGGTCTAAGTGATGTCCTTGAGACGACCACTTAACCTACCTACCTACCTAGTTATAGAAATAAGTATATAGAAATGATCAGAATCACTTTTTGTCTTGATTTCCGTTGGTCCGTCTGTCCGTCTCTCTGTCTGACTGTCCGCGTTCGCAAGAGAGATAGAAACAGTTGTCCGATTTGAATCAAATTTTGTAGTTATGAATTTAAACGATTAAATTTTAGTACTGAAGTTCAAATATCGGCCTCAAATGCACTACAAAAAACTCATAACTTCCATAATCTATTCACTGATAAAAATACCTTAAAATTTTCTAATATGGTAATATTGTTTATATACATGCATATATGTAAGTGAATTGCTTCGGGTAAGATATTACGAGAATGCAATTGATCGCTGACTCGAGATCCCACTGTGATTTATGAGTAATGCAACACAAATTATGAGTATGATAGATTCGATAGCTTTTGAATTGGTATCTACTAAGAACTTTCACTTCTTGGAAGAAGTCTTATCTAAGCTTTGAAACAAGACCTGAAAAAAGTGCGCGTGGAGAAACTTAGTTCGTTTGGCCTGTTTTGGCCTGAGACAAAGTCGAATCAGAACGCTCTGATTTTGTATGTTGCTTGCACCAAAGGACCTATTCATCAGTGGTTTCTGGATTGCTGCAGTTGTTCGCTTTTAACTCGTTGTCTCTTATATAATGTTAGCTTAATCGAAAATGAATATTGACGTCTCATATATATCAAAGTGGTTGGCATCGAAGCCCAAAATCTGGCCATTTCGAATTTATCTCTTGCAAATTGTTGCATTTCTAAAGGTTCTCACTTTGACTAAGAGCATCATTGACTTTTGCTATTGGGTAGCATCAATTCCAGCACAAACTTAGCTTAATTTCGCATTTCTTCCTTTCTTATATATTTGCACCAGTTGACAGGATTTTTTTTAAACTAATTTAATTTCATTGACGACAATGGCATGTGCTAACCATCTGGCCATTGCCCGTGTTCCATGTTTACCATTTTAGCCGCTGTTGCTAACTCGTTTCGTTGCATATTCATTCATTTAATTTTAGCGCATGACTTCTTCGTGGTTGTTGTTGCTTTTTGTTGTTTTCCATGCACTGTTACCTCATATACCTTCCATACTTAGCGTGTTTATTTAATTAGCCGCGAGTATTTATTCCTAATGACACACATTCATTCATAAATTCTAGCAGGAAATATAAATTACTTACTAAAGTTAGCTACTCGCTCGCTTTATTCAAATTGTTTTTGTTGTGTGTGTTGGTGTGTAGGTGGAGAGGGGGGTGGGGGGGGGGGGGGGGGGTATATGTGTGGGTGACAGTTTGACGTTTCACAAGTGGAAAATCAGAACACATTCTCCGAACTAGTAAGGAACAGACTGTGCTACCTAAATATTACACATATATCTACAACCGCAGGATATTGCGTACTATACCCAAAGGAAATTCCCTCATAGTACCTCTTGTAGCTGCGCATTCATGAGATTCTGCAAATAGATGGAGAACTGCCACAAAAGGCTTTTCAGGACGCGCTAGCTAGATCCCTACAGCAAATTCAAGCTATTCTAATCTAAGCAAACTATAAATATATATTATGCAATTTATCCATCTTTGAATACAATTTTTTATATCATGCAACATATTTTGATGACAAACAATTTTTGTACTTTTCAACTTTCACTATCGACAAAATTTGAGTGCATGGGTTTTTACATGTGCCAAAATATTCCTCAAATTAATCTATTTAGCAGATGAGTGTAAAAATTCCCCACTAATACGTCACGTAAGTTGTTTAACAAATTTGGCGATTTTCTCTTTTGACCGCAACTGCGTTTGACGTCAATTTCAAGCCTTAATTTTTGCTTTTCCGGTTATAGAATCGCAAAAACTGTCATTCAGAGAAAGAAGCTTTAATACGCCATCGATGTTTTGTTTCCTATATATTTACCTCTTCAATATATTTGTATTTGGACTTTGTGATTATGTGAATTATGGTATGGTAAAATAGCCGTCTTTCGCATCAATTTAAATTGAACTTCGAAGTTTCGAAAAATTGCGATTACGATTGTATGTAATTGTATAGCTAATATAATCGTAATTTACCCAGCGCTGGTTTTTGATACTTCAATGAAACTATTAAACTAAAATAAAGAACAGTTTAAAAATATTTGGTCATATAAAAAGTATACTCGGTTTTTTGTTACATTTTTGAACAAAAATTGTCTTTATTGAAAATCAATTTTAAGCAAGTATATATTGGCCTTTTTTAATAATAACCTCTTGTCATTTTTATCAGAGACCAAAACAAATTTTAGTCAGACGGTGCAAGGTTCGGGCTATACAATGGCAGCATTAAAACTTCCCAACCAAGTTCCATCAATTTGTTCCGAGTCATCAAAGAAGATTCAGGAATTTCAGCAACGACGAATTACACTACTAGCTTCAAACAAAATGTAGCCTGAAATGCCAGCTTTCAAACATGTGTTCGTCTGACATAATCGGGGTAGTGTTGCCAGATTTGCGGGTACCAACAACAGCTTATAACGAAAAAACGCGATTACGTTTTATATGACCCAATGTTTTGGCCACTAGTCAATTGAGCTCAAATTGTGTTCTCATTTGAAGAAAAATTTACATGCCATCCACTTGGCATCTTAAGATTTTGCGCATTAATTTTAATTAATGCTGCAGACTTTGCTGCAATTATTATTAAATTGTTGCTTTTTTATAATTTTTTTTTCATGCAACTGTAATTTACAGCAGCTGTCGCTTGTATCTGCCGCATATACAAATGCAAGATACAGTTGCAAAGATACATACACATGTGAACATAAATTATAATAACTGACATTTTTGTCAACAAGCGGCGACGTCATTAAGACAAAGCCAACAACAACAACAACAACAACGACAACGACGACGACTACGAGTCGTAAAGGCAAATATAGACAAGAATTAAAAAATGCTTAATGAATACATTAACACAGTAGCGCGAAATGGCATGGCTGCAGGGGGAGGGGGAGAGAGGGAGGAGGAGCTGGAGCAAGTCGAGACGTAGCGTAATATTAATAAGCTGTAAATGCAAAAAAGAGTACAAAATGCTGGAAAAAAGATACAAATGCGACAACGCTGTATCTAGCACGGGCGCACTGACGACACACACACACACACACACACACACACACATACGCATACAGCCAATCACACACACACTAACACACAGCATCTTTTGCCCGTTTTTAAAGTAAATTCTTGAAAAGTGACTGTTTAGTAGCGTTTTTCAAGCGGTTAAAGGCGCATTTCATAGATACTCATACTCTTTTGTAGCCTCTTTGAGGCCAGTTACTTTTGCATTTAACATTAACTAAAGAAAACAATTTTAATAAAATTAAATTTATAAAAAATGATTTTTAATGCTCTAAAAAAAGTCTTGAGTTTTCACTTTGAAAGTAGCAGAAGAAGATGACTTATATCAGTTTTATATTAAAAATTTGCAATTTTTAAAAGAATTTTTTTGTGTTTTTCCCGCGCCTTTTTGGTGTGTGCTTTCTTCATGCATAACACAAGTAAAAATTTTGCCGAGGAACATCGGCACAATTGTTTGTCGTTATCCTTTGTGCGGCGTCGTTTTGTGCGCGGTAAATACAAAGTGAATTCGGTTTTTGTTGGCGCCCATGGCAAATGTGATTTTGGTTCACAACAACAACAACAACAACACGGACACAACAAGGCACAACATTTGCAGAAGAAGGTAAACCGAATCAAAAATACGAATTTTAAGATTTACAAAAATGTCAGCTGGAACTTAACTTAACTTAGCCACAGGCAAATTTATAAATCAGTATCTACATTGCAAAAATTTTAGCAAATTTCTGTTTAAATGAGTTTCAAATCCTCATCTAAATGTCAGCAAGATAGTTTATTGTAAATCCGTCCTAACACTACGAATGATATTAACAGCTTCAGACTGTGCTTTTCTAAATTCATTTTGTTTGTATTGCAACACTCCTACTATATATATTTTTATGTTTCCTATATAATTGTTTGGTTTCGGTTTTGTAAGATATACCATGCATAGTTGATTCGCATTAACTCATAGCGACTAGAATTGTTGTATGAACGGAGTAGTAGATTATTGAACTGGAACTACTAGTTTCATATATGCCAAATCTTCACATTGCAAGGGACTTAGAACATGGTTCGCAAGCTCAAGCAAACTTTGAGATTTTCTATTACATGATCTTCTCAGCAAGTTCACATGCACGCTGTAATTTGGATCCAAAAGTTCAAATTACGTTTGCGTTATTTTAATCACTAGTGTATGTACAAAAGTACAAGGACTCTACCAAAGTCAAACAATAAAAAGATTTCATCAGCTTGCACGAAAATATTTACTTTCCTCATGCGGTTAAATTTATATCTTTCTTACTTGAGATGTTGGATTCAGGAGCACAGCATCAGCTCAGCTTTATATGCGTTATCAGTATATCATATTATCTGTTGTTGCCTTATCGCTTTAGTGATAAAGTTAGATTATACAAGTGAATGATGTGGCGAGTTGCTACCGAAAGTTGCCAGCCTGTATTTATTGGGCTTCTACTTGGTGGATGCAGCTGGAAGAAATGATTATCTCAGTAGTATGATATATGATTGTTGATGACTGTTGGCAAAAATATGTTGGCCATTTTTAGGTTTCCTTAATTTTATATTTTCCAAAAAATAAACCTTATGATAAAGTCTGTTTTTCCTTGATTTAATATTCATACTATTTTCTGAAATGAGTTAAAATATATCACAAATACTAAATATGTGTTGTTTACTGTTTATCTTGCAATACAATTTACTAGTGTCATTGTCAAAGAGTGGGTATTTCTAGCAACTTGTAGCTATTGTAGTGAAATATGCAAGGAAATACCGAATAACCTTGCCTATTTGCATAAAAACCATTCAAAGCAAAAACAAAGCAAATATGATATTATTAAAAAAGGAATTGCCAAAAGCCAAAATTTTTTTCATAGCAACAATTCAAATGAATACTTAAGTTAATGTGAAATTATCAGAAGGATAGCAAAATATTTGAACTGAGTAGTAAACGTCATTGTTTGACGTCACATGCAGCGGAAAAACCAAACGACACTGAACTTATGTCAATACTTAATTGCAACTTAAGCTGTAGAAACACGCAAGTTATACTTATAACGATATGTATTTATATGTCTGTATATATATGTATGTATATGCATATATGTATGTATATGTGTGTGTTCTTAAAAAGCTAAAAGTAAGATTCAGGTTATTGACATTTAAAGAAATTGAACAATATTTGAATAAAACTTATGTTTGAGTAACGAAACCGGATTTGAGCTTTGTTTGAAGACTACGGACGTCACTGTTTTGATGCCCTACATTAAATTAAATTATATTAAAAGGCTATATTAATTTTATGCGCAAATTGTAACGCCTTAAAGTAGCCGTCCTAGGTATAGACATAAGTATAGGTACGTTCGTAAATGCAGTAAATTCGTGCAGTGACAGTAGCAGTGCAGCCAACTTTAGTTGTCACTGCCCGATCAGCTGATTTCGTTTGCAGGTTGGTTGCAGAAACTTTGGTTGCATTAACGAACACGATTCAGGATGGAAATTTTGGTTAACGCATTAATTGATAGTTGTGAAACTCGAAGTGAGAGTCTTTTAATGAATTTCTATAAAGAAAGAGTAAAACGAGTGAAAAAAAGATATGTCGTGGTAAAAACCTAGTTGAAAAAGAGAATTAGATCCATCCCGAAAGTAAATAATTACTTTAATACAACAAAAAAGTATTCAGATGATGTATTCTATCTTTATACAAGATTACAAACAAATTTTTATCCATTTATAATACATTTTCTACGTTTCCATTTCGTGTTCTGCAACCCGCAACAGTAGGATAATGACTGCGAAAACTGCAGAAATTTGTCACTGCGGTGCCAAGCCGTTGCATTAACGAACGCGTTGCACGCAACAGTATTGCGCCATTTTGCTTTTACGAACGCGTTGCTTTGCAGTGCAACCGCTGGGTTGCATTTACGAACGTACCTTATACCAGTGGATACAAACCATAACAGTCTAACTCGAGTTAAGACAAAATTGAGTTTTTAATGCCATCATGTTCAGCGTGTTTAAATCTAAATGAAATACAATTTTCATATTTGTATCTTTTTTAGGGCGGCAATTATTCACCAAAAATCTAAAAGCTTGTACATGTACTGCAGTTGCAGTGAGAATTTGAAACTTTAAACTGCTCTCCTGAGGAAATTTAAAATAGACTTGTAATGTTATGACTTGTAACCACAGATACATACATTTGAATGTATACAAATTATTATGTTTGTCAGTCTTTCTGTTCATGGTCGTAGGACAAAAAGAACAAGTTATCTGATTTGAAACACAACTGTCTATAAGTATATGTAAATATGTAAGTATGTACCTCGGAGTTTTAGGCGTTAAATGGCTCTTGCTTATCTTACTAAGGGCCAGTTTCTCAGTGGATGTTTAAATCTAATTTGCGAATTGAGTTTAAATCTAGTTTAACTTTTCTTGAGTTTCACAGTGCATTTATTTAAATACGGAATAATGAATGGCAACTTCGAATATTTGACAATTGAACACAGCACAACTTGCCAAAAACATATGTTCAATTGTTCAATTATGGAGGCAGCGCGAGCTAAAAATTTTTCGTCGGCCGAAAGAAGTGAATTATTGGATATTCTTCAAAGAATCCACAGTTTATATTATTTATAATACTACGGGATCATTTATATGTGCTACACCATGCAGTTGTATGTTTAATTTGGCCGCTTATAAATTGCAATATTGTCGACGCAGCTTGCTTGCTCATCCGAAATCAGCTGTTTATTTGTTTTCGATTGCAACTCTGTGCCGTACTTAAATGCCCACAACCGGGCATTTAAATGGTATTTAACTTCCCACTGTGAAACTGAAATTCCCTATTTAAACTGCAATCAGAGTTTAAACATCCACTGTGAAACTGGCCCTAAGGGCGGGTTTCACAGTGGCTATTTAAATCTAATTTGCAAATTGAGTTTAAATCTAGTTTAACTTCCCTTGAGTTTCACAGTGCATTTATTTAAATACGGAATATTTGACATTTGAAGGTTGGCACAACTTGCCAAAAACATATGGTTCAATTGTTCAATTATGGAGGCAGCGCGAACTCAAAATTTTTCGTCGGCCAAAAGAAGTGAATTATTGGATAATGTGCAAAGAATTCACAGTTTATATTATTTATAATACTACGGGATCATTTATATGTGCTATACCATGCAGTTGTATGTTTAATTTTATCGCTTACAAATTACAATATTGTTCACGCAGCTTGCTTGCACATCCGAAAACAGCTGTTTATTTGTTTTCGATTGCAACTCTGTGCCGTACTTAAATATCCACAATCGGCTATTTAAATCGTATTTAACTTCCAACTGTGAAACTGAAATTCCCTATTTAAACTGCAATCAGAGTTTAAATAGCCACTGTTAAACTGGCCCTAAGTAACTTAAGTAATCAAAATTAATATCTGAGTTTCGAGGATCAACCCCACATGTCAACTAAAATGTGCATGGTACGTCTACTATATAATATACATATAAGTAATTGAAATATGCTTCTAACATACGATTGTTTGTAGTAGAGTATTAATCTGTTTGTGAAACCTGACTGATTTTTACTTGCTTGTTTAATTTCGTCCCAAATGAGTATTACCGTTATTAAAGGCGAAATTAAATTACTAATTTTATTGGAATTAAAAATAATTACATATATGGAAATATAACTATTTACTTTAATACGCTTGCTTCGACTATAACTAATCATTTTCATATTTTTCTTCTCTTTGCAGGTAAATCACGAAAAATTGCATTAAATTTCCGAACTAAAATTTTGTAAGTCTTAAAAATGCGCGAAAAATTTGGTGTCGCTTTTTAAAGAGTTGCCGAAATACTACGTGTATATAAAAATATACTCAATGAAAAGCGAGAAGAAGTGCCAACTTTTTTATTAGTTGGCTGCAATAGTTTGTTAAAATTTTTTAATTGCTTCTTGAGTTGAATACAAAAGCCCCAAATTTTGTATGCGATTAGCTGCCGTGATTAGTGCAGCAACAAATAGCGATATATGTACACAAGTCAAAGTTATATAAAATATTATCTATCTGAACAAAACTATGAATTTTGTTGTACTATTTAGATGGCCAATACAATCTTTTACAGTTTTCCTTCTCCCAGAGTAGCTGTCATCATTAAAAAGAATTCTTAGCTTAGATAATCCAAAATCCTCACAATAATTCAGTTGAACCAATTTTTGAATTATATTTGAAATTTGTATATAACTACTAAAACGAAAGTACTATGGTTGCCTAGAGTAAAACGTTGCTTCAAGCATTGATCTTTTATGTATCTAAACCTAAAGAATGACATTTAGCTGTCATTTTATATATGTACTGCATATAAAACTTGATATTTGACTATTTATATTTGTCCAATTGATTTTAAGCATTTAAAATCAGCGTCTGTATGAGGCATATCTTCTTTTCACTCTAACTTTATGTTCTCCTTTCTTCGATTTTAGTTGGAAATAGAACCAATTTATTACAAACTATATGATTGAAGAAAAGGGGAAAATTTTCTCTGAACAACAACAATTGTTTTTCAGAGCAAATCATCGAGAATAAAAACCTTCTGACAGACCAGTTGCCCTACTTCATGAGTACCGGAAGGAGTAATCTTTTGCAACTCTTATTGCAAATTATTGCATATTTTGCAACTGATATCGATATGATGATATGATTAAATTTTAGATTATATTTCACTTTGATCCCTACACTCACACGCATCCTCAATTAATTTGGGTTCTCTTTGGTTGGTTTAACCTTTTGTGTGCATAAAATTAATTCGTAATCGCATCATGACAATTTTTGGTTTTCTTAAATAGCATCAAAATAAACACACAGCAGCTATTTTTATATGGCAACGTGATCAGGCATGGAACGCGTGCTCCACATTCAATTGGAGACTGTCTCTCGCTTTGAGACTTATCAGCCAGCTTTTCTTTAGAATCATTCTTTTGTCAGTCATTTGGTCAGCGGGCAATCACCAGCGGCAGTCAATTATCTTGGGAATACACCAAATAAATGTATGGCAATCTACTACTTTATACTCAATTATGTATTTTCTACCAGGGTTGTGCAATGCTCAGCAAGTGTTCAAACAAATGTATATTTATGCTGTGTTCGAATATTTGCAAAGGGATACCAGTTGCTAATTTGGTAAACAAAAGGCGTGGGGGTTACATGAAAAATAGAATTCAGGAAAAATTATTTTTATTTCACATTTTATAGCGAGATGTTGCTCAGCATGACAGCAGTAATTAAAAAATTGTTGGGGAATCAGTTTTTTCTAGTGAGTTCTTCAGATTTTCTTTTCAAAATTCGCAGCTCGTATCTTTTCCTGCCAATATTCGAGCATTCAACTTTTAGTAGTTTTTGGCATAAAACCATTTGCACAGGTTCAAGCAATATAATATAGTTAATTGCTTTTTGCTGTAGTTCTGACAAATTAAACGTTCAGAGTTTCCCCTTCTCTTAAGAATCAACCATTTTCTACGACAATATTATTCAGATTGCCATTTTCAGAATTCCCAGCTTTTTTATAGATTATAAAATCCGGATAGCCGTCTCTTTGATCATACAGACTAGCATAGGGGGCTATTTACAGGCATCACAAACTGTACCGCTTTCATATTATTATTTCTTTCATTTTTTACAGACTATGCCTCGTTTTAAAACATATGCGAAACTTTTATTTATTTATTTAATATTAGAGAACTAGATGGCAACAACTTCCATGCTATAGGTCGAAAATTTAAAATTTTTTAATTCTTCTAAGATCCTATCTAATGTTTTCGATGCTTAAATCTTAAGTGATTTTATCTTTTTGTTCATTGACGTGGCAACACTTTTCCTATTTTTTTTTCTTTATAACAAAATGTCATCCTTTTCCTTAAATTTGTCAGCTTTTATTCCAAGCATTTGTGTTCCCTACTTCGCTTTTGTATACTTCCCATGCTTCCCATATGTCCTATTATCAAGACACACCTCCAACGTATCTCATCGATTTATTTAAGCTTCTCGCAAATTCTCTCGTGCTTCGTCGCATTCCGTAACATTTCTGTCATGCATAAAATTGGACTTCCTACGTCACACGTCGCCAGAGAATCCTGATAATCATGCCTGATCGTAACTGGCATTCAACAAATCCAGTCACATGATACATATTCGCCACCAACTATGTCAATTTGAATTAAAAAATGCAAGAATTGGCAATTTTTAAAATCCAGTTATTTGCGGATTTATATGAGACAGCTCACGGCCTAATTATGGAATTGATAGCGTATGGGATCGCCAGTGGAAATGTTTCTTTAGATTGCGGTAATATACGAGTTTCAGGTTTTCTAATGAGTGTCTGCAAAATTAGGAATGCTTTCTTTAATAATTCTGGCAAGATTTCAAGATTTTGAAATGTAACTCCCAGCTTTAGACATTTAGCATTTGGAAAAATAACGATTTAGATTCTTTATTGGCATATTAATTCAAATGAGGTTTTACAGTTTGAATAGAATCTTAGGATACTTTTGACAGAACAAAGCGTATTCACTTCTAAATTTTCCAGACTCTTTCAAGCTCAAGCTATGCAAATTTGTTTCATTTGGGATTACAAAATTGAACAGAGAATTATTTTTAAAAGATCTTAAAGAGTTGCTGTGAAATTAAAAGATGTCAAAATGAGGTCTTGTAATCCGCTGATAGCTGCGAAGCGTTTGGATCGAAGTAATATATTTGATGATATTTTTTTGTATAACCAGTTATATGAAGAATTTTATGCATATATATAATTATCTGTGCTCCATCTCCGATGCGATAGGTCAGAGACCCAGCAGAGTCATACTATTTCTAAAAGAAATACATACATATGTACGTTGCGTGTATTTCAAATTCTTTCTTTGAGCGGTGTCATCTCTCTCAAAAAATTGGCAACTGCCAGAGAGTTTACTTTGCCATAAAAAAAAAGCTTCCTTATCCCTTACGGATAAGACTATAGAATAAATTTATAGGTCCCGTTAACTTGTGCTTAAATGTTAATGCAAGAAAGCTTGCCCAGAAATGCGAAATAGGTTTCACTTATGCTTGGTATCCGAATCTCTGGTATACTAGCAAAATATAGCCAACGAAGCCACAACAATTTTCGATAACTCGAAATTCCTTAAGAACAGTTCTTTCATTTAAATATGAAATTCATCTGGATATCAAATAACGGCTGATGGTTCCATGTGCGCCTTGGCCACTTATTTCAGTCTACTTCTCTGTTTCGTAGCCAATAAACAAATTTATTTAAATCAAGAGCGTGAGGCTTACATTTGAGAGCGCTTAAGTGTCATAAAGTGGCGCCGTCGACTGCCTCAAACCGCATTTTTTTAAACTTTTGCACATTTTTTTTCACAACAAGCGAAAAAAATTAACATAAATTTGCAAAGCGCTGAACAACAACAACAATAACAATGTCAGTGACGGTGACAGTGGAAGTGGTAGTGGCAGTGCGGCGTGCAAATGTCAAAAGTGTGCAGCACTTGTGCCGACACTCATACACCCAAAGCAAAAAGTTCGTAATGCCAACTGAGAAGTTAGTTGAAATAATAAATTATCTAGTGAAAAATGTGGCAGCAAACTAATTACTTTGAAATTGGAGCAATAAAATTTCAAACATTATTGAAAGTACATTTAGTTAGCTACGTACTTATATTGAACAGTCACTTAATTCCTTTTGGACCCCACTTATATTGGACCTCTTTCGTTTCTGCAGTCTTTGCCACGTTTCGTAAAAGATGAGAAATTTGTATTTATTCTTTTGTTATAAGAAATATATAACTATTTATAATAAACTATCATTTTACTAATCTATTTTACCGTGCCAATATTTTAATGGTTTTTGAGAAAATGTTCGAAACTTGAATACAAAAATTTCAAATTGTTTTTATTTAGGAATAAATTAAGGTTGGGTTAGGTTAGGTTTATGTGGCTGCCTAAGAAAGGCCACGCATAGACCCTGTTGGGTCCTTAGCGATACCAGTTAGGGTTCTAGGATTAAATTAAAAAATTCCTTTCATAAATGCAGATAATCCTTAACTTTAGTAAAATTTAAACAATTTTGTGTCTGCAAAACGTCTAAAAATGTATTCTCAGTTTTTACTTCTAATTAAACTCGTTAGTTAGTTCGTGAACTAAATAGTTCAAATGTCTTGTTCCCACAAAGGAGCTAGTAAACTAAGAAGTTCGTTCTTTTTGATGACCTATTGTGAAATTCTATGCGAAATTTCAAAATGAATTCATAATAATATCTGAGAAATTTTGTATTAAATTAGTTGCGTTAAACAATTCGTAAAAAAATTTGTTTGAAATTGCGCTCCTCAGCAATTTATTAATTAAAATTAGTATAATTACTGTAAAGAAAAAATTTATTCATTCTGAATACTAAGAAATTTCTATGACTGTACACCAAAACACACATACATTGATCACAATCGAGCACGTTGCAATTGAAACATTGCGGCGCATTTTGATCGGCCTGCATGAAGGAAGATGCGCAGTTGAGGGGGGAGGGGGTCTGCCAGTAGCAGCGGCGCAACAAGCTAATTGCTTTGAGTTCTGCCTCATTTGCGCTCGCTTCAGAGTCACACTCAATTGCGAGTACACTCAGACAAGTGCGTCGTCGTTGCAACATGTGCAATGGACATGAGTGCTTCCTCCCCTGCCGTCACTCGCCCGCCAGCCCACCACTCCGCACACTCATTTTGCACTTGCATGCCTCCTCATGCCTGCCACAAGTGAATTTGCCTACGAGTCGCCGGCGATGGAGATGGCGAATCAGTCGGGCGGCATTAATTGTAGCGGACGCTGTTGATTTTGACAGCCAACAGCAAAATGGCGTTGACAGCTTCAAGTTCATATGTGCGCTGACATTTATGACATTACAGCTTCTCCATAGCAGAAACACCCCCGCAGTCGCAGCAATTTAAGATGGCTGGTTCGCTGGCGTGGGTTGTCAACGTGAGCTGACATTATGACACTACTTGACAGCGGTTTTAAATTGATTCAGTGACGCATATACAGATCAAATATGTTGGGTATATTGAAGAAATGGCATCCTCAATCGGCTATTATAATGATTACAGCAATGATACCCGATAATGGAATAAGGGTTCTATTGATACAGTCATGAATGCATTTAAAAGAAGAAATCAACTATTTTTGATAAATTTGAGCAATTGTTTAAGCAATCTTCTATCTGAAACTTTTGTGTGCAGGTTCTCTTCGAGATCGAAAATGGTGTACATATCATTTAATATTAAACGATTTTTGAATCGTCTGGAATAAGCGCACATTGCTTGAATAGCAATTAAGGGCTTGGTTCTTAAAAGTAGAAGTATGTATTTGTAACATTTCAGTCACGTATTTGAGATAAATTAATGGTCTTTATAATATAAATAGTATTAGGAGGAGTGCGCCCGAATATTTTGTAACATTGAAAAATCAAGAAACTAAGTAAACCGTAAATCCTAACTATGCGAATTTTTTCAAAACACATACATACATTCTTTAAAATAAATTCAGATTTTTTGTTTATAAGGAAGTTTTACGACTTCCAGTTATTTCCTCCATCAAGGCCTTTATGGTGCTTTCATTGATGGCAGCCCATTTAATCTGAAATTCTCTTATGTCCTTCGATGCAACTTTCGTCTCCTTCAGTTGCCGTTGAATTAGAGTCCAATAGCGTTGCACTAGTCTCAGCCTTTCTAGGCACAAAATTTATGTTACTGCTACTGTACCAGTCCAGATTCAGGGCTCGAACAGATCTCGGAACAGGGTATCAAGCTTCTTTGAAAATTTGTGAAACATACCTAAATTCTAACAGATCACTACTTTGACCACTCCTAATTGGAACACTCCAACTGGTATCGCTATGTGTCCAACAGGGTCTATGCGTGGCTTTTTAGGTAGGCCAAAACAAGTTAGATACTTTATGGTTTTAAACTCTTTTGTAAGCATTCAGCAATATAAATATTCGTGTTGATTGATCCAAAAGTTAAATACGGCTGGCTTGGATTTTTTCGACACGTTTAGCGCCGTCCAGGTCTTCCGATGCAAATTTTTTGCCAAAACCTACCATTCAATTAATTTTTAGGTTGTCATTAAAATTGTTCAATACCTGGCTAATAATTTGACGTTATACTTGAACAGTTTGGGCAATTTTAAAGTGACTCCATTTTGGATTTTGTTGGGAAACTTTCAGCTTTGCCCTGATGAAGGGAACTCCGAAAAAAAGTTCAAAACACTAAAAGCACTCGATTTCAATAAATGCTTACAACTATTCTTAGCTCTACATTCAAGAGCTATAATAATACTCGTATTCATTTGAGATTATTTAATCCATTCATTTAAGTTTCTTACGTTAAGCATTTCAATTTGCGCTTATTTCCTGATTACCAAATAAGAACAATTTTCAAATCTTCGCCTTCAAGTGAAGTTCTTATTTCCTTTAGCGCGGTCTGATTGCTTGTTGAATCTTGAGGAGCATGTGTGGGACTCATTACTACTGCTAACACACACACACACTCACACACACGCGCAGATACAAAATTAACATGCTAATGCCAAAACACACACACACACACACACACACACACATGCATACACAGGGAAGCAAGACAGTAGCGCTTGTAGTAGCCGAGCAATTGACGTCAATGCGCGCCGCGCCTCAGCGTCTCAGCTGCGCAGCTTGTGTGGGTAACTTGTTGGCTGCTCCCGCTTGGCTGCCTGCTTAGCCCACCTGCCTTCCTTGGCTTGTTGTTGCTGTTGTTGTTGTTGTTGCTGGAACGGCATTTGTCACATGCTCGCTCTGGGACCAATGAGAAGTGCGCGCCTTTGTTTACATGCAATTTGCATTTTGGCTTTATCGTATTGTTGCTCTTGTCGTTGTTGATTTGACTTTTGCGGCTGTTGTTGTCATTGTTGAAGTTGGTTTTTTTTGCCAATTACAGTGGCCAACAAAACCTAATTTTTTCAGCTTAGAAAATGCTTAACTATTTGAATTATGTTGTAAAAATGATTCCAAAGAATGCTGTAAACAAATTTTTAATAAAATCTGACCATCGTTTTTATTAAATTTTGATTGTAGTTTTTTAAAGTAATTAAAAATAAAACTACTCAATTTCGTTTTAAATAAATTTTTAAATCTTAAAAATAAGCTTGAAATAAGTTATCGAAAAAAGGGGGCATATTTGACCTAAATTGAATCATTTTAACTATGCTGAAAAAAGCCTTAAATTTCATGAAAAAATAATGCTTTTCCGTTTGCTACACCTGATATATTTTTCCCATACATTTTATTTAGTTAATTTGATTTAATTAATTATTTCTATAAAACATTCATAACTACAAATTTGTCGTATAAGCTGTGATAATATATTCACAATTTACGCATTTAAATATAAACAACTTTGAAATTTCTAAACTTCAATGAAATTTCTTAAAACTTAGAAATCTGATATGGTTTTTATGCAAAGGGGTTTTCTTGAAAGAAAATCGAGCTATATTTTGCTCAGATACATAAAGTTGTAACAGTTAATGTCTTCTACATCTTTTGGGATATGCTAATAAAATCTGTTAATACTGTTTAAATCGGTACAGGCGGGAAATTAGAAATTAAATATTTTGATACTTTTTGCTGGTGTAACTAACTTGTTAGCCGCAGCGCCTGTTGGCCAGCCATGATAAAGACGGCTCTAATGACAGGTGTATGGGGGGCTTAAATGCACTCTACTTTAACATGACATGCGGCGTAACCCCAGCTGTGAGCTCCAATGTGTTGACATACAAAACAAATTCGTCGTCATTTGTCGTTAAAGCCAATTTCGATCAGCACCAACTTGATTACCAAAATTGGTAGCCAGCCCAAAGGCAAGCCGCTGTTAGTGCAACTAACTTGTTGCTCATTATTTGGCCGCTTTAAAAGCGCGTCTATGTTACGCAAATGCCGCCAACATTTTGCTCTGACGAGTATGAAGCGGCTTTCCAAAATAGTAGCAAAAAGCCATGGTAACCAAAACTTCTTATTTTTTGCCTTTTTTGTTGACCGATTAAATGCCACTTGGAGTTTTCTTAATTTGATGCTTGAAAGCAAGGCTACACTCACAGAAATAAATCAGTATTGTTAATTAGTAAGTTAACTAATAACTAAAAGTCGTAACTTTACTACCAAAATGCCTTGACATAAATAGTAACTTTAAAGTCCCTTCAAAATGTTTTGTGCATTTAGAACTATGTTTTAGTGAAAATAAAAATATAGCCTTAAAAAGTTTTTTCTTGTTCTTTGTACATTTTTTGAACATATTTAATCCAGCAGTAGCTACTAAATTTTGTATTGCGGCTCAGAGCAGAATTTAGTCTATAGCCCTTTTTACAGTGCCTATTTAACTTAAATGATAAAAAAGTAGAAGTCAAATGCAACCCTGTACTTATTAAAACATTTAGAATTGGGCATTTAAACAGAACTTAAATTTGCTCTGTGTAATTGAGATTAATGAATTAAATGTCAAATAACATTAAAATAGTCACTGTGAAAGGCGCCATTAGTTATTTGAAAAAATATAATTCATGTCAAGAGTCATGGATGAGGTTTTCTCGGCAAAAACCTGACTGTGTCCATCTGCAAAAATAATTATAAACGGTACACTTAATCTCTGCATTTTCAACAAAAATACACAGTTGTGTCTTTTTAGAGTAGCCAGTTAAAAATATCGTATATATGTAATACACGAATCTTACCAACATCTTAAAGAAAATTCCAAAAATTTGCAAGAAATTATAATGAAATGATATTCTCAATTTTAGTAAACAATTCTGCTGATTATCGACAGTGAAAAATATTTTAAAATATTTGACAAAATCATAATTTTTGCTGTTACTATTTTCTAAAACGCTCTTTAAAATATTCTGTTAGCATTTCATTAAATTGAATGCTCAAAATATTAGTTGCAGTGAAAAATATAAACAAGCTTACTTATCTTTTACTTTGAGTGTAGTTACATGCACGCACGCATCTATGCATATATGTATAGATACATGGCAACTGGGCTTGATGTGGCTTTGCCAGCATGAGCGGCGTCTTGTTCACTCAATCTTCAAAACGCTGCTGAGTTTGAACACCATTTCTGCGTGGAGAGTTTATGGCGTTTCGTGCTTGTTTTACAATGACACGTGCTGGCATTTAATCGGCCTGACACCTTTGATTCGAGTAATTATGGCAATAAACATCAAACTGCATTTGTGTAACTATCGACTGGCTACGTACGGACGAGCTCGGGATGAGGTTGGCATGGAACCGTCATTGCAGCATCATACTAATTGCAATTAAATGCAATTATTTCGAACTGTTCTATTCAGTTCGAACTTAATGAGCCGTTCATGTCCTTGACTACTCTGATTCCACATACCATGTTAACGGTATGGTAACACCATAGAGGAAAGCGTCAAGCCGACCCAACAAAAACTTGTGTAATATGAAAAAGAATAAAATGACCCTACATATTCTTCCTAGTAGATTCAATGAAATTTAATAAAAATTTTGCAACTTTTTTTAACTGTTGTTGTTGCCAGCATTGTTGAACATGATGGTTCTTTCTTGGCCACCACACCCTGCACTAGACATGCTACTCAACTTTCTACCCTTGGCTTTCTGAAGTCGAGAGTGAGAACTGACCAATTTCGATCCTTGCCATCATACAAATTCCTCCGATTGTCATTAAAAGCGAATTTACTTGAGTTTTGCTGGGTACGGAATTATAGCTAGATTGTATTTGGAGCAGAGATATAGCTTTCTAGCCACCGCGGCCTTAAATGTCTCTTGTGGCAAAATATAATTGTCCTATAATAGTGGCAGCACAGACAAGTTAATGCGAGGGAGTTGGGCCTAAGGCTCGTTCGCAGGCTGTTTCGAATCCCTTGCTGATAAGCTTCCTAGTATTTTGGTTCATTAAAAAAAAATCTCAGCATGTTATTAAGTCTCGATACGCGGCCTTTGTTATGATGCAATATAAGGTTTCTTAAGCCCTTGAATCGTATCATTTATGTATGTATATCATGCTAATTCCAATATTTTCTCTCTACTCTCTCTCTAGCCCTCCGGATGGCGCAAAATACGCAACATAGTACAATGGACACCGTTCTTTCAAACATACAAGAAACAACGTTACCCATGGGTGCAATTGGCCGGTCATCAAGGCAACTTCAAGGCAGGTCCCGAACAGGGCACAGTGCTGAAGAAAATGTGTCCCAAGGAGGAGGATTGCTTTCATAACTTAATGAAGGATGTGCTGCGACCATATGTGCCCGAATACAAGGGCCAAGTGACCAGTGAGGATGGCGAATGTAAGTGCATACAAACTGAAATTATATTCTAGGGTACTTTAAGGTTGAAAATCTGTGCACAGTGTATTTACAGCTGCAGGATCTGTTGACCGATTTCTGTCAGCCCTGCGTCATGGATTGCAAGATCGGTGTGCGCACCTATCTGGAGGAGGAGCTGTCCAAGGCTAAGGAGAAGCCCAAGCTGCGCAAGGACATGTACGAGAAGATGATACAAATCGATCCGGAGGCACCGAACGAGGAGGAGCACAAGGCGAAGGGTGTGACAAAGCCGCGCTACATGGTCTGGCGGGAGACCATCTCGAGCACGGCCACGCTGGGCTTTCGCATAGAGGTGAGTGGCAGGCAGCGAGAAATGCTTTATGAAGTGCTCATTCTATTTTATTTGTTTAAACTTGTTTTAGGGCATTAAAAGAAGCGACGGCACTAGCTCCAAGGACTTCAAGACCACGAAATCGCGCGTGCAAATCAAGCAGGCCTTTCGTGAGTTCATCAATGGCTTCAAGCATTCTTTGGTAAGTGCTCTCAGCAATAATGATCTGTTATGCATTATGGTCTGATTTCTATTTTTTTCTCTATTTCTCTCTCAGCCACGCTACATACAGCGCCTGCGCGCCATACGCGCCACGCTCGAGTGTTCGGACTTCTTTCGCAGTCACGAGGTGATCGGCAGCTCGCTGCTCTTCGTGCATGATCGCACGCACGCGAGTGTCTGGCTGATCGACTTCGCCAAGACGGTCATGCTGCCGGACAGCCATCAGGTCGATCACAACACAACCTGGACGGTGGGCAATCACGAGGATGGCTACTTGATCGGCATAAATAATCTCATAGAGATCTTCAGTGAGCTGGAGCTGGAACTCAACACAGGCAACAGTCTGACGGTGTCGGATGCATCCATGAGCTCGTCGTCCTCGTCCTCCTCAGCTTCGATATCGCCCAAGCATAGTGTGTGTGAGTCGAACAATGAGGAGAGTGGCGCCGTGGGCGGCGTTAGCATTGACACGCCTACCCTCGAAGCGAAGGCGGCTGGAGATTATGTCGTATGTGAGAAGCATAAGCAAGCAGCTGAGCTGCAGCAGGAAAAGATGCGGGAGACGGCGCAGGGGCCAGCGGAGCAGCAACTCTAGGAAACGGAAATTGTGCAGTAGAAGCCTTCAATGTCGCAGAAACACAGGGTGTTTCGAATTTGCAGCTTCTGCTAAAAATATATTTTAGAAATATTCTTGCATAATTTATATATTTTTAGATATATATAATAATATACATATATATTTTCGTAAGATACATATATATTAAATGCCTACCATTAAGACAAGCTGATTCTAAATATGGTCGCACAACATCATTTTACATGCATATATAGACACACATACATATCTATAGCTATATACATACATACATTTAAAAGCAAAGCAACAACAACAACAAACAAATGCAATTTCTATATGTTTCTTCATTTCTTTTCTGTTGTAAGCACGCAAGACTGAAATTTTTAGTAATTTATTAATGAGTTGTATTTTTTCCCTAGCCGACTACTTTTTATTTAAATTAAAAATATGTACTAAAATATAACTTCTTAAAATGATTATTTTACTAAAATTTTCCATTTAAGCTTAATATTTAAGGCGCATTAGCATTAAACTTAATTGTTAATTCAAACTGAAATGAATTAAAATTTATTTGTGGCACATTTTCAACACTAAACAACAATAAAATAAGAATTTTGAACAAAATGAAATTAATCATTGATGAGAAAAATAATCGCTTTATTTTCATAATCGATTTTTGAAGTTTTATGGCAGACAGCTAATTACTATAGTTTATAAAGTTTTCGGCTGAACTTTAAGCTCGAGGCCGATGGATAGATATATTTGGTCGAAGATGGTCGAACCCGTAGACCAAACAAAACCAAGCCAACCCTCGTCTAATCCAACAAAAATTGACTAACAAGCTGGCGTTTCTTTTCCTTTTTTGGCATCAGATATATGAGAGCCCTCTCCTTATTAGAAATAAGTACTTCAAATCAGAAATGTTATTGGCCTACAAATCAGATTCATATAGGAATTTCCTTTTATATGATAAAAGGCGCCTAAAAGTGTGCAATATTTTCTGAGAAATTCGGCAATTTCCATTTTAAGCGAGTACACAAACCAGAATTAGACCAAATACTTCGATCAATTTGTAGTCAGCAACTTCAATTTGACAATGTTGCCACATTATTAAAAATTAGCAGTATCTAGCCAAAGAGAGTTGTTGGTAGTATGCTTTACCTACGGAGTTAACAACAAGCTCCATTATGAATTTAACATTCGGAGCATACAGAGGAAAAGCTTTGACTAATGAACAATGATGCGTATATGTAAGATGTGAGAATAATGTAAGGATGTGGAATCGAAAGTAACAATTTTACAATTGCCTTGATGTTTTATAAAGCTTCAACCAGAGGAATTATAAGACAGATTCTCAAAGGAGTATTAGAACTTAAGAGCAAAAGAGGAAGACGAAGCATTGCATCTTCTCTGCTTTAAAAACCGATCGTATATAAATCGACGATGCTGAACAGATTTAGTGTTGATGGATCCTATATATTTATTCATTTATTTGGTAACATCATTAGTATTATAAGAACAAGTTGTTTTCATATACAAAGATTTACAAGCACAGATCTTCAAGCTACTTTGACGATAACAATTAATTTATTTGAGAGTTGCTAATGATTGTCATAGAGCAACTGTAAGCAATGAGTGAAAAGGACTTGGATCCGCAAAGGGTTATGCATTGGAAAATATTGCAAGCGAGAATAAAAACGATTTCATTAATCACAGAAATTATGAGGCGTTTACAAGCGCTTATCATGACAACCGCTTGACATTTATGCAATTTTATGAGTTGTCATAAAAAATGACATAAACCAAAATTTGCGCAAAAATTTTGAGAAAAGTGATTGAGGCGAAAGAGCACAATGGCAGCATAAGGGAGGGCAGCCAAAGGGAATGAGGATATGAGGCGCAAAATTGACAAGTCTATCAAAATGCGAAGCAAAAGACAGCGAAACAGGCAAACGTATGAGTATGAAGGAATGCACATACATATGTATACTCTCAGGACATGTGAAGGGAAAGGAGTGAAAGGTAGCAGAGAAGCGCTGAAGAAAATGGTTTTGGAAAAATTGTGCGCCTCATTGCGCAATTTCTGCATAAAATGTGCAATCGAAGAGCAGGCGCTCACAACTAACACTGGCAGCTATGCGCGTTAGCTGTCAGAAAAAAAGGATATGCAAGTCTTAAATTACACTTTAGGATATTTTGCGAAATTCGAGCGCATAACTTAAAGTTTAAGGCAGCAGAAGGACGTTTAAACAAAAGAACGAATGTTTAGCTTGCAAACCTTTTAGGCGCATCTTCATCTTCAGTGAGGCAATTGGCTTGTCAATAATGAGAAGTGCCATCAAATGCCATAATTCTCCTTACAAAGCTAGCTAAGGGGCAGCAGTTGAGCTCATCATGAGCATGCGCATTTTCCAAAACATTGCATTTTATTATGTCACTTGGGCTGCTCGGCTGCTCGGCTGCTCGGCTGATCGCTGGCTCCTCTCTCACTGAAGGAGTGCCTCGTATCGCATATCACAACAGCTGCCTGCCTTTTTGCCTTTCGCTACAACCATTATCACTTTTTTCGCATATCAATGAATACACTTTTGCAAATCTCAGCTTCGCCATTATCCTTTTTGACATTTGAGTCAGGCATTTGGCTTTTATGTAGTTGCAAAATTGCAGCAATCGCTTAAGGTCAAACAATGTCCTTTGCTAGGATTGTGTTGATCATTATCAGTGAGCTGATCATGTCACAATTGTTTTTGCAAAACTATGCAAATTTCAATGCTAGAAATTAGAAACTCTTTAGTATATCCTTTTTGTTTCTTTTCGTATGTTGAAATTTTACGCTTTTGGGTTGTGAGCATATCATTAGCTCATTAGCATTATGATGCGCTATGATATTGGCATTGATGTAATTGTTGTTAATTTTTATTGAAGTTATTCATTTTGAATAATGTTAAAATTATGGCATTTTGAAAAAAATCGCAAGAACATTTCTTTGAAACACACCACAAATGCAAATGGAAACAGCGAAGTTAGACAGAAGTTATACATGAGTATAAGATCAAGAAATAGCTATTGTCACCCATGGAACGACACATGAAAGATAATTAAATATGACAAATAAATGCAAATGACAAAAGAATTGTAAAGAATGTGGCATCTCGCAGGATATCAAAATGTAATGATTTGTTGATTTCGTATCAGAAATCAATAAAGAAAAATCAATATTTATACAGAAAAAACTACAAAAAACGCGTGCCAAAAGCACATACAATTTTTAGAGATTAAGAAGTGTAGAGAAATAATAGAAAAATAACAAGCAACTGACTGAGTGTGGCATGAGCCTTACAGCATGCTAAAAGATCCTTCAGGATGAACACAGAAAGGAAAACAGATTTTTACGAGCAAGGCTGTCAGTCAAGAAAACAATGGGAAACTCAGCGAAATGCTGTTGGAAAAAGTCATAAAATCTAAACGAAAGTAGAGTAGAATGACGTTTGTTAGGCAGCAGTGTGATTATAAGGACATGGCATAATATGGGATAGTCCTTATGACGTGAGCGCTGCCGCCGTCCAAGCGTAAGATTCATTGATGAGCGGCGAGGCGCTTCAAAGGCGATTTTTCTTCACACCTTGTGTTTTGGTCAAGCCGAACAGGCCAGAAGGTCCTTGCTGCACAAGCACGAGTGCAGTCTTTCGTTTTGTGGCTGTGTGGGTAAGCATAGTTGCAAGCTTAAGTCTGCTTCGCTCTGCTTGAATATATGTCTTAATGAACTGCCTGCGGCGTGCACTCAAGTGTCCTTTGCAGTGTCCTCCACAATAGCAAGCATAATTGCAAAAGTAGAGCGTGGCGGCGAGACTGTCGCCTAATATTCCCAGCTTGCCAGCGAGCTCTTCAGGTTTTAAAGGATTTCATACTGCCCGCTGCTGCAGTTCAGCTGCTGGCATTTTGCAAGCTTCTCGGCAGGAATCTTTCTGCACCACATGCTAGTTTTAAATGTTGATTTTCTTGTGGTTTTAGGTAAATTGTTGTTGCTGCTATTTACTAATACAGATTACTTTAGAACAGGTTTCACAAGCTGTAAGCGCACTAATTTGCATTTCATGCGCTTATAAGGACATCAAATTTGACGTAAGGGCATATGAGATGAAAATTTCTGAACGAAAGGATTGTAAGCATGCATAATTTCTTCAGCGATAGGCGCCAGCCAATATTTGAAAGTTCTAAAAATGTTCATAATTTAGGCAAATTTGTAGTTAACAGCAGGAGTTCATAGATTAATGCATGTGAGCTACTGCTTTATGACCAGGCCTAATATAGGCAGATGCTAGCGCATATATGCAGCCATCAGAAAAGATTATGCTTGCTTGCTTAACTGATGAAAATTACTTTTTATGCTCGACCTGTGTTCAAAATATAGAGCTCAGAACTTGAAATTATTAATGATTTTTTCGAAATAGAATAAATATAAAAGTCCTCGTCACTGACTCACTGCCTCATTAACGCAAACGGTTTCTTATAAGAGTTTAGAACATAAGCAAGCAAGAGTAGTGATAGGCGTAGTGAGTAAGGCGCTGGCGCGGAAACCGAAAGTGCATGAGTTCGATCCCTGCTGTGGGCGGGCTCTTCGACTTATTTTTTCCGGAATTAATTATGTACTGGAAGGACCACAGTAGTTTTCAGTTTTTGAGTTGACCACAATGCACAGAATTTTTTAGTTTCAAAAAATAAAAATTGTCAAAAATATTCGGAATTTCATAAAATATAGAGAAAATCAGTCTAAAGCGAAAATGAGCAAGCAACTCGGAAAATGAGACGGGCATTGGAATGATCCCAAGTCTATGGAGTGAGACCAAACATGACCCCAATATCCCAAAAAATAAAAAATTGTCCAAAATTGAGTCAGTGGGCGCCTTTCAAAAACTAGTTTGTATATATTGAGATAGTTAAGGGTCAACACTACTTCACATACAAATATTAACAAAATCCGATAGAATACAGATTTTAGAAATAGTTTATACTGCAGCTGAGGCAGTACGAACAAATGAGTTAAACTAATGCAGCAAGCAACGTATTTAAATCGGAAACTTCGAATTCGTATACAGGAGCTGCATGTAAACTTCGCTGCAAGCACCCAATGAAGAAACCATATAAAAGGCTGGAACTGTAGACAGAAAACAAAGTTTCATTTCAACGCATATCACAATAAGTCAAATCCGGTTCATCTTTTATTGGGCTCTAAATTAATAAGTGAAATAAGTAGGTACAGCTCGATAGCAGCAACCCATAATAGTAATCATTCGATTGAAATGCATGTAATATTCTCTGCAAAAACTTCTCAATCCCTCATGTTTGAACCGCTCATAATGCAAGTTCATGCCATCCAAGGCTAATCCAAGCGCCTGTAGCTATGTTGTTACTACGCGCCTTTATATGGTCACTCTAATTCGATTAAATCGCAAATGTAAGCATGTAATCAACTGCATATAATCCCAATGCGAAAACATGGCATACATGAGTGCAAAAGGAAAATTCGCCATTAATCCCACAAATGCATTTCCCAAGCTTTTCTAAAGGACGAAGTGCTAATCCGACTGCACTGTAATTCCTCATAATTTTGGGCACTTTCAATTTAGTTCAACTGCACTGACATGTTATGATATTATACTCTCTCTCTCTGCAGCAACAACATTTTCCAAATATTATTTTACCTTTTGGCAAAATATTTTTGCAAATATTCCCAGCAACACCCTAACGTGCATATTGTCTACATGGCGCCCTCCCTGCTTACCCACAGGCACTGTCGCCTGTAATAATGTTGTCTTTTTAATTAAACGCGCCCATATGCCGCCTATATGTACCTACATCGTTCGCTTCCACCAGCAATCCCTCAATCCATCAATCTAAACATCAATGATGTCTCACTTTCACATATTATACATACATTTTTGTTGTTGTTTTTGCCTTGTATTTACCATATTTTTTTGGAATTTTGTGCCGCAAAAATTCATTCGTGCAGAAAATGAGTTAAATTCCCAGCAATTTTCATTTTTTCGAACCAAATGGGTACCCATTTTAATAAGGTTTCCTTCATGTCATGCGCTATTCCTATTGCATATCTTTATTAAATTTCAATTAGAAAGTATTACGGAAGGTACCTTTGCTTGAAGAAAGTAAAATGTGATGTGGGAATTTGGTCGGGAAATATATTTTTTTAAGCAGAACCTATAGGAAGGATATACAATTTTAAAATCTGTAAGATTATACATACTGTAAAATTTTGCTAGAGTTGATTTTTGTTCGATTTGTCAGATAAACCTCAGATCGTTAACTAACGAACAATTTTCTGGCCTTTTATATGAACGGCTGCATTCAAGAGTAGGCTTATTTTTCTGTGGAAAAGGTTTGTAGTTCTGGCTTTCATGCAAAATTTTTAGAAGCAGAAATATATTTTACTGTATTCCTTCTGGTTAGGCACACAAATCTGCATATAACTACATATGGTGTTTTAATTATATATACTCGTAAGCAGTGCAGTTAGTTATGCAAATATGTAACTAAAGAATTTTATAAAGTCAACTTAGTTTTTTTATTGCAGGACTCAAAATATACATATACTCAAATCGGAATTGGCAGATGAACCCATTAGGAAAGGACCATACGATCGCTTTATTGAACAATGTTAACGCCAAAACTCTTTAGCGACTGCTCAGCTGCATTGAATATAAATGAAACTGGTAATTTGGGCTATGTTTCGGCTATTGTTCGAAAATAATACGTACCTACCTTGCTGGTAATTGGCCTGGTCACTTTTGAATGCACTTTGTGGCAAGTCTTGGGAATTGGACTGTAACCGCCGAAGAATCTGCATATAGGAGTAATTTAATATTGAAACTGAATAGTAGTAGCCCGCAAACTTTGTGTTTGATTTTTCCCCTCCCTGTATTCCTACAAAGCTTTCAGCTGCTGCTTCGCTTGCACAGGACACTCCACACCTCAACGGCATCCCGAAGCGCGGAATTGACAGCCCTGTCAGTTATTGCATTTTTATAAGCTTTATATTAGGTTCACATCCGGTATGTATGTCGTCAAATCTAGTAATCAATTTTTCACCCACTTCCCGACTACTTAGAGATCTGAAACTTTGCATACATGCCTAATCTAGAGCCCAATACATGAATCAATAAATTTTATGGGCGTAGGATAAGGGGCGTGGCACTTTTTTATAAACTCCAGATTTGTGTATAACTTAAGAACTACACATCACACATCAATGAAACTTGGTAGGAACTTACTACATATCCCTATCCTTCTACTGAGAAAATAAGGGGAGCACTGGATAAGGGGGCGTGGCACCCCCCATACAAACAAAATTTTTGATCTCGATTAGCTTTGGAACTAAATGTCGTGCAGCATTGAAATTTCGTATGCAGTCGCCTCTTGGATGTGTTGTCCCACTGGTAAAATTTTATGGGCGTAGGATGAAAGGGCGTGGCACCCCCCATACAAACAAAATTTTTGATCTCGATTAGCTTTGGAACTAAAGGTCGTGCAGCATTGAAATTTCGTATGCAGTCGCCTCTTGGATGTGTTGTCCCACTGGTAAAATTTTATGGGCGTAGGATGAGGGGGCGTGGCACCCCCCATACAAACAAAATTTTTGATCTCGATTAGCTTTGGAACTAAAGGTCGTGCAGCATTGAAATTTCGTATGCAGTCGCCTCTTGGATGTGTTGTCCCACTGGTAAAATTTTATGGGCGTAGGATGAGGGGGCGTGGCACCCCCCATACAAACAAAATTTTTGATCTCGATTAGCTTTGGAACTAAAGGTCGTGCAGCATTGAAATTTCGTATGCAGTCGCCTCTTGGATGTGTTGTCCCACTGGTAAAATTTTATGGGCGTAGGATGAGGGGGCGTGGCACCCTCCATACAAACAAAATTTTTGATCTCGATTAGCTTTGGAACTAAAGGTCGTGCAGTATTGAAATTTCGTATGCAGTCGCCTCTTGGATGTGTTGTCCCACTGGTAAAATTGTATGGGCGTAGGATAAGGGGGCGTGGCACCCCCCATACAAACAAAATTTTTGATCTCGATTAGCTTTGGAACTAAAGGTCGTGCAGCATTGAAATTTCGTATGCAGTCGCCTCTTGGATGTGTCGTCCCACTGGTAAAATTTTATGGGCGTAGGATAAGGGGCGTGTGTATAACTTTAGAACTACAAATCACACATCAATGAAACTCGGTAGGAACTTACTACATATCCATATCCTTCTACTGAGAAAATAAGGCGGGCACTGGATAAGGGGGCGTGGCACCGCCCATACAAACAAAATCGTTTATATAGAATAGCTTTGGAACTAAAGGTCGTGCAGCATTGAAATTTCGTATGCAGTCGCCTCTTGGATGTGTCGTTCCACTGGAAAAATTTATGGGCGTAGGACAAGGGGCGTGGCACTTTTCAAGCAACTACACACTTGGGCTTCAGTTTATAATTATAGGTACACCACACATCAATGAAAAACGATAGGAACTTACTTGCCGCGCCCTGCTGGCAAAATAGCAACAACTCACCGCGTCACAAATATGCCACGAATATTAGGGTCGATCACAGCCGTATTATTTGTTAAATTGAGGATATGACGATAGGAGACACTGTGAATACCCTAAATATTGTGTACTGCTCTGCAAGTTTTAAATTCTTTTTGTGAAAAATTTCAGAGCTCTAAAATTGAATTTATGGAAGACTAAAAAGTAGAAAATAAAATTATATAAAAAAAAACTTTTTAAAAATAAGCTTTAATTTATTTAATGTACTAAAAAGTAGAAAATAAATGGTTTTTAAGTCACCTGTATCTTACTATCAATAAAAGCTTGTGCGCTCAATATCCATATTCAAAATATCTTTCATTACTAGAATCTATTTGCAAAAAATTATTTAAATAAAATATTGTGGTAACTGTTTGACAAATATTGAACACATGAGCGCCCCAAGCTTTTATGGATAGTAAGATACAGGTGACTTAAAAACCATTTATTTTCTACTTTTTAGTACATTAAATAAATTAAAGCTTATTTTTAAAAAGTTTTTTTTTATATAATTTTATTAACTATACTGATTTATAGACATTCTAAGTATTGTTTACTATCTTAGGACTTTAAAGGTAAGCACTATCAGCTTTAGTTCAGTCAAAATAGCAACAAAATAATCGAAAATTGTTTCCATTTGAATTTTGCTTACATACGATTCTACGATTTCCACTCCAACTAAGTTAGCAAACAGCTGACACTTTTAAAACTGGCACACGACAGGCAAACTTGTCAAGCGATTAAACATGATAATTACAAAAACAATTCAAGGAAGAAACAATTGAAATTATGCGGCACAGTTGTAATTACATAATTACATAATTTATGCCATAAGAGCAGTGAGAAATTTTAAACAAAAAAAACCGTCGAACTAACAAACAAAGGCACGAGCGAATGACAAAAAAGACAAATATTTGTCGACGCGGTATCATTTACAAATTACGCGTATGTCACAGAGGCCGACAATGCAACATGCCACTTGCAACATGCAACGCATGCTGCTCACGCAAGGTAGTGCACATGTGACATGCTTCTGTCTGTGAGGGGTGGAGTTGAGGGCGTGCGTCTGTGACATGTGCGCCTGCGCTTGTGTAGGAAATTAGCAACTTTTACGGGGGCTCATGGTCATTCAGTAGCATAGACTTATTCATGAATTGCTTGAATTTGAACGTTCATATTAAAAATCAAATTCTGAACATTATTTAATACATTATTTAATCGCTAGTTTTTGAAAGGCGCCCGTGGCGCCCACTGACTTAATAGCGTAATTGCGAGTTGCGAGTAGCGCCATCTTGTGGTCAACTCAGAAACTAAAAACTAGTACTGTGGCACCATCTTACAGCGTTAGTGAGTCAGTCAGTGAGTGAGTCAGTGACAAGGACTTTTATTATACATATATATTCTTGATAATTCTTGATCATTCTGATTTCCTTGTAAAATCCTAGTTTGTCAAGTAATCTTCAGTTGTGGCGAAAAGAGCAAGTCTTTTGTAACAAAGGCAAGAATTAACTCAGAAATATATATTGATGGATGCTTGGAATATATATTTCTAAAGACATCATGAGGTTTCCACTTTCCTCTGGCCTGACCTAGCTTCTTGTCATTACAGTTAAGTGGCTTTGCAGTGGTACTCAATGAATAATGCGCTTTTGGTGCCTCCGCCAAACTGTTAAAAACTCGGACCAATTTGAAGATACTAAGCTTTTTGGCCAGAATAAAAAACAAGGCAACAAAGAAAGTAGGCAAATATGATAAATATTTTTGGCGAAAATTATGTTCTGACACTCGAAAGGTATCAGATAATACTTACTATAAAATGCTTGAGGGAAGGGGTGCCAGCAAAGTTAAAATATTTGTTCAAATTACAATATTAAAATTTTTTAGATATATGTACATATATATCAAAAGTTTAAAAAACGGTTAAAAAGAGGGTTTTATTATTAAAATGGCACAAATAGTTTAAAAGATTTTTGGAATTTTATGATAGGCAATTTTCTCAAACGCAGTCCTTATTAGAAAATTACGCATCAAAATCAATGGCAATTACAACGCGTGTAAAGTTTGCTCAGTATTGTTTCAAGTTGGAGAATAAAAGCTTACGAAAAGAGCTCTCAATTGATTATTTTACTACAAAATGGTTTTCAAATATTAAACTACTTTTTAGACTTCTCGTAAATTATGCACTTTTTATCAAAAATTGTAGTGCAAGTTTTTGTTTAAATTTCAGCAATCGAGTTTGTTTGCCTACGATACCTAATTAAGAGGGGGATTAGCCCGCTCTGTACCCCTTTCAGTCTAAGCCTGTGCTTGGAAAAAGTGTTCTTGCATCGCAGTGCGTGCCTTCTGTTCAGTTGCTCATCATACTCCTGCGCATTGCCTTCTACAATAGCATGGCAGCACCCTCAACTCACTCTTCATCCCCTTTCCCCTTTGCTTACCTACCGGCGACCTGTAATTATTTGTGCTTCGGCGTCTAATTGCATTAAATTCGTGACACTATCGAACACAGCCACCATATGCCACTTCATTATTGCTGTTCTACGAGCATATCGAGGTTTCCTTCCCCCCCCCAAAATTTGAGAGCAATATTGTTATCTAAAACGTTTTTGTATCTCAAATACCAACAAATGACGAGCTATTTACAATTAATGCTAAAACAATGCCTGTGTGTGTTATTTTTATGGAGTGTTTATGTGTCTGTGTTTTTATTAGGAAATGTGTTCTTTTTGATTGAAAACGCGTTGAATTTAATTGCCACATAATTATGTTTACTTGCATAAAATGCAGTGCAATATGATCCTTTTGCTGTATGCTTCTATTTTTAACAGCACATTTTTTAGTTTATACTAATTTCGACATTTTTGTAAATTTTTGATAAACTCATTAAAATGATATTAAATTGTAATTTGGAATACGAGCATTTGAATTTGTTTGATTAGAAAAAGCATATTAAGTATTACTACAAATGAAGTAATTAGAGGCGCTAGTAGTAGCAGAAAAAATTGCTATATTATACTTAAAATAATGGTTAGACTGCTCTAGAGATATGCTTTATATGAAGCACTTTCATTCATGCTTGTCTGTGAACTTGAGAAAATTACTAGTTAAACACAAAAATTTTTTTAAGAAATAATAAATCATAAGGACTCGACTTAGTTGCCAGGGAAAAATGTTTATAGTATATAAGTTAACTCTCCACATTAAACCTGCAACGCAATTCTTTTAGCTGACACGGCACACGCGCGCACTAAATTCACTTGCGCGCACTAAATTCATACGCACGTTGAAGTGAACACAGCCATACGGCCAGCAATGCCAACCGCACGAAACAGCTCGTGCGAAGTTGCTGAGGTGCAGCCAACATCATCGGGCCGGCTCTATCTTTTTTGCTGCCAACCATCAACGCTGTCGGACATAGATCTTCTGCATCATAAAAAGTTTTCAATTTTGCATTGTATATTGCTGCATCTTAAACTCAATAAATATAAAAATTTAATAATTTATACATTCCGAAATTAGTTCAAAAAAGAGAGTTGCTGTATTAAATTTAAATTGAAACTAGTGAAAAATTTAACAGTGTTTATCTTAAAATAAAAGGATAAAATGTATCAATATATACACTTTTGCAGCCAGCAACCCCAGCTTCTTTAGAGTATTTTTTAAACATCTTTGTGGCTTTTGACAAGAGCAGATCTACTTTTATTTACATAATATTGATATGAAATCCTGTATAAGTAAAGATGTTATATATATAGATGTTATATTCCAATTACTCGAAGGATTATTCAATGCTAGCTTTTGTTCGTCGTAATAGCACTGAATTTTCTGATCCCTACACTCTTAAGCTTTTGTATACTTCCCTTGTTCGCTCCCGGTTGGGGGACGCATCTTTTATCTGGAATCTATTTTATATATCTCATTCCACCCGCATTGAACGAATCCAAAAATATTTTCTGAGTTTTGGTCTTCGATCCCTTAAGTTTAACGACCCCATTCCGCCCTACTCGGCGCGTTGCTCACTTATAAATCTAAAGTCCCTTGAAAGTAGAAGGACAATTTTATCTCTGTCGTTTGTCCATGGTATCATTACTGGTGCGGTTGACAGTCCCCACCTTCTCAGTCTAATCGACTTCAACGTTCCCTCTAGGGTATTACGTCACTATGCTTGGTTTGTTATTCCCCCTTGCAGGACTAATTATGCCTCGAACGCGCCTTTGGTTCGGTCTCTGTCTGAATTCAACAAAATCTCAACCGCTTGTGGTTTAGATCTTTCCATCTCGAGTTTTGCTATAAAAAAATTGTTTAACTTATATTATAATTAATGTTCTAATTCACCCTTTGTTATTTGCTTCCTTAAGTATACTTATATTGTGTTAATCTGTAATAGACTAAAAAAAAATAAAAAATAAAAAAAATTAAATAAATAAATATTTATATGTACATCTGTCCATATATTAAAGTGAGTCTGTGTTTGTGGCTTGACACAAAATATACCGCTTTTTCGTTCTACCGATCGTTTTGAAAATTTCGACAGCGTGCTATTAGCTATTGCGAAGAAGTTATAGCGAATATTTGGCGCTGTATACCTCAAACAGTTTCCGAGATATACTAGATATACATAGCAAGTAAAACTTGGCCTAAACGAGCTTCTAAGCAAAGGCTTTTAAAATATTGTAAAGAAGAGCAAAGCATAAAGAAAATTTGACTACCAAAAAAATGCAATTCGCAGTGGTCACTCAAGACAAGCGAAGTCTTTTTCATCCTTTCAGAACAGCATTTTAAGTAATTTATATAATTTTGTAGACTTTTGTGAAATTCTACAATTTGACATGCTCCTTCTCTTTCTCCCCAAAGAAATAGCAAGCTATATGCAAGCTCAAAGACGGCAATAGCATAAAATGAAACAGTAGTTCATTTTTGAACTACCTTTTTGATGAGCGTGAAAGTGCATGTGAGTAAGGCTGCAAGGATACGCAAGGATTCTATGACATGCAAGGCGGATTGATACAAATTTCCAATGCTTTATTGCAAACCCAAAGAAATGCAATCAAGCATAGCTAAGATGAGCCAATTTGCTTGCGAAATCCTGCAATATGTAAGAAAGACAAAAGCAAAAGGTACGGGAAGGACATTCGGTTACAGCAGCGGCCCCAGATACATTTAAAGTGACAGCTGTCGCTGGACAGTGAGTATGTTGTTCCTGCTGGCTAGTTCTATGCGCTGCAAGGACATGCAGTGGCAGCAGCAGCAGTAGCAGTCTGTGTGCACTAAGCAGAGATTAAAAGCAATGCATGAAGAAATGCCATTACATTCACACACATACACACACACACACGCACACATATATGTATATGTACTATTGAATTGTGCCATTTTTATCCCTTTTAGCATTTGCTGCCTTTCTTGGCTTACTTTCTTTTGTTATACTTTTGCGCATGTTTGCCTTGACCTTTCTACAAATTTCTCCACCAAAATGTTTGCTTCCAATTTTTTTCATACGCTTTCTTTGCAGATTTTGAATTTGTTTACAAAAACATATAAATTCCAAATTTTACAATATTTACTTTGCTGCTTTGCATATTGAGCTCCTTTTCCCTTGGCATTCTTCATGAGTAGGTACTTTCTTTTTCGTTAAGCTAAGTAACTGCTTTTCTAACAAAGTTGCACATTTTCCAATTATAATTTGAAACATTTTTCATCATAAAATTTGTTCAAAGAACGGTCCAAAATTTGCAATTATTTTCTCATTGCTCACTCTGTCGGGCAAGGCAAGGGGTCACTATTGTGGTGCAATATGCTGTCGTTGTTCATTGTCCTTGCATTTTTGCAGCAGGCTATTAATCATTAAAATTTGATTATATATATGCTATAATATTGTATATTTGAGAAATTAATGTCCTTTGCACAAAATGCACTTTTTCAGGAAATTGAACTCTTTTGCTTTCCAGCGTGTTCAAGGCTTTCCGAAGGCTCTAGCTATTGTGTTTTGTCTTCCGTTTCTCTGAATGAAAAAAAAACGGAACTCTTATAAGATGAATTTTGTTTCCGTAGGCGTGAGTTAAACATACATTTTTTAACGTAGAAATCTGAAATTTACCATCACGTAAACATTACTTCACTGTCAAAGATTATGAAATATTTTTTGAAATATTTTTTTCAATTTTAATAGGGCAATTCCATCCAAGGCAATACTTTTAAAATTTTGTGGGTATTGGTTGAAAGGGTTGCATACACGGATAGAAAGGTATAGCTAAAAATTTAGAAGAATTATCATGGGAAGGGGGTTTGAGTGGCTTGGTAAGGCTCTGCTTTATAGTAGAACTTGTTATTTGAGCCGTTCATTTTCTGTTATTGCGAGATATTTAAAGGTTTGCATTTCAATTTCAGTGTCATTATTGTTAAGAGCTAAAACTTTCATCTCCCAAATACTAGAATCTAAATTTACTTACTAAAAATTGTTTACCCATAAAAAGATCATAACAAGTTTTATCTAAATCTATAACTATCATTATCAATTTTTTTGTAATGGACTTGCCTCACTTTCAAAATGGACTTGCCGTTTTACTGATATAGCGATACTAAGTACAAGTTTTGTCTAAACTTTACCTCACTTATAAGATAGTGATACGACTTAGAGAGCGAGCCTTTATTCGTTTCACAACAAAAGTTAGTTCGCTTGCCTTTTCAAAATCGGTTTTTTGTGAATTAAGAGATGACAAGTTGTGCTGAATTTTTAGGTCAAAATCAAAAGCCTGTCATGAAATCTCAAGCTTTTTTAAGGCTTTTTGAATTAAGGTAACAACAAATGATAGACAGATTGCTCACTCTGCTGTGAAGTTGACCTAAGGAATCCTTCGTCCTTTTTTAATTGTGACGTTATGCGAAATTTTGCTTATGTCATAATTGGCCGTTCTCATGCTACACGATCAAACAACAAAAGCAGCCTTTTGACACTTACAACTGCTGCCCGAACGGGCTATCGTGAGGTCATGTCAAAAGTTGAATAAGCAGCAAAGCCTCACTTGTTGACACCAGCAAACCCCTTGCTTGAAAGACAGGCGCTGGCCTGGCCTGTAAGCCTTTGTTTGTGCGTTGTAAGAAAAAATGAGTACAATATTTTGACATATTGCGCAACACGTCACTGATGAAATGTCATATGCACAAACGGGACATCGGCACATCGAAGGCATGCGCATATGCCGTGACGGGGCAGTGCGGCGGCAGCGCTCCTCAGCTCATAGATAAAAGGTTTAAGCGCGCTCAATTATAAAAAGATAAAAAATATTATTTGGTATTGCTTTTGGGTTTTTCCGGGCTGGCAAATGCTTAAACGGGGTGACCACATTTCCCTTCTGACATGTCGTTCTGCCAGGCTGCACTGCTGACAATTGACAATTGTCAATTGAATGAGAAATGCTAAGCCTTGTTTGTAATCCTTTAAAGCGTTACAATTGCTTCATACAATTTCTTTTGGAGGTGCTAAGTTGAACGCATTTCTAAGTTGTCTTGCTGCTCTGCTGGCTTAGCTTGTGGTAGTTATGTGCAAGGATTATGTATCTGCATTTCGGCCACTGACAGCTGTCACAAATATTTTGAGCCATGGGTTTTCTTAAAGAAAATGAATGAAATTCTAGTTCATAATCTGTAGGTATATAAATATGTTGGGCTGTGTTTCCATGAAGACATTTATATTTGTACCTACATATATGTAAGTACGAGTATAATCTCTTTACAATTATTTTTGCATAAGCATGCATGCTGAATGTAGGTGGAAAATGCATTATTTTTATATACATATATCAATACCCCCATTCAAGATTTGTTAAAGTCGTCTTAGAAAAAGATTTGGTAATTAACAAGAACGCTTTTGGCATGTAAGAATTTACCATACTTATTTATGATGGATTTTACAGTGCTTATTTATTTTCTAATTGATTGAATTTATGTTATAATCAAAGTTCTATTAAAATGCTGAATTTTTAAATGTGCTTGAATGAAGCACAAAGTTGTACTAACTTTAAACTTAATTCGAGCTTAAATTACTTGAACACTTTGAATATGTGTTATTTATCCCTGCTCATTAGTTTAATTCTCTGAGACATTTCTCTCTGATTTCGTACGTAGTCACTTTAGTTTGTTCTACCGATCAATATATAGTCGTTGTTCAAATGATCATTGAAGCACAGATTAGTTTGTGCTTGCTTTCAAGCAACTGACGCTGTGGAATTGAAAATGCTCTTGGCTGAAGCATGTATAAATATTCTTCTACTAAAGTTTATAGCAGATCTGTCAATAGAATAGAAAGCTAAAAGCAAAACTTTACTTTTATCAGAAGCGATGTTGTTTAAAGGAACTTATAAACTTTGCTTCTGAAGATTGAATGGTTCAGCCAAAATCATCTGAATTTAAGTCTTAAGCGAGTCTAATGTTCAATTTTTAAATAAAACTAGCTGTTACCCGCGGGCTCCACCCCGCGCTTTTATAAAAATACGTAATGTGAATGATGCTCTGATTGGATGTTGCTGTATTTAATTGTATTTAATTTAATAGAAGTGCTTGCCAGTCTGTCTTTTTCTTGGTTTTTGTTGTTTTCTGTTGAACAGCAGCGCTTCTCCTTGCTGATGCTTGTGATGTCTATATACTTGTAGGGGAAGTCATAAATGTAGGTCCTTACAAAACTATCTGTGTATGTAGATTACTCCTTTGGTGGAAGGCCAAAATTAAAGTGACTCCTCATGGACCACCACTTTTTTACGGTACATACATTGAAGGTGTGCCACGCCACCTTGTCCCATGACCCTAAATCTATATATATAAAACTCAAAATTATGTAAAAATGTTTACATGTATGTATGACTAAATAATAACAAAACAGAATTTCAATGTTGAATGACTTGTAGTTTTAAATATATACCAAATAAAAGATTTAAGTTGTATGAGGGGTGTCACGCCTCGTGTCCAATGCCCATTCCATTTTCCCAGTTGAAGAATACGGAGTTTCATTTATGTATGATATATAGTGTAACGACGTTCCCAACGTCGGGTCTCCGGATGAGCCGGAAGACTTCATAGGCTGGGGTAAGCCTCAGCGGCTGTCCAGGGGTCGTTTACAAAAATATTTATTTGTTTTGGGACGGAAGGAAAACACAATTGCTAAGTTTATACTCTAGAAAATCTTAGTTTTATTTATATGTTCATTAAACTATAACTCATTTATTCCTAATATTAAATATTCAAAAGTCTTAAAGTCCTAAGGCTACTATATCTTGCCAGGTGGCAACTATGAAACTTTCTCTAGCAGCAGTCTGCCCACAGCATAGGTAGCCGCACTCCCTTAGAATACCCATCGGGAGATTGGCTCGAGCTACTTGAGTTACCACTAGCAGGCACGGTCGGAATCAGTCCGGTGCTGCTCACAGAAAAGTAGTGGCCGCTCTCCCGTAGATACCCTTGGGAGGTTGGCTCAAGCTACTTGTGTTACCACTAGCAGGCACGGTCGGAATCAGTCCGGTGCTGCTCACAGAAAAGTAGTGGCCGCTCTCCCGTAGATACCCTTGGGAGGTTGGCTCAACTATGTTTATAAAACTATAAAAACTAACTACATGTATTAGGCCCTAAGTAATTAGGGCCCCAAAAATGACAGTTCTTATCCGCTACGCCAAAGAGTGCAACTCAATGGCATCGTCCAGGTCTGCGATACCGTCGACCTGACGATGCGTGCTGGTCAGAGACCCGCGAAGAACTGCCCAGAGTCAGCTCGCGGCCTTTCTTATATAGCCCGAGCCGAGCTCGCCTGGCCTACACTGGCGTTGTGTTGTTCTTGCTTTCCAGCGGCCTGCACTGCGTTTGTGTTGTTGTTGTTGTTCCCATGCATGCTGTGTGGCTTGGCATCTACGCATGCTATTGTTCTTTCGCGCTTGTGCCCAGGTGGCGTGATTCGCGCATGCTGCTGTTGTTGTTGTTGTGTTGTCCAAGCTAGCTTGGCGTCTGTTCATCTTGTTGTTGGTATTTCTGTCTATTTATGCTGGTGTGGTTCTCGTATGCTGTTGTCATTGTTCTTGTGATATGCAGGGCGTTGGGCTTATGGTGAGAGGTGTAACTTTGGACCCACGAATTGTACGGGCGAAATTGGCCCTCCAATTTAGGTCGTTACACCCCCCCCCCCCCCCCCCCTATACTTCCCGGGAGAAATCGAGGCGCTTGCTTTGCCTTGGCCCCGGAAGTCCCATCTGGACCACGCGTACTCTGCACACGATTTTCTCTTCCCAAAACTTGTCCTGTGGGTTGCGCATTGGTTTCTCGTCGCAGAGTGCTCGTCTAGTAAATAGAGAAAAGGAAAAACAATTATTGGCGTTTGGTTATACCTGGTTGGGCGATATCTTCGGCGGAGTTAGTCCGAGGGCTCGCCAACGAAGGGTTTCAGCTCCTCGAGGTGCTTCTCGTATGTCTTCTTGTGTGTGTCTATTGTCGCCCAATGGCTCCCCTATGATTTAGCTGAGCACTGGTACTGCGGGTTTCTGTTGGTTTGGCTATTGCTGTTGGCATGGTAGGCATCTTCCACGACGGGGTTTTTCCGGTGGGTTGCTTGTGGTTGACGCGAACGGTCACCTGCGACCACATTGAGCATACCTCTCCGGTTGTCCCTTTTGGTCGTCTAATGTTTTGGCAATGGTGGGCACTTCCACGAAGTCCTCCATTGCCGTCAACTCGGTTGCTAGGAAGGAGTTAACATCTTCCTGCTCGCTTGGCACATCCCGCGTGCGGGCCCTGGTGCAGCGGCTTCTCCCAGACGTTGGGCGGTCTGCTCCGTGATCCTGTGGCTGGATTCCCCGATCGTCAGCGTTGCGCTGACTCGGTCGGAGGAAGTCCATCCCTAGAAGGAGATCGTCCAGCATTGTCTGGAAGGATTCAGTAGTTGAAGTCGGCAGGTCTTGTTGCCTTGCCGGATTGTTCTTGCAGGCTGATCTGGGGCATTCTGTGTGTCTAGTTTAGACTTCTTGGCCCTTCAGCGTGTAAATTTCCCCTTGTCTCACTCTATTTTGCCTAAGCCTTACTTGGTTTTGTCTACGCTTGACTTGTTTCGCGTGCATTACTTCGTCTATGCTTTGTTTATCCTTTGTCTATGCTTTCTTTTTGCTTTGTTTATACTTTGTCTCTGCTTTGTCTATGCTTTGTTTATACTTTGTCTCTGCTTTGTCTATGCTTTGTTTATACTTTGTCTTTGCTTTGTCTTTTCCTTGTGTACTTCCTGTGTTCTACGTCTTTAGTTATGCTGTTCTCTGAAGTTCTAGTTAACCTGTTTCCGAGTGCTCTACGTTAGTTTTTCTTCGTCTATGTATATTTTTTTCTTTCCTTAGTCCTTGCTTTGTTTATCCTTTGTCTATGCTTTGTCTTTGATTTGTTTATACTTTGTCTCTGCTTTCTTCTGTGACGTTCTAGTTAATTTTTGCTGTGGGTTCTACGTAAGGTTTTTTTTTCCTTTACCTAGTCTGTGTTTCTTAGTCTTTGCTATGTTCATTATATTTCTTCTCGCTTGTATTTTCCTACGTGTGTTTTCCTTCGAGTCCCTGCTCGGGCGCCATTTGTAACGACGTTCCCAACGTCGGGTCTCCGGATGAGCCGGAAGACTTCATAGGCTGGGGTAAGCCTCAGCGGCTGTCCAGGGGTCGTTTACAAAAATATTTATTTGTTTTGGGACGGAAGGAAAACACAATGGCTAAGTTTATACTCTAGAAAATCTTAGTTTTATTTATATGTTCATTAAACTATAACTCATTTATTCCTAATATTAAATATTCAAAAGTCTTAAAGTCCTAAGGCTACTATATTTTGCCAGGTGGCAACTATGAAACTTACTCTAGCAGCAGTCTGCCCACAGCATAGGTAGCCGCACTCCCTTAGAATACCCATCGGGAGATTGGCTCGAGCTACTTGAGTTACCACTAGCAGGCACGGTCGGAATCAGTCCGGTGCTGCTCACAGAAAAGTAGTGGCCGCTCTCCCGTAGATACCCTTGGGAGGTTGGCTCAAGCTACTTGTGTTACCACTAGCAGGCACGGTCGGAATCAGTCCGGTGCTGCTCACAGAAAAGTAGTGGCCGCTCTCCCGTAGATACCCTTGGGAGGTTGGCTCAACTATGTTTATAAAACTATAAAAACTAACTACATGTATTAGGCCCTAAGTAATTAGGGCCCCAAAAATGACAGTTCTTATCCGCTACGCCAAAGAGTGCAACTCAATGGCATCGTCCAGGTCTGCGATACCGTCGACCTGACGATGCGTGCTGGTCAGAGACCCGCGAAGAACTGCCCAGAGTCAGCTCGCGGCCTTTCTTATATAGCCCGAGCCGAGCTCGCCTGGCCTACACTGGCGTTGTGTTGTTCTTGCTTTCCAGCGGCCTGCACTGCGTTTGTGTTGTTGTTGTTGTTCCCATGCATGCTGTGTGGCTTGGCATCTACGCATGCTATTGTTCTTTCGCGCTTGTGCCCAGGTGGCGTGATTCGCGCATGCTGCTGTTGTTGTTGTTGTGTTGCCCAAGCTAGCTTGGCGTCTGTGCATCTTGTTGTTGGTATTTCTGTCTATTTATGCTGGTGTGGTTCTCGTATGCTGTTGTCATTGTTCTTGTGATATGCAGGGCGTTGGGCTTATGGTGTAACTTTGGACCCACGAATTGTACGGGCGAAATTGGCCCTCCAATTTAGGTCGTTACAATAGTTCTAAAGTAATATCCAAATGTGGAGTTGCCACGCCCCTTGTCCTACGACCATAAAATTGTACCAGTGGGACGACTCATCCAAGAGGTGCTTGCATACGGAACTTCAATACTGCGCGACTTTTAGCTCCAAAGCTATTCGATTTCAATGATTTGGTTTGTACGGGTGGTGCCACGCCTCTTATCCAATGCCCGTCCCATTTTCCCAGTTCAAGGATACGGTTATGGTGTCAGTTCTTGCCGAGTTTCGTTGATGTATGATGTATAGTTCTAAAGTAATACCCAAATGTGAAGTTGATTGAAAAGTGCCACGCCCCTGTCCTACGCCCATAAAATTGTATCAGTGGGACGACACATCCAAGAGGCGACTGCATACGGAATTTCAATGCTATACGACTTTTAGTTCCAAAGCTATTCGATGTAAACAATTTGGTTTGTATGGGCGGTGCCACGCCCCCTTATCCAGTGCCCGCCTTATTTTCTCAGTAGAAGGATATGAATATGTAGTAAGTTCCTACCGAGTTTCATTGATGTGTGATGTGTAGTTCTAAAGTTATACACAAATCTGGAGTTGATAAAAAAGTGCCACTCCCCCTTAGCCTACGCCCATAAAATTTTACCAGTGGGACGACACATCCAAGAGGCGACTGCATACGAAATTTCAATGCTGCACGACCTTTAGTTCCAAGGCTAATCGAGATCAAAAATTTTGTTTGTATGGGGGTACCACGCCCCCTTATCCAGTGCCCGCCTTATTTTCTCAGTAGAAGGATATGGATATGTAGTAAGTTCCTACCGAGTTTCATTGATGTGTGATGTGTAGTTCTAAAGTTATACACGAATCTGGAGTTGATAAAATAGTGCCACGCCCCTTATCCTACGCCCATAAAATTTTACCAGTGGGACGACACATCCAAGAGGCGACTGCATACGAAATTTCAATGCTGCAGGACCTTTAGTTCCAAAGCTAATCGAGATCAAAAATTTGGTTTGTATGGGCGGTGCCACGCCCCCTTATCCAGTGCCCGCCTTATTTTCTCAGTAGAAGGATATGAATATGTAGTAAGTTTCTACCGAGTTTCATTGATGTGTGATGTGTAGTTCTAAAGTTATACACGAATCTGGAGTTGATAAAAAAGTGCCACGACCCTTATCCTATGTCCATAAAATTTTACCAGTGGGACGATACATCCAAGAGGCGACTGCATACGAAATTTCAATGCTGCAGGACCTTTAGTTCCAAAGCTAATCGAGATCAAAAATTTGGTTTGTATGGGCGGTGCCACGCCCCCTTATCCAGTGCCCGCCTTATTTTCTCAGTAGAAGGATATGGATATGTAGTAAGTTCCTACCAAGTTTGATTGATGTGTGATGTGTAGTTCTAAAGTTATACACAAATCTGGAGTTGATAAAAAAAGTGCCACGCCCCTTATCCTACGCCCATAAAATTCTACCAGTGGGACGACACATCCAAGAGGCGACTGCATACGGAATTTCAATGCTGCGCGACCTTTAGTTCCAAAGCTAATCGAGATCAAAAATTTGGTTTGAATGGGGGGTACCACGCCCCCTTATCCAGTGCCCCCTTATTTTCTCAGTAGAAGGATATGGATATGTAGTAAGTTCCTACCGAGTTTCATTGATGTGTGATGTGTAGTTCTAAAGTTATACACAAATCTGGAGTTTATAAAAAAGTGCCACGCCCCTTATCCTACGCCCATAAAATTTTACCAGTGGGACGACACATCCAAGAGGCGACTGCATACGGAATTTCAATGCTACACGACTTTTAGTTCCAAAGCTATTCGATGTAAACAATTTGGTTTGTATGGGCGGTGCCACGTCCCCTTGTCCAATCGGGTCCAATTATAGATCAAAACCATCCCAGACCCACATACACTAAATTTCATCAAAATCGGTTCAGCCGTTCTGGAGTTTTAAGCATCCGAACAAACCACGCTCCATTTTTATATATATAGATATATATGTATATAGATGACAAGTTGTTTGGCCTTTCATAATAAAATGCATACCTGTAAGATATATGTGGAGCACCCTACGCATTTATTCTTTCTTACAAATATTATAAGTTAAATCTTAAACACTTTGTAACACCCTATACATTTATTCATTACTCGCATTCCCTTTTGCATTCTCTTTTGTGTTAACATTCGTTGTACCAAGCTCATGCTTAAAACTACAATCTTGTATCACTTGCTTTTTGACTCTTGAGCGAACACATCGTCTTAGCTTTCTTATCTGCGCATATTGTTCTTTTAACCGGATTAATAAATTCTAAGTTTAGTTTAATATAAACGAAATCGGGAGACTCTTTTATTCCGAACATTAATTGGAGGAATACTACACTCGACCTCCAAAGTGGTGACCCCGAGAAGTGAAGAGACTGGACCCGAGAAGTGAAGAGACTGGACCCGAGGAGTGAAGATATTAGTCAGCGTGCCAACGAAAATCGTACGAGAGTACCGCTATAAGATCACGCGATTTTGGCCTGTTTTCGATACGTTATAAAATGGCCACCGATAGCGGAACTTCTTCGCAACCGACGCAAACTCTTTCAACGCACACCGCTGGCAGCCCGGAGGAGCGCCTCGAGGCATATGACAGGCAAGCTGCAGTTGTCTACGCGCGTTTACCTTTCCCTGCAATGTCGAGCGTTAATATAGAGGCATGGTTCACAACTATGGACTTTTGGTTCACGGCTTCTGGCATTACTTCGGACAAGCAGAAAGCAGCCACGATTTTTGCTGCACTTAATCCGAGCGTCATCAGCCAATTGTCTCACGTGATCGCTTCAATGCCGCAACTGGACAGGTTCGAATATGTTAAAGCAAATATAATTGAACATTTTGCAGATAGTGAACAACGACGGCTCAATCGACTGCTATCCGAACTTCCACTTGGAGACAAAAAGCCATCGGAACTGTACTTTGAGATGAAACGTGTCGCTGGCAATACAATTGGCGAAGCTGCTCTTAAAGGACTGTGGACAAAACGTTTGCCAGAGTTCGCACAGCCAGTTGTTGCCGCTTCATCAGGTACAGCCGCGGAATTCACGAGGATTGCCGATTCCATTATTGATGCAGTTACACCGCAGCAAGTACATCGGGTAGAATCCGAGGTAACAGGTGAGATTAATCATCTCCGCGCCGCCGTAGAGGACTTGGAAAAGCGTTTCGACAAATTTTCCGTACGCTCTCGGTCCCGGTCTCGTAGACGACCCAGCCCACGCAATCATTTTCGCAGCGAAATTCGACCTAGTTCAACAGGAAATAAACCTCGACCATCGACCAGTTACGAATGCTGGTATCATCAGAAGTACGGTACAAATGCTCGCAAGTGTCGCAGCCCATGCAGTCGCAGGCAACGCTCAGCGCAGTCTGTGACCACACAGCAACGCCCAAACTGACTAGCAGAGCGCTTGGCAAAATCTAGCGAAAATTTTGTCACCGAGCGCAAAGTCTTTCGCCTCCAGGTAAGAGATCAATCATCTAAAACGACATTTCTCATCGATACTGGAGCCGACGTGTCGATTCTTCCTCTTACCACATCTTCGTACGATATTCGTCCAAGCGCTACGAAGCTCTATGCTGCCAACGGGGCAGCGATAAAAGTCATTGGAGAAAAACGCATTAAGTTGGACCTAGGCCTTCGTCGCGAATTTTTCTGGTCATTTGTTGTAGCAGACGTCACACAGCCTATTATTGGCGCAGATTTTATAAGATTCTACGACTTAATTATCGATATGCGACGAAATAAGCTTATCGACAACGTGACATCTCTATCGACAACATTATCACCATCACTAAAATGCAATGCCGTCGACGTAAGAACATTTCCAACTGTAATACAATTTGCTGATATTTTGTCTGAGTTTTCGGACATTACTAAATTAGCGCCGTACGGATCGGTAACTAAATCAACAATTTTCCATCGCATCGAAACAAACGGCCAACCCGTTTTTGCCAGACCACGCCGCCTTTCGCCTGACAAATTGGAAGCCGCAAAAGCTGAATTCGACTTTCTGCTGAAAACTGGAATTTGCCGTCCATCAAGCAGCAACTGGTCCAGCCCGCTTCACATGGTCAAGAAGGGTGATGGAACATGGAGACCTTGTGGCGATTATCGAGCGCTCAATGCTCGTACGTTGCCTGACCGATACCCGTTGCCGTATTTGACCGATTTCACAAATATTTTACGAGGTAAGACAGTCTTTTCGAAAATCGACCTCCAAAAAGCATTTCATCAAGTACCAGTGCATCCTGACGATATTGTGAAAACGGCCATCACGACACCTTTCGGCTTATATGAATTTCAATTCATGACTTTTGGCTTGTGCAACGCTGCACAAACTTTTCAACGCCTCATCGATGAAGTACTGCGAGGACTCGATTTTGTTTTCCCATACATTGATGACATCTGCGTCGCCTCATCCTCAATCGAACAACACCCACAACATCTGCGATTAGTTTTCCAGCGACTTCGCGAAAACAACCTCTCTATCAACTGTGCTAAATGTGAATTTGGCAAGACCGAGATAAAGTTTCTTGGACATCTTGTCGATTCTCAAGGCATACGACCGCTACCAGAGTAAGTTTCCGCTTTACTTGAATTTCCGAAACCGACAGTGGCTAAAAGTTTAAAGCGTTTCATAGCCATGATAAACTTTTATAGAAAATTTTTGCCACATGCTGTTGATTATCAAACAAAATTACAAGAACTCATTCCAGGTAACAAAAAGAATGACCTCACGCCGCTAGTGTGGACTCCAGAATCCGAAGCAGCTTTTAGCCGTTGCAAAGAGGAGCTGGCGAATGCAACATTGCTATTCCATCCGTCAACTAACGCAGAGTTATCACTTCACATCGACGCTTCTGATTTTGCTGTTGGAGCTGCGTTGCATCAATTGGTCGACGGAGAATCGCAGCCCCTTGCGTTTTATTCGAAAAAATTAACATCCGCGCAGCGCAAATACAGCACATATGATCGGGAGTTAGCTGCTATGTATCAAGCGGTTTCACACTTTCGATATATGATAGAAGGCCGCCAATGCCACATCCTAACAGACCACCGCCCACTGGTGTACGCTTTTCAACAGAAGTTGGAAAAAACTGCGCCCCGTCGAGCACGACAGCTTGATTTCATTGGACAATTTACGACTGACATCCGACATATATCCGGTGAAGACAACGTCACAGCCGATTTATTCTCCCGGATACAGTCACTCGATCAAGCTATTGATTACAGCACCGTTGCTGCAGCACAAGAGAACGACTCTGAGCTTCAAGACCTCTTACGACCAAGTACAAATTCGAATTTATCATTGGTATTAAAACCCTTTATGCTTCCAGGAACGAAAAAACCCCTCATTTGCGATACTTCCACCATGCATGTGCGTCCATACATGCCGAAAATGTTTCGACTACAGGTTCTTTCAAAAATACATAACCTTTCACATCCGAGAGTTCGTGCGATGTCCAAACTAATGACAACTCGATTTGTTTGGAAAGGCATAAAGAAAGACGTCGCGAATTTTGTACGCAATTGCGAGGCATGTCAGCGATCAAAAGTTCATCGACATACGAAGTCGTCGCCTGAAAGGTACACGCCACCGCAAGGAAGATTTTCGCACATCAACATCGACATCGTGGGTCCTTTTCCTTTGTGTGAAGGGCAACGATACTGCTTAACCATAATCGATCGCTTTACACGATGGCCGGAAGCAGTTCCTATCCCCGATATGACAGCAGAAACTATTGCAAAAGCATTACTGACGCACTGGATTTCAAGATTTGGTGTACCAGAATGCATTACATCGGACCGTGGTAGACAATTTGAATCTTCAATTTTTAACGAGCTCATTTCAGTAATTGGAGCCACGCATCTTCGTACTACACCCTACCACCCTCAATCAAACGGCTTAATTGAGAGATGGCATCGAAGTTTTAAGGCAGCTATTCTCTGTCATAACCCCGACGAGTGGACACATCACCTACCGCCAATATTGCTTGGACTAAGAGTTGTCTTTAAACCTGACATTGGTGCATCTCCAGCAGAACTTGTTTACGGAACGACTTTAAGAATACCAGGAGAATTTCTTCAACCCACTAAGCTGCCTGAACCAACTAGTGAATCGGTCGCACAATTTCGTAATTCAATGGAAAAATTACGACCAACCGAAACAGCGCATCACTCACCGCCAACGACTTTCGTCTCGCAAAAACTACATGCAGCGACACACGTCTTTGTAAGAAACGATTCCATACGCCCGTCGATGTCACATCCATACAATGGTCCCTACGCAGTCATACGCAGATACGATAAGTATTTTACAGTGCAAATCCGAGGAAGACTCAGTAATATTAGCATCGACCGCCTAAAACCAGCTTTTTTAACAACGACTGATCTCGAAACGCCAACACCTCAAGCACCGACGAACATCTCCGAAAATTTACCGCCAAAAACTACACGTAGTGGTCGACAGGTGAAGTTCCCTCAACGATACGGGTAGCTTTCGTCTGGAGGCGGAGTACTGTGGAGCACCCTACGCATTTATTCTTTCTTACAAATATTATAAGTTAAATCTTAAACACTTTGTAACACCCTATACATTTATTCATTACTCGCATTCCCTTTTGCATTCTCTTTTGTGTTAACATTCGTTGTACCAAGCTCATGCTTAAAACTACAATCAAAGAGTATGTTAATATAACATACTCTTTGCTACAATCTTGTATCACTTGCTTTTTGACTCTTGAGCGAACACATCGTCTTAGCTTTCTTATCTGCGCATATTGTTCTTTTAACCGGATTAATAAATTCTAAGTTTAGTTTAATATAAACGAAATCGGGAGACTCTTTTATTCCGAACATTAATTGGAGGAATACTACACTCGACCTCCAAATATACAACATAGACTTGTTCTATGCTATCCCGGAAATTATTAAAGCTATCCGCTTGAAATTTGCTATAATTAGAATTTATATTAATTTCAAAGATAAAGATTGAGATTGCCTTCGAAGCCGATATTCAGTTTCCAATTTATCGTGTCCGAAAAGACCTATTGTGACAGTTCTTCAAATATATACAGATTCTCTTGGAATGGTAGCTTCAACCACAATGAACGGTTCTGCTGCTCTAAAATTTATCTGGCTATTGAAAATCGTGATTTGATAGGAAAATATTTATTCTACCTGAAATAACTTTTGAAACTGAACAAATTTATTTATGCAGCTAAAATATATAGATAGTGCATAGATTTTGGGCGTTTCTTTCTGGGAAAATTCCTGAAGTAAATAAATTATTCCTTTCGTGTAGATCCAATTTTGGAATATGTAAAACCTAATTTTTTTCATTTTAGAATATTTCAGACAAAATCAACGATACACGGAATTTTTTTATAATATTTATCTGTCTGATATACATATGTACATAGACAAAGATGCTCCCATGCTTTTTAGATACGATTCCTTTGTTCATGTTAACAAGAAATAAATGCAATAGTTTGCCTTCAAACATTTTCCCACTGTAGTCATTTGGAAACTTACTAAGAAATATATTTGGGCTGGATAAAAATGTGCACCCTACAAAATCAGCGGGTAATTCAAGGCTTACCATAGCTAACAAGCATCTAATTACTTTATGCCATTTTTTACAAGCTGTTGAAAAAATCACGGTACAAGCGGCACAAACAACTTTTCTAAAATCAAATCGAAACTGACAGTTCATCATTCAAACAAACTGACAGTCAAATGTGCGCTACAATTTCATGCTTTTCTATATGGTTCTGCTTCCCAGACTTGAGAGAGAGACCGCCACCCTGCGGCAACTCAAAGAAGATGGCACTCTCAGTTGAAGAAATTTAATTGGAAAAAAATATGACAAATGCATTTCCTATGCAGCTATTTTGACAGCAGACACGCATAATTATTTGTCAGTCAAACCTTAAAAAAATCTTACATAATTTATAAAAATTTCTCTTTGAAAAAATTAATAAACTTGCACAACCCTTGCTGCTTTGTCGAAACTTGAAAAAAATGGTAATGCATATTCCGTGAGTAACTCATTATCCATCCCTCAAGGAGAAGGCGCAATTTCATGATTGGTTTCCTATTCAAATGAGCTCATTACTTATTGGGAATTTATGTTATTGCTGCTTTCTCTAAATGAACTTCAATGGCTTACGAATTTGTTGCTTGTGCCCAAGGAGGGGGGATAAGGATGTGGAAAATATTTATTTGTTGTCTAAGCACCTTTTTTTTAGGTATGTGTCGAATGTGTTTTGACATACAACTTTTGAAATGTTTGCATAGGATGTGATGGCAATTCGAAGATAGAATCAAAAGCTATGCTGAAAATAACATATTGTACTTTATCAAGGCATCATATATAATATTTTTGCTGATTTCTTTCTTACTCAGCACTAACAGATAACGTTGAATTTATTTCTGAAAACAACTCGGAGAATGAGAAGTATATAGCAGTCTTATACATATATTGATAATTCGATTTTTTACAAGTCTGTACAAGTCTAATGTTCTGTACGACATGGCATAGAATACGTACATACTTCAAATATTATAAATATTATAGCCAAGAAACTTAAACTATCCAATCCTTTTTTATGATCTTTTAATCAACAACTTTTGATCAAGTCAAAACAAGAAGAGTTTTGCTTTTCAGATTCATATTTTACATTGAACATTGTCAGCCCAATCCTGAATATTCCCTGGGAATGCTTACAATCCTCGAAGCATTCTTCTCAAAGCGAATAAATGCATAAGCACAGAAATTTTTTCTTAAAATGTTTTTGTTTATTCAATTTTCATTTTATGAAATTTGGCATATCGAAAAATTTCCAGTTGAAATTTAAAAGCGCAATAAAATGTTTTTAACAGTTAAAAAAAACATCCATTAACTGCACAATTTTTATGACAAATTCATGTTATATCAAACCGAAAAACTTCTCACACAATTAAATAGGAAAACCGCAATCATTAGAGGGGAAAGAAGCGCACACGAAAAGAAACTCTCAACATGCACAAACTTCCTGCAAAAAAAAGGAAACATATCCTGCTTGAAATAAGTTGGCCAAGAAGAAAACTCATTAAAAAAGTTGTTAATAGTACAAGCAAAAGTGCAAAGAATTTCTGGGTTCACACAAGAAGAGACCCAAGCAGGAGAAGACACTACCAAGAAAGTGGCAACTAAGAAGGAAGAGGCAATTACGTTGGCGTTGAAGGACACGCTCGGCTTGGAAAGCGGTCGCTTGAGTGCACTTCTTGCCTATGGAAGAAAATGCGCTGAGTTAGTCGTAGGGGTAGATATGTCGGCAAGTGAGAGAGCTCAGTGAGCAGCGATTAGGTAATTACACTTTGCGGGTGCCCGAGATGAATGAGGAGTGCCAGCGACATCTATTAAGCGCACTTAGTATTATATGTATGTATGCGCTTGATGGGACAGACGAACGGTCGAATTATGGGCGTGGTGCTTGTGGCTTAAAATTAATGACAGGAAATTTATTTTAAGCGATTTAATTACAAGGAAGAGGCGAAAAAGGATGGCTTAAAGTGAATTCTTCAATTGAAAGTGTGTAGAAGAAAATATGTATTTGAAAAATTTTAATTCTTCCCTTGGCCATTTTGTGCCATGTTGGTGAAAGGACTGAAATATAAGCTTTATAATATGAAAGAGAGTTGATATAAAATAGTATGAATATGTATATGCTTCAATCAATATTGGCTATATAAGAATACATCTGCTTTTGGGTTCTGCTTTGACCCGCAATCTATGTCGGCTTCCAATCTTGGTTGCCATGATGAGCATGCCGTCTGATATATGAGCTTCACAGATCGAACTCCGCCGCTGATATGAAGTTTTCTTTCCTGAACGGCATAACTGGATTGTGTCGGCCGAGCTATGCAGGGAGTATTTCATTATCTTCACGGACTGCTCCAGAAGCGATGAAGAACTCGAAGCCGCTTTATATGTCTAGGAAAAAGAGCATAAAACATAATTCTTCATTAGGACAACACACAACAATCTTCAAGCTAAAAATCTTTGCTATGCCAAAAGCTATGAACTATTTCAGGGAAAGAATATGGAGAGTATTTCTGTTGGCATTGATAGCCAGGCTGCACTTAAGGTCCTACTTAACCCCAAACACTACCTTCAGGACCGTTGAAGAGTCTAGATGAAGTGACCGATAACCCTCTCATGTTAGATTCTGAAAATCACTCTCTGATCTCGTAAATAGATCAGAAATATTTAAGTAAAATGGAATTTAGTTATCAATTGAATTAGTGAAATTTAAATTTTTTTCGGAATTCTTTAAGAAAGTGAAGCATTATGTTTGCTATGGCGGGAAAATTCGAAACCTCATTTTAAACGAATGCATTTTGTTGAGGTTTCCAGTAGAAAAGAAGTGCAGTAGAACTGTTGAACATTTTTTAAATTGTTCTAAATTTCTTTATATGTATATTTCATTGAACTAGATAATTTCATACTGCAATACTTTTTCGCAACTCATTTGGTTGTTGATCTTGGCCAGCCTCTTGGAAATTAATTTGAAAGCAAGCATTGACAAAGAAAATTGCACAAATTAAGCGACGAGAGAACTCAAGTGCACATATCCCTGCGCGTAATTACACTACAGCAGCCAATATAACAAAGGCATCTGCAGCCTTTTGTATCCTTCTAGTGTTGTGTGTGTGTGCGAATGCGCAAAAAGGCAGCCAATGCTGTCGCACATAAATTTTAATTTACTTTATTTAATTGTGCAAAATTTATGGCAAGGCTCTAGCAAAAACAATTGCACTGAACTGCACTGAAGTATGCAGTTCTGCCGGCAATGGCCATAAAATGTGGTCCTTGCCATATGTACAATCAAAAAGGAAGCAAATCATCTTCATTACTGGCGGCGCATCCTTTTGTAAGCGCTCACTTGTGTCTTGCCATACGTTTGCTTTGCTACTTTGCTCTAAATTATTTGCAATAACTGCTTCCTTTTTTCCGCGTGTGTGTGTGCGCTGTATGGCAGTGTGCGTGCGAGATAGTGCAATTGTATGCTGTTCCCATTTCAATTGCAGTTCCTGTTTGCTGCAATTTACTTCCTCTTGTTTGTCTGTGTTTTCTTTAAGCTAGCTCGACATGTCCTTGCCACCGTTGGCAATGCCTTCTGGAGGGTCCTTGCTCTTCATTACGCGCGCATTGTCTGTCTGTGTGTGACTCGCTCGTCTGACTGTGGCCATGATTTATGCACGACACTCACTGCACGGATTTTGGACTACTACTTGCCAAATTTATGGCCCTTCTCTGAAAGCACTTATTTGACAGTTGACAGTTGGTCGACTTTTGAGCCCAAAAGTTACGAGCATAAACAGCGTATTCTTCTGCAACAACAATGACTGTGAGCTGAAGAACAGCAGCAAAGGAAGCAGCGATATCAGCTACTTCAGCTATTCCTTTTGCCTTAAGCTGCCTTTTGTAAAATGGATATATTATTGTTAAATTTTTATTGCCAAATTGAACAATTCAACAGTTTTATAAGAGACCCCAAGGCTTTAACTCGAATAGCATATTGAATCCCCATTAACTTCCCTAGAATCTTAAGAGTCTTTGATAAAAATAGCACAACAAAAATTATTTAATGGCTTTAGAATAACATCGCTCAAAAGGATGCTTAACAAAAACTATTATTCAGAAATTTCTGAATTTCAGGTGTTCAAATGAAGACGAACCTCAGAATTAATCATGCTAATTGATTGGGACTTCTCTGCTAGGTTAGAGATTATGTTAGCTTAAGCCGCGGTGGATTAGTGGACAAGTGCTTGGTTGCTCATGCGGAAGGCCTGGGTTCAAATCCCAGCCTCATAACAGCTAATAAAGGAAATTTTAATTAAATTGTTTCTTTGCGCCGCCCATTTCTAGCGATAAATTGGCAATTCGCCGAGAGTTTGCTTTGCCATGAAAAGCTTCTCAATTCGTTTGGAAACTGCTGATTTGTAGGTCCCATTAATTTGTGCGAAATGTAACAGGCACACTAAAGTTAATACAAGAATGCCCGATAGATTAGTAAATTCCTTTTTCAGAAATCTTCCTGACCTTTTTTTGCAAAGCGAAGGATTTTAGAAGGTGGCAAGGAATTTGATTCCAGCAACTCTAAACGCGAGACACGCGCACAGGAAGTAGGAAGCGGTATGCTCGTTCTCCAGACAGCTCTCACAGATGCTGTCGTCGGTCAGATCCATCGCACTCAAGTGTTTATTACAGGAGTTCTGAGAGGCTAGGACGCCAACTAGAAGTCTAAAATCTTTCTTTTGTCGACGGTTGGAAGCCGAAAATCGTATAGGTTCTTTTTGTAAACCTTCAAAGTAATTTTATAAAATTATTACAAAAGCAACTATCCTTTGAAACATACACTTAAAATTTACGATTTTCGTTTTTGTTAAAGTTGAGTGTTGAACAGAGAAAGGTGATACACTTTTCCCTCTCAGCCTATGAATTTCAATAATGGCATATGCAAAAAATATTACAAAACTTACATAGAAATTATAAGTGCACACATTCATGCACACAAGCATGTCAAAAGCAATTAATCACTTTCACACGCACACTTACACATGCATGTGTGTATGTAGTATTAACGCAGAACATTTGCGCATGCGCCGTCAATAGATCAAAGCGATTGTAAAGGGGAATCTGGAACGCATGCAAAAAAATCGACAGATAAAAGACATGCCAAAAGGAAGCGCTGCGCTAATTGAAAAAAGGATATGTGCATGCCAGTGTGTGTGTGTGTGTGTGTGTGTGTGTGTTTGTGTGTGTGTGTGTGTGTGTGTGAGTGCTTTATGCAAGCACAATGCGCAAACTATAGAAAATGCTACGAAAAAATGGCGGTTTACATTAAATTAGGCAAGTATTGCAAAAGTCCTTTGGAGGGGAGTGCAAAAATAGAAATTGAAAAGTACAGCGCTTGTGGCATGTAAAACCCCTTATCAAAAGGACATTTTTCACAAAGCGCAAACTACCAAAAAAGAAGAAAAATGGCATCGAATTTACAGCTTGTTGGTAAGGAAATGTGGTGAAAGGGTTGACTCTCAAGCATAAAAAAATTTTTTTACAACAACTTTAATCCTTTTTGTTTTGCTAGATGCTCTGTCAAAGACATGAAAAGAGAAGACGGTATCAAAGGGGATTTTAATTTTTTTTGTGGTAGTTTTTCATTGATTTTCTTAATTTTTGGCAAGCACATTTTTTTCAAATTAAGCGAAACAGAAAATTTTTTGTATGTCCCTTTTTATATTCTCAACGTTTTTGTGCGAAAGGAAAACATTTTTGTTAAAAAAATGGCTCTGAAATTATAAGCGCTGAAAAATGCAATTTTAATTAAGAGAGTGCAATAAATTTTCAGAATATAATACAAAATGCCACAAAAAAGAATTAAACTGCTGTTATAAGTAGCAACAAGTTCGTAGTAGCATGAATTTCGCAGGGAGATTAAAAATGTACAAAAAGATAGAGAGAGTGAGAGAGAATGAGTGCAACTTTTTCGAAATTATGGCAAATTTTAGACAAAGGAATATGCAGGTATTTCGTAATTTTGTTATACTACTGTCGATGAAAGTGTCCTGAATGTCAAACGAATCTTTGGAATTTGGGTATTAAGATGCTTCTTCTTGATTTGTCAAAAAAACCCATTACCTGTTTGAATCCTTGCATAGTGCTCTCTTCTTAAGATGTTTGGTTTTATATAAAAGATAAACTAGCTTCCATACCTCAGAATTTTCACTTCCTCATTTCAAAATAAAAGCAGTCAAGTGCGAGTCTTGATATTTTATGGTTACTTTCCTTTCTGGGTATGTTTAAAACAACTGGTTCTCACCTAATGCTTGAGAAAAGAAACTACAGTCCAGCAAGATCTTAAGTCTCCAACAATATTTTTTTTTTCTTAAAATTTTTTAAAAAAGGTTGAAAGGAAAACCGCTATGAAAATTTTTTCTAATTTTCAAAGCATTTCAAAACTATTTTCTACATTTCCTTAGAGCATAAAATCAACTGAATTCAATGGATTTAGGATTATGCCTTGGAATTCAGCATGGACTGCATTTCAAACCATATTTCTTAACAGTTGGCAGATTCAACGGACCTGAAGAAGTTCTACAAGTTTACAGATTTGACAATACATATTGAAAGTACTCATCTTTAGAAATGTGCCAAACTCTTTGAAAGTAGACAGTTTGTAAATTTCTTTAAACCCGCTCTGCTTAATCCTTAAGGGATTTTCTTTACACAACATTTAACATGCAAATTTTCACTTGAGTGGCACTCTACAAATTTAATCCTTCGTCAATTGAGACAGTCAAAGACTTTTATATCTTTCTTCCTTATCTCTTTTTCTCTCGCTCTACCGTAGATAAAACAAAAGTGCCACAAGTCAAGTTGTTAGCATTCTTTAAAAAAAATAACTAGCTTAGCAACAACAACAAGGAATTTACATACACTCGAGAGAATCTGCTCGCACATTTGCACATCATTAGCAGAAAATCGATGTGGATGATGGCTACCTTTTTCGAAGGACCCTTCCCTTGAGACAGTTTTACCGCACTTTCGGCTGTAAGCGTGTTTTTTAATGACCTCTGCTCGAAATCACACGAGCTGACGACAGGATAATTAGCCCTACTTTGCTTTTGCTTGCAATTGTATTGCTTTTCGGAAAAATGCTTGTCGGCATTTTTAAGAAATTTTCTGAACCAATTTACATGTGAAATTGTCTCCTGAGACAATTTGCTCGCTTGTTAATAACAAGTTACTTTCGTCCTTTTTATTCATACATTTTAAGCTGTCGATTGTTAAGCGCGTGTTGTTGTAAGGATGCGCTCATTAATAATTTTTTAAGTAGAATTCTTTGCTACTTTTAAAAATAATGGAAGCTGCATGCTGTGTTTGAAGCAGGCGTGGCAAGCACTCGAAGCATCAGCCTATATAAACTTATTCCCAATGCAAATATTGATAATCATCCTTAAAATCGTGCAATGACCTTAAATGAATTAGTTGCTGTAAAAAATTTGAGGGATGGTTAGAGTGTGAAGCCAACGTGTGAGATGTATGAAAAGTTCCTTAAGAGGTTTAAAAATGTCATTCCAAATATTTGATACTTCTTCTAGACGACGAATAAAAGACCAAAAGTCGCCTCTTGTGGAAAAAAAAGTCCTATTGAAGTTTTAAAAAAGACATTTCAAATATTTGATACTACAAAGAGATAATAATGTTAGACAAAATTATCCGCAAACCTAGCTGAAGTTTTTTAAAAAGTCGTTGAAATTGTTTATTACTTCTACATAAATAAGATAGTCAAGTTTTAAAGTAGAACTCTCCATAAACAATGCTCATGTTCCCCCTGATACTAGCAATATCTAGCCAACAACCTGTCCTGGCGTTACTTTCCTCCTCCCTCACTGAGATAGAAATCAACGCAGGAAGCAAATGTCACAAACATTTTTAAATTAATATTAAATACTAAACTGCAATAAAAGTGGGCATTATTAACAGCATTTCAACACGCAAGCATCCTGTTGCTCACTTCATACGGAACCGAAAGAAAGACATCCCTCAAAACTAAAGAAACTCGCTCGGAGCTCGGAGCAACAGAACTCCCGTGGCACCCTAAAAACATTCTGCGGGAGCAGCAAGAGCAGCGAAATTACAGCCCAACTAAATTAAGGGAAACCACTTCCTTGTCATCCTAATTTTTTTATTACTACCACTCGGCATAGATACGATCAGCCCGACAGGACTGCGAGGCGGGGCGAGCTGGGGAAAAAAATTCTGTGTGTCTGAATGTGCATGTGTGAGAGCAGGACTCTAAACGCGCAATCACGCAGATTTTTATCACAGTCCAAGAACAGCTCAAAAATGTCAAAGGAAAGCAGCGAGAAAATACAGGAATTGGCGCACATGGCAAACGCAGCTCTCAATTAGAGTAACTGCAGCAATTCAGATGCAGTCCTGTGCAACGAAATGTGTCGGCCTTTGTTGTTGAAAAGAAGACAGAGTGAAAGAGAGAGAGAGAGAGAGAGAGGCTTATGTTAGGTAGCTCTTGAGAGAGCTGAAATGCAGCGCTAAACGAAAATTCAGAAAGAGAGAAAATGAGAAGAGCCAGTGGAGTAGAAAAGGTGCTCTTACACTGTAAAGCATTTTTAACGTATATCCTGCGAATGCTGCTTAGAAAATTTATAGTTATTTTAAAAAACATTTTCAAATGGAAATTAAAATTAAAGGAAAACTTGGAAGGTTAGATTAGGTTACCGTCATCTGGCTGCCTAAAAAGGCCAAGCATAGACCCTTTTGGGTCCTTAACGATACCAGTTGGAGTTCCGTTTAGGCATAGTCTAAGTAATGATCTGTCAGAATTTGTTCGAGCTCCGAAAAGACAGGCGCTCCTAAATAAGTCAGACGAGTTCTAACGAAGGCGGGACAGGAGCACAGTATGTGTTCTAACGTCTGCCTGCTACCCGCTTCTTTGCATTTCCTGCAGCGGTCGTCGTTCATTATACCCATCCTATGTGCATGCGCGGCTACAAGGCAGTGTCCCGTTAGTGCACCTATGATAGCTCCATTCCTTTCCGGTTATTTTGATGTCAAAGATGCATCACGCTCTGGACGAAAAATTGTGGTTAAATGAGCTTCGGCCAAACTCTTAGTTCGAACTTGTACTGTTGGTTGGAAGGTTCTTCTGCATACAGCTTATAGTCCGGACCTGGCACCTACTGATTACCATCTGTTACTATCTATGGCGAATGATTTTGCTACTGAAAAATTCGCCTCAAGAAAAGCTTGTTAAAATCCCGACTATGTTGTATGCCAATAGGGATGCGGGTTTCTATGAGAGAGACATAATGGAATTACCTAACAATTCGGATCATTTTAACTATGCTAAATAAAGCCTTCAGTTTCATGCAAAAACAAATGATTTATTTCTAATTGAATTTGAAGTTTATTTTTCTTCTGCTGTTGTTTTAAACATGTCATTAAACGTTTTTTCTGGAAAATTACAACTTACAATCTGCAGAGGCGGAATCTCTATATGAGATTTTATGATTAAAAGGCATATACAACTGTAAGGATATTTTTTACAGTGTTGACAAGCGCTCTAACTGTAACTTGTCTGAATCAGAGAGAGTATGCATGGCAATGAGGTTGACTTCATTGCGCTGTGATGCAACGGATTGCTAGCTCATGCTTAAGTAACAGGATCTAAGAAGCATGCTTTGCATAGAATGGAGAAACAGGAGAGCTGAGAGCTGCTCTAAAGAGAAATCGAAACAGACGAACGTTCGTTGAAGTAAAAGCAAAGCAGGAAGCAATGAGCGGGCAAGCAGAAAGTGTCCTTCAGAGAGATAGTGAGAGTGTAGCATAAGGGATGAAGCGAAAGAAGAGGAGGTGTGCTTTTAAATGAGAGAAAGGCAAGACAGGCTAACGGCAGTTGTTGCAGAAATAGAGCAACGAGTAACTGAAAAGGGCAAGAGCGGAAATTGCGCAAGCCACCCTTATTGCTGGGCAGGAAGCAACTGCCTGCCTTTAACGTGCCATCTCTTTTGGGGTAGCAACGGGTATAAAAGCCGCTGTTGGCGCGAGCGCTAACCAGTTTGTCAGCAATTGCCAATCGAAGTGGTACTCTGCACCAAAAAATATTTTTCGCTTTTGAAGAAAATTTTTTGCTTTCGGACAATTTTCAAACTTAAAAAAAAAATTGCCAAAAATTTTGCTTTGGAATAAGTTCGAAAAAAAAGGCAGAGCAAAATTATACACAAACAGTGAAATTCAAAAAAAAAACGCGTGCGAGCTCAAAATGTTAAAGTGGACTGCCTCGGCGCAGAAGCTGGCGCAGAGCACGCCAAATGCCGCCACTGCGGCCAGCAACCTTCGAGGCACACCACGTTTGCGCGAGGGCAACGCACGACGGCAGCGGCGCGCAACCATTGCCAACAAGGAGAACATACCCTACACGTCGACGCCGATGGTGCCGCGTGTGCGCAACAGTCCGCTCGTTTTGGCGCCGCTCACGGATATACTCAACATTACGCCGGAATGCTCGCCAGCGCAAACACCAGCAGCAGCTGGCAGACGGCGAGCGGCCGTGCGCACTGCGACAGCGCCGCGCCAACAACGACGACACTCCACGGTGGACTTCAGCATGCCGCTGGCGGCAGTGCCGCAGTACGCCTCCACGCTGCCGCGCTACGAGGAGGAGTACTCGCCGAGCGCGGCGCTGCCGACCGGGCAACAGCTGGCGCTGCGCGGCCTGCTGCCGCAACCCTTTCTAGGCAATGCGCGCTACTTCAATACGCCGCAGTTGGCCGAGCAGCGCGCCACTGCGCCGAAAGCGTTGCCGCCCAAGCGCAAATTGGCGGAGCAGTTCGCGCAGATTGCGCAGGAGGAAGCGGGAGCTGCTGTTGCGCAGCTGCGCAAAGCGCCAGCAGCCGCTGCCGCCAACATCACCGCGCTCAACTCCTCGAAGATGGGCGATCAAACGCTCGATCGCCTGATCGACGCTATACTGGACTCGGCGCGCAAGGACGAGAAGAAGCAGAAGAAAACACGCAAGTCCTTCAATCTGCGTCGTCGCACCTTGCTGAAGCATCAAGTGGAGAGCGTGGCGAGCCAGGATTTGGTGCTGTCGCCCTCCTACGCGCCGGGCGATGATCCGGCAAGCGATCTGAGCTTTCTGCTGCTGGAAGCGCGCGCTCAGACTATCGAGACCGACACAGCGACGTGCTGCTATGCCACTCCTGCGCCTGCCACGCCACCGCCCGGCACGCCCATACCGGCGACAGTGCTGAGAGGCTTGCCTACACCGACGCCTGCGTCTGCTGTCACCTTGAACTGTCAGCTGGCACGCCTGCGCGCCGCTCAAGCGCAGCAGCACGACTCCTTCACATTGCACACGCCCGTGCATCGTCTGACGAAGAAGCGCCGCCAGCGACATCTGCCGGAAGTGCAGCCAGCGGTGGGGAGCGCGCTGGCCGCCAAGAAGTTCAAAGTGGATGCGCGCAATTATTTCGAGCTGGGTCTGGCGTTGCCCTCCATCTATGTGTGAGAGCGTGTGGGCGCTGGCTGCGAAGTTCCGTCGCTTTTTAGCGAACCAACGTTGCCACTCAACTCTTCAGCTCAAAAGCCCCAAAAAATTGGCAGCTTTTGGGTTTCTCACGAATTTACGCTATACAATTTAATATAATTTTATTCGATTTTTGTTTCGTTCTTATTTTTTTGTTTGTGTATATCTACTTTGTTGCACTTGTTGACAAACGCGGGGAAAACGCTCGCTTATTACGCTTTTAGTTTGTAAGTTGTTTAGCTTAGTTTTTATTTATTTATTGTCTATTGTAATTGTAGCCAAATTTACGTCTAAGTTTTTAAGTTAACTTCATATTGCATTATTTTTTTTTAGCAAAATTTACTTTTATGCGAAATTGCAAACTTTTTTTTAATTGCATTTTTATGTTGCTGCTTTTATGTGGTTTCACTAAACTTTAATCAAATGCTATTAAGTTTTATATATTGTTCAGTAAATGCTTAAAACTATTCAATAAAAATTTTTCCGCAAAAAATTATAAACTAGTTTTTTTTAGAAATTTTGCTTTTTCAAATATATTAGAAAGAGCTGAAGATTTAAAATTGAAATTTCGGGTTTTAAAACTCGGAGTTTTATGACTCAGCTTAATTTTTCTTGGAGGCCATTTTGGTTTTAATGTGATTTGTCAGTTGATATTTGACAGTTGTAGAGAGTGGCCGATAAAAATTTATTATGTAGCTTTTAACGCCGTGGCTCAGTTTATAAGGGCATTTGTAGGTCCCGTTAACTTGTATCTACCAAAAAAGAATGAACACACACAAGTTAGTGGGAGAAAGCTGAGTCTAAGCCTCGGTTACACGGGCTTTTACGTCAACATAAATATAAATATTTTTTACAAAAACGCTCTACTTTTTATAAGCTTTATACATATTAGGTTCACTTTCCGCGGTATGTCAGTATGTCGTCAAATCTAGTAATCAATTTTTCACCCACTTCCCGACTACTTAGAGATCTGAAACTTTTCATACATGCGTTAACACCAAGACAATGCATGAATCAAGAAATTTTATGGGCGTAGGATAAGGGGCGTGGCACTTTTTAATCAACTCCAGATTTGTGTATAACTTTAGAACTACACATCACACATCAATGAAACTCGGTAGGAACTTACTGCACATCCATACCCTTCTACTGGGAAAATAAGATGGACAGTAGACAAGAGGGCGTGGCACCGCCCATACAAACCAAAATGTTTATATCGAATAGCTTTGGAACTAAAAGTCGTGCAGCAATGAAATTCCGTATGCAGGCCCCTCTTGGATGCTTCGTCCCACTGGTAAAATTTTATGGGCGTAGGACAGGGGGCGTGGTACTTTTCAAGCAACTACACACTTGGGCTTCAGTTTATAATTATAGGTACACCAGGTACACCACACATCAATGAAAAAGGATAGGAACTTACTCGCCGCGCCTTGCAGGCAAAATAGCAACAACTCACCGCACCACAAACATGCCACGAATATTAGTGTCGATCTAAGCTGTATTATTTGTTAAATTGAGGATATGACATATGACGATAGGAAACACTGTGAATACCCTAAATATTGTGTACTGCTCTGCAAGTTTTAAATTCTTTTTGCGAAAAATTTCAGAGCTCTAAAATTGAATTTATGGAAGACTAAAAAGTAGAAAATAATATTTTATAAAAAAAACTTTTTAAAAATAAGCTTTAATTTATTTAATGTACTAAAAAGTAGAAAATAAATTGTTTCGAAGTCACCAGTATCCTACTTTTAATAAAAGCTTGTGCGCTCAATATCCATATTCACACTTATCTTTCATTACTAGAATCTATTTGCAAAACATAATTTAAATAAAATATTGTGGTAACTGGTTGACAAATATTGAACACATGAGCGCCCCAAGCTTATATTGATAGTTAGATACTGGTGACTTGGAAACAATTTATTTTCTACTTTTTAGTACATTAAAGCTTATTTTAAAAAAGTATTTTTTTATATAATATTATTAATAGGCTGTTTATTGCAACAAAGACCCGAAGTTTTAGTTTTCATGACAACTGTTCGAAATTTTTTCGGCTACCCCTGATATTTTTCCTACTTTTACATTTCTCTTTTATTAACTGAACCAAATTCAGTTCCGTCTGGCAATTTATTTCTGGAGAGATGGTAGTAATGAAAATTGCTATATATAAACCGATTTGATACTACGTCACCGTTAGTTTTTATATGTAGATTTCTCTATGTTAATTCTTTGAATGTATTTGTTCCTCATCGAACCGGATGCATTTATAGAATTTCTTGCCTTACAGGTACAACAGCTGAAAAATCAATAAACGATTTATTCAATTCAAGAAAATTTTATAATTTACGACTTTTGCGCAGTAGAAAACTAACCCTTTCTCAAACAGGGAAAAACACTTCCTACCTCTTAACAGTTGGTTAAAATTAATGAGCAAGAAAATTGAAAGAGTAGGCCTGGCCTGCATGATGAAAGAAAGCGACATGCAGGTTCGGTCCGGAAGTAGGCAAACAATGTAGCATTCAATTTAGAAGCACCTTCCATGCACTTTGCCACTTGGTGGCGCGTTGAAATATGCGCCTTTGAAGGGTTAAACGGCAGTCATACAGTGACTCAGGCAAGCAGAGTTTAGTTGCGGGCTAGAAAAGACGAGCAGTTGAAGAAGAAGTGGGAAGAGCAAAGAGCAGAGCTGGAAGGTGGGCAGCTGTCATGTGGGTAGGCTTCGGCAAGTGCCTGAATTAAGGAGGTGTTTATTGTAGTTTGAGCTAGTTAATAGAGGTTGTAGACTCGAATGACTTAATTGAAATGGTAAATGTTAATTTAAATATTTTTGTTCGAAGAAGCTAAAATGCTTTTATTTAAAATATTGCTAAGCAAAGAGTTGTAGATACTTGAAGGGGAGCACAATAGATCTTCAGCTCGAAGTGCAAGACTTTCACGATTAATTATTGTTAATAGCATGCAAAAATCTTACTTGTAGAGAGATTCACATGTAAAATCTGTAAGCGATGATAGCTTTTCTGAGCTGACAACATAACTCCATAGGGCTTCAACAGCTACTACCATTTTAAAAAATGTGATGATCATTGCGGGTAGCAGGGAGACCTTGGAACAGATACTATGCTTCTGCCCGCCATCTTGTTTAGAAGCGCGTCTCTTTTCAGAAGCTCGAACAGATCTCGAAACTAGTTATTAAGCCTCTTTGGAAATTTGCGAAACACATCCAAATTTTTGTAATTACATTGACCATTTCTAAACGGAAATCTAACTATCATCGCTAAAGGAACCAACAGGTTCTATGTGAGGTTAGGCAGCTTAACCTAACATAATCTATGGCTTCCCTGGCTGGGTCATGTCGTCCATATGGACGAAGGAGCTCCAGCGAAGAAGATATTTGAGGCGGCAGTTGGAGGACAGAGACGGCACGGTAGGCCATGCCTCCGATGAAAAGACCAAGTAGAGGAGGCACTGGCAACACTAGGGATATTTCCCACTGGAGATGGCGCGCGCGTAGCAGGGGAGCCTAGAGAAAGAAGAGCTACGTTAGGTCGTAAAGCGGTAAGGGGTTGTTCTCACCAATCAAGAAGAAGAAAAAGATGATCATTATGATCATATTTATAGCTTCGTATTTAATATGTAATGAGCCTTTTACAATGGGACACCATTTTCAATTATGGAACAAGCTGATTCTCATATTTTTTGGTTATGATGAAAAATTCGTTTTTTACGAAAAAACTTTTGCATTTCCAATTCCTTTAAAATTATTCAAAAATGTGCTCAAATCATCAAACACATCAACATCCTTGCTGCTCTCAATTTGACACATGCTTAGACGGGCACGCAGGCGCAGCGTGCCAATTCACTTTGTCATATGAACGGCCACGCCTGCCGATTAGAAAGGTCCTATTTATGTGTGGCTGCCGCGGCACAGCAGGTACCAGCACACACACACACACACACAACACGTGCACATGTTGCTTCTTACTCCTTTCCCCATGTTGCGTCTATGCCTTGTTGGCAGCTGTTATTGCCTTTTTCCAAAGCAGACCGCCCGCCCGCGCCGAGCGCTCGCCAGCAGCCAACAATTAGCGCAACACTTGTTAACACTTCGACACCCAGGCTCGTGCCGCAGGATCTGCGACTTTCAACCGTCGGAATTTTGTGCATTGGGTTTTTCCACATTTTCAGACAATGCAATTTTCCAATTAATGCCACCATTCAATTTTGCTGTGTAATCCTGTTTTTCTTGGCCGTTTTTTTTTGAACAGGTATTTCGAGTCCTTTTTTGTTTTTGCATTTTAGTGCGGGTCGGCTCTCGGGCAAGTTAGGCCGTAACGGATTTGGCTCTTGGTTCTTGGTTCTTGTGTTGTTGCTTCAAATCAATTTGTTTGTTGTTGTTGTGAGCACGTGTCCCTCACTTTAATTTGTTGACATTGTAGAATTTATGTGCTCTTAAGAAGTTTCCAATTTCTTATATGTATCTAATAAGGGTCGCCTGCAACACATGTTATTGTTGTTGTTGCTACTTTGTGGCTTTTGTAGGCACCTTACGACGTTCTGTTCCAGTTGCGGGTATTCTGCGGAAATTGCTTGTTGCGTAGCTGCGGGTCTACGTTTCTTGCCTGCTGCTCTAATTGAATAATTTCTAGCATGACATTTCAGTTATGTGGGCGTTGCCTTAATGGGCGGTTAGAAATTAGTAGTAGCTTGTCTTTGTCGTATGCTGTGGTAGAGATATGTATGTATGAAGATCTTTCTCTTCTCGAACTAATATCTTGCCCCGACTTCCCGCTGTTCATTAGTTTAACAAGCTGAAATTCGAAAGCTAAGAATTAAAGCATGTGGCTATGCAATACAACAAATATTTTCTTTTAAGAAAGATGTTAACAAAAACAAGCCTTCTAAATATACTAGTTTTTGAAAGGCGCCCGTGGCGCCCACTGACTCAATTTTAGAAAATTTTTATTTTTTGGGATATTGGGGTCATGTTTGGTCTCACTCCATAGACTTGGGATCACTCTAATGCCCGTCTCATTTTCCGAGTTGCTTGCTCATTTTCGCTTTAGACTGATTTTCTGTATATTTTATGAAATTCCGAATATTTTTGACAATTTTTATTTTTTGAAACTAAAAAATTCTGTGCATTGTGGTCAACTCAGAAACTGAAAACTACTGTGATCCTTCCAGTACATAATTAATTCCGGAAAAAATAAGTCGAAGAGCCCGCCCACAGCAGGGATCGAACTCATGCACTTTCGGTTTCCGCGCCAGTGTCTTACTCACTGCGCTATCGCGCTATCACTACTCTCGCTTGCTTATGTTCTAAACTCTTATAAGAAACCGTTTGAGTTGATGAAGCAGTGAGTCAGTGACGAGGACTTTTATATTTATTATTTTAGATCACGTCGAACTCTGTTCGATTCCCAATTCAACTGTTTGCGTGTTATGTGGCAAGTAAGAAGAGGAAGAATGATTAAAAAAGGGTTTTATTATTATTTTATTATTCAATTATTTAAAAATTCAAAATAATTTTATATATATTGACGTCTTTGTTCCAAGTTGGGCAAAGTCGACCTATGCCAAAATTTGATGTTAGAGAAGAGGAATTTTCAGTTCTGTTGCCATTTTAGCATGCATGTTGGCGTAGGCCTGCACAGGTGGGGGCGGAGAAGGGCACTTGCCTGCCCCTAGATTTCGGACAATTTCAATTGTACTTTGCAAAACAGCTACGAAATCAGCAGAGGTATTCTGAAAGAAGCTAACATTCATATCAAAATTGAAGTGATCTATGGTAGGAAAACATTTGCGCAAATTCTTTTTACCAAAAATTTCGTTTCGCAAATCTTAAACGATGGCACCACTGGCAATGACAAGAAATTGTCCAAAATTAGGCAAAGGCTAAAGTTTTTGTGTAAAGTTCGCAATTATTGAAGTTCTTTAAATTGGTTAAAAATACGCTTAAAATTAATAAAATGCTGCTTTTCAAAGATTTTTTGATTCAAAATCGAAAATATTACACACAATAAAAATAAAACCGAAAGATTTTTAAACAATTTTGCTTATTATACGAGGGCGGATCAATAACTCCGTGACTTTTCGAACTTCCCTCGTAGTTATATGAAATGCAATACTGCTGCCATCAAGTACCACCTGTTTATAGACTACTGTTAAATTTTGAGCAAGTTCCGTCATTTACTTTGCGTTTAACAGCTGTTCAAAACATACAACCTGGTGGATTTTTTTAAAAATGGAAAAAAAGTGAATTTCGAGTGCTCATTAAACATTTTTTTCTGCGAAAAAAAACCGTCAATCAAACTAAGGAAAAGCTTGATAAATACTATGGGGACGCTGCACCATCGATTTCAATGGTAAAAAAGTGGTTTACTGACTTTCGTTGTGGTCGCACAAGTACAATTGCCGCTGAACGTTCTGGACGGCCAATTGAGGTCAATACACCCGAAAATGTCGAAAAAATCCACGATATGATGTTGGCCGATCGAAGAGTAAAAGTACGTGAGATTGTTGATGCCATAGGCATTTCATATAGGAGTGTGGTTTCGATTTTAAATGATCAGCGGGTTTAAGAAAGCTGTCAGCAAGATGGGTGCCGCGTTTGCTCTCAATTGACCATAAACGTAATCGTGTGACAACTTCAAAGGATTGGAAAAATTCCATAAATTGGGCTACGAATTGTTACCTCATGCGCCAGATTCTCCGGATTTAGCCCCCAGTGACTATTTCCTATTTCCAAACCTAAAGAAATGGCTCGGTGGTAAGAGATTTAGCTCCAACGATGAAATTATTGATCAAACAAATGCCTATTTTATGGACCTCGAAAAATCCTATTTTTTGGAAGTGTTCATGCCAAACCCCTTCGCGCTGCGTCCTTTCCTGAAGGCTGTTGGCAACCCAGGCTAGGATGACAGCCTTGTTAATTTGCCTAACTGTCAACTGGCTTGGGGGCGTTGTTGCAAGATGAAAGCTGTGACTTTCACTGCGACTTTCACTTTTGTTACTTAACAAAGTGACCCCGAGCCGAAAGGAAGCCATCGTTATAGCCGCAACTTGATTAATATTGAAGTTCATAAAACCCCGAAAATAAACCTGATATTACATACAAACCACACTACATTTTGTATTGTTTTCTCCCGGAATATCCCCGTACCTATTTTACTTCCTCATTCCAAGCGACGACTCCAAATCCTCACTGGCACCCCGCAGACATAACCTGCGTGGTCACCCCGGACCACCGCACACGGTTTTTGTAAAAACAGGAAGGGATACAAAAATTGGAGAAACGTTGGACTAAATGTATTGAGCTAAAAGGAGATTATGTTGAAAATAAATTTTTTTTTTGCAAAAAAAATTTGTTTCATTCAAAAAGTCACGGAGTTATTGATCCGCCCTCGTAACTCACAAAGAGGAAGAACCTTTTTATACCCTACACCTATGGTAATAGGGTATTATAACTTTGTGCCAAAATTGTAACGCATTAAAGGAGCCTTCCTAGGTATAGACATAAGTATATAGAAATGATCAGAAACACTTTCTCTTTTGATTTCCGGTTGTCCGTCTGTCTGTCTGCGTGTTCGGGAAAAAGAGAAAGAAGGAGTTGTCCGATTTGAACCAAATTTGGTACACAGTCACAGTGAACCTCGTGTTAGGTAAAGTGTTAAAATTAGTCAAATCGGCTGAAGGACACGCCCACAATGGGCCTATAAGTCGAACTACCTCGTAATTTTTCCAGTAAAATTGCTTTAATTAGTTTAATTACGCATTTAAAGGAATGATATTTGGTATTTAAAGTGAGATGTGGGCCCTCTACGAAATACCAAAAAATGGGCGTGGTCCGCCCACTATATAGACGGAAAAATTTTTCCGGTAAAATGGCTCTCAATCAACTATTTACGAATTTAAACGATTGAAATTTGGTTCATAAGTCCAGATATCGGCTCTACATGCCATGTAAGAAAATGGGCGTGGTCCGCCCACTATATAGGCGATAAGCGAAAAATCCTCTTAACTTCCATAATATATACACCAGAGCGTCCAGATTTGGTTACTTCGTTCCTGGTAAGAATATCTTCTAATTCTCCAGAAATGGGCGTGGTCCACCCACTCAGTGACTTGGTGTAGGGTATTACTCTGTCGGTGAAACCCGACTGATGCTTCCATACTTGTTTTAGTGTAGCACAGTGCTCTTTAGTCAATCAATTAACTCATCCTGTAATAAAGTTATAAACATATGAAATTTTGAAAACTTTGTGTAGCAAATTTTCACAATATTCCTTTAAAAAATTTTTTTAAAGCTATTCTAGATAATTTGTGAATTGTAGCCCTTGTCCTTTTTTATGTGCAAAAAAAGGAACTGTTAATAGTCATGTTTAATTGTGCAATGAATTGAGCAATTAACGCTTACTTAACTTGTTTTTATGCCCAAAAATAAAATCATATTGTCTGCTGAAAGTCCTTTTTGCAAGTCCTTGCTGCTGTGCAAATTAAGCGCACAGCCAAGAGCGACTTTTCAATCAGCAACGAATGGGCAGCATGTCAATTGCGAAAGGATATCACGTCAGACGAAACTGTCAACTGCTGACACAATCAGCTGTTGCTGTATGCGTGTGAGTGTGTGTGTGTGTGTGTTGCCCATGGCTGGCGAAGCAGCATTCAAGGTGTTTTTTTGCTTCTTCGAGAAACCCTTGCCTGAATATACTTTGGCAAATGTTGTGCTTAGTTTTGTTGTTGTTGTTCTTGTTGTTGTTGTTGGTTTCGTCAGGGCGTGTTTGTGCGAAAAAGCGAAAATTTCAATTTTTTTTGAAAGCAAGCAGTTTGCGGTCATTGCCGCTGGCTATGCGACGGCATAATGGAATTTCTTGCTTCAATTTTGGGCAGGCATTCATTTTCTTAGAGAGTGTATGTGTGTGCGTTAGCAGTGCATAAAGGCTTCAACAATTGCAGCAAACATTTTTTGCTTCCATGTGCCAGACTGCATTTCGGCAAGTCTACACACACACACACACACGCACACGCACATGCAGTCTCAGTTAGTACTTCTTATTCATTGCCTCCTCGTCCTGACATTGCTTTTCTTTTGTTGAACGCTTTATGCAATTTTTGTTGTTGCCGCCTTAATGCCTGCAGCGCGCTTTATTTCCACCGCAGCCATGCTGCTGTTTGCTTTTTAGCAAAATATCCTTTTTGCACAAATTGCATATCCTTTCGCTTGTTTGCTTGGCCTTTAAGACTACTTCTCGTCACTGTGTGGCTTGTCGTATTTCGGCAGTTGTTTTTATTTGTTTTTGTTTTTGTTTTTGCAGCGCACACCTTTCGCGCTCTGAAGGCACAAGGCAAACGCACACAAATCCCGAAAGCAATCTGCTTTGATTTCGCACAATATTTTTGCCTGCGGGATATATATTTGCAAGGATGTGCCAGCGAATTTGTGCCATTGTTCCGCTGCGTTGGCAATTTGTTCAAGCGTTGGAGCTGTATTCGTCAACATTTTAAAATTCGATAGTCCAAAAAGTCCTGATTATAACCAGGAATTGTAGTCACATTTAAATTATAATAGTAGCTAATTCAGAAGCCACTTTAAAGGAATGAGCAACATACATAACTGTTATGCATAAAAGTATATTTGGCTCATATTAAAAGGATTCGCGTTTTTTTGTTACAAGCTGATGTTGGTACCCACAAATTTTCTACTAGCAAATACTTAGCAATAGAAATATATTATTCTTCCATTTTTAACCTAAAAGGACATGCCTGAAAGATTTAAGCTTAGAAGAAAGTCATATCGACTGCCAGCTCCTCACACTCAAGCAGTCGAAATATGAAAAAAGGGAAACACATAATATGAAAGAAGCTAGCTGAAGTTAATAATAACAATTGATAAGCGCAAAAGCCCGCGTGGGCTTCGGCATAGCTTTCTCGCACTAACTTTTGTTTGCTGGTTATATTATTTCCAACAAGATAATGGGACCTACAAATAACCCTATCTGAACATAGCTTTTCATGGTGAAGAATAAACATTAAAATAAATAACTGGCACAACCGCCCGCGAACGAGACTTAGGCCTAGCTTTCTCGGTAAAGAATACTGGTAAAGAATACTCTCGGAAATTTGCCAATTCATCGCAAGAAGTGGCGCTATGAACCCTGGCCTCTCGCTTCAGCGGCGAAGCAGTTGTCTCCACTGAGCCACCGCGGCGCCGCACAGTGGCTCGTTTGGCAGAAAGATTTTCAAAAATAAGTAAAATCAATTTTTTTTGTAGAAAGATTTAGCAAAACTATTATATGTATTGCATAGTAAATTGATTGTACTTTAAGAAAGTGAAAATTTAAACTTATTTGGATAAGTAGTTTGGTCTGTAGAGCTGGTCAAAGTTGAATGATTTTTCAAACGTAGCAAAAAAACGAAATTTGGGAAAAAATATTTATGTTTGAGTTCCAAAAACTGTGACACGGCTGTACAAAAATTAGATTTTTTTAGAATAATTATATATATTTGTCAATTCTACCAAAAGCAAAATATAAAAAAAAAATTTTGTGATTTCTTTTTTTTTTATAAATGACATTTTTAATAACCTCCTTTTTACCATTGATTTTAAACTTTGCGTTGAGTTTAAAAAAAACTTCAAATTTCTTCAAAAAATGCTTACCGGGAGACGAATTACTGATTATTTCTTAGAATATATCCAAAAAAATTGGCTGCAGCTTTTTGCAGCTTTGTGTGCTAGAGCGATTTTTATCGAGAGGTCTACAGATCAGCCATATCCGTCCGCCTGCATTAAAAAGCTATTGAATCTTAAATTTTGAGCTAGAAAGTTTAAATTTGGTATACGACTTCAATTCATGTCGTTATAGTTAAAAATTAAAACTTTTTGTTTTTATTATGAAAATAGGAGGGCTTTTATCAAATAAATTATTAAAACTTTTGTTAAAATATTTAAAAACCGTTTTAACTTATTTTATCCCTATCGAATTTTTTGACACCTTGTAAATAATCAAAATTTTTAACGATCTTAAAAACTTTACTTCTCCACATTATATGTTAGCCATATGACACCCTGTATATAGTTTTGGTTTTATAAATGCAAAATCTTCCTAAATTTTAAATATATCCGCATAATTTTTTATATAAAATGCGCGATTTCTCCTACCTGAAGAAAGGCGCACTTTAACAACAGATTCCGTCGCACCCTGTATATCAACACAAACAAATTTCAGTGTCAATAAAGCTACAACAATTTTCTGTACAAAGCAAAAAAAAATTATTCCGATATCTCTATCCGTTCATAAGTTATGATTTTTGAAACTTTTTCGGCCAAACGAGCCACTGTGCGCCGCTAGCTGAAGTTAATTCTCCATTATTGATTACTGCAGTTGAGAAGACCAATGGAAATCTATGAGAACTTAAAGTTCGTTGTTTTATGAAATACAGTTTTTAAAGAGAAATTTACATATCAAAATTTGTTCTCCTTCAACGATTCAAGCAAGGATCTTGATTTGTGAAAGAGCAGATACCTGGATATTAGCTATTGAAAAATGATAGCGATGTCTTCAAGGCATCTGGCTCCCTCATCAAACTGGCTGAAGATGTTATTCCTCGTGTGAGTAAAACTATTTTTTCTGAGTCTATAAATATATATACAACCAATTCTGTTTTTACATGCTAGATATATTTCAGACAAAACCATGTAAAACACCGTGTATAAAAGAACATGAAGTACATACATAGAAAAAAAGGCGATTAGTTCCATATCCTTCAACCTAATAAAAAAATTTTCTTTAAAATTTCAATCAAATAGCTTTTTTTAATCCTGCTAAATCGAATGAAATCGTATAAAAACGGAAACAATTCTTTTTCTAGACAGTGCTAAATCAAAACCGTGTAAAAAAGACCATTTAAAAACAGAATTAGATATATACATACATATATATCTGAATAACTTACTTACTAACATTTCTAAAATACGCAACTGCCTGAAGAGTAACACCGTCAGCTTACAGTGAACTCATTATGCTGCGCTCAGCTTGGCAGGGATTCCAGCTGAATTTGTGCACTTTTGCCACATTTGAATATTTACTTGAAAATCCGTTAAAATGCATTTAGGACACACACACAGATACTCAAATGTTCAAGCAAACACATGCACATAAAGCGAGAAACGCAGCACCTTAAGCCATATTCCTAATTATGCTTACACATTATCCTAACAAATTAGCAGCGGCAGAAAAGCGGCTTATAACTTGCCACCAAGCGCGGCCCGCAAAAGGAAGCACTTTGTATGAAAATTTAAATACGCTTAAGGCGAGAGAGAGCGAGCGAGTGTGTGTGTGTGTGGCCAGGATATACCACGCAGAGTGTCATCACAAGCCAGGCAACATAAGGATGCTGTGCCACACACACACACTCATGAAAAAATTAAGTAAACTGTTATTATTGCCAAATATTATGCAAACAAAAGCCGCTCAAAAAGGTAGACAGAATAGCAGAGAGCATGGTTGAAAGTGAAAGTGGCGTAGACATTAGAGCCGCCACAAGCCAACAACACCGCATGCAGCCATTTACCTAGGGCAGCGGAAAAAAATGTCCTTGCGGAGATTTGCCTAAATAAAGCATATTGCTTTGTATTTTTTTTTTCATATAAAAAAGTAAACAACATGCAAAGCCCCCCTCCAGTTTTTTTTGTCATGCACAACAAAATTATAACAATAATTCATTTTGGAAAGTATTCAAGCAAGCAACAAACACACACACACATACACATGCACGTATGTGAATGTAGTGACACTAAACGCTCGAAAGTGCTTTCTTCTTTTGTGTGTGTGAAAGTGTTAGTGACTTCTGGTGGTGGTGCTGCCACACAGCGAAAGAGCAGACACACACACACAAACTCACCACCGAAGGCAAGAGTTGATATGAATTCTGTTAATAAACAAATTTGTTAAGCAGCAGTGATATTTTTTGCATATCTTTTTTCGATGAAAAAGTGAAAGGGGCATTCAAATACAAGCATCGACCGATCTGAGCAAAATTTTGGCAAGCAATTTTTTTGTGGCATGCTGTGTGGCATGTTTGTGGCAAACGAATTTTGCAAATTCGAAATAGACACACATATGCATGTGTACTTTGCCAAACGGTAAAACATGCATATGCATTTAATTGACAAAAAAGGATACTCAGGAATTTTGAAATTAGATGATGCCATAGGCGTTAATTAGATTTGACAACCTGCAATTTACAATTGAACGGACAATGCAAACAGGGGAAAGAAATTTAGAAAGAGATGGAAATATATATAAATACTAGCTGTTACCCGCGGGTTCCACCCCGCGCTTTTATAAAAGTACGTAATGTGAATGATGCTCTGATTGGATGTTGCTGTATTTAATTGTATTTAATTTAATAGAAGTGCTTGCCTGTCTGTCTTTTTCTTGGTTTTTGTTGTTTTCTGTTGAACAGCAGCGCTTCTCCTTGCTGATGCTTGTGATGTCTATATACTTGTAGGGGAAGTCATAAATGTAGGTCCTTACAAAACTATCTGTGTATGTAGATTACTCCTTTGGTGGAAGGCCAAAATTAAAGTGACTCCTCATGGACCACCACTTTTTTACGGTACATACATTGAAGGTGTGCCACGCCACCTTGTCCCATGACCCTAAATCTATATATATAAAACTCAAAATTATGTAAAAATGTTTACATGTATGTATGACTAAATAATAACAAAACAGAATTTCAATGTTGAATGACTTGTAGTTTTAAATATATACCAAATAAAAGATTTAAGTTGTATGAGGGGTGTCACGCCTCGTGTCCAATGCCCATTCCATATTCCCAGTTGAAGAATACGGAGTTTCATTTATGTATGATATATAGTTCTAAAGTAATATCCAAATGTGGAGTTGCCACGCCCCTTGTCCTACGACCATAAAATTGTACCAGTGGGACGACTCATCCAAGAGGTGCTTGCATACGGAATTTCAATACTGCGCGACTTTTAGTTCCAAAGCTATTCGATATCAATGATTTCGTTTGTATGAGCAGTGCCACGCCCCTTGTCCAATGGCCATCCCATTTTCCCAGTTCAATGATACGGATATGTAATATGTTTCTACCAAGTCTCATTGATGTATGAAGTATATTTCTAAAGTTATACCCGTATAGGATTTGATTGATACGGGTACTGTCCTACGCCCATAAAATTTTATCAGTGGGACGACACATCCAAAAGGCGACTGCATACGAAATTTCAATACTGCACGACCTTTAGTTCCAAAGATAATCGAGATCAAAAATTTGGTTTGTATGGGGGTGCCACGCCCCCTTATCCAGTGCCCGCCTTATTTTCTCAGTAGAAGGATATGGATATGTAGTAAGTTCCTACCGAGTTTCATTGATGTGTGATGTGTAGTTCTAAAGTTATACACAAATCTGGAGTTGATAAAAAAAGTGCCACGCCCCTTATCCTACGCCCATAAAATTTTACCAGTGGGACAACACATCCAAGAGGCGACTGCATACGGAATTTCAATGCTACACGACTTTTAGTTCCAAAGCTATTCGATGTAAAAAATTTGGTTTGTATGGGCGGTGCCACGCCCCCTTGTCCAATCGGGTCCAATTATAGATCAAAACCATCCCAGACCCCACTGAAGTACATACACTAAATTTCATCAAAATCGGTTCAGCCGTTCTGGAGTTTTAAGCATCCGAACAAACCACGCTCCATTTTTATATATATAGATATAGAAAGATGCATGTGGAGAATGTGCATTGCATTGGAAGGAGGCTTAAAAGAAAGCAGCATATCGAGGCAAGTAGAGAGAAATGCTAAAAGGTCAGGCAAGCTAAAGCAAGTGTGTAAATAAAATGTATAGAAATTAATTAATGAGTTTAATTTGTACTCAAATTCCCTAGACTTTTACTTTCCTAGAACTAAATTTAAGAAAATAATCAATTTAGTAGTTGTCGACTGACGGAAAGAAAAAAGAAAAGAAAAGAGGTAAAAATGTAATCTTTGGTAAACACATTTTAAGTATTCCCTCACTTTATACAGAAAGCTTTCAATTGAGTCTATATAAAGATTAACCTTACAGAAAAAAGCGTTTGAGGTTAGAATTACTCGTATATACTACTTTTGGTTGATTGCACCCAAAAAAGTTCAGACCCATAAGAAAATTGTTTATATTCTAAAGATATTGCTCTATATTCTAAATTGCTCTTGTCTTGCATTTTTTTTATCAAGTAATTTATGCTTTTAATAGGAATAATTTTACTAATGTGACTCATACAACAACGTTTATTAAATAAAGAAATGTTTCTTCTGAGTAAAAAACTTACATACATATTTCCAGTCGAATTGTTAGCACACAATTCCAAACACAATCAATTGAATTTTATAGAAATGATGTTTTAATAATCTTGTTTAAAGTTTCGAATTGCTGTGATGAGAATACATCATTCGGATGGTTCTGATTGCTGTAGTTGATATTATAATTTTGCCATTCAATGTTTTATCCAAAAAGTAAGTTTTCATTAAATAATAAATATGTCAAAATTATGCTGGTCATTTATAATTTTTTTTCCTCAACCATATTTCAATAGAATATAGAAGCGAAAGTTCATCAAAATTCTATCAATATGCAATAAATACTATGATGTGACACCCTCAGGGATGAATGAGTTTGCTGCTACGGGACCGTGAACTCCCACTTGACTGCTGTACTTTTTGTTGCTATAACAAAGGAACAAATTTAGAAATCATCGCTGAAATGCACAATCCAGAAATTCCCGCTGCCGTCGAGTGTTAATCTCATCAAAAATAACGAGCATAATTCGAATAATTCGCACATGCGGCATGCAACCGGGAAGAGTGGTTGATGAAATGCACCCTCAACGTGCAACATGCGGCAAGCTGATGAGTGATGAGTCATGCCAGCAGGCTCGAGGAATGCTGTTGAATTTATGAGTGGCGAAAGAAAGAGAGAGTGAGTCTTTTTTTTGGGGTAATTTCTTTTTGGGAAAGTTCTACCTTTTGCTGCTTTCTTTGGAGAGTACTCCAGAATTTTGCCGCTTATTCCATGAAATGAAGACAGCGCATTGGGCAATTCTGGCTCGTAACTGGCAAGTCATAGCACCAGAGAATTTCCGGCTTCCTTTTGCCACTTGAAGGATGTAGACATCTGTCAGATTGATTTGTAAAATAGCAGTAAAGAAAATGAAGTGGCATGTTGTAAGCCTCAAGAGGTTAGTATGACTGCAACATGAGGCAAGCCAACAGTAGACGTTCAATTGTTTTGGTCACGTCAGATGACAGGCCAAAGGTCATGCCATATTTTTTAGAATTGGCGCCAAAGTATGCTGATATGCAGCGGGAGTGGGGGACCTCCAAACATCAATAAAATAAGTTATACAGCAGCCTCTTTGAGCTTCAAGAACACCGAACTTAAAGCACTGGATTTTCTGAAATCAATTAAAATTTCGAACAAATATGCGAAGTGCTTTCTGAAAATTTTTTTAAATTATGTACATACATCAGTGTAAGATTTCTGGCGAAATTCGTTTTCTTCTTTAATTTCTTTATGTATGCCTTTATAATGCCAAATCTCTTCGGTCAATTTGGCTGTGCTGGATTGTTAACACTCTAGACATTAAAAAGAGATAAATCTTTAGTATTAACTTAAAAACAGCTGCTAATTCTCAAATATGGCGAACTGCAAGCATATGAAAATCATCTGCATTGACTTACTCGAGCAGATGTGCGAAATTTTATTTATTTTATATGAGATTCCAAAAAAATCAATTGAATTTCAATTAAATTCTTATAAAGCACATATCGCACATTTTTGCAATAATCCAATGAGCACAAGCCAAGAAATCGTGCAAATTGTATGAAAAAAATGTGAAAATTTTTGGCATAATAAAATCGTGTGGGTTTTCTTACACAATCTCATTGTGTAACTCCAAGTCTTAGGAAAGAAGTAGCTTCCATTCAGGAGAAAACCCAAAAAGGCTGCAGAACAGAAAGGTTTGCAATTGCCGAGGTCTTTATTCCTTTTATATACAAAAAAATCAAATATTTTTCAGCAAAATAATGAAAACCATTGAAGCTGCACTTTCAACACTTTCCAACCCTCTTCACTTTCAGATGAAACCATGCTTCTTTATGAGCTCACATTCACCACATTTTAACGAAAATCTGCCTCACAATTTGCGGCGCCTCATTACTTTCTAATAATCCGAGTATTTACTTTTCACAATCTTTCTTTCCTTCTCACACTGACAGTGAGTGCATCGTTTTTTATAAATTGTCTGGCTGAAATTTTAACGAATTTTCAATCAAAATTTTTCTAAGCCAGCCTTTTGATTTTTCCCTTTGCGCATTTTGTCAATGTTTGCAATTTTTGATGCAATTTTTCATTTGTGCAATTTTTGCAATTTTTTAAAAAGTTTTTTCTTTGTGTTCTTGGTGGTTGTTGCCATTGAAATCGTTTCTTCTATGCGCGTTTTTGCAAGTCCTTTTGTTTGCCGCTATTGACACTTGCCTATTTAAACAATGACTTACCACAGTCATTAGTAACTTTCAAAAGCAAAGCCATTTTTTGTAGAAAAAAATTCGTAAATTTTTCAACGCAAGTCAATTTTCTACGCTACTGTGACGAAGGAACCTTAACTAGTTCTCTAGCTGATTAATGTTATTGATACTGTCAGAAAAATCTTTCAGCACACAAAGTGTCGAAAAATATTGCTTCTGGCGGCGCAAGGATTTCTCTGATCGGTTCCTAATCTGTATTCGATAACTGAGTCTCACACAGATCAACGATCTATCATTTTTTATACAAGAAAATTTACTTTTCTCGGCCGTTCTATATAAAATATTATAAGATCTTTAAAACACTGTTTTAACCGAGCAAACGTTACACTGAATTTTTGCTATCATATTTTATCTAACGTAGGAACAAAGGAACCCAATTTGTAGGTTAGATTAGACTTGGTTGCTAAATAGATCACGCATGGACCCTTCTGTATCCTTAGTGATACCAGATAGTGATCCGTTTAGGAGACCGAGAAATTGAGATATGTATGTAATATTGCGAGCGTTTCTAGCGAACTTAATTTGAGAGCTAACTCCCAGCTTTAAGGGGTTTCCAAATAGTTTAGGCGGGATCTAGAGATAAAGGGTCCAGTAGCATAAGATCTGCTCGAAAGTTTTCCTGTATGCTGCTTTCCTGTATTTTCTTCGCTCTTCCCTATCGGTGATGCCCATTCCATTAAGAAAATACACTTGGAAAATATGAAGGTTATTTGTGAAATTCAGAAGTACATTTGAAATTTCTGTAGAACATTTGGAAATTTCTGAATTACAATCGTAAAATTTAAAGTAGATTTGGAACTTTCTGAGCTACAATTGTAACACCTAAAATACATTCAAAGTTTTTGAATTACATTTGACATTTTCTGAAATACATTTGTGAAATCTGAAGATCATTTGGCATTTTCTGAAGTACCTTTGGGAATTCTGAAGTCAATTTAAAATTTCCTTAAGTATATGCGAAAGAGGTGTAGATAAAAATGTTATTAAAATACATTTAAACTCTAAAGATTTACATAATGCCTCTATGCCTTGACAATTTACATAAAATTCTACAAAATTAGGGCAATTATCTAATACCACCAATTTCGATTCTTATCGGTAAAATGTACCGCTTTCAGCTACACAGCAGGAATTAGCTCGTTTGTATAACAAGGCGCAAATGCCAGTCCATAAATTGACTGTGTTTGCCAACAGTTTTCAAATATTCCAACATTTTCACTGAAAAAGAACCCTATTTAAAATATTGCTCGTGGCGCGGCACAAGAGCCCATTCAAAATCACACGAACGCTTAAAAATGTCGAAATAAGTGAGCGTATCCTTCCACAGGACATGCATAATTAATATCAAATGCTGAGAGTTATAGCCGCTGCTCATGACTTTGCTCTTTTGTAGCGGCAAAAATTTGCATTTTTTTCACGCTCAACAAAGAGAAATGTGCACCAAAATCTAAAAAAAAATCTGATAAAATAGTAAACTTGCTAAATTGAAGTGAATTATGAAAATTTCTTTGGCTTTTGTAAAATGAACACAGGCGCATGCGCGGCGCCAGTGGTGGTTACGCCGATTCTGCGATTCCACGGCTGATGGTGTTGATAGCGTTGCTGCTGGTGGTGGCTTTTGTTGTTGCCTCGGTTGGCTTGCCTTTGTTGTTTTAATTGTGCGCACGTGACTGCGAACCTGTTTGCGTGATTTGTTTGCCCGGCGTAACGGTACACTTTACAACTTTACACACACGAGCTGACCCGAAAGGATTAGCAGCGCCAAACCGAGCGAGCCCTTCCTTGCTGTGGCTCAGCCTGGTTTGTGCGCCTCTGCAGGCTCATCCACAGGCTCATGTTACGAAGTGAAAGCGGTTGATGTGTAAATTGAAGCAAGCGTTGCACAGAGTTACAGCGAAAGAGGCAATGCTTAAGGGCTTTCTTACAATAAACAGACACTAGTGAGAGCATCCCTCTGCAACTGTTGGCCTGACTACGTTTATGCATTCACTCTTTTAACGCTATGCAAATAAAAAAAAGTGTAATAATTTGAAAGTAAACAAACAAAAGTTAGTCCGAAAACTTTCTGAACTGGAAAATCCCAAAAGAATGAGCTTGAAACCTGTGATGTAACAACAACAACAACAACAACGGGTTGTGAGTACAGCAGCACATTCGAAATGTACAGATAGAACAGCTGGCTGTAACTCTTCAATCAATTAGGACATTTACATTTTTGATGTGCTGAAATCAAAGCTTGAGAATTTGTAAACAAAAAAAAAAGAATCTGTCCAGGTCTGTTCTGAATCTGTCCAGGTCTGCTGACTATGGTTTTCGTAGCATACTCACAATACCGGTATTACGTTTTTACAAAATCGGTATAACGGTATTGATACCGATGACCACAAATGGATCCCTGAATATAGCATGTGAAACTTAATTTGCAATCAAAAATAATTTCGAGATCCTTAAATTCATATTTTCTTGGTATAGTAAATAGTTTCATTGAGAGCACACTTAAAGACATGGAAATCATCGAGTCCGACCGTCAATGTAAGGCACTGTTTCGATAGCCCAGCAGAACCTAAATTGGAACATTCCAACTATGCCAAATAAAGCTTTCAATTTCATGCAAAATTAATGGATTTCCTTTTAGTACACTTAATATAAAATACAACTTTTAAAATAATGCGCCAGCATAATTTTTTTTGGCAACTACCCTCAACTTTTGCTTAAGCGTTGTATCATATCAACGACATGACATTTAAATGTCATTTATAAGTGACAGCAGATTAGTACCCTCCTACTCTTAACTGTCAAAGTTGAAACGTTTTTGAGCACTTCAACAGAGAAAGAGACAGAGACAAAAGAGGGAAGTGCCAATAGCATCAAACCACTGGCGGCACCAGCAGCCTTACTTAGCATGGAAAAACCCAGCTACCAGCTTTCCACTTTTTCATTCAGCTCGCTATTTTTACAAAGAACTTTGGAAAATCATACTGATTTTTCCGCAAAAACTGAAAATACTGTGTGCGCATGTCAGCACTTTTCGTTACATGAGCATGACATATGGCATATGAAAGAACGGGTGGCATGGACATGGACGCGCTTGGAATTGGACGGACGCGCGAGTCTGTGACGTGTGTAATCGTGCGGAAATAAACGTTTGCTCATGGCACACAGCTCGAGGGAGTCCACAGGCAGTGCAGGGCAATGAAAAAGCCAGTTCCCTTAATATGAAGCTGTAAAATGATGATGCGGCAACAGAGGGTTAAATATGAAATTTATTAGAAACGTATGTGCATGCAGTTTGCCCCTCTAGGGTGGCAGAGGCAAATGTGCTTTTGATGAACTCTAATGTCGACACTGTACTACATGCCGAATGCAGTTGATAATGCCGCTCGAAACAGAAATATGCCCACGCCAGGGTTTGGCCACCCGAGAGCTGCTGACGTCACTGCACATTTGCATAACGATTGCAACAAATTTGCATATATCGCTTGTGCGCATGCCTAACCTGCCAAAATGTTGTACATAGGGCGAAGCAGAGGCTGGGGTTGCTGGCCAGTGTTGCCAGCTTGATTTCATAATGCCCGGCCTAAGTGCCTAAAATTGCTCAAGCTCAATTCGAATTTTTCTGCAATCGCATTTCAGCTAGCAGCGACTTAGGAACTAAGTCACTCCGCTTAGTTACTACAATTAAAATTGGCAACAAAGAAATTATGGCTTTTTTTTCTAAGAAAAGAAAGGGCTATTTTTTGAATAGAACGAAATAATTTGATTCAGTTATGTAGTGCCTATTTTTGTCAGTGACCTTTTGCCGACTTCTTGTGCTTAACATTGAAAAACTGAAGCAAGCGTGATTTGAAATCATCTTCATTATTGAAGATTTTTCTTTTCAAGAAGTTTTAAAAAAAAGAATGAAATAAAAAGTAATCTGATGGTTCGAGCTCAAGACTACATGGTGGATGTGAGTTCGATTTTTGCCGATTGACCAAAGATGTGTGTTCCATTGTTGCCAATTTTTTGGAGGCAATGAAAAGTAGCAATTTATTGCAAACGAAATGTAATTAAATTCTGATTTTATGGAATTTTACAAATATTTAATTTTGAATTAAAAATGGCCTTTGAATTTTCTCACATTTGTAAAATTTGTTTCTATGATAACCACTAACGTATGAATTTTTATTTTAAGTTTCACATTGCTTGATTTCAAAACGAGTTAAACTTTTTTCATATTTTGAGTAGGTACTGTTGCCAAAATTTTGAATTTCTACTACCGTCTACTATTAAAAATGTGTCAAACTATAGAACCTTTAAGCATCAAATTCTCAAATACTCCTCTCTCGCTATCCTGTTTCCACCCCTTCTTCTATTTCTAATTAGTCTCTTTCATTCTCTTTCTTCTGTCCATATCATTCGAGTTGTTATCTATATTGTACTTTCTTTGGGCTCTAAAAAGATGCTATAACTCTTATTTGCCAACATTATAATCTAATAAATTGAAATTGAAATACGGCAACTTTTTATGCAACATAATTTTGGTAGCTCCTTTTTGTCTCTATTGTCCTCTCTATGTGAGATTTTGAAGTTTGTTGCCATCTGGCAACTTCATATTGAAATCGCGCTTGTACATGCACCCTCCTATTTATCGCGACAGGACACTTTTGTGCGTCGCGCATGCGCTTTATTAACTTTGTGACTTTTCGCTATATCGTACAATGGGCACGCGTCGTGTTGTTGCAATTTCGTGCATTACGTATGCAATTTTGGAAAGACGTTGAAATATTCGCAAATATTTTAATGAGGTCACGTGCTGCGTAAATGCCTCAAAGCATGCTTCAGAATTTCCAGTGTGCTGATTAAGCAATATAATGCCAAGAGGCTTATGACAACTTGGGGTACTTTGTGGTTGCCTGTCGGAGCCGGGCGGGTGAGGCTGTGAGGTCCTACAAAAATTTCAATATAAATTTTTCTGTTATAAAAATTAAATTTACCAATTCTGAAATAAATTTAACTAGCCTGATTTAAATCTGTCCAATTCTAAAACTAATTTGACCGATTCTGAAATCAATTTGTATAATCTTAAACTTATTTGAACCGTTGAACCAGTTTGATAAATTCGAAAATTCATCAATCCTTTCCAAACTCAATTTGACGTATCGTTGCTCTATTTGACACTTTCTGCAATAAATTTGACTAATTTGCAATAAATTTATGCACATCTGAAAAAATTTACTTTTTCTCTGAATGAAATTTTCCTGCGCTCAAATCAATTTGACTCATCTGAAATAAATTATTCGGTTTTTAAATACAATTTGTTCGTTTATGCAATAAATTTAACTTTTCTTTATTGTATTCGACACTTTCTGCAACGAATTTGACTAATCTTAAAAAAACGATTCCCTTTATAAAATCAAATCAACTAATCAAAAATCAATTTGACTGTCTCGGAAATCAATTCGACTAATCTGCAGTCAGTTTAACTGTTTCTGAAATTAATTCGACAGATCTGGAAAAAAATTTGCCGCTCTTGAAATCCGCTTAACTGCTTCTGAAATCAAATTCACTGTTTCCGATAATAATTTGACTAAGCTGAAATTGATTTGATCGTTTCTGAAATCAATTTGAAATTGTGTAGCTGCGAAGACATTACGCTGCTACTCTGCTTTTGAAAAACCTTTTATTTCGGATGTTATCTTTTAATGTCACAGTTCAGTTTTCTGGATCTGAAGTGGAGTATCTTATATATAAAACGCAGAGTGACTAAAAAGTGTCTGCCTGATGTTCACTTTCTTTCTTCTACGACTTTAGAGGAAAGCATTCAGTGCACTGTGTAGCCCGGTGGGTAGAGCCGCGCGCTTGCACTCGGCAGGTCATGGGATCGAATCCCACAGGTTTCAACCTTTTTTTTATTTTTTTTTATTTTTTACTTTGCTTTGCCTTTCATTGTTGCTAATTGTTTTACTAGCTGTCGTGTATACAGGCACACACGACAGGTGGCCCCACTTGTAGGTAAATAAAGTGAATAAACTCGCTGAAGACTATAAAGGCTGAAATTGACTAGCCTAACGATTTTCACATAGTTCTGCTGCTTAAAATTTGTTGTCATCCCTTTTGTTGTCAAAGCTTTCCTAGTCGCTTTTTTTGCAAAATTTCATCTAACTGTAACATTACAATATTATAAAGGACATCTTCATGTTGCTCACATAAATGCAAATAATTCAATTTCAAACGCTTTAAACTGTCAGCAGCTAAAATCTTTACGACTTTTTAACAAAGAAAGTTTGCTATTATTTACGAGAGTTCTTTTGCTAAACGCTACGCTCGTATAAAACAATTACGCAAATACTTTACGACTTCGACGTCGGGCAGTCTGCAGTTTTATGACTTTATTATGAAGAGAGAAGGTTACCTTTGTATAGCTTCCACGCTGCCGCTCAACCGACGCACATCATAAACTTCACTCCAAATTGATTGAGTTCCTGGCGGTCTTTTAGAAGAAGCAGCCCCCTTCCTTCCAAAGCTCAGCTATTTTTGGCTGCTCCTACCTTTCCGCTGGTTGACTACCCCTCCTCCCGTCAACCTTCATTTCTTTGTCTGAAAAATATTAAAATTGTCTTTCTTGCAATTTGCTTGAAAAACTGCTGAAAAGAGCAAGAATTGTTTTGATACACGCGTAGGCCAGGCCACATAAAGCATCCGTGTATGAGCCACTGACACTTTTGTATTTGTACATACATACATATGCAGCAAACATCCCTCCTCGAGTCCTGTCGAGCATATGAGTGCTGCCTGGCCTGGGAAATTCGAAATTACAATGCATGACGAAAGCAATATTATCGGCCAGCAATATTTTTGCATTCTTACACAATCAAATTGATGCGAAAATGTGCCTAAATTTCGTACTATACAATTTTTAATTAGTTGCACTCAATTATGGCCGCATTTTATTTGTAGCTGGGAATTTTCATTTTCATATTCTTACAAAAAGGCATATGCAAAAATTATGCATGCTTGACGCTATGAAAAAGGTGCATATTTGATGCAAAATTGTGTAGTTTTCAATTTGCTGCTGTGAGAAAATGCTGCATTTTTCTTCCTTTTAAACATTTTTTTATAATTTATGTTTCCCTTATGAAAAAAATTTCCTTCTTTGATTAAAGTAACATGCGAAAATTGCTTTATTTGCCTTGGATTTCAAAAAGGATATGCTGAAAAAGTCGTAAATATTTTTATAGTAAGACCCACAAATCATTGGCCTTTGATCATTCTAATGAGATGTGGTTGCCTTTTTTTATGTCTTGCTTTAACAAGGGCATAAAAATGTAAGAACAATGAATGACCTATGTATATGGGTTTCTCTGCTTGCTAAGGAATTATTATGGCATGTATGTAGATTTTGATGATGTCTATTCAAACATCGTTTCTAGAGATTTTTGTTCTCTAGGCGTCGGTTGAGTTCTGTCCCTTGCAGCAAAATCTCAAACGCTAAAAAATTGAAATTAGTACCACTTCATCAAAAGTGATTCCGACTTATTTAAAGAGCTTGTTAAGTGTTTTGTTTAAAGTCATAATTGAGTTTAAAACATGCTGAAGCAATTGCAAATAAGTGCAAACCAGACAGGCGTCATTCTACGAAAAGAATCGAGGTTTTGCTCAAAAGTCACAGCAGCAAATATTTTTGAAAAGGAGCCTTAAGAGTTTTTTTCAACCATTCACTGCAGGCAGACGTTCGAACTAAAAGTAAAATTTTTTTAAAAGAACTGCTCTCAAGTTGAAATGAAAATGAAAGTGCGATTTAAGAACTGCCCTCAAGTCGAGCATCCACTTGAAGCATATTCAAATTTTTAAACTAGTAGTGCACTTAGTATCTTATTGAAGCAATATTCAAGTGTAGGGAATATCACAAAAAAAAAAACACAATAGGTTACCTTCAAATGGTACTATGTTTTCTTATATATTTGAGAAGATTGACATGTACTAATGGACTCACTTTTGGGTCTTCAAATAGTACTAAATTTAATAATTTTATTTGCTGGGTGGACTATTACTATTGGAATCACTTTCACAACTCGATCTACTATAGTCTAACTACAAAAGGGACTCAGCTTAGAGTCTTTAAACAGTACTGCATTTTCAAACACTTTTGAAAGGATTGACTACTACTAATGCACTCACTTTGCTTATTTGAACTACTGCAGTCTAGATCCAGAAAATACCCATTTTGGCACCTTCAGCTGTTACTAACTTTCCCACTTTACTAGACTTGATAATCTAGTACTAAAAGTACTTAACTTGGCTACTCGAACTTTTGTAGCCTACTCACAAAAAGTAGTCACTTTCGTGCCTCCAAATAGTATAAAATTTTCTAATATATTTGATAGGGCTAACTATTTTTTAGACTTCAGTAGCTTAACTATAAAAAGAACTCGCTTTATTTCCTTTTTTTTTTTTTTTTTTTTTTTTTAAGTAAACCGACACTCAGGGGATGCCCCTATACATGCCGAGCACTTGTTGGTTTAGAAAGGATCATAGTACTAAATTTCCAAATATACATACATACATATATGAGAGAGGATTGACTACTACTAATGCACTCAATTTGGCTGCTCCAACTATTGTAGTCCAGCTATAAAAAGAACTCACTTAGGTGCCTTTAGCTGGTACTAACTTTCGGGTGAAGTGGCTAGTGGACTCACTCTGGCTAGCCAATAAAGGACTAACTTTAGTGCCTTCAAATAGAACTAAATTTCCAAATATATTTGAGAGGATTGACTATTACTAATGCACTCACTTGTGCTACTCGAATTACTGTAGTTCAGCTCAGTTACTTTACTTGAGTGTCAACTCTAAAACCCCCGCACACTTTAATACTAATTGCAGCTACTTTCCTTGAGCAGCATGAACTCAACTCAGTAGATTTAAAGGCTGCTTTTCTCATGCTCTCAGCAGCTACTTTCCATCATATATCAATCAATTCATCAGCAGCACACATGCTGACCTTTCCCATTGATCCACCATTGTTCCATCATGGATTTGTTGCAATATCTCTGCTTCCAGCCACATGCAAGTCCTTTCAGCATATTGCAAAAAACCATAAAAATTCCAATTCATTTGCCGTGTGTCCTGTCATCCTGCTTGCCCCCGGCCACATAAAATGATTAATGATGCCGCACGTGATATGCTCGTTACCGCAGCGCTTCTTCCCCGCTACTCATGTTGTTGATGTGTGGTTGTCTAATATTCCGCTTGCATGACGCTGTCCTGTAGCGTGCTCAAGTGGCAGCCGGAATCGCCTGTCAATTTGATTTTTTATCATTAATAATTTTTTCGGCCAAAAATGCATCGATTTGGTTTTTTTTGGTGTTGAAAAATCCTTATTTCTGTGATTAAAATATTGCAAGGAATTATTGCATAAAGTGAGTGAGTGTTTGTGAAAAAGTAAGCAGTGTTAGGGACATTCATTTTTAGTTGTGAGCACTCAGAATTTGATGCTGTCATTATTTATTGATAAGCAAAGTCTTTAGAAGATACTGCAGTTACGTTTCGATAAAAATCCGACATTCCATAGAACCAAGCTTAGTTGATGCATAGTTCCCTTATTGCTTCGCTCTACTCAAAGTCATTGATGACTTAAATAAATCTCACATTTGTCTTTAAATCTCAAATATTTCCAAAGTAATTAAAGAAATTGCAAAAGGACATATGCAGCAATAGAAATCATGTCAGAAGCAAAGACAGAACAAATTGAGCAATACAAAAATATGCTGAAATAGACCAAAACTCCGTAGCAACTGCAAGGCTTAGAATACATAATACTAAATGCTGATGGCTAGAACGCTCATGTTGATAGCTTTCTTTTAATATTTGCACTGTCAGCTGGCTAGGCTTCAAGAGCAAATTTCTTCTGCCTCGCCATGAGCTTACAGCTTTTGATCTCGACCGAGTGTAAACCCAGACTATAGTGAGTAATCTAGAGACATCCAGAAATAAAGAGAATTGAAATATCAGCCGACAAAACGCTTTCAATTTCTTCTACGCAGCTTTTCAGTATACTATAGACTACAAAAGCATGCTCTAGCTGTGAAGCTGACTCCCTCTCAAGTTTCCAGGTATTTACAGACAGATGGAATAATTTGATATTTAATTTTTGATCCAAAAATGCAAAGGTTAAGATATTTTTCATGTAATGCTGCCCAGCTAACAAGGATACTACAGACCTCAATGGTACCCCGTACTTGTGAATACCCCCTTATAATTCCGCATATTTAGAGACACACGAATTGATTCGATTTTGGTTTTTTAGCCTAAAAATATATAAAAATATAGGCTAGTGAAAATGTTCGTGCAATCATTTGCTAATTACCCGCAGATTTCCCAGGACATTTTGCATTGAGAATGTGCTCTAATTTTAAATACTTGCTATTATGCATGAGGGCATGCCACAAATAACGGTCAAACGTTAAGCATTCAGCATGCATATTTGAAAGGACAATGCAGGACCTCATCAAGTGTCCTTTTACAAACACACAATAAGTGCAAATTAAAAGCAAGCCGCGAGCTAAAAAAATGCAAAATGTGCTATTTGCAATGCGTATTTCAAAATGCACTATTTTCGTAAGGAAAAAGATGTAAAGAGAGAAGAGCAAGCTGAAAGAGAAGGCAACAGTGGTAATGCAAAACGCTTGCGGTCACGCTTATTGAGAGCAACATGCTGGTCAGCGGCGGCGTGCAACTGTTGTATTAATTACAATAATTTAAGCGAGCTGCTCACACACAAACACATGCATAGAGCTCTCGTGCGCTGGTGTGTGTGTGTGTGCGCATGCAATTACGGCTGAGCAGGCGGCTGTGGTGGCACGTGGCCAAAGCATGCCGAACGCCTTGCAACGTCGTTTGTGTTGAGGGAGTTAATTTGCGCATGCGCGGCGTGCCATATGCATTCAGGCACACACACAAACACACACACACACATACACATACGCGCATAATAAGGCACAACCCTTGCAACAGAAGCAAGGCAAGCAAGGTCCTTGCTAGCGTATGCCACACTCAAGTGTGTACTTTATGGGCCGCAACCTCAGAGTTTTGAAAGCAGTCTTCCTTTTTGCTTGTAATTTACATAAAAAAGTGCTTAATACAATTGAAAAGTTGTTGTAATTTTCCATACATGCATGTTGTTGTTGTAGGTAATTAAAGTTGCATATGTTTGCTGACCACATTGAGAATTGTTTGCTTTGTTAAGCGTTAAATTTATTCATCGTTTTTCTTGCAAAGTCAGCAGACATTTTGACTGCGGTTCATTTCAAAGTTTCTTTTCCTTATAAAAATTTTAAGAAAATGCCAAGACGCTTTAGTTAGGGTCAGAGGCTCAATATTTTTTGAAAAAGCAAATTTAAATTGTGAATTTATGAGCGCAAGTCCCTTTTTGAAATAGTTTAGTTGGTTTGAAGCCCATTTAGCAGATCGATAGTGCCATTTTTCAGCAGAAATCATAATTAAATCTTTCAAGGATGCTCTGATCAATGTAAAAATTTGTGCATTCTCTTTGGCAAGTCAGTCCGAATAAAAACTATTCTTTCTAACATTCAAGCTGCCGAATAAACATAAACTCGTATAATATCATAGGGAGGACACACCCAAATCAGAAAGTAAACATAATGTAAAAACGAAGAAATGTTCTTACAGAAACAAAAACTGATACATTCATTTGCCTTAAGTATGTGCTCCGATGGAGCTCTCAAGTAAGGCAAAAACAATTGCATTAGACAGTGTACAATAGCAACAAACACTATGCGTTTGATATAGACAGCAGGTAACTGGGATGTTTGCCAGCGCAGAGTCGTCCAGTCCGATGGTGTGATGGTTAGCGCATTCGCTTACTACGTCATAGGTTCATGGTTCAACTCCTACGTTTCACAGACTTTACCATTAATGCTTCTATTTCGAGTAATTAGTCGTTTAGAAATTATTAGAATTCACATTAAAAGTCACTGATGAGGTTTTCTGGCAAAAACCGAAATAGCTATATGACCTGCCCATGTGAGCAATAATTCTAGTTCTTTGTTGTTGTACACTTAAAATTGCTTTGTTTCAGAACAGAAATAGACAACTAAGTATTGTCATTTCTCTTTGGCAAGTCAGTCCGAATAAAAACTATTCTTTCTAACATTCAAGCTGCCGAATAAACATAAACTCGTATAATTTGTGCATTTTTAATAATTTAAAACCAAAGATCTCCCAGAAAAATTACAATAATATCAAACTCGTTCTCATGGCATCCAATGGACCCTGCCTCAACTGCAATATCTTCGGCTACAAAAGCTACATATGTATAAATTAAGGTCTTAGTAATAGTGCTTTCTTTATTTTTGTTGGAATAAGAAAATTTAACAAACTGAAATCTTTGTAATGTTTAAGAAAAGCGAAGGATTTTGTCTGATGGCAGGGTCAGTTCTCACCTTTCTCTCAACTGTGATACTGACCCGAAAAAGGCGAAGCAGTCGCATAGGCATTTAAAAAGACTACTACATGATGTTGAAGTAGACGTTGCACAACTTAAGCAAGAAAATACCACAGCCATTGTTCCATAAAATATACAAAAAAGTACTTGAAATTCATAAAAAAAGGAAGCCGAAAATTAAAATTATGTAAATTCAATTATAACTGCAAGAAGCGTAACAATGCAAACGTTACTACATAATTTTTGGACACATAAAAAACGGCTGAGCTGGTGGCCACAATCGCACGCGTTACGCTCGACGCAGTCAACGGAAGCAGTTGCCACCATATGGCAGCCAACTCGAGCAGCATTCTCAAGAACCATTAAAAATTTCAAGTACTGCGCTTAAACAACAAAAGACATACAAGGAATTGCTTTGAAAAGGAGGAAGCGAAGAAGCAATTCAGAAGGTCAGACACTTCTGCACTGTCAGCACTTGCGACCCCCGCAAGCAACCCTTTTCATCCTTGAAGGACTGTCGGTCGTCTGTCTGTCTGTCTGTCTGTCGGCCGATTGGTTGGTTGCTTGGTGTTAGTTGAATTATGAGTTGGTGGCTAAGATAACAATCAATTGCCAAGGGTGGCATAACCACTTTATGGTTGGGCCTTCTGTAGCGAAGAAGCGCCATGCGTCATGCCTTTAAACGCTTTTTTGTTAAATGTTTTGGTTGCACTTGGTTACCTTTACATTTGCATAAAAGCGAGTGCAATTGAAAAGATGAAGTTTTGTGGTTTCAGGCTAGTTTGCTGGAGATTCTCGTCAAGCTGTCAGCTTGATACTTAAAAGAAATACACTAAAGATCTCATATAGAAATCGTTTGACTTGTAAGGATCAGCTTCTTCATAGGAAAATTAATTCCGCAACCATATACATATTATAAGACAATCAAGCGGCTCTCAAAGCCCTAGATGCACCGACAATCGTTTCTAGACTAGTCGGTGATTGTCCTCGACTACTGAATGAACTGGTCCAAAAAAATATCCTGACATTGTGTTTAGTGCCAGAACATGAATGATATGACGGCAACGAAAGGGCTGACTGCCTTGCCGAAAGGGAAGCATTAAGCCCCTTCTTTGGTGCTGAATCGTTCTACGGATGATTGTCCAAGCGGCATACAGCGGAAGTGCTAAGGATATTTAATGCCAAACGGACTAACAGCTTAGGACAACTTATAAATATAAAATACCAACACATTTTAATGTTCAATAAAATACATGTTTCAGAAACATTTTACCAATTGTTATGGGCATATCTAAAACCAAGTGCTAAAAGGGGAATTCTCAAAAAACTTGCCACAATTTTATTACCCACATACAAACCTTTCCAATACAAAGCTGATTATATTGTTTGGCATATCCTTGCCTTGCTGTAGGTATGTATGTATGTGTGTATGTATGTATGTATCGGTTTTTATGTGTACTTTTTCATATTCCTTTTCGCTTGATTTTTATGAACCCTGCCTCGCTGCCTGCTCTTCGCAAAACACAGCATTGCTATAAAAAGTGACCAAAAGTGCAACAAATGGCATTGTCCTTTCGTTTTTTTAGACGAGTGTGTGTTTGTCGCTTTGTATGTGTTCTTTTTTACGATTTTGATTTTATGGCTTGCAAAAAAGTGCAATTTTTATGCTGATTTGGTTTATTTGATCAATGACAAAGAAATGCCAAAAGAATGCGTTAATTATGCAATTTTATGTGGGAAATTCGTTGAGGTTCATTAGCAAGGATAATGGTATTTGTTTGCAATGAAAATGATTGCGGACGGAATGAGAATAGTGGAGGGAGTAAGTGACTGTGAGAAAATTATCAACTGAAATTCAGTAGCTAAAATTTAAAAAGTTGAACTATCAACACTTAAAAGCAAATTTTAAGTTTAATTGCAACTATTTCTAAACAGCACATCTTCTTATAATTGCTTTAAAAAGTTCTCTAGAGCGCAGATTGGATCTATTGTGCTGGGATGTACCTATTTAACCCAGTTGTATTAAATTCTTAATAAAATGTAACACTTTACTGGGTTTGGTGTTCCATATTTTCCGTTGGGAAACCGAGTTAGAGCCCGACCGAACGCTCGTCTCGGTTTCAGTTACCGAACAGTTCGGCCAAAAGGTTCGGGCTCGGTCTCGGTTCAGTCTCGGCTACAAAAGGCCGAGTATTTAGCCGAACAGTTGAGGAAAAAATTGTATAGTTTTAAACAAAAGTTAAATTTTGTAATAATACTTTTTATTGATATTTCATAAATCAGATGCTAAATGTAGGTATTTATACCTCAAATGAATTGTTTTTATAATAAAATTTAGTTTTTCCTAAAAATGAATAAATTTTTTTTCATTAAAATTCTTCTTCTTTTTTTGCATAAGGCTCGGTATCGGTTTCGGCCGAACATTAAAAAGGCCGGAGTTCGGTATCGGTCTCAGTCTCGGCCAAAATTTCGGGTTCGGTCGGGCTCTACACCGAGTAGCCTTCTAGAAGGACATTTCTGGGCCTACTGATTGCGGCAGCATCACATAAGATGTTTTCGCACGTTTCAGTCCCAGTCCCGCATAGTCGGCACATATGCGTGTCTAATAAAAGCAACTTCAGCAGGGTATCGAAGGCTGCAGTGGCCTGTAAGATACCCTGTGAGGTCCTCTGCGTAGGTCCTCCCCTAACAACAGCCCGAAAAGACAAGGCTATTAGTATTGCATACTAGTGATAAAATCACTTCTGTCAGACTTATTATATGAGTACGTATCACTAACAAGCAATTAAAGCGACTCAATTAAAATGCACTCAATATTAATAAGAGTATCGAACATTTCCCACGTTCTCAGCAACAAAAAGTACTTTTCAATGAAGTTGTCATAAATATAGCAAACATTTTCCGCACCATAACCAAGCATCACGTGAGTTGTCATTTATGAGATACACACGTGCAGATAAAATCTTATTTTGCTATTAGAAATGTGTGAAAGTGCAGCGAAGCGTGAATTTTTTCTACGTTTTGCTGACCAAAAACTGACCACATCAAAGGGAGTGAGAAAGAAAAGTGGGGAGAGTAGTTAAAATTTTTTTTTTAATTTCACGAAATTTATGATGTGGCACTTGGGCGCTCAAAGGTGAGCTGGTCACAAGGGACCACATTCGAGGGTTGCACATTTTGTTGATGAAATATTTCTGCCCAATCTTGTAAAGATTCTCATTGCACATTTAAATAGATTTTTTGAAAAATTAATGTGATTTTTTATGCTTGCAATTTTTATGCACTTCTTTTAGCTCATTTCTTGAAATAGTTTTGAGCGAATTTTCTTTGCTGCCTCATAATTTACATGAAATTGCCTGATTTTCTGAATATGGGCAAGAGCGCATTTATGAGGTCGTCTGGTATATGCCGAGCTGACAGCCTGATGAGATAAATGATTTTTCTGGCTTACCTTATTTAGAGATTAACTCAAGTAAGAATAACTGTCAAATTTCTAGCAATCTTTTTGACATTTGTTTGTTTTTTATATGATGATAATCATCAATTATAATTTATCTTGTGAGCGTTTTTTTTGTAATGGCAATTTTCTTGCATATATTTTAAATACTACTTTGTAAATGGAACAGCTCTACTCTTTTAGAATCAATTGAAATTCAGACTTCAGCTAAAGGGAAAACTGAAGTAAAGGAAAGATTGAGGAGCAGATATTCTATACTTAGATGAACTGTAGATAACAATAAAATATCGTTAAAATTGTTCTCCATTCTTATATTAAACTTTAATTGTACTTATATTAGTTCTTTTGACTTTTGGAAAATCGACCCCAAAATAGACAACCTCAACAGCTTTAGTTTCTTATAGTATATTCTTACTTTCTTTTGGAGCTTAGATCAGACTAAATTTTGTTTGAAGTAAGGATCAGGTCTCTTAGTGGCCGTGGCCTGAGAAGCATATTGTGAAAGTTCTTCATGTATTCTCACCATGTACATACATATGTATGTATGTATGCGTAACTTCAAAAGATATGAAGCCGTTTGTTTAGAGGATGTGTGCGAAATATTCCGCGGGTATATATATATATTTCCAATGTCATAAAATCTCTTCCTTACTATCCCATCACAATGACAGAATGTATGTTCTGCTATTTCTTTATCTTCCTCACAGATGGCATAGAACTTTCGTATTTAGCATAACTCAAAAATTCAATATATTCGATTTGGGACAGTAAGAGTTTTGATATAACTCCAAAAAGTGCAATGGTTTATGATTATGCATCTCTTTTATTACATACATACATATTAGTACTTCCGGTCTTGAAGCCCAAAGCATTACGAATCAATCTTTACGCTCATTCCATCCTTCCTTTGTATTGAATGAATCATATTTGATTTGTTATGCCCAACTTTTCATTGATTCATTTGCAAATAGCACAATTTTTCTTTGCTAGTTTTCCATAATTCATAAGCACTTTTCTTAGATCTTTCATGGAAATAATTTCTTACATATTTGCAGCAAATTCATTTGCACAATTTATCTGCGTTTTGAAGGGCGTGCAATTTCGCCTGACCGCTGCCATTGTTAGATACTGGCATGAGCTAAGATTGAGTAGCATATCGGATTGCAGGACAGTGTGGCCTGGCCTGTTTAGCAAATCAGCTGCTTGTGAAAGTGATGGAACTGTAAGAGCACGAATTATTGTATGGAAAATATAGAGCAAACTGAACAACATACGAAAAGTCAATCGAAAATATGGAAAAAAATCTTAGCAAGATACGGCAAGATTATATGTATATAATTACGCATATACTAATAATAATACTAGCAATATGTAAAGCATTTGAAAATATACCAGCAGAGAAGTGTAAGCTACCTTCTGTAGCACTTGAAGGTAGTGCAATATATCTTCAGTTCATATCATAACTAACTGTCTATCAATTCTATACGAATTCTATTAAATAGCCAATCGCTTATTCAAAAGAGACCCCGTACTCCATATATTAAGAAGTCATACTATACCTATAGCACTATAAATGGATAGGCCGATATCCGAAATTTTTGTTGCAAATTTAATTCTCTTCCTAGTCCAAGATAGTCTCCTTTTAGCTCAATATACAAGATTGTGAATAGGGATACTCTATCATTTTGCAAATGCAACGATGCAAAACTATTTGCACAAGATTTCGAATTGAGCTCATATTTATCTTTCTAAAATTTAACAAAAACGCTACTCTTGTCTTCTTCTTCTTGAATGCTCGATAACAAAAAGGCTACTGTAAACATATAATTCATAAAAGTACAATATATAATAGCACAGCTGAACATTGTGGACATTAAGAATAACAGTCTAAGATGTTGTCGAAAATTCTCACCGTAAATTTCGTATAAAAGTTTTACCTTTCTCTTTATGCTATTTTTTTCCTCTTACAAAAGCAGCCATTCTTGAAAGCACTTTAAATGCATTTCTTTGTTGTTTTGTTGCAAGACTTTTTCGCGGACGATTTATAAAGCTTCAGAAATGATTAATAAATTTCATTGAATGCAAGCTTCAATGCAAGCCGACAAGTTTTTTGGGTTGCCTTTTTTTAGAAATTTCACAAAAAATTCATCATTTATGTGTGTGAATTTTCGCCTTAAAATCAACACAAAAATGGAACAAGGATAAAAGGCAATTCAGCAAAAGGGGTGTAGTGCACTTTTTGGTTGCGACGCATTTGCGGCCTGGCAACAGCGAGCAGCCTGCGCAGCAATTTGTTGCCAAAAAAAAAACAGCTTTACCCAAAAAATGCAAATATTTTTGTAAAAAAATCTCAAATTTAAATTGAATAGCGAAAAAAGATGCGCTGCTAATTTGCTGCAGCATGAAACATGAAGCACGACCCTGTTGTTGCATGCAACAAATGCAAATGCGCAGGAAAAAAAATCAATTTGAAAAAAAACTTTTTTAAACTTCTGCATGGGTCAAAAGGGTGTTTGAAAGCCGACTGAGCGCTTCTCTGTCGTAGCTGTCGCAGTCTACGGTGACGTGCCGCAAACTGTGGCATGCTGCAAGTTTGCCCTTTTTGCTGTTGGCTGGCTGCCTTACTTGCCGCTCCTCTCCCCTCCCCTCGCCAGACGCAACTTGTCAGCATTTTGGCTGCTTAATGATTTGTGTTGTCTCGCAAATCATATTCGAAAACATTTTATCTTGTAGATACACTCACATATTGCACACTTACGCATGTGTGGCAGCAGCGAGTACTTGCATATCCTTATGCGCACACACACACTTACGCTTTTCTGTCGCATTTCGTCTCAGCTTCAGTTCTGTCTAACATTTGCTTCTTAAATCACAGCCTCTGCCTCAGCCTCTGCCTCGCACCTTCCTCTGCTTGTGTGGCACATTTGAAAGGAATTCGTATGTGGCATGCAATATGATGTGCTCCTCTTGACTGTGTGTGTGTGTATTGTAAAAAACGCACCTTCATTCCTTGCGCCTTTTTTTCACAACACTTTCTGTAAATTGAAACTTTGTTTGTCCTCTAATTTGAATTCTGCATGTTTCGAATTTAATACTTTCTTTATGATCTGATTAAAATGTTATTACTCTCGAGGGCTCATCTTTGTGATTTATGCATTTACATGTCACTGTTGTTGTTGATGCGTTTTGACAGTTGTGACACTTGAATTTCATGTGAACTGATGATCCGCTATCGTCATTGTCAGACATTGAGTCAATAATTATAATCAGTCATATAGATTCAAGATATGGAACTCAAGTTTTGTAGAATGCTTTTTTAACATATTATTTATAAATTTACAACAAAGCACTGTGTATATTCATCTATATACATACATAGATACAAATCGTACTCATGTGAACTGACCTCTCTACCCTTATAAGATATTAATAACACTGATCGTTGCCATTTAAAGCAAATTGAATTCAAGATTCTTTCTGTTTTTTTTTGTATAAACTGAATCAATCATAAATAAATTTGCTTATAAACAATAAATATATTAATTTGGTCCGCTAGATAAGTTTGGATTGTGTTTAAAGTGGGCATACCATCTCCTGGTTTCAATGACCTAAAAGGCCTACTGTGCCATTTTTCCATGTATTTACAGATATGAAGCAATTTTCCTTCAGAGATCTGTTCACAATATTCCACGCTTGTTTAGAAAACTATTTGAAACTTATCTGACAGTTAAATAGCAAGTTGCTTGAAAGTAATTTAGCGAATCATTTTATGGAATCATTTTACGTACTCATTTCACTACAATCTCGGATTTATTTTCCACTACATATAATACATCACTCATTATTTCGAACTGAGCTCATTGTCTATTTCAAATAGATCATAAATCAAGCGTGAACTTATTAAAACTAGTTTTGTATCAGTTAGAAGCCAATCACAAACCGTATTAAATTTGGTATCGATGGCAGTTAAAATTTTAAATAGTTGAATGAATTCCGAGTAAATATCGTATGGCTTCTTTAACTATAGTCTATAGTGTAAATTCTATGGCTATAGATATAGACAAATATACATGCCACGACTCGGCTTCTGTCTTATATGGTTCGAATATGTGCTGAACAAGAACTTACTCTCCCAAAGCAGCCTAAACTGAATGAACTGCACATTAATAATCGATCTAAATCCAACTGCAAATCAAATAGTAATCAATCCAACTGAAATAAATTTCATGTCATTATCGTATGGTGTATAACTATAGGCTATAACTATAGATGTGGGCAAATATGCATACCCGGGACACAACTTCTGATAACGATTGGACATGTGCTAGACATGAACTTGGACCTCTTCCGACGAACATTAATGAACTGCAATTCCAAGCTTGCTGGGCACCAATGACAATACTGAGCGCGATAGGTGACGAAATAATAATGGAAATTGAAAGCAAAAAATTATAAAACAACAGCGCACTAAAATCGTAAAAATGGTATAATTTTTATAATATGTACATTTTAAGTAGAGTATTGCTTGATCCAAGATAAATATAATGCCAATTGATGATGATGCTGATATCCGATATGTATATTTATTAAAGAGATCATTTTCAGTTTTCGAATTGTGTGGCTTTATTAAGATACATGCAAAAACATTTATCAACATTTCTTTCTTTCTATGCTATAAAAAATGTCTATACTCTACAAAATGAGCGGGTATTAAAAATGCTCACATTACTATTTTGTATAATAAATCTAATTTCGCGATTTTTGACAGTTATAGCCTACATTTGTAATAGCTCAATGCACAGTGACATTGATATTTCATATTATTAACAAGTCATTGGATTTGTGTGCGAAATCATTAGCAAAAAAAAGCAATGCAAGGGAAATGCTATGAAGTTGTAAAAAAGGTGCACATATGACGATTGCGCGAAATTGCTTACAACTGTCAAAAGTGACATTCATTTGACAGCGTTGCATAAAAAATGATTGCGAATTGGAAAATGAGCAAATGTCAGCAGTTGCCAAAATGAGCCTGGCAAGTGGGCGGAAATTCGGCTTGCCATGTAAGTCAGGCTAAAATATTGCAATTGTAGAAAATGAAGATCATTAATGAAAAGATGACATGCAGAAAAATTTATGATAGACAGAGAGGGCTGCAAATAACAAGAATAGTTCATTAATAATTTAATTTTTTAACTTTGCATGACTGCAAAATTGCTTCAACTATAAAAACACACAAACTAGAGCAAGCGTGCAGCCACAATGACTTGTAGAAAATTATAATGCTGCATTTTTTACTAAGGTGAAAATCTGTAAAATCACTGAAGAAGTGCAATGGTACATGATCGCTGCTTTTTTTACACACTGCCCTTTTATGAACGAAATATTCCCTTTTGGGCGGCTGCTGTTGAACAGCCCTTGGCTGCCTGTTGACAAATTTCCCCGACCGTATAATTTTTCATATTGACAGCAGCGCATGTTGATGTGTGTGTGAGTGTGTAAAACAATGATCGCACATCACTCTTGACATTTCGCTGTCAATCAATGAAATGCTGGCAGTCACTGCTACTCATGTTCATGTTGCCATTGTCGTTATTGTTGTTATTTTTGTTATTGTAGTAATATTGAAAAATCGCATTTTACATTTATTTGCCTGCGCATATTGTTGTTGTTGTTTTTATTTTTGGAGCATACATATGTACATGCCTTCGATTCGTTTTGGTTTTCATTGAGGATTTCCCTTCTTTCGCCAATGTACAAAACTTTGTTTCAGTATCTCTTTGCTTGAAGTCAGCTCGAGCTGATATTTGCACAACTGCTCTGCTTTCCGGCATATGCCAGCAATCTATCTTGGCCATTGGTTAATCGCTGTTGTTGTTGGTTTTGTGAGGTTTGAAAAATTGCTGCACATTAATAAAAATTTTTTTGCAAAGTGCAAATTTAATACTTATTTATCTGAGCTTAAAATAATCTTATGTCTTAAAGAATATGAAAAATATCGAGCTCGAGCAAAATGTTAGCTGGCAGACATTATAGCTCATACTTTCAAACCACTACTTTTCAATCAAAAATGTTTTTTAAAAGATTTCAAGAAGTGCTAAACAATTTCAATAGTACGATACTTGTTGAACATCAGTGCCTTAGAATGATGCAGCGCGTCATTATACCCTACACCAGGAGTGGCCAACCCGCGGCCCGCCTTGAACATTTTTTCCGATTTGGACCAACTTTGGTACACAATTAGAGTGAACCTTAACTTAGTTTAAGTTCTGAGATTAGCCAAATCGGTCGAAGGACACGCCCATTATTGGCCTGTAAGTCCCACTACCTCGGTTTTTTTGCGTTCAAATTGCTGTAATACAAGTTGCTATTCAAGTTAAGGGATCGGTCATCTATGTCAGACGAAAAAATGGGCGTGGTCCGCCCACTATATAAGCGGCAAAATTTTTCGGGTAAAATGGCTCCCAATTGACTAGTTACGAATATAAATGAATGAAATTCGGTTCCCAAGTTGATATATAGGTCTTAGATACCATACAATAAAATGGGCGTGGTACGCCCACTATATAGGCAATAAACGAAAAATCCTCCTAACTTCCATCATATCTATACCAGAGCGTCCAGATTTGGTTACTTCGTTGCTGGTAGGAATATCTTTCAATTATCCAGAAATGGGCGTGGTCCGCCCACCATGGGTGCAATAAAAAAATATGCCGATAACATCTGTTGTACACCTGTCAGAGCATCAATATTTGGCATATTTGGTCCTATTAGTTATATCTTAGTCTGCCAAAAATGGGCGTGCTCCGCCCACTATGTAGGTTATAAATCAAATGCACCCACAATTTCAGTGAATTATCACCCTACTTGGGAACATGGTGTAGGGTATTACTCTGTCGGTGAAACCCGACTGATACTTCCTTACTTGTTTTTTCGAAGGATATCTTCAAAAGAAACATAAAATTTAAAAGTAAGGAGATGAACAAAGTTCTTCTTCTTCATAATTGGTCAAACACAAACCGCTTTGATCAGAGCACCCCTTATGTAGATCTTCTTCTTCTTAATTGGTCAATAACAAGCCTTTACCTGGTAAGGACATAGGGCTACTCTCCAGGCGCCTCTGCTACACACAGGCATTCTCCAGTACCGAAATGTCGATCGTCGTCGATGCCTTCTCGACTTGGTCTTTAGCTCTCTACGTGCAGCACATGACGTTAACCAAACTTAAATCTGGAGACATATCTTGAAGACATTAGGAGAGTTTAATAAACTAGCACGTATACATATGTACATTTATATTGAACATAAATAGATATTGAATTTTGTGGAATAAAAAACCCGCTTCAATTAGTTCTATATTTGATTCATTACAATTTTTGTTCTTGGAAAAAGGTTTTCAAAGGAAAACATGACTATTTTGATTTTTCAACGACTACAGTTGGAAAAATCCATATGTATCCATTGGGATTCAAAGAATCCTTTGGAGAACAAAGGCTGAAATTTGATATTAATATTTTTAATATGGTAAGGACTAATTTTATTTGAAATGCATCTCAGATTATTTACGAATCTCAGATTAATTACTGCTGCTAAAAATACATATAAAGCTGATTTCAATGAAATAGTTAAATTTGTATCTATAACTAAAGAGAGACAAAGTCATGCAGTCAGCAGGACCGATGAAGAAAGGACTCTGCGAATTTTTCAATAACATTTTCTGCATAGAATTCATTTAAACTCGATTTCGAGTTATTAGGCATTATAAGCCGCTGAGATCTGAAAGAAATTTGACTACTTTGGCTTAGTTTACCATGCAAATATTTTCCCAACAAATCAACAACAGACATGCTCGCAATTAGCACAAAATCGTCATAAATCTTTAAATGTGGCAAAGAACTCTGTCAAATGCACTAATTCTGCCAAAGGATTAACATAACTTTGCCAGGATCGCTATGAGAAATATTGCAAAGAGGCAGGAACAGGACCACCGCAGTGCGGGCACTCAATTTATGCAATAGTATATGCAATCAAGTTTGGTAAAGGTCGATCGATAAGGAATATAAACATTTCAAAATTGCACGAATTACAAAAAAGGGATGCGCAGAGCAGCAAATAAACGCCTCTTGCTTGCCAGGCTCAGAACAAAAGCCGTCAAACCAATTGAAGCAAACTCATGGAAGGATTCGCAATTTGCATGATTTGCAATTTTCCTGAAACACTTTTTTGTTGTTGCTGATTTTATTTAAATGCGGCGAAAGGTAAAAGTGCTTGTAAATTAATGCGCGCACATTAATTTTGTCAAACCGTAAAACATCCTTGACACTCTCACTCACTGTGAAGTACACGAGTGTCAGTCACCCTTTCGTAACAATTTGTTTGTGAAAAAAAACTTTCAAATAAAATTTTCCACAAATTTGCTGCATATTTAATGAGGCTGTGCAAAATGAAATGCTGCCACAAATTTTATTAAAATTTTCAGCGCAACCTTTTCCATTGCCAACTGAAAGGACTTGAAGGAAGCTGTCGTAACGATTTGTTTCCAAGACGTACATAGGCTTTGAAGTGTGCGCCAGCATGCCGCCTGCTGGCAGCGTCCTTGGTTTTTCGCGCTCCAGCGCAGGCTCAGAGAGTCCCAGAACGCTGCCGTAATTATATGCAATTTATTGATAGCAAATGTATCGATTTCAAATGGAATGCCTTGCCCGGAGAAAGAGGGTTATGGCTGCATTTCCGCTCATCGTAAAATTGCTTTTGTATGGGAGTGGAATTTTGCGTGACGAATGTGGGTTGCATTACGAGTTTGCTACAGCGGAAATCTTGTGGGAATTTCTGAGCAGTGGGAATGTGTTGCCTTAACTTGGCTCTCACAGATATTATTTTTGCGAAAGTCTTCTCGCGAACTCTAGAGGAATGCTCTTATCGATAAAATGAAATCAATTGACTCTACCAAATTATGCATATACATAGCTCGAGATCACCTGAGATCAATAGATTTTTGTCAATGTATATGCATTTATTTTACGACGAATGGAAATAAGTCGATTCATAGCCTATTTGTTGGTCCATGTACATACATATATTAAAATCAGTGAATAATTAGAATCAGTTATTAGTTAAAGTGAGCGATGACATTTGTAAAGATCAGTAAGATCTAGAATCTCGATCAATGGAAGTAGTATAAGATCATTTAAAGGCAGTTGATGCTTGTTAATTTGAATTTTAATTCTGCAAATCGAAATCAGTCGATTCATAAGTCTAAAATTGAGCCATTTTTATTCAGCTCAGTCGATACTTGATACTAGAGGTTAGTTGAATTGATCATATATACATGAAGATCAGCCGATTCTTGATACTGGAAGTTAGGTAAAAGGGTCTTTAAAATAATTCGTTATCGCTTCAATAACTCAATCAAATTGTCCGAATTGAGATAAGTTATTCTTTTAAGGACTCAAATTTAAAGAATTTTTTACCTCTTTTAATGATTACTTTAACTGTTTGCATAAGTTCAAAGCTAAGTTCTTTTGCGGAACTAAATTGGTAAAATTTAATAAGAGTGCATTCATAACATATGGCATATTTATTAACCTACATGAGAGCTCAATAAATACATAAAACTACCATTGTTTGCCTCAAAATCATGTTGAATATAAGAAATTTCCACATGTTCGTCATAAATTTAATATTGCTTTATATTTTGAGTTGATGCTGAAGTACTTTTACCAATTTTTCTCAATACAAAAACATTTTTCAAATTACTATTTAAAATGCATTACCCACTTAAACCAACTTAGAACCTTTCATCAAAACTAAAATATTTGGCATGTGTCAAATAAAAGTGCGCATAAATTTCGAACGAACAATCAAAAAGAAATGTGCTGCTCCTTCAAAGGAAGTCAGAGAGCAGAAAAAACTACGAATTCAAACAAAAAGTATGAAGAAAAGCCTACAAATTAGAGCCGTGAAATATCAGGCAACACCTACGCATTAGCGAAATGAAGCTGCCAAAGGCATGTTCCTACAGTTCCTACAGTGGCTGCACGTGGCGGCAGGACATCTGGTCAAATATTTGCGCTGCCGCAAGCGGTAGCAGCAGCAATTGTTGCCTTTAAATTGCGCACATAAATTTCAAATTTCTTTCAAAGAAAGAGATGCCAAAGAAAATTGAGAAAAAAGTGTGTGTAGAAATCAAAGTAAAAGTGTAGCAGAACTGCATTAAATTATATGACGTCAAAGGACATTGCCGGCAGTGACACCTTGCTTTGGGCTCGAAGATTTGTCGGACATTTTCGCAATTTGCACAGTCTTTTCTTTTGCCTGCGTATCCTTTTCTCATTGACAGTGGCAGCAGCAGCTGCCAATTTGCTCAACATTTTTCATACACTTTGAAGAAGGCTACTGCAAAAAATAAGTACACAAGCGATAAGTAAACACGTGCTGTTGGCTACATTGAGAGTGTAGTGGTAAGAAGCAGCAACAGCAAGGAGAATTGAAGAAGGATGCCTCCATGTAGTGTTGATCGTGTTATTCTATGAGCAGTTGGCTGCAAGAACGCTCTCATTCACACGTGCTCGTCGCATTTTTAACAGTTTCTTTATTTTTATTTTAGCCTAACTAGTGGCGACCTCTGTGCGCCTTTGAAGGAAGTAGCATAGAATATATGGATGCATAGGGTATAGAACTCGAATAAGGAAATGTGTGCTAATATGCACATCTACCAGAAGTGATATATACATACATACATACGTCAAATATATATCAAGCTATGCACAGACATACATATGTATGTATATCCTAACTAATTTTGAAAAATTTTAAAACAGACTTATTGCTATGAAATACACATTCTTTTAAGAAACGAGCATTCTTTTCCAAAATACTTATTGTAAAGATACTTGAAAACGAACCCAATCATAATATGCAAAAAATTTTTAAATACATTTTTCTTGAAAACAATAGTCTTGTGCAAACTAACAAACATATAATTTGGTTTGCTATGAAGTTAAAACTTTTTTAGAACTTAAAATTCTTTGCCAATTACCAAACGCGTTGCTCAAAAAATGTTGAACGTATATTTTTATAAAAGGAAAAGTTTTCAGCAAGTCAAGAACAAAACTAATGATCATAAAAAAAGGTTCTAACAATTTTTAAAACTTAAAATATTTTTTTTATATTTTTTAACATATTTTGAGAAATGAATTTTTTTTGCTAAAGTTACGAATGAAGAATGTAATAAAAAACAACAAATTACAGTGCACAAAAATTTTTAACTTACCTTTTTATAACACGGAAAATGGGTTAGTTAGTCGAAAACGAAATTAAAGATCATAAAATAAGATTAAAACAATTTATCAATTTTAATTTTAATTAAACAAAATATTTTCAACTTAAAAAACAAAGATAAATCGTTGCTTTTTACACTTAATATAAGAACGTTTGGTTCAAACAATTTTTTATGCGAATAACGTTCACAAATATCTAATAACAAATTCTGAAAGCAACAACTAACAACTCGCCACTAAACTGTAAATTTTCTAAAATATATTGCATGCATACCCTATAAATTGAAAGTGGTACGTGGCACAGCAGAGAATTGCTCTAGTTTTTGGCGCCCAACTGGAGCGCATCAAATCCGCATGCATCTCTCAGCAACTTAATCCTCGTGGCTGGCAATTGGCAATTTACAATTTGCTCAGCAATTTCTCAGGCTCAACGATCGATTTTTCAGCCGCCAGACAGCAGCTAATCTCTCTGCTTCGGGTAAATTACAGGTAAGTCGACGAATGCCCGTGATTTCCGATTGGCTTAAGCTACCAAAGAGAGCCAACTGCAATGAGCTCCGCTGCAACGCTCTCTTAATTGCTCTCACTCTCTGCTTGCAACTCTCTGGCAGCGCTGCCTGCAAAAAGAAGAACGGTAAAGCGCGCAATTGGCGAAGCGTGTCGCCCGAAGATGGCATGACGACGATATGTGCAAGCGTGCAAGCGCATGCGGTTCGGGTGTGTGTGTGCGCTCGTTGTCGCTGACCGTGTGCTCTTCGGCGCACGCGCTACAGACTGCCATTCAAGTTTGTTGTTTCGAACGTAACGGACGGTTGCTGCTGAAGAGAAGTGTTCATTTATATTTTTGAGTGTGTGCAATTTTTACGTTTCATATTTGGCGCATGTTAAGGAATTTCGCTGTTCCCATTTCGTCATTAAAAAATTGTCAAAGCATACATATAAAATTTCATCGGCTTGTTGACATCAATATTTACAACAAAAATATATAAACAAAAGACAAATTGAACTGAAAAGCGCCTGTTGCAAATTATTGCAGCTTAAAATCTTTATGGAGATTTGGAATTAACATATAAAAAGGTGAGTTTTAAGAAAAAGGTAATAAATAAATTGCCATAATTTGTGAAAGTGTTGAATGATAAATTCAGAAAAACTTGCAGAATTAAAAGAATATGAGAATTTCTACTTTTGCCTCGCCAAGTTTAAGAGTAAAAATATCAAATTCGATTACATTAGAAGCATCTGCTAGTCAACGCGTCCTGAAAATATTAAACTAAACAAATCGTCAATAAATAAATAAACGATTATTGACAAAAAAAATGATTTTGAAGAGAATTTTTTATAATTTAAATTAAATTTAGTTTTGATAAAAAATTGTGTACCTACATACATTTTTTTTAAAGGCAAATATGGTCTAATTGTAAAGTGATTTTTATAATTTGCTAATTTAAATGCAGTGTTGATTAATTTTTTCTCTTGAGAAAAATATTTTTTGTTGGTTTTGACATTTTGTAAGCCATATCTTTGGGTTGACTTAAATCTTTAGGAAATGATTGCGTAATGTATTTTACTTTTTTTAAAGTTGAGGATTATTGTTAGTCTATTTGACTCCAGTTCAGTCAATTTCATTTCACTTATTGGCAACCTCTTCACTATATTCTGATTTGTTTAATTTAACTTCAGTTCAGTAAATTTTACAATACCTAAGTCAATTTTATTTTATTCCATTAAATTTCATTTAACTTTTTTACTGTTAATAATATTTACATATATTAAATTTTTTGGGAAAACAGTTTATTTCACTTTCTTTTTATATAAAAACAAAAATAATGACAAAGGCACAACATTGGAAAAGACCTCAGGTGAACCTCCCGGTTTATGTCCCAAGTTGCCTTTCTATTATTTAGAATACATTTCTTTACATCACATAAAATGCAAGTACTTTATGATAGCACTATTATTGCTCAGATGATCGATTTTTTTCTGATATTAAATTTTTATAAAGAATTTGAAGATGAAAATTCGATGCTCTAATATTGTTACTATATAGTCCACTACATAGTCAAGCTTAGTTGACTAGTTACTAGCCATCAATTTAACACAATAGATTATTTTCATTTCCTTTGGCTAAAGAAGCAAGTATTAAATTTTTTAAAACTTTATAAGGTAAAAATTAATATATCATGTTTTTAAAAATATTTCGTTCTTTCTTCATTAACTCGATTACGGATAACTATTTTTGGAATGGCCTTCTGGTGTGGCAAAAGCTATATTGGTGCCTAATAATACTAACTATTTGAGGCCGTGTTCAACTGAAGTTTTCGGCATATGCCCCCTTGCCCACTAACGTGTTAAGTACCGAAGAGAGTTCTCTTGAGTTGATCTTTATTAAGCTTGAGTTTGTAGTAGGAATCTAGTGCCTGCTTTGATTATCTGGACGCAATATGCTGCTGGTTTCTAGAAGCGCATTGCAGTGATAAAGTGATTCAACTGCTTTGATTATCTGGACGCAATATGCTGCTGGTTTCTAGAAGCGCATTGCAGTGACAAAGTGATTCAACTGCTGCTGAAAGGACATATGCAGTCGACACTGCCATATGGACTACTCCTTACTACTTTTTTCCCAGCCTATGCCTGCTACTAATTACAAATGCTTTCACGCTCTAATGAATTAATCAAGAAATCGTATCCTTTCTACTACACATACATATCTTAAGCTTACCCAACCCGCCCATAATTTACACGGCACTGTGCTGCTTTTTTTTTTGTTATTTTTACAATCCTTGCACATTAACAGTAACACGCCCTAAAATTTATGTGTCTGCGCGCTCGTGACAGCATTTCATATGAGTGTGTATGTATACAAAATTTATAAAAAAAACTGACACACACACATACATACATACATACATTGCTATACATATAGCTTTGATTTGCTATGCGCGCAACAATCTACAGCGCTAGCTCCTAGCGTATCCTTAAGCCCACAAAGCGTCTTAAAGCGATTTTGTCGCGCTGTTCTATTTTCCTTTGCGTGTATTTCTCATATCACTGCTTTCTTGCCTACCTTTACTCTACTCTACTATCGAATAACAAAACTCAAGGTTACGCTCTACTCCCCCTGCACACGTCCCTTGCTTCCTGCCATACCCTACAACTGCACTAGTTCTAATTTTTTTAATTTATCTAATGCCTGCATACCCAGTCGGCCTCTCTGGCCTTTGTCTTACTACCCTCCTCGCCGGGGTAATATGCCAGGGATACACCTTTGGCGTAGGCCAAACAGTCTCATGCTCACGCGCTACACCCTGCCCTGCCCCCTGTCCTACTCTCAATCAGTCTTGAGCCAATTCTTATGGTGCACTTTTTTCCCTATCTTTTTTCTACTTCATACTTCATGCCGGTCGCTCCGCTCAGTTTTTCGGGGTGACGTTTATGGATTACATGAAAATCTATTTCTTTTGCTTCTTCTATTGCTTAACTATTTTCCATATACGAGTATATGCAAGGAGAGTGTCCTTTTCTTTTTTGCTTGTATTGCTTCTTTTTGGGCCGCAAATAGTTCACCCAGAAAAACAACTGCCGCTGCTGATCCTTCTGCGGCTGCTGCTGCTAATCTGTGGCCTTTTCCTTCTGCCTGCACACCTTTCCTTTTTTCTTAAAGTTTTTCCTTCTTGTTCGAAGCAACTAAGCCAATTTGCCTGAAGGTGCGTGTGTGTGAGTGTCTCGTAGTTCTGCAGTCTGCGAGCGAAAGTAATCTTTAAATGTTGTTTTTGTTATGCGCAATGCATTTTTTTTCTGGCAGTGCCTGCTTTTGCCTTACTACCTTCTTGCACTTCCTTCCTCAGGCAGGGGTATTCCTTGAGGCATTTCTATTTAAAAAATTATTTTTGCAGCTTTCCTACTCCGGAATTGGCAGTCTCATTTGTATGCGCGCAGTTGGAATTATGTTATTTTGCGGTTTTAATATTTTGCCAGGAAGGATTTGCGGTTGGTTCAGAAAATTGCATCATACAGTTTTACAAAAGCATGCTCTGAGTATATGAAATGGTAGCCATATTATAGAAAATGCATTTCGGCCTTATTCTAACCTTATAAGTCCTCACTCAACAATTTTTGGAATCTTATTTAGCAAAAATAAGAACAAAAAAATCGAAAAATTTCAAGTGAATAATTAGTCAGAAGTCGTAGGGATTTTCACCAGAATATTGTCGTGTCAGTTAATTTCAAGAAATTACAACTTGTTTACGACCTGTCCTTCTGAGTTTGGTTTCGGTGCTCTAATCTTACCTACTTAATTGGCTAATAACAATATGTAATTGATAACGATCTAACGCAGGCCCTCGTTTTCAGTGGATAGGGTGTACCAATTTGCAATTAATTTTAATTGAACATAGATTTTTTCATTTAAGCATCAGCAATTAAATAGTTGAGATAGTTGCATAGCCCAAATGACTAGGCGCTGCAACCCAAATAAGATATTTTGTGCAGGACCTCTTTTACATTTCTAATACACTATCAACTACACCGAAAAAGGCCAAGATTTTCTTAACAGCGCAGTCTTTAAATTGAAAGTGTTCTTTTAAAGAAGCGTCTACGTACCAAGTGCCCGACCTTTGCATAGAATTTTAATTGAGAAAACATCAACTTCTGGTATGGTAGCTATGTCTATTTTATATCACAAATATCCGTAGATTACCTTTTATAGCAAAGGTAAGTATGTATATACATAGATTGTAGGCAAATGGGTTAACAAACTCTTAAGCCTGCTGTATATGCCTTAAATAAAACCGCTTTGAGATATCATTTCTCAATGATTACACAGAACCCGGCCTAACTTTTCTCGCATTAACTTGTTATATTTTGCACAAAGTAACGGGACCTACAAATAATCTTATCCGAACGCATTGAGAAGCTTTTCAAGGCAAGGAACACTTTTGGAGAGTTGCCAATGCGCAAATTAACAATTTGGAAAACGAATTCCCATATAATTAGATGTTATGTGTACCGGCTAAGATCTCTGGACTGACTTTTGCCAGAATAGGTCTATTAATCATGCTGTTCGAATCATCGACTTGATCTCTAAACACGCTTAAAATTCTTTTATGGTGCCAACTTTTCAATTTTAAAGTTCATTTGGCATCGTTAACAACACTGAAGAATTCTTCTTTAACTTTCCAAATGTTCTGCTGCCAAATTTTACTCCTGTTCGCTGGCCAAAAATCTTGAGTACGCTTTTCACACTTCCCATGCAAAATATGCAGACGCAGCCATGACGTCCCACAGCATATGTATGCAATAAAATTGCCCAATTCCTGTGCAAAATGAGTGCCAACTTACCGCAAAGCGATTCGCATTGAAATTCGAGTGCATTTCAACAAAGGATACGCGCTGCTTGCTTTTTTGTGCGCACACAATTAACATAAAAAACAAGTAAATCAAATTTTTCGTAAATTTGCAATTGGAAATGGCATTATGCCGCCAGTTGAGTGCCAACACATACACACACATACACGTGCAATATATGTGATCATGTGCATGAAAGTGTGCGTCCCGTTTAAAGTCAGCTTCACTTGAACAATGTCAAGGACCCTCTTAATAAACACCACACAGACTTTTTCTATAGTCACAACGGCTGAAGCTCGCCAAGAGCCACAGTCCAAAGCAGGCGGCTCTTAAGTACCAACGAAGTCATTATGCGCACAACTTGAGAGTGTGTGTGTATCGTTTGCTTGCCGTATTTAATGAATTGTAAAGTCGTTCTTGAATAAGATATGCCCGCATACGAAATAAAAGGGTTCTAAAATGCACCAGAACGTGTAATAAATTGAGTAGAAATTAAAAGAATTGCAAGAAAGGCAAAAGAAAAAACGGCAAAAATTAAGTAAACGAAAACACAAACTAAAGCAGAGACGTAGTTAGTTCTATGAAGGAAAGCAAAAGCTTGAGACTGCAAATCATCAAACTCCGAAAAGTAGACATAAACTATATTAAAACTGAATGTAACAGTTTGAAGAAAAAATGTGAGGTAGATGCGTTGAAATATATTTTGAATGTTTTATGAAGTTGAAATACTTCGAAATGAACTGGTAAATAGAGGTTCAAGCAATGATACTCAACCTTTCTTTCTTCGGGCCACATACCTACACATACTATTTGTAAAGTAACGCGGGCCGCATCACTACTGGTATGACGAAAAAAAAAATCATGAAAGCCAACCGCATATTTCATTTTGGATCATTTTGGAATACGATGATTCACCAATATATGAGCCGTTTATTTTGAAATTGGGGTAAGTCTATTTTTTTTACAAAAATGTAGATAATGGCAGTTATAGATAAAACATTTTATGATCTTTCTGTAGGTAAACAATTTATAGTAAAAAAAATTTTTGATTCTAGTGTTTGGGAGATCGAAGTTTTACCTCTTAATAGTATTGACACTGATAGTGAAATGTAAACAATGAAATTTCTCGCAATAACAGAAAGTGGACTTATTCCATTTTCAAAAATAACAGCTAATATGTTGATGCAAACAAAGTGAGTAGTAGGAAGGCACAATTTTGTACAGTCTTATATTTTTCAGGAACTAATTTCCAAAAATCGATGTACCTACTCCATTCCTTCTCTTTTTTCGAATTTCCGAATATCGACGTTCTCCATTCGCTCTCTTTTTTCTTAAAAAATAGCTTTCAGATTAAAAGGATCAAAGGTTTGAAAGCAATAACATTTGCATGCTTTCCATTTGAATCCTTTTTAAGCTTTTCTATCTAATGTATGCATGAATTTATGTAGCTTTAAGTCTATAAGATGAAAAATGTCGGGTTGCCATATGATTTCTCATTTGAAATCCTTGGCTTGGCAATCCGACCACTTTCTCTTGGTACTGGCACGTGCTTGAATTGCATGGCTTTTATAATTTGTATAAAATCTGCCATGGTCATAGTCAGAAATGTTATTCACCTTGCACAAAATCAACACCTTACGACACTGGCTCTTTCAAACAAGTTGAAAAAGAGTAAAATCTGCATGGGAGCAGCACCCGCAGAGAAGGAGAGCACATAAAAAAAACGTTAAAACTACGCGACGCGAAATTAAATAAGTCAAAAAGCGCCAAAAGGTAGGAGCGCAGTTCAATGTGAAGGTTGCGCGCATGCGCAGACGATAACAATTTTTTGTAAAAAAAAAACAGGCAATTGAAAAGCGCGCCTTTGCTGGTGTGACGGCAGACAGACGAGGGCGAGCCAAGAGGAAGACACGCGGGCAGGCACTCAAGAAATGTGCACACTTTTTGTTGTATATTCTTTGGATATTGGAGTTGTTGAAGGGAAGACTGAGAAACTGGATGAAACTGATAGTAGTACATACTAAAGTTAGTGGCTGAAGAGTAAAAGTTTAAGCTGCAAAGAAATGTTTGAAGATCTTTTAAAGCAATATCACTTAAATCAAAGCATGTCCTTTCGAAAAAAAAGAAAGGTGGTGTATAATAAAAATTTTTTGATTTTATAAAGTGTTGAATTTTCTCACGCTTGCTTGAAAGGATGGCACTACACATACTAGCACCCTTAACCCTTTCGGGACTACTGGGACAATACGTTCCACCAAATTAAAAATTTTCGTATTTTCTTTATTTTCAACGCCACTGCCTATCCTAAATAGTACAATGAATCTTCGATTTTTATAGTGAAGTGTTCAAAAAATGACACAACCAAAAACTTTGTTAAATCAAATAGAGAAAAGGATGTTTGAGCGATGGAAATCTTGGAAAGAATGACACAAACCTAAAACAGGTTTTCTTAAGAAATCGTGACATGATTCAAAACTTCTCTGAAATTTTTGTCGAAAGAAAGCTTTTAAAAGAACAATAAATGGAATCTTTAATAGAAAAAGCTGTAATGCAAGCTCTTTTTCATGATTTTCTTTAACCGATTCTAATAAAATTTTGAACATTTTTGTTTGTTCGTCTACTTCCTTTTTTATCAGCTGTCACTTTGCAATTTAGTATTGCATTCGCATAGTAAATATTAACTAGTGTTAACTAGGTTTCAAGTGTTGCATTTTTACCAAAGTGTTGCAATAGCATCTCTGTATATTTTGTTAGTGTAGTTTAGTTAGAGTAAAAATATATTCTGCCATTTTGCAACTACAACGATGCAAGATCATTTGCACAAGATTGTAAATACATAGTTCTATTATCAAATATTACATTAAAAGAAAAAGCGCTATGAAAGTGGCCTCAAAGTGAAACTTGTGGCAACAATATTGCATTGCATCATGCCACTATGAATGAATTAATGCATGAAGAAATTAACGCTTGAATTGCTTAAATTTTATTTAGAAAAAAGCCAAAAAAAGACAGACAACTTGCATTTGGAGGCATGCAACCAATGCCACATACAAAAAGATGCCGCATTTCTTGCTGTGCAAAAGACACTGCAACTTGTTGTTGTTGCTTTTTTCGTATGATAAGCTGCCACCCCTCTGCCTCTGCTCATGCTGTTGCAATTAAAGGACAGCATTTTTGAATTTATTTGCAAATGTTTTTTTATGCTCTGTTTGCTGCTAATAAATTCTGCTATGCGCTTTTGGCTTGAACAAATTTTTATGATTTATTTGCTTTTTCTCATTCCTTTTTTGTCTTCTTTTTCTTTTTGCTTTTTTTTTTTGAAAGGCAAAGGATTTTGCGCAAAATTTGCAACAAGAACAGTCGGCAAGCAAAAAAAAAACACAAAGCAAGGCAGCGGCGGCATTTCTTTGCGGCAAGCTCCTGGACGTGAAAGACGGGGAAACTAGTTTTGTCGCTTGCCACAATTACCGCTACAACTGCAACTACGGCAGCGGCTGCTCTTCCACGCATACAACGGCCTTGCCTCGTTTGTCTGGCTGCGGCTTTGTTACGCTTTCAGGTTTGCTCGCGTCTGAAGCATAACAAGGCGCGTAAGGAGCAGCCAGGGAGGAAGCAGCCACTCAGTTTCACGCTCGCCTGCAGTCCATGCTTTCAAATGATTCCCTCTGCCGAGTGGCTTCTTCGCTAGGGACTTCTTTTAATGCTTTTGGCGCTATTGTCCTGTTGACTTTTTCAATGTGTGTGTGTGTGTGTGTGTTTGTGTGTGCTTTGCCACAAAAAAAGTTCAAGAAATAATATGCAAATTTTTTTCAACTTTTTTCGCGTCTTCAGAGGACGAAGTTTGTCAAAATCAGCCAGCATTAAATTGCCAAATGCAGGCGAAAAATGATAAACTCGTCTTAATGGCTGCAAATTTCTTAAAAGCAGATTTCTTTGTTAATTTTCTTTTAAAGAAAAAATGCAGAAATGTCACTTTTGCCAAAAAATTTGCAGTAATTCAAAATTTTGCCAATGAAAAATGGCTGAGATCTTTATTTACATAGCTGAAAAATACTTTCGGTTTCAATTTACAGACGATAAATTTTCTCCTCGATTTTTTTTTGCTGCGAGGGAGGGCAAATTTAGGCTAGGAAACCGCAACGAAAGCTTTAAAAGTATCAAAATCAAATCGCTTTATCAAAATGGAAATCGTTCAAAAAGGGAAATTTCTCACACATCGAAGAAATTGCTACGAAATTAGAGTTTAAATCTAGCTTAACTAAATTTCCATATTTTCCGTGAGGGCACCTGTTAAAGATGCCTGAGTTTTTCGATGCACAATTTTGGCCAGATTTTCATTATAGGTATGTACTTTGAGCTAAAAAAACCTGTTTGTCCGAGCATGATTGCATAAATTATGAAAAATATGTGCGTTATTCGGACGTTATACGGCCGTTATTTGTAAAAATATGCTGGAATTTGATATAAAAATATTTTCTTTTTGGACTCAGAACCTCTATTGTTGACCCTTTGTGCATTGCTTGTAGATGAACATCATCTGTTCTTTATGCTTTTGTCAAGGATGTTGTAACTTGCGCTGTGAAATGAACCTTGAACCCTACACACTGACCCTTTATGTTTGCTCCTTTTTTTATTTAAGCATCACTTTGAAGAGGTACAATGAGAAAGTTCATTGCTTTCTTTGAAAGCCTTTCAGTGTTTAGAAATTTCTCCAATGTTTGGTATGTTCTATGTCAACGTTGGTGTGCATCCAGCGGAAATATTTTCAATGACATTTCACGCTGTTTGCAATGACACTTGTTGCCTTCAGCTCAGTAAATCCCTTGACATTTGTTACACATTTTTTCGAAACTGTGTGAAAAACAAAGGACAGCTACTAATTTCTTGTACGAGTAGCAACTGCGGAGCGTGTAGGGAACAGAGGAAATACAGAAAGGACACGTGTAAATAGCAATTGCTGCGTTGTTGCCATAACAACACAGCTTGACAGCTGTCAGTCAAGAAAAACCACTTACACGGAGCAACGACATGAGCGCGCTCGCTTAGAAGCATGAGAACGAAGGTTCACTTGCAGTGTGACAGTGTGACTGAAAGTGCAATATCGAGGAGCAGGAGCCTGAAGGATATGCACAAATCTTGTTTCTTAAAAAATGGAAGCAATGATTTACAAAGCTGCTCAAAGCAACTACAAGCAATAAAAAAATCATTCTACATTGTTGACAGCGCATGAAATGAACAAGATTACTAACAACAACAACAAAAAATAGAAAAATAACAACAACAAGCATAAAACTAATGATGCCAGGGATCGGCATCAAGGCAGAGCACAAGAAAGTGCGCCAAAGGAAAACAGTCATGCCAGCCAGCACAAATCGACGCCCTTTGCCCTTTTCACAGTTACGCACAAAAGTGTAACAATTTTCCGGGCGCATTCAAAATATCCAAAATCAGTCTAGCGTAAAAATAGTGCAACTTCCTCCGAGAGCGCTCAAAGTAATAACAACAACAATTTAACAAAAAGGAAGAAGACAAAAAATCAGCATTAAATTGATTCCTTGGCGGCATATTCCACTACCAAAGGCTGCTATACTTTTGTTGTAAGAACTGCCGGTTTGTCTGGCGGAATTTTATGCCGTTTTGTGTCCTGGTCTTTTTTGTGTGTAGGTGCTGCTTTGTATGGCAGCGTTCTTTCGATTACATGCGCGCCACTTACACTCTCGCTATTGCCTGGCTCCCATTCCTATTCCTATTCCCTACTTCTTTTATAGCACAACGAACTATCATACCTTTTACATGTCCCTTGCAAGTCCTTTTGAGTCTGCTTCTGCTGCTGCTGCTTTTCTTGAGCGTGGCTTTTGTGTGCTCTAACATTGGCACAATTGTATCGCTCTTGCCGTCAATCGAGCTCACAGCTGGCTGTTGCTTTTGATCCTAACTGATTTTTAGCTCTGGCGAAGCAGACGCGTAGTCGCTGAAAGTGTTTGAGGGAGTTGAGGCAAGCCAAATTTCAGCAATTTGAAGTTTCTTTAAGCTTAAAACTGTCTGTAAAATTTTTTCACTTTCTAAAGCCGTTTGTTCTATAGTTCTGCTCTATTTAAATTTTTGCTTATACATATATGTATATATATATATATAATTGACGCAACAGCCCGTATATTACAAGCTAACGGGACCTATAAACTACTTTTACATACACATCTGAAAGGGGGGGGTTTGAGAAACTTTATTTTCATGGCGAAGAATACTCCCAAAGAGTTGTCAATTCCTCGCTAGAGATTGCGCCGCCGAAGAAACAATTTGTAAAACAAAAGCTCTTTCTTTTTATTTGAAATGATTTTTTTTTGTATGAGTCTGCTTGAGATCGAACCACCAATTCTCACATTAGAGTACAAGCACTTATCCGCTGATCCACTGCATCGAAGATCCCTTATTTTTTTTCAACTAACTCAACTGAATTGAATCTTCTTTGCGCTGTATAGGTAGGTACTTCCAATCTATGCACTATTATAAAAATCTCTCAAATATTTTCTCGTCCCCAATCCCCCATTGCCTTTATTGATTTTAGTTTATTAGGCATATTTTCGAGCTCGTGCTTTCGCCTTTTTAATATTTCTATAAATAAATTTTCTATTTAATTTGCATAAAATTCAACATAGAAAGTTATTTCTGACTATTAATACACATTTTCGTACCCTCTTGAAAAAAACCTGTCTACGCCTTTCAAGCTGCAGTCTCTTATTAGACTTAAGTTTCAGATTTGTATAGATTTGATTCATTGATTTTTGCTCAAGATTTGGGCTCCCGCATTTTTACTTTTACCAGCAAATACATTCAAATGTAAAGCAGCCTGTCGGGCTTGGCTGTGTGTGTCTGTGTATGTGTGGGTTGTTAACAGAATGTCCTCAAAGTGACGGAAAGGTGTTTCTGCTGTTCCATGTGCCATGCTGAATGGAGTAGTTAATCTTGATTTAAATATGCGCGCCCTGACAATTTCAAAACGCATAATTATTTTGTCTCATCCATCACAAGGAAATGTAAATTTGTGCATGTGTGTGTACACATGCAAAAGATTGACAGCTGAGCGTGGCATTTTTCTCCTTCGGTTTTATGATTGATTTTTTTGGATTGTCTGTTTTCAATGTCTGCGTGTGAGGAATTGACATTTCCAATTTTTATGCGCCGGAACTATTATTCAAATTACATTTAAATGTGTGTAGCAAGCACACACACACACACACACATGAATTTGTTTATATGCAGTCTCTACTCTATATACTCTATATCCTCGAAATGTGTGTCATATATGTACATACATATGTACATACATGCATAAATATAAGCTAATAAATTTTTACTATTGTGTAAGAAAAGCGTCAATTTGGTTTTGTAATTGAGCAGTTCGGGTTTTTTTTGAAAATTTTTAATGCTGAATTGCTCCAATGGTTTTACAATAAAATTTTTCACCATGACACTTGAAGGAGATGGGTGAGGCTTATGTTTGCTTCTTAGCGCCGCTTTTTATCAATGTTAGAATAAGCTTTAGATAATTATCGAACGAATAAATTTATATCAAATTTCGCTATTGGCCAATAATCAGATAAGTTTCTGATAGCTCTTTGTAGAATCAATTTATTTAGTTCATCGTTTTTATTATAAATAATAAACAATTTATGGAGCAGATAGAATACTCGAAACTTTTGTTACTACTAAATTATCATTTATTAACAAAATACAAGTTTATTCGATAGATAACTATCTGAAGTTTACCGCTTCCGCTTCTTGAAATTTTCTTTTACAATTCTTACATTTTTAAGCATTTTAATTTCATTACAGCCACCCTGTGTATAAAATAGCATGGTTTCTTTAAACATGGAACACTCTGTTTTATCTTATTAGAAGTTCTCTTTTGTTCTTCCCATTCAGCTTATTGCAAACACACACCATAGTGTAATAATATCAAGTGAACCAGATAGCTTGAAGTACCCTAGCTTGTCAAAAAATTTTTTGATTTTTCTTTTCTCCTTCTTCGTTATATGTCTTAACCCATCCGAGACATTAGTACAAAAAAGCTACTCAACATTTTTACCATGCAATTTTTATTTTCAGTAATGAAAGTATTAATAACCAGCAATTGTTTTGAGGGAACCGCAAATGGTCCCAATCGCCTTTTCTTACTGCCTAATATCTCCTTCTCCTCAAAATGGTTAGCGCAAACACGCGCTGAGGATGAAAAAGTGGTATTGCATACTCTTAACCACTTTCGTCGCAAATCTTCATCCTTTGGCAGCGAAAACATCGGCACCGCTGCATCGTAAGTGCTTTTGCACAAATAGCAAGAGTTCGGCATTGATATTTTTTTCTTTTTACTTTTTTCTTCAAACGCAAACTCAAAACACAAACTGAAAACGGGTTAATATTTTTGACAACGCAACTGACAAGCTAGGGTACGAGAATAGAATGTCATTGCTATCTGGTTCACTTGATATTATTACACTATGACACACACCATTTCCATTTGAGAACAGTTTTTAAAAGTCTTCATAGGCACAGTTTCGCTTCCCTAGAATTATTTCATGCATTTCGGAATTTGACAGGCAATTTGTTTCCAATTGGAACTGTTTTGCTTGGGTCCAGATGATTCAGTAAATTCATTGCTTTAATTGCAAGTATTTCTAAGGTGGAATTTGAAATATTCTACGAATTATTTTCATTCCCATTGATAAAGGAATTTAAAAATATGTACCTAAATTGTATGGAAGATTTTTGTCGAAAAGGATCAGCGCTTTGTACGAGTTATTTAGGCAGATTCCTTTGGTTATGGCTTCCACCAAAAGGGCTTTTAGTCCTTTGTACTTGATTTGCTTCAGCTCCTTTCTTTTAACCTCGTTATCGTTTGTTAGATGGACATCATGTTAGTTTGGAAATTTATCTTTATTTGAGTAATTGGAGAAATTTGTAGAATTGTTTTGCCTTCCTATTTTTCTCTTGCCATAGGCATTTCACTCACATACTTACTACTCACTTTCACTCTGCTCATTCCAGTGACTGTCAACGTAAAAGTGCACCACAGTGTCTTCCCCTCGTGGCCATGCTGAAGTGGACCAAACAACAACAACAGTTGCAAGCACTCACCGAGCGTAACATTTTGGAAAATCGCAGAACTTTGGGAAAAATCAGAAAACGTCACTCCACCGGTCACTTTATAGAAGCCGCCTCGACGCCAAAAATGCCTACGCTAACACAGACTTTAGAGCGCCGCCTGCACCGCCGCTCCTTGGACAATCAACTGGAGACGCCCGGAACGAGCGCGCGGCATGAACGCACACGACACTCGCTCACTGGCAGCGCGAATAAGGAGAACTTCGGCGTGCACTTCGTGCGCAGTCCCTACGGCAATACGAGTCTTATAGCGCTGCAGGATCTCAGCAATGGCAAGAGTCCGCGACGTTCCGATTTGGCGCCCACGCAGGCGGCGCGTCGACAGAGCTTGGGCGGCACGCCGTTGCAGATTAAACGCGTCAATGGCGCCACGGAAGTGCTGCCGCCCATGCGCACGCTGGCCGGACGCTTCTCGGACGATTTTGCCGATGAAACGGATGTGACGCCGCTGAGTCGCATGCGCTTTCGCAACGCGTTGCGAGAGGAATCCGAGTCACTGTCCTCTTCGCGCATGGGCGATGTCACACTGGATCGCATGCTCGATGCGATTATTGAGAGCGCACGCAAGGAGGTGAAGAGCAGCAGTCAGCTGGCGCGTGAGCAGATGAAGACGAGCGCAGTAGAGCAGACGACGCTCTACCAGGGCGAGGACTGTGAGACGAGCATACACGAGATGGAGGTGCGCACGCCGACGCATCTAAAGCGGCAGCGCGTGGTGCGGCGCAAGAACCACACAAAAAACACAGAGGCGCGTGAGACGAGGGCGCGTCCTTCAGCTTCACAGCCAACTCGAAGGCAAGACATGATTGGCCTCACACTTCCCCATGGCATACCCAGTCCGGATACGCCGCTCTTCAAGCGCACGCAGCCGGATTTGGAGGCGCTGCTCTGCATGAGCACGCCACCGGCACAGCTGGCGCTGCCGCCGCACTGCACCGCAGTGTTGCATCACACGTTTGTGGTGGACAGCGATTACACGGCGGAGCAGCTGCAGCGCTGTTCGACGCCCACCTTGCAGGAGGCGCAATCCATCAAACGCTGCTTGAGCTTCTCCTCCGCAAGCGATGATGATGCCGACGATGCGGATTATAGCGCCGCCAAGCGCAGCTCGGTGGCCTCTTCCAATGCCAGCAGCACGGCGGGGGAGCATTTCTACTCATGTCGTTCCTCACACAGCTCGCAGAGTTCCATCAAAATGGCGCCCATACGAGGCACGCTGGATTTGGCCATTTACGTGGAGCAGGCCAAATTAAATGTACATGGTGAGTTCCAACTTTAGTGTGGGGTTAAGAGAAAGCTTACTGCTTACAGCCGACAAACATAACCTCAACTTCTGCTTAATCTCACTCTTTGCAGTTATACGCTGTCGCGATTTGCAGCGTGCGACTGGCTCCACCGCACTCAATGCCTACGTCAAAGTGGCCTTAATACGTCCGGCAGTTGTTGCCTCTGTCAGCAGCACGGCAAATACACTGGACAACTGCTTTCAACGCACCGCTGTGCATCGACATTCTAGTCGCCCCTACTTCGACCATCGCTTCACTTTCGATTTGAGCGCCACTACTGCAGCTAAGGCCGAACATCCCGCACAGCAGGACCCACTCTGTCTCGCTGAGGAGCGCCTTCAGCTAGCCGTTTGGCATCGAGATCGTCAGCAGAAGTGAGTATGATCGCCTAACTGTCATTTAAACTTAACATAACTCACTAGTAATCAGCTCAAATCGATTAACGATAACGCAAGTTATCGATAATGTGCCATACAAGTCGAGATAAATTGTGGTCTTGTTATCGTGCGTGCATTAAAATGGATTTAAAATGACAAAACTCCGAAAGACGTCATTCTTTTGTTTATAAATATTATTATAATTTTTAGATCATTGTTTAAAATTTTCCTCTATAAGCACATAGGATATTATACTGCCTGATTCAAAATGTGGTAAATTGTTAAATACAGTTCAAAGGTCTAAGCTGCATTTAACACGCCTTTAGTATTGAATAAAATAAAATTATTACCATTTTGTAACAGTTACAAATTGACAGAATTTGAATAAATCAGCAAAATTCGCTTAGAATTTTTTTTGATTTAAAGCGAAAGTATTGGCCTGCCGGAATACAATGTCACCAAAAGATGACAGTTTAGTGACAATTAATTGTCATTTTATTGCCAGAATAGCGCTGTTAAACTAATTCCAAACAGATAAAACTATGATAACAATGATTCTTTCAATTATTAAAGTTGATTTCTTTTAATTTTAATAATGCCCCAAATTTTCAATCCTGCTTGCCACATAATTAACCCATTTTCGGCATATTTATGTAAGGACTGGTTAAATTTCTCTTAAGACCGCTTAAGCTCACATTACTCTTAATTAAAAATGGTTTATCCTTCATCAAATATGCGCACCGGAAAAATGTAAGTGTGTATGCGTGTACACGTTAAAGTGAAAGCGTTGTTAGGCAGAGCGTTTTTCCTGGCACTACCTCGTTGTTGGCCCACCACCCTCCCCCCTCTTTGGCTGCCGCTTATAAAGTGTCATTTGCGTTTAATTATGAGAGTCAACGCTGGCGATGAGCGCACAACAATATCAGCTGACACCTTTTGTGCCAGTGCCTCGTTCCCTTCACGCACACCCCCTCTTATAAGAGCAAAAGCTGCAGTGGTTTTTGACAAGAGGGTTGAAGTGTTGCAGTGTCTGCCTGCAGCAGCGCGCTTGTCAACATTTTGCATTAAATTGTCGCATTTCATTAAAAAAAAAACTCTGCAAATTAAAAAAAGTGACATTTTGACTGCCGCGCTTCTCGGGTGTCGGCTGTCGTTCGGCTGTCTGTCGCATTGTACAGCCATATCCGTTTTCCGGCCCGGCATTGTAGTTGTGTAAGGAGTGTTGTGTAGGTACTCTGGAGTTGTCAATTATTTGAAAAGTTTAGAAACTCAATCTACGAATATTCCGAATTTTATTATAAAATGTAAAATCTATGAAAATAACGGTTATCCGAAACCGTTTATATTGCTTTTAAATTTTTGTTGCGTATCAAAGAAATTATGCGTGTCTTCTTTACTTCATCACTGATCAAAAGAAAGTTTTTTTTTGAAAAAATCAAAAACTTGTAACAGTAAATTTTTTCAAAAAAAGCCATAAATTTTGTTTTAGCTAAGTAAATAAATATCAGAAAGTTGAAGCTGATTTTTCGAAAAACCTGAAACAAGCTTCAAGATTGTCAATCTTCAATATTGAAGCCCGGTTTTAGAAATATGTATGTCTATTTTTCCAAAATACCGACTATTTTTTTTATGAGAAAATGTAAAATCGCAGAAAATATGTTTACAAAAATTATGATTTCACAATATAAGGTATCTCTTAATATAATAACAGCCGTATAAGTGTTGTAGTTAAAAGAAATGCATTATTTTTTCATGAAACTGAAGGCTTTATTTAGCATAGTTAAAATGATCAGATTAAGCTACTTCTAGGCAATCGAAACAGTGCTTACATGACGATCAGACTCGACGATTTCTATGATTTTATCGACATTTTGCGACAATTGGCCTTCTAGAGTGTGTTGCATCTTTGACATCAAAATTACCTGCTATTAATATATATTTATACCTAAGCATTGGCTCACAAACCTGGTGAACATACCTACCACCCCCTTCTTCTTCTGTTTTAGTAGTGTTCCACTAATTTTCCTGTCGTCTTTCTGCACTTCCCTACCAATTTTCCCAGACTTCCACAACCATTTTGCATTTGTATGAGTGCCAAAAAGTCAATGACATTTTGCACTCATTTTCTAAAATAATAACAACATGTTCAATTTTTTATGACTTCGACATCAATTTATTGTTGTTGTTCTTTTCGTTGTTGTTGCTGTTATTATTGCCAAATTGAATGTATGCCATTGGAGCCACCTGTTTTCAATTGCCACACATTTGTAATTGTTTTGGCGTTTATTTGTGTTAGAAGTGTGTGTGTGTGTGTATGTGCGCGCATTTGTACAAGTGTGCGTTTATGAGCATGTCTTAGCGGTTTGAGCTGCCGTGCCAATTTCCCACTTCATGTGTGTGAGTGTGTTTGTGCCAACAATTATATTGCCATTAAACTTTCAGCATACGAGCCAACGAGGAGCCGAGCTCGTGCCAAGCAGCTATGACAACCATTTCGTAGCATACTTTGCGGCTTTGTGGCTTCATGCGTGCTCTCTCCGGCTCTGTGGCATATTCTTGCGGGCGCACTGCACGTTTTCTCACAATGCTTTGTCATTTATATGAAAACAATGGCAAGTTGAGGCATGCGCGCTGGAACAGTGGCCTCCCAAAGCAAAATAGAGCAAGGCGAGAGAGAGAGAGAGAGAAAGAGAGAGAGAGAACGCTTGCGATAGCAGAAAGTTGTAGAGAGTGGGCACAAGATGTTCTGCTTGTCAAAATAATGACCAAAAGTACATTAAAAGTAATAGAACTCTTGAAGTTGACAGAAGAAAATAGAACTTTTGAAACTGAAGCGGAGAAAAAGAGCTTTTGAAATTTAATTTCATCTATTCTAAACAAAAAGTTGTCCTAAAAAATTTCATGAGCGACTGCTGTAGTGCTGTAGTACTTTTATTTCTATGATATATTTGAGTTTTAGCATTTCCATTCTGGCGACAATCACAAAACTCACCACAGTGACAATAGAGCATTTCATGACAATTGATATCTTTTTCGTGCTCTGAACGAAATTCTCACTTTTTCCTTTTTTCTCCTCTATTTTTTGTTCAGTTTTTGAAAAAGAGCAAGCCTCAAAAGATATTTTGACAGCAAGCAAGTTTTCAACTCGCTCTGGTTAAATGACAAAGCTTTTTGCTTGTCATCATCCGTCGGGAATAGTGCTATCAGAACTTTATGACACCAAAGCGATCACAGTTATGGTGGCAATCGATTGCCATTGCCAGAAAATGGCTGTAAATATATATTTTCAGCTGGTACTTAGCAATATTTTTAAATGAATATAGCAACGAAGTGACAATGACTTAATAAGACCTTCGCAAACCTAGAAGTTTCAAGCAAAAATAATTTCATACAATTTTTTATGATTTCAACAAGTTTAGGGTTGAATTTATTAAAAAAATTTTTAAATCTTGCTTTCATTGCTTTTTTAAGCTTGTTTTAAATATTTGTTATTTGGTTTTGCGTGTAAATTGAATTTTTCGATTTTAATAAGGCCTTCGAAAGCTTCAAAATTTTAAGGAAATATAGGTTCTCAAATTTTAGAGTTGAATTTAATTTAGAACTTTTGAAAACTTGCATTTTTCGTTAGCTCTCTGTGAGATTTGCGACTTCAAGGAACTCTTATAATGTAATTTTAAAATTTCTTTTGCTTTTAAACCGAAGCGAACAGTGCTCAATTTCAATTTCAATTGAGCAGCTCAAACTGAATTTCTACTTAAAAAAGTTGAAAAAAATTATGAATTATGAAATGCCATGTGCTGCTCGCTCCTTATTGTCACGCGCAAAAGCTGCCACCTACTTCCACTGCCTCTTTTGGGCTGGCTGCCAACTCAACTTGTCATACACATGAAAAGCTCGCCAAACGTCAACAAAACCACGTTGTTTTCCGGGTCTGTCTGTGCCTATGCCTGCGCGAAGCTGCAGCCCAAAAGGAAAACCGGCAAACACGCTATCCACGCTTGGCTGCTTAAGCAGCGCTTATTATGCGCCGCTGCTGGCGTCGCTGCCGCTGCCGCAGCCACTGCCACCCCAATTTGCCAGCGGAAGCGAAAGCGAAAGCTCTGCGCAGCCACAACTCGGCACGTCCTCCAAATTAACGAAAATTCTGGGTGAACTTTTGCGGCGCAGCGCCGAGCCATGCCAGCTCAGTTCGTCTTTTCCACTGTTGGCGTGCAGGACGTCAAGTGTTGGCAGCAGCGGCACACGCTTAACATAGACAGCAGCAACAGCAACCAGCAGCGCTGCACTGGCCTAGGAAACAAGTTGGAAAAAAAAATTGTGAAAAAATTTGTGCAAATGAATTTAAAGCGCTTTAGTTTAGAAAATCATATAAAATTCTTAATTAAATCATTAATTGTGAGTGTCGTAAATTATTTTAAAAACTAATGTTGACTGCCTAAAAGTATGCTATATTATATAATTGTAAGCTGCGTGGGCTGAAAGCAAAGTGTTGGCAACAAAGCATACATGCAGGCGCTACACTTTTGCTAGTTGTAGCAATTAAATTGTGTATGATTAAATTTTGAATTAAGATTTATTTTAACAAAAAGGACGCAGAACATCGCAAGCAAGAAAATCAATAAAATCAGTCGTGCTGTTTTTTCGAGCACTCCAACGTGCTTGAAAAGCGAAAATTTTCAGACTGGCTGTTGGTGAAGTATTCCGCTGCTGCCTGTAACGGAGCTACTGTGTCATTGTGCGTGCGCGTGTTGGTGTGAGTGCGAGGATGAGGATGAGGATGCTCTGCGCTAGCCATGCCGATGTGCGCGCGTGTGTCGGTCTATCCCCAATACATACATAAATATATCGATATATGTCTGCAAGGATAACAGAAAAGTGAAGTGAGGGGAAACAAGCAAGCAAAGCAAAGTGAAAAGCAGTAACCCAAAACGAAAATACGGAAAAGTTTCCCATACAGCCGGAAATCAGTTGTGTGTGTGTGTGCGCCCAAATATATGCTATAAAATCAGTCAGTGCAACCGCGACAGCGTGTGTGCGTGTCATAAAAGTAGCTGATATAGCATAATGCTGACCATAAGACACATAATCTCAAATTTACGCATTTCAGCGTAAAGCAGAAGAAAAGATAAATAAATAAATAAAGTGTAGCAGAAGCAGGCAAGTAAGTAGCAGCAAGTGTTGGAGTGGAGCGGCAGCAGCGCCTCAAAGCAGAGCAATAATTTTTGATTTATTGCCAACGTGTCAATAAAATTTGTGGCAAGAAGGTGTGAGAGCTGTTTTATGGCCCACAGCGAAATTTGAGTAAGTTTCATTGCGCCTAAACTTATGCTGAGTTTTTTTTAACAAAAAAAGAAAGAAATTGTTGCAAAAGTGCCATTAATTTTCGAAAGTGATTTATTAACACTAGAACTATATGTACCTATTTATACTAAGCCAATCAAAACGACCGGTTTGACGTTAAATATTCAAAATGTTGAAATTTGAAACATTTTATTACTAATATACAAGATATAATTAATATAATTAATTTCAAAGAAATTTAAATATATTTCATTTACATAAATATTGAGAGTATATTATTTGATGCAGATGGCCTTTTTTCCGCTCGGTAGTTCAAGTATTAATAACAAAATAGTGTATAAAGTGCAGATTTAGCGCAAAGATAATATAAAAACATAGCTTTGCTGCAATTAAAGTAGATAAGTAGCAAAACTTAAAAATGTTGGCAGCCTAAAAGTATGCAAAAAGTATTCATATAAATCTGATGACACAATTTTATATAAAAATTGTAACAAAGAAGTAATTTTATGTGAACATTTTAAGATTGTGCGCAAAAATTGCCTTCAACTTGAATTCGAATTTAACATTGAACTTTATCTTGAAGGAACGTCACATTGTATGCATTTCTTGACATAGGTAGCTATGAAAAATTTTTATCATACAAAATATTACACATTATGAAAAATTCCAATTGTAAGTTTTCGCTACCTAAAAGTATGCTTTATGCTTTATTTGAAAAATTCTTGAAATATTCCTAAGATTAATGTTAAAATATTGCTGCAAGACTTGTGTAGACAGTTCAAAAATCCTTCAATTTCATTTATTTTACACTTTTCACTGTTCATTTAAGCGTAAAAGTTGGCTCAGAAAAATATAATTTTCAGAAAAGCTATTAAATTTGTTTGAAATATGCTTTGGAATTCAAAACTGAAATTTCGAAGCCTTTGTGTGCCTCGTAGTAGGCTTTTAAATATTGCTTTCTAGTTTGATAAAGGCCTTCCTTTTGCACATAGTAATTTTAACTTTATAAAAATGTTGCCTTTCATTGAATTCATACACATTTATTTCTCTTATTGTGTGTAGAAGTTATTTTTCTTGCCTTCTTGATTGATCCGTGCAAATCGTTACTGGATTAAGAACTGATGTAGGGCTCCTCCTCAGGCGTCAGCAGTCTAAAAGTAGCCTTCGAAATTTTTTGAGAACTTTTTGAATTTTACTTCAGTGTTTCTTTAGTTCTGGGAACTGTTTCACTAGAATGCCGAAAGATATTCTAAGAATATGATGCTTACCTAAAAATATGCTACACTATCTGCGTATAAAACTTATTTTTTCTCTTTCCAACGATTTATTTTTGGCAATTGAGCCTTCGACTTCATATAGCGAATTGTAACGTTTATGTAACATTTTAGTTACACTGGGCAAAAAAAGTATTCGACATGTAATGAATTTTTCGAATATTCTGTAAAATATCCAAAACTAAATGCAAGCACAAATCAATGTTTGATGATTTGTGATAAAGAGTAGTTCAGCTTTTATTGACAAAGTTTTTGGAATTACAAAAACAAAGGAAACAAGTAAGGAAGTATCAGTCGGGTTTCACCGACAGAGTAATACCCTACACCATGTTCCCAAGTGGGGTGATAATTCACTGAAATTGTGGGTACATTTGATTTGCAACCTACATAGTGGGCGGACCACGCCCATTTTTGGCAGACTACAAGATATACCTAATAGGACTATACATGCCAAATATTGATCCTCTGGCGAGTGTACAACAGATGTTATCGGCATATTTATTTTACTGCCCCCATGGTGGGCGGACCACGCCCATTTCTGGAGAATTAAAAGATATTCCTACCAGGAACGAGGTAACCAAATCTGGACTCTCTGGTGTATATATTATGGAAGTTAAGAAGATTTTTTGTTTATCGCCTATATAGTGGGCGGACCACGCCCATTTTCTTGTATGGCATCTAAGACCTATATATCAACTTGGGAACCGAATTTCATTCATTTATATTCGTAACTAGTCAATTGGTAACCATTTTACCGAAAAAATTTTTCCGGCTATATAGTGGGCGGATCACGCCCATTTTTTCCTGAGATATAGAAGACCTACCTCTTAACTTGAATACCAAGTATTAATCTTTTCCATGAGTAATTACACAAATTATAGCCATTTTACCGAAAAAAATCCGAGGTAGTGGGACTTACAGACCCGTTGTGGGCGTGTCCTTTGGGTAATTTGAATAATTTTAACACTTTACCTAACCCGAGGTTCACTGTAACTGTATACCAAATTTGGTCCAAATCGAACAACTCCTTCTTTCTTTTTTTTGCATACACGCAGACGGACAGACGGACAGACGGACAGACAGACGGACAACCGGAAATGAAAAGAGAAAGTGTTTCTGATCATTTCTATATACTTATGTCTATACCTAGGAAGGCTCCTTTAATGCGTTACAATTTTGGCACAAAGTTATTATACCCTATTACCATAGGTGTAGGGTATAAAAAGTTAAGGACATTTACGCGAATATAGGCAAATAAGGTAGCAAAAAAAGTATTCGACATTGATAAGTTTTTTAAATTTCGGGGTGCAAAAGTCAAAAGTATCGTTAGTTGTGGCTGCGTATTTGAAGCTAGGAGTGGTTGTTAATGCATATATCGCAGTTTAATATTGGTTGAGCGTCAAATGGGTCGCAAACGGGACGAGTTGTCAACGGAATTAAAAAATTTAATAATTGATCATTTTAAACACGGTCTGTCTGAAAATTATATTTCGACAAAAGTAAATCGACCGATAACCTCTGTTCACTATGTAATAAAATAGTTTAAAGAATCAAATTCAGTCGAAAACAGCCCCAGATCTGGTCAACCAACAAAATTTTGCAAGGCTGCAGAGCGATGGCTGGTACGGGACGTTAAAAAGGAACCCAAAACCAATGCTCCTAAACTAGCAAAAACTACTAAGGAGTGTTTAAGCATAGAAGTTGCACCCCAAACCATTAGAAATTTCCTACTTTTAAACGGACGCTTGGCATAAACACCATACATATAAAAAAAAATTTAATGCAAAGGCTACGATTTGCTCGAAAGTATGTTAGTAAGCCAAAAAAGGTTTTGGTTCGACGTTATTTTTGCTGATGAGACTAAATATAATCTCTTTGGGCGTGATGGCAGAGTAATTGTGTACAGGAAGCAAAATGCTGAGCTAGAATAACGAAATATGGTTTCCACTGTAAAGCATGAGGGTGGTGGTTTGATGGTATGGGGGTGTATGGGTGCCTCAGGAGTTGGAAATATAGTTCCAACCAATGGGACTATGGACCACCTATACTTCATCAAAATTTTGAAGGAAAATTTGCTTTCCAGTGCAGTCAAATTAGTCGAACACGTTTCAGTTTTGCCAGGATAACGATCCTTAACATTCGGCACTCAACAATAGACTATGTGTGCTTTATAGTTTCCCAAATGTAATAAAAACACCTCCCCAAAGTCTAGATCTTAACTCGATAGAGGTTTTATGGGGCTTTTTGGAGAACAAATTTAAGAGAGCGCCATTTTACTAATAAAAAACTGATATAAGAGGTCCTAAAGGAAGGGTGGTTGAAAATCGACCCAGGAACAACGAAAAATTTTGTGAAATCTATGCCAAGGCGTTTACGGAAAGTTATTCATCGGAGAGGAAGAGCAATGACACATTAATCATTTTTTAAATTAAATTGTTTTACTATAATTTTATGTTGTCGAATACTTTTTTTGCTACCTTATTTGCCTATATTCGCGTAAATGCCCTTAACTTTTTTTCCTTTGTGTTTGTAATTCCAAAAACTTTGTCAATAAAAGCTCAACTACTCTTAATCACAAATCATCAAACATTGATTTGTGCTGCATGTAGTTTTGGATATTTTACAGAATATTCGAAAAATTCAATGCATGTCGAATACTTTTTTTACCCAGTGTATACGTTTAAAAAGCAGCCTCTACTGTAATTTTTCCAATGCCCTGTGCCTAAGTTATAACTTATTATATTCTAAACATTGGTTAGGTCAAGCATTTACATTTGAGTTATAAGAATAAAGTATATGATTTGGCGTAGGCATACAATTAAATAGCAGCAAAGAGAATGCGTTGTTCGAACCTTTCAAACATATTCTTAGCCGCCTACAAACAGGCTACAATCATCAAAATAGTTAAGCGTGAAGTAAATTGTATTGCTTTAGCCCATTATTAACTAAATAATTACTGTTTACTTAGTTGTTATTGCATGTATGAATATTTATGACAATTTTGGAATTATGAATTTGTAAAATTGTGTTTTGCCTAAAAGTATGCTATGTATAAAACATCTAATTAAAGTACAATTCAAATTCGGGATTGAGAAAAGAGTTTGACTCTTTATGACAGGTAAACTTTACATTCAGGTAGTTTGAGTTTATTTTTAAATAATTAATCAAGTAATTCTCTTGTGGGAACACAATTTTAAATGACTAATGAATGAAAGAAATAAATATCTCGAATAAAAATCGTTTGCCTCATAATTGAGTTAATTATGTGCTCGAAGTCCACTAATCAAACAGTTGCTGCAGGCAATTAAAAAGCGATTAAATTAGTTAAAATCAATAAATAAACTAATTGCTTTGTGAAATATTTATGGCCTTTTTGGTGTGCCTTAAAGGATGCTACATTATTTTGATATCTGTGAGTGCAACCCAAATCCTGGCATATCTGAAAGTGTAGCATAGAGCTGACATTTAATTGGAATTAATTCATCAAATTATTGCTGGTGTTAATAAAGCGTATGGAAATATTTATGAAATTTTATGGGTGTACTAAATTAGGCTATGTATATACATACATACATACATACATACATACATTCATATATAAGACTAATTAAGGCACTATATTGAATTGAAAGTTTGTGTTCAATTAAAAATTTAGTCTGCAAATATTGATTAAATTTCGTCTACCACAACAGTCTATTTGATTTTCTTTCATGCTCTCTTTTCTAGTGCCTAAAAGTATGCAAATTCTTTTTCTCAAGAGTCAGTAAATTCTAAAAAATGTTTCTAGGATAATTGCTTCCGCCTTAGTGTTATCCTATAATCGGTGCCATAGATTTTAACGCCTAAAAGTATGCACATTTTTGTCTTCTAACTCGTCTTAACACATAAATCGATTGAGTCCTTTCTTTTTGGGGCCTAAAAGCATGCCACTTTTTCTGCTTTGAAAGCTTCCAACTGTAAAACCACTCACAATATTTTCCCATTTTCGAGTGCACTTAACATTTGCCATTTTGCACAGGTTTTTTACACTTAAATCCTTGGCGACTTGTAAACATTTCCGAACATTTGTGACTTGCAATTTTAACAAATTTTCACGTTTACACAGCAATGAAATCGACAATATATGAAACTCCCGGGGAATATAATTCAGCAGAGAAATTGCCAAAAAGAAAACAGAATACGCTGCTGTTGAAAGGCATTTTCCGCGACGACAGACGAGCAAGCCAGCTGAGGGGGGTTGGAAAGTGTGGGGCGACACAGGTACTTTTCATTTGCGCCCATTTTGTTGTGCTCTGCCACTTTTGGCACGGCACTCAACTCAGCTGGCTTGCTGAGGAGCAGCACATGACACTTACACGCCGCTCAGTGCCTCGCTGCCAGCGTTTATTTACGGCCCGTGTGCGGCAGTTTCCGTTTCCGGCTTGTGCTCTTATTTTTAGGCCGTTTTCGTTTGTATGCGCTGTGCCTTTGCGGCCTGCTGCGGGCTGCCTGCCGTTCAGTCTGTGGTGGAGCGGAAATGATGGTGTGTCTGTGTGTGTGACTTGCTGGGAACAGGCCTATAAAAGTGGGCTTGGTGCTCACATGTTCTCGTTCTGTCTCGTTCTTGGCATTTTTGCCGCCTGTCAAGGCATTTCCTAACCTCTTTTTTCTGCTTCCCATGTCCTTGTGGTATTTTGCCGCTTGCCATCAATTAATTTGCATTATTTCAATTAAAATTTCACAAAAACAAAAGGCTGTGTCGGCGGTGTCATTAAGGCTGCAAAAAAAATCGTTGAAAAATTAAGTTTCGTTTTTGCCGGTTGGCGTGGAATTCTGTCAGCAGCTTCAAAAATTATTGCCAACTTTTTTAAGTGACATTAAAAAAATGCTTTGCTTTGTCTTTTGGGCAAGTTTTAGCGAAAGCAATTTCAATTTTTTCAAATTGTTAATATGCCAGAAGCTTCAGCTTGAGATTGCTCGAACTCTTATATCATACTTTCTATGATCCTTACTTAATCCCTTCAAAAGTAATTGACAGTAGAACAAAAGTGTTGTTTTACATTTTCTAGAGAAAAACATGGCTTAAGTAAAAAATATAAATGCAATTAAAGAAATATAGAAATAAATAAAGAAATTGGCCCAATTATGAATGGAAGCTCCCTGGGAATGAAGGGAATACCTGTGCATGGAAGCTCCCTGGGAATGAAGGGAATACCTGCGCATGGGACCTTTTCGGGAACTCCATAAAAAGCAGCAAAATAAAATCGCTTTTCAAAGTCGAACAAAGTTAAAAAAGAGAAATCGTTGAGGTCGATAAGAAATATCGCCATGCGTAAATTTAGTCTTTTATTAATTCCAAATTTTTATCGATTTCAAAGTTTAAAAAGAGAGAAATAATGCAATGCAACCACAACAGATTTAAACTCTGAGCACATATTACAACATTCAATATGTAACTTTTATTCTCTATACTCGAAACTACTGTGTTTTTGTGTCAAAGAATCAGAATTACGAAATTTAGATTTTTTTTAAATTTTGATAATTTTTAATGGATTCAAAGTTTCCGAAAAATACAAAAATCTTTCCATAGTCTCATAGAGAAAGAGTTCCATCTTCGTCTGTTTTACTTGTACTATGATAAGATTTCTTTTTTTCAACTTGCCTTTTTTCGGAGTTTCAAAAAATCATAGTTTGAACTTTTTTTTAATAAGAATTCTGCATTAACTAAACTTTTTCGGTATTCAAAGCCTTTATATAAAGAATTTTCCCTTTTACCATATACGATCGTTCTCAATGAGAAGTTCTCATATTTTCTATAGTTCTCTACCCTTCTCTTCTCTTCAGCAGAGAATGATCTAGTATCTATCGTCTATCGTCTTATCTTTCTTTGGCAATCCTGTCATTATGCCTGTCTAGACACTTCATTCTCTTCTATTGTTGTTGCGACTATCACTGCTCTATGATATCATAAATCCTTTGGCTGCGTGTGATAAGAAAATTTGAATAACATTTTTTGTTATTGTATTCTGAGACATGAATTTTGTACGCGCCTTCTACGATTTTTGCAGCTACGTCCATTTTTCGCAGCAAGGCATGGCACTTTTATAGACTTTCTGCAAAACACTTTCCATTTTAGTGCTGCCATTAAATAGTGAAATGGCAGACAGAAAGATATAAATGTACATATATACATATGTATATGCGATGATACATATTAAAATGTTTGTGAATACACAAGCAACATTAGTATATCGACTTGCTTTTGTCTGTGAGTGTGTGCACACGGCATTATAATCAGATGTACCGGCTCTTCTAGCATTTAATGGGCTGCCATTCATAATGACAGACACGGAATATTACGGCGCATTACGGCCACATGCACAAATAAGCAGCCAGATATGCGCAGATACTAAATGTATCTAATGTATTAAAGCTGATTTTATTTCCACCCTTAATACTCGAGTTTTGATTTCATTAATTTTTATTCTACTTAACTTTCTCTACATTTCTCTCAGCTTGTTAAGCGCTGCTCCTTTATATGGCTGGCTGCCTTACTGTTGATGTTCCTCCCTCTGATGCGCACACGCCATTTTGTTAGGCCCATGTGACGGCATGTCCTTTGGGTATTTTTACTTTAAAGAGCGACCAAAATTATGCGTTGTTTGCGTTCAGTTTTGAGTACTCTTAATTTAATAATTAATTAATTTACCCTCACACATACATACGAGTAATAGCATACATGTTAGCTCGTAGCTAGCGGCTGTGTGTACGTGCACAATTAATTACATGTGCATGTGTGTGTGTGTGTGTGTGCCGCGTATACACATTAATTCAATTTAATTTTTAAAGATACTTAGCTTTTTTGTTATTAAAATATACGCATAAATTGTTGCCATAATTTAAAATGCCAATTAGTTGAAATTGATTATTCATACATTTTGCAAAGTATCAAAAAAATTGCGTGAGGAAAATGGTATACCATAATAAATTTTCATATCATACCGCCGAGCTGCATTTTCGTATTAACTTTTATTTCTTGCCAATGTCGAAAATTTGCCGCTTTACAAAAACATCAGCAAGATTTCAGTAAAAGGAAATTTACAATTGACAAATGATGGTAAATATTTGGTTTTATTGATGGTTTTGGTTGGAAAATTAACACAATGAGCCTTTCTTGAGACGACCACTTAACCTAACTTGTTGGAAAATAGAAACATTGCTCTTTTAATTAGGTCACTCCTAGTTTTTTGAACACATCTGTAGGTGTAGGATATAAAAAGTATTATTTTATGGTTCCGTTCCCCTAAAAGTACAACGTGCCCCATGATTCGCTCAATCGTCTAGGTTTCTCAAGCTAACATTTCGATTAAATCGGTATTACTAGAACTTCGATCATATAATACGGCTCTTTTCGAAATATTTTATTTTAATGGTGCTAAACGTCAAAGCCCCATAAAAAAATTGCTATTGAATGCTATAAAAATGCTATGAGTTCTAAATATGTGTTTTCATAATTTTTGTAGGTGATTTGGTTTTAAAGTTAAACGACGGGAGTTCAATTCATAACCTCAACACATTTATTACATCACGAAATTATCTTTTTAATACTCTGTAAAAAATAATTTTCCTGCTCGTAGCTCAAAAATGATATTGGAATATTTGGATGGATTTTCTACCACTTAATGTCTTCAAGAATTTTTTAGTACTGGTACGATATCCTGATTACGCGACTCGCAATTGACTCCATTTATTTATATAAATTTTATTTTACATAGATTGTATACGAGTAGAAAATCTGAATTCGAGAAAACAGCGAAATCAAAGTACCCAAAAAAAGAAGGGTGGCAAATTTGCAGCACTCATGAAATAAATATAAAATTTTGACATATTCACAGGTAGACAAGTGCATTCTACACACACACACTTTTAAAAGCAAATATCTTATTCAACAGTCTGCCTTACAGCATAATCCCATGAACAATTTGCCCCCTTCGGCTCTGCCGCTCCGCTGAAATTCCCTGCTGAAGTGGGGCGCACATTATTCAACTATAAAATGTGGCAAAGTGTGTCGCTGTGTGCTGGTGTGAGTGTGCGACTGCACACGTACTTGGCTGTTGCATGCACACAGAAACGAGTGCATTGCGAAAACGTGTCAGTTGAGTGTGAGTGTGTCTGTGTGCTCAACATATGTGCCACTGTTTCCCAGGGAAATTGCATTAAAAATGCAACAACTCGTTGCAGGGATTTACGGCTAGTCATCTCCGTTCGCACGCGCCTCAGAGGCAAGTTCCATTTCATACGCTTCGCCAATTGTCGTGGCGTATGAGGTTTGTGTGAGAATTGTTGCTCCTAAAGGAAATGTCCTAGATAAAAACAGTTATATGCAGAAGTTGTTTTTATAGCTGAATCTGCGGCTGAAGGCATTTTTGTCCACCCCCCTCTGCAGATACGTTCGTCTGACAGCCTGTGCAAAAGCAGAACTTCGTTTGAAAACATTGTCACCTACATTTTATGCCATTGCTTTTTTTTCAAATTACGCAATCTGAAAAATTTTTTGCCAGTAAGTTTTGGAATGATTGTCAAAAAATTACCCTTTTGCTAATTTCTTCGCTTGACCTTTTTTGCATTTAAAAATAGCAAGCGTATTGGGACTACGAAAATTTACACTTTTATGTAAATTTGATCTAAACGAATTAACTTTCGTCTCATCGGTTCAAAGAATATTACGCTATTTACTTTCGGGCCAGCTCAGATGATGTTTCTGAACGAAGTTCAACCTTTTCTCAAGCTTCTTCTTTGACAAACACGTTACTCTTTTTGCATTCTTCGCTCTCAAGTTTTCACTAAGGAGCATTCTACGTATTGTAGAAGTGTTCACATCAAGATTAAACTGCATTTTGACAGCATTGGATGAAGCAAAGGTTTTCTCTTTCACGTTGCGAACAATACTTCCCTTTGAGATATAAGTAATTTTTGACTTTCTTCCGAGGGTTTCTGTTATAGTAATCCAATTTATGGCATTTTTTGACATACTAGTCTTAGAGCATCCGAGAAGTTCTGCAATTTTTAGATGGGAACACTCTTTGCTTTGAAGTTCTTTTATTAATTTTTGCTTTTCAAAGTTGCAATGTTGTGCTCGGTTCATTTTGACGCATCAAGACTAATTGAATGAAGACAATTTATATTTTTTCTAACAAAAACACATAAAAATGGCTTATAGTTTAAAAAAAAGTAAGTTCAAGTCAAAAATTTTGCTCATAAGGACAACTTTGATGACTGTCTTTATTATGCATTTGGAGCAGCCCAAACCAGAAGCTCAAAACAAACAGCTAAAAAAGCAACAACAACGCCGAATATTGACGGATAACGGTACTTTATTCACCATAGTATCACAGTTCCAAATCTCATTAAATAGATTTTTTATGGCAAGCAGTAATCTTAATTTGAAAAATTATGACAAGGGTGTCCCTATTATTTCGCAAATGTCTGTATAGCAGTCTTTTAATGCATCCATATTCCAAAATGCCAATAATTCCACATCTCTGATGGCTCTCGCTTCCTCATTTAATAGTCCTTGTATGAAACTTAATCTTTACGTGCATATTTTTCTATTCATTTTATATTTACTGCTGCTACAATTTTTCCCCATTAATTTTCAGTTTTATTATTTTTCTAAATATAATGCTCAATATTGCTATGCTTTAGTTGAAGTTACAATCGCACACATAAATATGCATAAGCATGCATGTGTAAGTGCATATGGGCGAGCATGCATAGCTTCTTAAGTCGCGCCAAGCCGTCAATATACAATATTTTTGTGTAGAAATAAAGCTGCTTTCAGCTCAGCACATGTATACATACATGCATATATATATGCATATGCATGTGTTGCATAATTCAAATCGGAAATGGGGTTGGCATTTCGAATATTAAATATATGTATTACACATGCATGCTCACATTCATGCATACACATACACATATGCATACATAATGGAAAAACAGAATTGCGTGGCTTTGGAAGTTTCGTGGTGAATGCAATTTATATGCAAGTAATCCCTGAAATGTAAAAAAAAATCGATTTATGTTGAAAGAAGGTATGGAATCAAGATTTAAAATAAAGAGCCTGAGTCTGATAACATTTTACATTTGCTGAATTCTATATTATCGATTGTTAGTATTATTAGTAAATGCATAGAATATTCATATTAGCATCGAAAAATTTCAAAAATATAAATCGAAGTCGTTAATTTTTGAAATTCTCCAAATCATTTGGAGATCTTATGCTAAAGTCAATCAATCAATCTATCATTCAATCAATCATTAAACTAGAACACATAGAATTGATTTCATTGACATCATTCGGTGTATGTATCATTTTATAAAATGTATGAATGTGGAGCGTTCCGTTCTTTTTGAACGAGAAGCGTCGGCTTTTACTTAGCCATGAATTCGAGAATTCCATACATCCATTAATTAAAACGCTACAATTCAGCTATGTAGGTTCATAAAATATTATTGCGAGGTAAAATGATATCGTTCGCATCACGTCCATACTGGTTGGTTGAATGATTGATGTCGATTCCGTTTATCGTTCGTTTTTTCGAATTCTCCGCGCGTCGCTTTTGTTTCGTCCGTCCAGTCCGTCCATCCGTTACCATGGTTTAACCATCGGGGTTGTACTCTCTAGTAAATCTGTCCGCTGCTACTAGTCTTCCGTAATTGTATCTTGATTTGCTACTCCCACATGAATATGATAATTTCGATAGCATTGCTTCTTTGTTCAGTCAGACGTATTAACTTTCGTCAAAAGAAGTTACCAGAGTCAATTATATTTTAATAATATCGAATAATATTGAAAACCATAGATTAGCATCGACTTTTATAGAATAATATATGTATACCGACGTCGACTGAAAATGTCAAAGAGCATCGAACAACATCGTATTAATTGAACTGTAAAGCGTGTAAAAACATCGAAAATCAACTCATTATTTATTTCTCTATAAAATTGATATCGAAAATTGAATTAACAGCATTAAAATAATATTGAATGAATAAAGAACTTTTTAAATTTTGTTAAACTATTTTTGGTTTCAAATCTTTTATATATCTGTGGTCACAAGTCCTAACATCCTAAGTCTGTTTTTCAAGTTCTTCAGGAGAGTCGTTTAAAGTTTAAAATTCTCACTTCAGTATATGTAAAAGCTTTAAGATGTTTGATCGATAATTGCCTTCATAAACAAGATACAAACATGAAAATATGACAGCATATTGATTAAGGCATGCTTAACATGATGGAATTTCATCTAACTCGACTTAGACGGTTATGGTTTGTGACTACAGATATTTGCATTATTCAAAGTGGGTATGATGAAAAAGTATGTATCTATTACTTTTGTATCATCTGAAAATATCAATTCAAACTCGTATACGCTGCCCATTTTGTGTGTGTGTGCATCTTTTTGCCTGCATTAAGCCATACAAAATTGATTTAAAATGCAAATGCTTGCCGTAGAGTGCATTACTGCTGGCTTGTGCTTTTGTCAGAACCAGGTTTTCCTCTATAAGGCTCAAAGCAGACAATTACTGGCGTATAGTCGTAGATGAAAGAAAACTTTGAGGGGAAAAATAGTAAAAATGCAAGCAGAATAAAATTTTCCAATATTCTATAGTGAAAGCAGTGCTTAAATGCGGCATGAACATTTCAAGTAGAAAGAGGGGCAGGGAGAGAGTCAGAGAAGAAGGTAACAGTGGAATCCATTTCAAAACGTTGAGTTGAGTTTCTATATGTAAAACCAAATCTCTCTTCAAATAAGCGCTTTTAAATGGCAAACAAAATGGAGCACAGGGAAATAATATAAAAGTGCCACAAACTAAGGGCGAAGAGCAGGTAACAGTGGAAGAGGTTAAAGAGGGATGGATGAAGGCAACCAAAGTGGGCACAAAGCAGAGGCAAAAGCGCAGTCGAGTCAGCCTGTCCTCCAGTGCGTCAGTGGAGAATAGGAAATAGAAATGTAATCTGCTGGGAAATGAACGTTATTATTATGGGTGCGCACACACACACACACACACGCATACACTCAAACAAAGAATTATGTGCATATAGAGTGGCTTTTATGTTAGTTGGCAGTGCTACATACAGTAGCTGTTGTATTGAGTAGGCAGGGAAGGGGGTTGAAATTTCCACACTTAGAAAAGTTTAGCATACAAATATTTTTTTTTGAAAAAATCACAGCTTAAGAGCAATTAAAGGAAAAGCTAATTTTATAGAAAATATTATAAACACTTGATAACTTTTTAAATAAATCATAGCTGAAAATAATGTTTAGCTACATCAAAAGGTTTCATACCTATAATAAATAATAAATAAATACTTTAAGAAAATTTTTAAATTAGATTCGAGAGCACATAGTCTTTCCAAACAAATCTTGGCTGAAATAGAGAATAATTTTAGTTATATTTTGGTTCGAAATCTAAAATTTGAATTTGGTATAAAACTGAGTATTATTATATGGAGAATATAACTATGCTTTTGGCTGAAAAAACGCCAGTAGAGGTTCATTTGCATAAATATACATATGTATGTATGTAAATATATACATTCACATATGTGCATGTGAGAGTACTATTGCTATGAAGACCGATAGAAAGGTATAGTAAAATAGTATTAAATATACATGCAGTGGCATAAAATGGATAGACAGGTCGACTGTGAGGCGAAAAGACGAAGCTAGATAGACAGACAGACAGACAGACAGACAGACAGACAGACAGACAGACAGACAGACAGACAGACAGACAGACAGACAAAGAGGCGAACAGAAGAACGAAAAAAAGTGCAATAGACACAAGAACACTTTACAGTGGCTATGAAAAGGTTGCTTGTTTGCAACAACAACCACAACACAAACAGCATTGGCTGCCATTTTATTGAAATGACATGCAGGGGAAAACCATAAAGGAAATTGCATGTAGAAAAGAACGTAATGAAAGACAATCAAATGAAATTGAACGAAATAAAAGCATTTCATATACATTGTCAATTGTGGGAACGCTTATTGCCATTTTAACTTGTAGCAAATTGGACAGATTTTCAATTTGCATTTGACATGAAAATCAGGACACGTTTTATTGCACACACATAATAGTGAAAATATAGACACTCCGATTCACAGCTCTGCCATAACTCACACCATTTGCATTTACAAGCATGTCTTCTTCTCTCGGCCATAAATCAACCGACATAACTTTTTGCAGGCAAACTGTACAGAGTTTAAGTTGTGAGTCTGACAGATGTGGTCTATACACACACACAGATGCATGCACATGTATCTGTTGCAAAGTTTTGGCTGCATTTTCTGCTCAACTTCGTGCATAAAAGCCAACAGTAAACAAACAACTTTTTGCACTTCTAAAGACATTTTCAATTAAATTTCAAATCTATTTTCAATACACTAAATGCATTTTAAATGCTGTTCATTAACATTTTCAATTAACATGTCGATATATAATGCAAATTTTGGCAATTTAATGCAAGCATTTCGGCATATCTTCAGTATGCTGTTGTCGTTGTGCGGAGCGTATGTGTGTTCGGCATTTGCAAAGAGCGTACAGTTTGGAGCAAAATTTTTGTCATGTAGAAAAATAGAAGAAATGTAAATTTCGAAAGAGGTCATATAATGCACATAAAATATATATTTGATTTAGTATATATTATGCAAAAAATTAGAAAACATCTTGTAAACTGATCGATCAAATATTTTCTTTGTACTGAGCTCAAAAATATTTCATTGCTCTTTTATTTAAAATGCCAAAAACTTAAAAAAAAAAAAATGACTGTCTTACCAGCATTCTGCTGTTAGTTTGTAAAAAATTTTATAGTGCTTTGCTGATAAGCTTTAATTGCATAAACGATTTTCTTAAAAATTCTAGTAAACAGGCGCAGAATTTTAAATCGATCGTTATTTGATTTTTAACGAGACTTGCTTTACCTCTATCAAGTATCTTATATTATTTCAAGTGATTCGTTATCAAAAAGTAACCAAAACGTTCATGCATCTGCCAGACTCACACATGTGCATGCTGTATGTGTATGTGTGTGTGCAAACAGCCACACTAGAAGCAGCTCTTCAACATGCATAATTATGCGGCAAGGCATTTAAGCACTTGAGGAAGCAGGGGAGGGAAGTGAGTGGGGCTTTGCTGGCTGCGGTTGCAAGAGAGGCACACTCAAAGCCTTTGAGTTGCGAACCCGGAAAAAACTACCGCTACGCCGCTGAAAGCAGAAAAGAGGCACGAAAGCGAATTTGACACAGAAATTAGAAATACTTAATAACACGCTAACCTAACGGCACACACACACACACACTCAACACACCCGGCACCTCCTTCACCGCTTGGCGCTCTCTTCAAAGCTCATTGCTGTTTTTCTATGAGAGCGCATATTAAATGCAGGCGGCGAGCAGACATTAAGCTGCAGTGTTGCGGAGCAGCAGAGGGGAGGATGGGCGGAAATGCGCTGGGGAGCGGAGCATAAGTGCAGCTGTTGGCTTTGAGGGTGTGGCACTGAGCTAAATTGCAAATTTCATGAAATGCCATTTGGAGTTTTGAAACCATTTTCTTGTAAAAGCATGCAGCCGCTTTGAATGGCAGCCAAATGTAAGCGAACAAGCTGGAAACATGCACAAACACATGCACGCATAATTTGCATATAACTGTATGTGTGTGTGTGTATCTGTGTGGCTGTGAAATTGTAACGGAAATGAAAATGTTAGAGTGAAAATTTGCCTAGCGTAGCTTGCATTTTTGCCACCATTTGCCTGCATTTTTCCGCTTGCCGAGGCATGAGCGCGTGCACTAAGTGAGGCGGTGGGGGGAGTGGAGCAGGTTTGAAGGGAGCCAGGCAAATGCACGCAGCAACAGACACAGGCCAACTCTCAGAGCAATAGTTTTACATTGCTGAAGGCATAGAGCAGTGCTAGTAGTGCAAAGGGGGCAGTGTAAAGCAAAAGGGTGGCAGAAGTGAAAGAAGTATAATTTTTTTAATTCGATTTTGATTTATAAAATTTTATTTTCCAAAAGAAATTTCGAATTTCGAAATTTGGTAATATCAACAGAGCGAAATGATACAACTTTTTAATACAATGCTTTTGAAAAAAGTGAGAAAACAGAAATTTAGAAAAGATTTAAAATTCTTTTCCAAATGTCTGTGAAGCATTGCTACCTAAAGTTGATATGTACATATGTATATACAAACATTTTATCGAATCATTTTTAAGAAATTCATAGCATAACTTTTCGGCTATGTAGTAATATTTTAAGAAATACAGTTTGTTGATAATAAAAATTTTTAACTTCATACTTAATTCAATGAAGTGAAAAACTGGGTATGTTTCCATTGTTACTATTGTTATTGCTGCCGAGTAATGGAAAAAGAAAGCTTATCTTTGTATGCGAAAAATTTAGGTTGATTATAATTTGGTTACAATTAGGTAACAATTTGTTATAAATTAGTTGCAATTTGGTTACAATTTAGTAACTTAGTTGCAATTCGGTTACAATTTGGTAGTAATTTGTTATAAACTAGTTACTGGTTGGTTACAATTTAATTTTAAAAAAGCAAGTTCATATACGACTTGGGGTAAAACTATGTCTATGCTTTAGCACGAATTCATAAGAAAATGATCATTTAAATGCCAAAAAAATTTTAAATATATTTCCCAAAAATTCGAAAGTATTGTGAACTGATATCAAATCAAGCAATTCAACCTTTTAATTTGATTTTTTACTTATTTTAAAAGCTCAAGATTGAATTGCCAAAATTTGGTTGAACAATGTCAAAAATAAAAGCCAACTTTTGTTATATATAGTCTTATTAGCTAGTGCCTTGTTCTTGACTTGCCAGCTGTGAACTTGACTAAATTTAAGCAGTAATTTAGCACAAAGGCTTTGCATGTAATCTGCTTAAAATTATCCCTCCTGTTGCACCACATGCATTCCATTTATTGACAACATTTATGGCCATTGCTGACACTTCCGTGTTGCACATAACACATTGCCACCTTTTGTCAATTCTGTGCAAAATTGTCTTAAATGTTTGTGGCTTATTGTTGTTGTTGGCTAACTAACACTGCAACTGACAGGCAGATTTAAGTGCTTTTTGTTAGTGGTCAGAACCATTTGAGCAATTATGAGCACTCCCACATCGATTTATGGATTTTGTTGCCAGACTGAGCTGAGCTGAAATCGATATTATGCAAGTTATGGCAGAAGAGAGACGATACAGAGAAATGACAATGCATTTTTTTAAGTAAACGAAGGCAAGAAATGCTCATATGCAATGCCGCTTTGTAATATTATGCCAACGAAATTCCAAAATTTATGGCAGAATAAGTACAAATATACTTTTATCATAATTCAAAAATTTATAAGTTAAGTCTAGCCATGATTGGTTGGTTTATTTGGGTAGTCAGTCTGACTATAAATTAGCATTGAGTGCCGCTTTGTTACCACGCCTCGATCAACCTACAGCCATTTGACGGTATTCAGACATTTTATAACATTTATGACTTCTATACTTTGTATGTCGTTGATGTTCGCTAGAAAAGCTTTTTCTGGTGTCTTGAGCCCTCCTCTTGTTAGGACAGGACATTTACGCAGGAAGTGATCTATCGTTTCCTCTTCATTCGAGTGTTCGCAACTACGAACGGCCCGATAGAAGAGAATGGCGAGTTTTACAGCATGTTTACTTACCGCCCAGTGCCCTGCGCAAACGGGAATGAGCCTGTTTACAATCTTCTAGTTCATTCTGAGAAGGGTACGTGTTTTTCTCACATCAAACGTGCACCAGATATTCTTGGTGGTCCTGCAATCTCTCCATTTTCATTTTGCTTTGGAGAGGTAGTTTTCTGTTACTCTGCCTTTGATCTCCCTTATCGAAGCACCAATGTCTGCTTGAATCGCCGAGCGAAGAGCCTTGCCTCGCCAGTTCATCAGCAGTTTCATTTCCTAGTGTGTATATTTCTGTGACCTGTTACTCATGCCTGAGTTATTATAAATCTGCTAGTCAGGATTGACAGTTCCATTCTACATTGCTCCAACAGTTCCGGCCGAAGAGGCTGTATACCAGAGCCTGACAATAGGAGAACTCAAAGCCTCTTGTATTGCTAGTCTAGCCATAATCCAAAATAACCAAAACAATAAATGAGCAACACTTTATTTTGAAGAGTGTCCCGAAAGTTGAAATCAAATGCTTGACATATTCCATAATCTAATATTTTCTTTCAGAAGTGTTTCAGCATATTAAACAGACTCGTTCAACTATTTTTCTCTAATTCAAACAAATAGATATATTTGTATTCCACCGTGCCGGAAATTAAATAATATGAGCAAAATTAGTAAGGCACTTAGTGGCATGCAACACACACAAACAACAAAGTTTATACGACAACTTAGTGCATACATTTTACAAATATGCTAACTCTGCTGGCAATGCATGCCTTTGTATGTATGTATGTATGTATGTAGTTGTTAACATGTTGGCGTGCCTGTGTCTGTGTGTGCTTCAAATAATTTGTCAACTTCTTGAAGTAACGCAGGAAAAAAATACATTGATTACTTCATAGTGTTGCATGACATGAGAGGCAGGCTTATTTATTAGCAACAATACACATACAACCTTACATAAACATGCACAAGCAGTCACACGCAAATGCCTTGTGCCACTCGAAAATTCGTAAAAGGCGTGCCGCTGTGTTTCACCGTTCGAGCGCAGGAAGCACTCCTTCGGCTTTTCCATTACGGCCTGCTTAGGCCTAAGTAAATGAGGAAATTGAGTCTTTCATGGCGTGGCATTATTAATATTTAATTGTTGGAAAATGCTCGACAACTGCTGCGCAAATGAAGGCATCAATTAATTAATTGAAAATTGTTATATTTAATGTTGCGTATACGCTGTGGTGTACACGAAATAACACGACTGAATGTTTACAATTTGTCTGAAAATAATTATAGAGCAGCTAAAATTTTGATGAACAATATTTACAATAGTAAAATATGAGTTAAATTAGCTCGCGTATACTGGCTCTCAAAATATTTGTTAAATTTCGATAAATTTTCCTCAAAGTACTTATTTGTTCAGAAAATTTCTGAAATTCGGTGCTTGAACAACTTGAAATTATCTAGTTGCTCATTCTTAGCACTGAAAGTTAGAAAGGATAGTGAAGAAATATATCAACATAATATTATTAATATCATTAGATTGCTGCTTCTAAATATTTGAGGAAAATGTTACAAAAGTCCTATTAAATGTTAAACATTTGGATTTAAGCAAGAGCCACTAAATTTTGTCACCAATTCCAAGATTAGTTTATATAATAAGTGTAGTAATTTTATTTCCGTTTTTGTTTTTTTTTCGGAATATGAAAATTTACCAGCGCGCAGACAGGCGTTTGTCCATTGTACTGGTAGATAAATTCCTTTTATTGAAATCTTCTGATCTTTCTTGCAAAGCGGATGGTGGCAAGGAACATAATTGATCAGTGCTCACCACGTCTGACGCCAGAAAATGTAGCCGTGAGCTGGAAAAGACGGAACATTTACACTTACTGCCATAAAGAAAAGGCGACAGCTATGTTTTCGGCTTTAAAAAAAGAGATTAAGTGTACAACAACAACAATACTTAAAATTATTGCTCACATGGACAAGATAATATAACGAATTCGGTTTTTGCTAGAAAATCACATTAGTGACTTTTTAATGGTATGTTAAAGCCTGCGAATGGAGCACTCCAGATCTAGCCTATCTACATCAATCGCATAGTGTATAACAGATTATTAATATCTTTGAAAATTTTATAATTGAAGCTTTTTATTTTTGTAGATCTCAAGAACAATCTATCAAAATCCTAAGTCAAATTAGTGAATTATTTCAGCAGATGGTATGTGCTTAGAGGCCTATAAAGTGGCAGGGTTTTCTTACAAAATTGTTTTAAAAATGCTTTTCGAATAAAATTCGGGTCATGGTTTTAAGTAACATAGCTTTCTTTAGTAACTGAATTGTGCAGTCTCTCTTGAAGAAGCAGAAATCTAATTCGAGCATAACTTGATGCAAATTCCAAGGAAGTTTGCTTTCATATCTAGGGGAAACATTAGTCGGAACAGTTCCCAAGCTACACCAATACAAAGAAGATATAAAATTGCTTAAGTTTGTTATAGATTGTATATGCAAGACTCTATTTAATAGTGCACAAGGCCTCTAAAATATATATTTTTTTTCGTAAACAAGTCAAGTCATTCTACGAAGAATCGAATTATTTAGTCAAAGTTTTCTGAAAAATTCCACTTGCCGTATCAAACTGATTGCTACATTCAACTTTGGTTTGTTCATTATGCAGACATATAATGTAGCTGAAATATAGTCATTAACATTATAGCCTGCGCAATTTAAGTGTGCTCTAAAGATAACACTTTTAATTATATCGTTAATTTCGAAAAGCCATTAAAATTACACTTCAAATGACTTACGAAATTAGTAATGCTGCACTATTTCAACCTTACCACCTCAGCTCTCAGCTACCGTCTATTTAAATGTCAATTTCCGTTAGTAACAATGCATTCACATATTCATGCATTCACCTAGACATACATACACACACACACATTAACACTTCGATACACGCCGTCACGCAAAGTTGCTTATAAATTTCATAACACCGGCATTTGCCTCATATCCGCTTTCGGTGTCATAAATGAAACACCTCAAAATTAAGAGGGGAGGGAGAAGCAGTCGAGGTGCGGCAGTTGAGGCAACGACATTTTTATGGCTGCATAGTGGTGCCATGACCAACAAGAATAATGAAAACAACAACGGGGCTAATGGCAATGTTGGTGGCAACATCAGACATGGCATGCAACCATGCAACTGCTCCCCCTCCCAACAACACAAAGTCCCGTCACATTTCGGTTTAGTTCAGTTTATGACAAACTTTTGAACATTCCATTAAACCGTTCGCCCTTTTGTATGGAAAGTGAAAGCGGCTAGAGGGAAAAGCAGTTGAAATGTGGCATAAAAGGAAATAACTCTTCGAAGGACATTGCAGTACATGTCGTACACTACCATCGTTTTGCAGATATCGAAGCATAGCGCTTTATTTTGCGGTTCTCTTTGCTTTTCCGCCAAATACCCTGAAGGTTTTTCTTAATACATTTCAATTTCGACCAATCTAAAAGAAGAAAAATTGGATTTTTGTCAGCAACAATATGATTAAAATATTAGTTCTGACAACCGATTAAAGTGCGCATGATTAACGAAACCTTCTTTCTCAGCTAATAATCGAAGCTGTCATCTTCCAGCGAAAGATATATAGAATGTTGATGACTTCTATTACATTTTAATAAATTCCACTGAAACTTGAAGATCTACAACTAACTTGATATTTTGTTTAAAATAAGGATGTAGGTATGTACCTAGCTCTTTGTACTCACCATGTAGGGATAGGTGTCTTGGACATGAAATCATAAATAGTCAAGTATATAAATAAATGCTTTAACAAAAGTTTAAAAGTTGTAAGCGCACTGAGGAAGGCAGGAATTTGTGGACTGCAAAGCGACTTGTGAAAGCAACTAGAGCTGGTAGACAAGGATACATAAGGGAAACATAAAGCAGTGGAATGCAGTGGGAAAAAAGAAAAAGTAGTAGTAATGCGAGCGTTGAGCAAATTGACAGCTGATGTGACCGGAAAGCAGGTCAGGTCAAGCAGTGACAACTGCGGGTTGTTGGGAAGAATAGGACAGAGAAATGCTGGGGAGTCAGAGTAGTCGAAAATTCTAAAGCAGAGTGGTGGATAAATTGAGCAGAAAGCCGTTGTAAAAGGAGCGTGCAAATGGCTTAAAATAGAGCGCTGAAAGGAGCACTCAAGCTGGGAAAAAGGATATGACTGTGAAGACAAAGAAAGGGGGGAATAGTGAAAAGAGAGAACTAAGAGCAGGTGGTGTGCAAGAAGTAGCTGTTGTTGCAGCGGGATTATAAGAAGATATGGTAGTAGAAGTAGAAAGAAGATATAAACGGCAGTTGAAGTTGAAGAATAGAAGAAGAAGCAGTTGAAGAGCACCTAAAATCGAAGGCTGCCAAAAGGTAAAAGTGCATTTAAAGCATAACAATGCTACGCACTTGGCATTTGAAATCACATTAAAAAAAAGACAGGCGACGTCGTGCGAGCGAGATAGCGACACGTAATCCATTTGCATCGATTTTATGGCAATTCCAGCCGAGCGCTGAACGCTTAATAGTGCCGAAATAATAATGCGCATACGACACGTAGCACGGTACAAAAGGATTTACGGCTGATTCGATAAGATCGCAGCTTATTAGCTGGCAATTGCGTGTAACGCATACGCAACGTAGTGCCATGTACGCTATACGCGGCGTATTAGTAATGACATGACTTCGACTTGGTGTGTGATTGAGAGGCGCTTGCATGTGTTGGCACTAGTTTGGCTTACTTTGAGAGGGAAAATTTTTTTTCTGTTGTTATTTTTTACAGCGACTCAGCGACAACTTAAATTGCTTAATGCCACACTTACCCGACACGTTAAAGCAATGTTAACCTTCACATGTTTGCTTTTGAAATGTAGCACAAATGACTTAAGTCACTAAGCGCCTTAATGAAAAGCGAAGTACCAGACAAAATTAATTACTACATACAATCGATATATAAGATTTAAGGCCTCACAAAAATAGAAAAAAACAGACTTGAGAAGTTAGCAGACGAGCAGCTGCTCAGCATGTCATAGCAAAACTTTAAACCATTCGCAAGTTTATCTCGCATCGCTTGCATTTAAGCATATTTTTAATTAATTTAGAACAAGATGATAAATGTTAAAAAGAAATTTATAATTAAGGTATTCACAGTTTCCTTCTAAATTTCCCATCTGGCAACTTCAGCACGATAGTAAAATAAAACTCTTAGCGCCCCTGTTTCGTGGACCATTCTTAATTTGCCACAATCGCATTACAAGTGTTTTCTAAAGCGATTATTAAGGATTTATTACTCTCGCAAAAATCAATATTCCATCAAAATTTAAGTACATAGTGTGTGATTATTCTCTGCGAATTCAATAAAATTTGCTCAAAATCCGTTTCCATTTTCGCGAATAAAACAGCTGATGAGAAATGCCAGCTTATCACGAAAGAAAAACACGATCCAACGCATGTCAATTTTTTCAACTAGTGGTATTTTTTGTTTGCGTGCAAAGCAACAACAAAAAAAGTTGCCAAATGGCAAAGTGGTTTTAATTTAGCAGGCGGCAAGGAAAGCACACTAGATAGCATGGAACTGTGAACTGCCCAAATATATCTTTTGTGGTTTGTTCAATTAAATAAGTTACTAACTCGCTACTATTTGCTTTCTGTCAAGTTGGTTTACCTGAGAATAGAGGCACTTAAACAACTTAAGTGGCTCCTAAGTGGAGTTTTTGCCGATTCATGCAAGCCAGTTATTCTACTTGAATCGATTTTCGTTTATATAAATTGTCAATAACCTTTCAGAAAAATGATTGATTCTCAAAGAAAATGCTTATATTTTTATATTGATTCTGAAATAAAAGCCCCTTATATATACTACGCTAATGACGTCAAAGTTAATCGTCAAATCATCTTTAATATCAGCATCCTCATACCTATCCGAAAAACCTGCTGCTCAAGAATTTTAATATCATAAAATCTTCAAATTATATAACGCAGATACTTACATACTGCGTACGTCTATTTAACGTCTGGAGAGAAGCCCAAGGGAGCTGCAGTCAGGTCGTAACCCGGGTTGTTCTGATCAATCAAGACGATTGCCTCGGCATACAATGTGAGCAACTCGTACACAAAGTTTTCCTCTAGCTATATTAATAGGTTTTCTTCTACAGTTTCCGAAAATGCTGGAATATTTTTCTTTTTATCTTTTTTTTAAGTGTTTTGCTTTTCTTAAGCTGTAATTTTTGCTCAGCAGGGAACTAAAGAATGAAACAAACTTCACTTCATCAGCTTATTGTTAGCTCTAGAAATGTTGACATGATTCTTGTTTCAGAGAAAATTGAATAACTTTTCAAAATTGTGAATATTTGTATGAATGTTTGTAAAAAAGCTATTATTTAAGAAATTTTTTACAAATTTTATATTAGGCTTCAACAGAATGAAGCTAATCATACACTGTGCTAAAAAGGTGTAGTTCAAAGAAAAAATTTTTTCGGAATGCCACTTGCATAAATTCGTATTAAATACAGAATTTTCTTATAAACAATTGAAAATTTAATGGAATACGAATACACTCACACAAAAGAGTAGCTGTATGCGTTGATATTTATGAATTTCTTAAGCTCATATGACGCGCCCAGAGCAAAAACGACTTTTATACCTGCACAGCGCATGTGCGCAATGAGGCGAAAATTGACACTCGAAGCGTTTTTGCTCTGTGCGCGTCATATAAGTTTGGCTTCTACGTGAGGTGAAAAAGAGAAGATTTCTATTAGCAAGGCCATTAACTTCAAATGTTTCTACTGGGTGCTTTTCGCCCAAGATTGTTTGTACTTATAATGTGCCATAGTATGGAGTGGAAGTGGAGTAGAAGCCTGCGCGCGTAACCTTTGCGTGCCACAATTAAATTTTACTTTTTACTACTCGGCAGGGAACGATGCCTAGCACACGCATAACACGAAAAGGCCACGGCACTTGCCGCAAAGTAAGGAGTTCCAGCCTGTAGCGGAATGTGGGTGTGCTGCGCCTAAATAGACGCTTCCATCAGACGAACGTTTCCAGCACGCTTGCATGCGAAACAATTGCCGCAGTGCCGACGGAATATGGCATAGTACAATGCGGCTAGGCTTGTTTGTTAATCAAATGGCTAGGGTAAATGACTATAAAGTGTAGTAGCGCAGGGGGGAAGGAGGGCAAGCGTGTGTAGTCAAATTTATTGCTGCTTGTTGAGCAAGCGCTGCAATGTGCCTGCCAGTCAGAGAGAAGCCTCTGCAACCTTGAGCCAAATTACACCCACCCTGCGGCCCCTTTAATATTCAGCAAAGCGCAATTGTAGCATTTTTGGCATGCTTCGGACATGAGGTTATGCCTAAGGTCACCCTCACACAGGGTCTATTAAATTAGCACAAAAGCGTGTAGCCCATGAAAGCGAATAATGGCAGGAAACGGCAGCATGTTTGTAAATAGCCAGCGTAGATAAGATAGATTTGAGCAGCTGCTCGAGGAAGTTAGGCCTTCGTTTTAGCTAGCTTCCTGTCTGTCTGTGTATGTAATAAAGTGGGTGAAAAAATTAACCCATCGGCATGTAAATTTATTTAGTTCTAACCTCAAATTCGAACTCAAATTTAAGAGTGAAATTGCTCTAGAAATGGCCAACTTGTGTATATAAACTTTTAAATAAAAGATACAGACAATTGTATTTCTTTTTTCATAACAATTTGTTACACTTCTTATTACAACATTTCAACCTTCAACTGTCAGCCTCCGTTAATTTAACTATAATAAGCTTATTCTAGCGAGCGTAACAAAACATAAAAACTCAACATTTTGTATCAATTTATATAATTTCCTTTAAATAAATAATTTCCCCATTTGGAAAAATATTTGAAATGATATTTAATTCTAGCTGTAACAATACAGAAGGTTTATCACCGTTCCAAAATTTGAACATTGTAATTTTCTTTAACCCTTTCGGAACTACTGGCACAATACGTTCCAACAAATTAAGTAAAATAGGAATATATAAACTCAAAATTTTTTCTGCGTGAGTCTAATTGTGCCAATCTTTATTTTAGATGCTGGCCCCCTGATGGTCGTCAGGGCTTCAAGCCGAAATACGAACTCCCAACTGAACTGCAAAATCCTTTTTGATTTTTGATTTGATTTATTTTTAAAATTTACACAGAATGTCAAAAATATTCATTGGGATTCTATGTCCCATGGAAAAGGCTTACTGGAACTTTATGTCCTAGGACAAAAGGGCCATTTCAGGATATCTTAGTGTGCAGAACATAATTTTCTAGCTCAATCTTTCAGAATATCTATAAATTAATATAAAAAAAATTAATTATAAAACCTCGGTTTATAAAAGACATCTTCATCCCAAAAAGGGTTAACAGCTTTTTTAGGAATAAACAGCTTTGAGTGCTCTGGCCTTTCCTCCAACACAGACGCAGCAGGATCTTATCTCCGCTATAAGAAAATATAACAATGCAGGCCTTTTATTTTCCAATCGACTTGAATATTATTTTCAACAAAATGTTTTTGAAAACAAACAACTCTTAATTATTCTTAAAGACATTGTCTGCTTTAGAAGCTACCAACAGGATTTGTTTACCTATGGCGCATTAATATTGCACTAAAACTTTAGTTTTACTTAACTAAGTTACATCATAATGCAATCTGTAAGATACTTTGCCCCAACTTTCTTACCCTAAGCAGTTCATATTCTGACGGAAAACAGTATCACAAATATTTCCAAGTGACTGCAAACAATTTTAGCGCGTGTCCATGAAACTTTTAAAAACTGACACAACAAAGTTTGCCGTAATAATTTTAGTACGAAGCTAGAAAGTGCAATGTCAAAATTGATTGCCATTAGGGATGCCGTTGGCTACAGACAAATTGTGGCCGCTGCAGCAAAGTTTGACAGGGATACAGAGGAAAAGCAGAAATGAGAGGAAACTAAATTTAGTTGGAAGAACACATAGGCTGTATTCCTAAACGTCAGTTGCGCTGCATAAGTACAAAGCAGTATGTTCCTAAACGCAAACATAAAAAGTTTGCACGTGCACCCTGTTCCTAAACGCAGGCATCAAGTTGTCGATAAGCATCGAATGCGCAAACTGCTCATCACAAATTTTGTTGATGCTTTTTGATTAGTTAGGTTATGTTTTTTCGGCTTCACTGAAACTTTAGGACGCGATTAAATTTCGCCTCCTTTTTCTCAATTTTACAATTAATTTAGAGTTGCTGGGAAGTTATTCGCTACTCAAATGCAAAAATGTTTCGAATAAGTAGTAATTATGTAGTTTTTTACAATTTCCATTTTGTGAAAGCAATGTTGAGCATCCAGTGCGTTCCCAAACTAAAAAGTGTTGCCAACCTGATTTATGCAATGCATCGCATTAGCACTCAGAAAATAAATCAGTAGAGCATTGGGGGCGCAGCACTGCTTTGCATAAGTACGTTTAGGAATACAGCCATATTCTCTGACATTTGTGAATAATACATACTAATAATAGCGAAATATTGCATATATGTATATGCTGAAAAGAAATGGCTTCGTGCCTTTTTAAATAACACTTGCATAAGGATCTGTTAATAAAATAGTAGTTTTTCACAATTTCCATACGTTGCTTGTTCGTGAACCTCGCCATGAGAAAAATTTAAATCATGACTTACGTTTTGACATTGCCAGATCATAAAAAAAGTTAAAGCGTGTCTTTGTATTAAAATACAGAATCGCAATTGGAAAACCCTTAGAAGGGCAACTGCCACAATAGACATTTCAGGCCGCACTGACTTGACTGGACGAGGTTGGACTCCTACTTAAATTGCAATCGAAGTGTTAATATGTCCAGCTGTCTGTAGACCGGTCGATCCTTGCAACTATCTTATACATACTATATACATATATCAAAGATGTATTAATGTTAATCCCTCAGAATGTACCTCTCTCTCTTTGTTCGTTTGTCTCTTGTCTATAGGTCTGTCTTCTCATATGTCTTTCTTTCGGTCCGCTTGTGCTTCGCTCAGCTGTCTCTTTATACCCTACACCTATGGTAATAGGGTCTTTATACCCTACACCTATGGTAATAGGGTATATTAACTTTTTGCGAAAATTGTAACGCATGAAAGGAGCCGTCTTAGGTATAGACATAAGTATATAGAAATGCTTAGAACCACTTTCTGTGTTGATTTCCGGTTGTCCGTCTGTCCGTCCGTCTGTCTGTCTGTCTATCTTGCTGTCCGTGCGCACAGGAGAGAAAGAAGGAGTTGTCCGATTTAGACCAAATTTGGCACACAGTCGCAGTGAACCTTCCACTACTTCAAGTTCCAAGATTAGCAAAATCGGCCGAAGGACACGCCCACAACGAGTCAGTAAGTCCCACTACCCCGGAATATTTTCAGTAAAATTGATTTAAATTGTTTAATTACTCGTTAAAAGGAATGGTATTTGGTATTTAAGGGCGTGGTCCGCCCACTATATAGACGGTAAGCGGAAAATCCTTATAACTTCCATAATATATACACCAGTCAGTCCATATTTGGTCACTTCACTGCTGGTAAGAACACCTTTTAATTCTCCAAAAATAGGCGTGGTTAGCCCACTCAGTTACTTGGTGTAGGGTATTACTCTGTCGGTGAAACCCGACTGATGCTTCCTTACTTGTTTTTCATATATCATCTTGCCACCTCTACCCAGTTCCATATCTTCCATGCCATCACAAAAGTATTCGGAATTTAAATTTTACAGAAAGTAGTACATGAATTTTCTATATTCCACAAAAGTTCTTAGTTGAAAATCAGATCTATCAACAAACATTTTAGCATAATCCTAATCTTTAATCCATAATCCTCACAATCAATTGAGAACTCTTTTTACTATAAGAAATTTTTGAAATGCTTCGCGTAAAATTTGAATTTTTAATACTAGTAAAGAGTATGAAAAATTTTTCTCTTAGTTATGTGTATGTCCCGCTGACTTTTTTTCGTTCGCTTAATCAGTCTTTCTCTGCAATCTATTCTTTTTTTTGCTGTTTCTCGTTCTGTCTGTCTTTCTGTCCATCTGATTTCTAAACCGTCTTTTCACTTGGGAACCGTCTCTATGCCAGTGTTCTTTTTCGCCTGTCTCCATGAGTTTCTATATGCTTATTTGTTTCATTCTTTATCAGTCTTTCTGCTTGTGTATCCGATTTACTTTTCGCCGATATCTTTGAATTTGTCTGTCTCCATGTTCTCTATTACCTTTTGTGGCGCTATTCATTGGTCTTCATTTCCATCTTTCTGGTTGCTCGTCCCTCTTATTGTACGTCTGCCTCCTTGACTTATTTACCTGTCCATGTATGTATGTGTATGTTTGAATGCAAGTGCTCTTCGTGTGTCATATGCATATATGCACATGTTGAGTTTGTGTGTGTGTGTGTGAATTTTAAAGTGCTGTAAACAATTGCTTTTCCAGCGCCGGCGGCAGGAAATGCAATCTGCAATTGCTCTTCACAAATCTAGTCGGGAAAGTTGTAAAACTCTTGTTAGAATGGGAAACATAAAAAGAGAGGAAATTCTACAAATGGAAATTGTTACGCGCTCTTCTGAAACTTTATGTGTGATCGTGTGGGTGTATGTTGCATTTATGGCAAAATGGCGTGTTTGAGCTAAGGAAATATTGCCTTAATGGCTTCATTATGCATATTGCTCATACGCTCCGTTGGCCCAAAGTAAGCAATCGACTTGAAGCTTTGCTTTTATAGCTGCTATTTGCTTGCCAATTGCTCTCTGTATTTATTTTATATTTATTATTTTAGTTAGTGCGAGCATGTGAAATAAAGAGGACATATAATTTGGTTTAAGAACATGTAAAGAAATTTTTAGATAGTTGCTTTATAGAAATAGAAATAAATTATAATTGAAGTGCTTCAAATTCAAACACTTTCACACAAAAATTTCTCAAAGCAAGCAGAAAAGTCAGTTCAGACTTTTCACAAGTTCAGCAGCCTTTGACCATTTGGCTTGTTCTTGTTGTGTGCATCGCCCTCTTTAACATGAAAGTTGGTATCGAGGAAGGTGAGCTTTGCAGCTGGTTGGCAGACCGTACAAGATGCTCTTATCTGTGCTCTTCTTCTTGAAGAAAAAACTATGTGCATTAAGCGCACATTTCTTTTAAGCACCAACAAATTTTTTTTATTGGCCAAATAACTTGAAATTTTTACAGCCAACAAATCTTTTAGCATGTTTTTCAATTAAAATAAATTGGAAATCACTGGTTTGCGCATAAAATTTAACTTGCATTTGGCAATAATAAAAGTGTTCAATATGCGTTATTTACGTGAAATCATTTTTGTACTAAAATTCAGATAAAAGCTGAATAGAGTGTTTAGCTTTTAAAGTTCTACAGCTTCATTTAAAATTTTATTGAAATATTTATTGTAATGCCTGCAATAAACTATGAGCTTTATTTAAATACTCATATAAGCTGCAGTTGACAATTGCATAAAAGATACAACAAATTATTAAGTTATGAGACTTGAGAAATCTGACTTGAATCAAGTTTGATTCTTTTGCGCAGCTGTAGTTCGAAATAGCTAGTTTTTTCTAAGTTCAAGATATTGAAATAGGAAGCTTCCAAATTAATTAATATTAAACATACATATTTGTATGCGGAACGTGTGATTTATTGCACTGCCCATACTCTACTTTTCCTCTTCTCTACTACGTACCTTTAATCCTTTCGAAACGAACAAAGTGCTCTGCATGGCCTGAGTGTTAGTTTAACAGAAAATACTCTCTCTGCCCTTTTCAGAATTTCCACATAATCTCTCTTCTTCTTTTCTTCAAATTTATTTGCCATTTGTAATTATTAGGGAACTTAATTTATCTTATTTGAATTTTTTTGTTATTGTTTACACAACAAGGACAACTGCATTATGACAAACACAAGCGCATCAATAATAAAATGTTACAAGAAAATCGCTTATAAAAGTTTGTAGAAGACTAGCAATGTGCTTGCAGTATGTGTGTGTGTGTGTGCCATTGAATGTCGCAGACAAGCGAAGCAAAAACTGTCAGAGCTTGGTTGATAAAAATAATAACAGCAGCAAAAACTACAACAACAATGACTAGGAAAAGAAAAATAGGGACAACCTTCGCAAATGTAAGAAAAATATAATTTTAGTCTGGTTGGGTACTAAAATACAGGGTCAGAGATTTAGATGAATGGATAGATAATTGCCGAAGCAGAAGTTCATACTGTTCATAATATCAGTAAAGGGTAGAAAAGTGAGAGAGTACAGCAAGGTAAGACACTAATTTAGAGCGACTTGATGTGATCTTTTCGTTAGTAATTAAGTTAATGTGTTTTTGCATAATTGACAGAAATTTTATAAGAACGACTTTTTTATACGAACTCTTTGGCAGAGGAAAACAAGCACTCTTTCTAATCTACCTTCTAAAATAAAAGAGTCTAAAATATTATTATCAAACACTTTGTCACGCAAAACAGCACTCATTGCTAATTGATAGTCAGTTTGACTAGCCACTTGGAGCAACCAAGCAATCAAGCCATCCAAAATTTCAGTAGGTAATGACGTGGATTTCAACGATTACAACAAACTTTCGAATTTTGCACGCTTATAAAACTACTCGAAGCTAACGCCATCTTCCACACCAACTTTTTAATTAGTTTTGCATTTGATTATGTGCATTTTTCTAGCTAAACCAACATCAGCGCCATGCTGAAGTTTTATGTCAGGCGCGCTCATGACTGTTTTATATATTGCAGCACCCTGTATAAAGCATATATGTATCTATGCATATGTATGTACTGTTAGCTTCAAGCAAGTCAGCAGCTGACAGCTACTTTGTAGCGTTATACACACACAAACACACTCAAACAAACACAAATTTCCAGTCACACGCGCAAATAATAACGCAAAACTTATTTAAAATCTATAAATTGACCTAAATAAGAGCAAGCAGCAGTCCTCGAACGTAACTGCAAAGTCCTTATAGTTCCACACACACACATGCACGCACACTCCAACACAAAAAGCAATTGCAATTTCACATAAATTATAAATTAGCTGGCAATTTGTCTTCTTTTCGCTTCGCGTTCTGCTTTTTGTCGTGGGTGTAAAATTAACTTTGTTTGTTTGTGTGTAGTGAGCGTAAATACAAATAGCGAAAGAAGCACATGTAGGTTAATCAATTCCTGCAGTGCTGAGTTGATAAATATTTCACAATTTTGCAGTATAAATGCATTTTAAATGAAAGTCACTCATACGCTGTGTGTCCATCAGTGAATTGATCAGCTCGTGTGCGAGCTAATTTTTAGGCATTTTAGTTTGTTTGCTTTTTACTTTTCTTAAAGCAAAAGTAAACTAATTTTCCCACTTCTTATGCGAGTGTCCCGCCTTTTCCAGGTCGCGATTGCAGCTGCTGGAGTCAGACGTGGTGAGAACCGATCAACTGTTCCTTGCCACCATCGAAAATCCTCCGCTTTATTAAAAGCTCAGGAAGATTTCAGTAAAAGGAATTAGCTTACCAGTAGAATGGACAAATACTTGTCTGCGTGCTGGTAGGTTTTTCATATTCCGACAAAAAAAAAAAACTAATTTTAATTTTGTAGCCATATTTTTCTTAAAATTATAATACTTTTTGCTTTAGTTTTTCTTTAAAAATGTTACTTTAATATCTAATTCTAAATTTTTGTGTGTAAGACGTTTTTTTTGCGAGTCACCTAAAGCTTTTATTGATATCAAAATCTCAGCCTACCCAAATACTACTTAAGTGTATGTTGCCACATAGATCTAGTACATATATATATATTACCTGCTATTTACAACGAGCCAAGCAATAACGATCCTCGAATAACGCCGTGAAACGTGTATTTTTTAGTTCATCCTTTCTCAGAAGGATATTGCTACGTATACCGAAAGCCTCTGCTAGACCAGGAATCGCTTTATTGTCTTGCTTGTTGCTATTTTATGGCCTTGTTACTAGTACGCAAGTACTTAAAATCTAACAGCTCAATACTCTGACCATTCCTAAATGCAACTCCAACTGGCATCATTTAGGACCCAGCAGAGTCTATGCGGGGCCTTATGGGTAGCCAACATAACCTAACCTTACCTATCCTACTAGTACCATAAAAGAACCCTTGTGCAGCAAGCTATAGCGTGGCTTTCCAAACATATGTGCAAATATCACACATTTTCGTCCTTTTCTTGGAAGGATCATTATTTGCCGCGTTTACCGTAATTTAGTATTTCGCCAAAGACACTGTCGTTATCGCCAGCTGTTATTATTACTAACCTAAGTAATTAAATGAGCTTTTATCTTTTTTTATGGAGAAAAATAGATGCATAGTCTAAAATCTATTACTAAGCGTAATATAGAATAAGTTCTTTTTTCGATTTCTGGAAATTGCAATTAAAATCAATACAACTACTACAATTATCTTATATATAAAACGCAGAGTGACTAAAAAGTGTCTGCAGGCTGCAAGCTGCAAGCCTGTCCACTTTCTTTCTTCTACGACTTTAGACGAACGCAATCAGTGCCCTGTGTAGCCCAGTGGGTAGAGCCGCGCGCTTGCACTCGGCAGGTCATGGGTTCGAATCCCACAGGTTTCAAATTTTTTTTTTATTTTTTATTTTTTACTTTCCTTTGCCTTTTATTGTTGCTAATTGTTTTACTAGCTGTCGTGTATACAGGCACACACGACAGGTGGCCCCACTTGTATACTACAATTGCTTAAAGGATATTTTTTGTTATAGTGATAGAACTTTTGATGAGCATAACTGTCACTTGAAAGATTGTAGACCTATGGGAAAGCGTCAATGTGCAAATCCTTTTCCCCTTTTCCATTCCCATTTCATTCCATTCTCCTCACAATCCACTTCGAGTCGGCACTATTCCAGCTGTAACTCTTTCCAAAGCAACCTACAAGTAGAATCCGACAGAACCCGAACCTCTTGGCCGAACTGTTCGGTAAACAAGGTCGAGTGTTCGGCCGGACTTTAGCTAAAAGTGACCGCGACGAAGCCGCTCTTAAGTTCAATTTCAGTTTTCTTAAACTTTGTTTAGTAGGGAATTAATTAAAATTTGTATAAATTTTTTTCAAAGTAATTGTTTATAGTTAACTGAATTTTAAAGCATGCATGATGCTACAGTCTGTATGTTTATGTTTATCTAAATCTATTATATGCATATGTATTGCATGTATGCTGATGCACAAATACCTAAGCATATTTGTGTGTGTGTGTAATATGAGCATGTGTTTGTGTGCAAATTAAAAACAAACATGTGCTGCTGTTATCTGCTGCTGATGATATGACAGCTCTATGAGCGCCAATTTGCGTGTTCCTGTGTGTGTCAATTTATAGCAACAATGTATCAAATTATGTGTGTATGTGTTTAGTTGAAGTGTGACTGACTGCAGCATGAAACCCATTTTCCCCTTATTTTTTTCTGTTAAGCGTTTGTTTTGCTTCGCTCTGCCACCTCCAAAGCGCCGCAGAGCAAGCGCTTCATTTGCATGCTACTGCAACTGCGCTTCTTTTTTTCCAATTACCATGTGTGGTTTTTCTAGTTGTGTGTGTATGCGCAGTGTGTGTGTATATGCTCAGAGTGCAATTTTTCTTTTGTTTTCACAGCAAATAACAATTCTGACCAAAAAATGCAACTTAATTGTACAAAGATAAAAGCTGATTGATTCTCATGAAAAGTGGAAAACTTCGACTGGGCATCAAAGGCCACTGACTTGTTTGTTGCTTTTCATAAAAGAAATTGCCAACGATTCTCTACTTTTATATGCTCATAATATAATGGAATAACCTATTAGATTGATTGGCTTTACTTGTAAATGAGTCTAAATTGAGTCATATCTCGCTTAGGGTTAAGCTGAATTAGGTTACCCTTGCGTGCTAAATAGTTCATGCATACACTCTTACGGTAGCTTGGCGATATCAGATGGCGACTTTAGTTACTGACTAACAAGAAAAAGTTGTAACATAAATGCCAAACTCTTTGAGAATCTATAACTGCACAATGGCACAAGATAGCACAAAAGTTCAGTTACAACTTTTTTTTTGCAAATAATTTTGGGAAACTGCTACCAACTTTGAGGCGCTTTTATTATGAGTCACGCTGTATATATGTATGTATATTATATACAGTCGACGTCCAGTAATTCGAAAGCTCGTTTGTATGAATGTCCAATAATACGAATTCAGTATTTTGTCACAAACGATTCTATAATACGAATTCCGCAAAATTTTACCGTTCGATAATACGAAATTCGAATTCTTTGTTTTCTCTCTTAGGGCCTGTATTTAAACTCTGATTGCAGTTCAAATAGGGAATTTCAGTTTCACAGTTGGAGGTTAAATATGATTTAAATAGCCGATTGTGGATATTTAAGTTCGGCACAGAGCTGCAATCGAAAACAAATAAACAGCTGATTTCGGATGTGCAAGCAAGCTGCGTCGACAATATTGCAATTTATAAAAGATGAAATTAAACATAAAACTGCATAGTATAGCACATACAAATGATCCCGTTGTATCATAAATAATATAAACTGTGGATTCTTTGCACAATATCCAATAATTCACTTCTTTCGACCGACAAAAAATTTTTAGTTCGCGCTGCCTCCATAATTGAACAATTGAACCATATGTTTTTGGCAAGTTGTGTCAACCTTCAAATGTCAAATATTCCGTATTTAAATAAATGCACTGTGAAACTCAAGGAAAGTTAAACTAGATTTAAACTCAATTTGCAAATTAGATTTAAATAGCCACTGTGAAACCCACCCTTAGTGGGCTTTGATTTATTTGTCATTCCTTTCATTCAAAGTGCGAATTATATTTATGTCGCTGGCTTCGTTTTCGACTTGTACTACTGTGTAAACTGAATTTGAAGTGGAATTATTTTTTTGTTTTCAGTTAAGCTTTGTACTTGATATTCGAATGAAATGAAATAAATGAATTTTTTACGTACTTCTACTTCTTTCCTATGCTTAAATTTAAAATAAAAAGAGGGAAAAAATCGTTGCGATAGTACGAATTTTTCGATTATACGAATTGCTCTGGCAATATACATACATATATGTAATTCGTATTATTGGACCTCGACTGTATATATTTATATACATAGGCGCCCATGCTTTTAGCTTCATAGTGTATACTGACTGACAGCCACCAGGCTTGTTGCCATTGCTGGCTAGAAACATCAAACTAACAAACGCAGAATGTTGACAATATGATGACACACACACACACACACACATGCACTACAGCCTTTGTTGGCGTGTAAACTGCTGCAGCTGAAATAGCGTTATATAAAAGAGAACATAGCAACATGAGCCACTCGCTCGCTGTTCATTGCTTCCAAAAGCAGTTTACAGCAACAGTTGCTGCGTTTTTGCCAACAACAACAGTTTTTTTTGTCGTTTGTACAAATTGACAAATTCAGGCTTGCTTTGTTTTTCATTGCAGTGCGCTGCAGGCAACAGGCCAACAAAAGAGGAAATGCAGTTGATAGTTTTTGATTGTGTTGCTGTTGTTGCTGTTGCTGCTGCGCTGCTGCGCTGATGTACTTTGTTTAGTGATATACACATATTAGTTATGTCTATGTGGGCTGCTGGGCTGAAGCAGACCTTAAAGTTGGAAGTGAGTTCTCTGCTGTAGTTCGCTGTAAGCTCTCTTTTTCTTAGAGATAATTATGTGCCATACTTTTAAATGAAAAGCCACTTGGTATCGGATGTATGCAACCCATAAGGGTCTATGCGTGGTCTATTTAGACAACCAGTATAACCTATGCGCATGTTTTTTTTATACGAGGTGGAAAGCATCGAAAACCTCTGTCAGTGCGCGACTTTAACCCGCTTAAACCATCTCATGTCCATACGGATAAGCTCTGTCGGGACTAGCATTTCGACGGGAGACCTTGTAAGCATAGCTTTTCAAGCATCGGTTATAGCCGTAGTCGTATTCGGTTCGGTATTTTACCCCACCACTTCGCAATGGTCGCTTAGCACCGCTGTTCAGGAGAGGCGGACTAGGTCTTCTCTAGCACGGGTGCCAGAATGGTCGGCATTGTATGACGACAGGCAAGACGAACGAGGTCTTACTTCATCTGTAGGCATCTTCATTTGTTTACGCTGGAAATCTGACGGCAGGCGAGATTGACGAGGTCTCACTTCAGCTGCGTCCCCTCTACCAGTTGTGAGCGCATCTTTCGTTGATTGTGCCAGACGGCTGGAAAAAATTTTTTTTCCTCCATATTGAATTTTGAGCTTTTATTGAAATTTTTTTCAATTTCATAGCGATTGTAGATTTTTATTAAAAAAAAAAAATCTAAAATAACTATGTGTAAATGAATATTGTACTTTAGTTGTAGAACCATCGCAGCATCGCTCCTAAAAATCCCTCAACCCTCACCAATTTAAATGTAATATGTATTCATTATACAATTTATTGCTTCTTTAATGAATATGATAATAACTTAATGAAAAAGAACAATTACTTGCCTACAATTGTTTACAATTATATTTAACATAATATTTGTAATTTTTTTGCTAATAAAAAATAACTGTTTTATATTTTTAGTCCTTCAAAGCATATCCTTGTTTAACTCACCTGCCTTTCCACTCTCTCTCTAACTCTCTACTCTCATTACTGCTCTTGTTCCTTAATTCACGCTTTTCCTTTTCTGCCACTTCCACATTTTCCATTATTTTTCTATTTGCCGCTTTGAAGTAAGTGCATTTTGCGCTTGAGCTCCTGTTTACGCCGCAGCAAATGAAGTGTGCACATTTTAATGAAAAGCAATTTTGGCTAAAATGTGCATGTGTTAGTGTAGCTGCATGTGTATGTGTGTATGTATGTGTATCACCGTGTGCCCGACAGATTTTTTGTTAAATAATAGCGCGAAAAGTGCTTGTATCTGGTTTGGCTTGGCTTAGCTCCTGCTCTGCGAATTGCGGCAGCTAAGTCCATTTTTAATGGTTTGTGTGTAGCTTAGGGTGTAGCAGGGTTAATTCAATTTGTAGTTAAGTACATTAAAGTTTAAAAGGTGTAGAAATTCCGCGCACGGCTTAATGCAATTTTAAGCACTTGCCTTATAGGCGCTGCTATAAAAGTTTGATATTAGAGCGTATCCTTTTTATGCTCTCTGTTGGTTCTAGACTGGCAATGCACTTAAGCAAGTCAGCACCTTCACCTTAAAGCGCAAATATAAAAAACTAGTAATAACTCCCGATTATCGGGTGCGCCCTATGACATAGCTAAATTAAATTTTAAAAAATGTACTTAATATTGTTGCAAAAAGTTTTCCAAATTTATTCAGCAGGCTTTATCCCGAAAGGAAATAACCCAATACAAAACTTTCGAAATTAAAAACTCTAATATTTTAGAACATTTTCAAACAATTTTCGAGAACTTATGCCTGAAAATTCATGGTGAAACTTTCAAAATGGTGTATCATTCAATATTGTGCAATTCTTAAACCGTCAAGAAAAGCCCATGCTTAGAATAATAGCATGTCTGTCAAATAATAGACCTCGAAATCTTTAAAATGATATATAATTTATCATGCAACTCTCTCAAGATCGTCTGAACTAAGCGCCGGTCTTCAAATAAATAATAGATGTAGGATTCTTTAATGTTTGTAATAAATGCAGTGCAAGCACAACTGTGGCTCTTCAGCGATTAGTGGGAAAGGAGAGAGTGTGTGATTTTTCTATTCCCTTGTCTCCATCTTCCCGCTAGCACGTAGATTTTTATGTTCAATGCAATAATGCTTTCCTCAATAGGAAATATGGACATCCTTTAAACGCAATTATTTCGGAAATTACTTGACCAATCTTTGATCTGATATTTTTGTGCAAATGTACTCATCGAAATCTTTAAAAAGATATATAATTTATCATGCAACTCTCTCTAGATCGTCTGAACTAAGCGCCGGTCTTCAAATAAATAATAGATCGATCGTATACTTACAGTTTATTATAATACTCATACAAATTATGCATATGACGAAGTGAAGTCGCAATTTTTTTATAGAAGGCAGCGGCACATGCAAGGCCATAGAAATTTCAACAAACACTTAAACATGGTTTGTATGGTTAATGATTTGGGGGTGTATAACACACTGTGAGGTCGGATCTACAGTCATAATTGATGGAGCGATGTGTAAGGAGGATTATTTGAGCATTTTAATGACAGACATTCCGCACACAGTACAAAAAATTTGGACGAATCCTCAGCAAACAACATTTCAGTATGTCAAAGATCCGACACAAAGACACATAGCTAAAATTGTTAGGGATTGGCTGGATACCCAACAATTTCAGGCCGGCGAATTGGCCTGCACAAGACCTGGTTTTAAATCCAATAGAAAATTGTTGGAATTCCCTATAAAACAGCTTGCTAACCACGCTGAGCCTCCGAATGGCACTAACCAGCTCTGGGAGCGCGTGCAAGGGGAATGGCAGAGTATTCCAAATGAATATGTCTCAAAATTGTACCAATTAATGCCAAATCGCATACAAATGTTAAAAAAGCAAAAGGATATAGGACTAAGTACTAACTAGGCGCATATTTTTGCATTATTTTTATTTTATGTATATTTTTTAATAAATAGTCGTTAATGTCTTTATTTTAATTAACATATGCAATGAATTGATATTTTAAGAATCACTATTAGTTTTCATGCTTCTGCAATAAGCAGTTTTTAAAAGAGCCGTTTTGCTATTTTCATTCAACATTGACTCATTTTTGCACCATACTGTATATCTACAAGTTATTTACGATTTTACAAATTAATGTGCATAAATTAATTGATTTTATCAAGTGTCTACCATGCCAACTTTGAAGGTTTTTAATTAATATTTGAGCGAATTAAATTGATTTTCTGTTACTCATACGCCTCCTTACTCTACCATAAATCGTCCCACTGCCTTTCACAGCTACTCAAAATGCTGCCACTCATTGTTGTTCTCTGACTTTAGTCACGTATATGCCACGTTGAACTCATTTCTATGCCATGCCGAACTACCAGAAGAGTTTTGCGCACGGCAGCTTAGTCACTAATTACACAAAACTCTTTACTTTAATAGTTACGACAATTTTAATGACAACAAACAATGACCAAACTTTCCGTTACTTGCATAACTAATTAATAAAACAAAGAATTATGGCAGCACTAACCAAATTGATTGATCGATTTGTCAGCCTGTTACTGCGCTGAGCAGCATTTCCGCTCTAGCTATAGTAAAACAATTTTATTGCCAAATAAATAACACTTGAAGGACGTTTTATAAAACTAGTGTTCTAAGATGCAGCGCACACTGGCAGAGATACAAGTATTAAATAACTGCTGATTTTTTTTGCTTTGATTTTATGCGCAAAGTTGCCAGTTGCGCAATCAATCAAATTGTCACTGCTAAAGTGCACATAAAAAAATCAATCAAATCGCAAAATGTTGTTACAAAATTACTTTTCGTAAAGCAACGATTTTAGCTCGTGAATTTCTTGTCAAGTGGCATGTTTGTAGTTGTCCAGTGTCAGGTTAGTATATGTTTACTCGCAGCTTTAAATTAATTAGCCTTAAATTAGGCTTGATGGCCAGCAGAATTAAACTCAGTCTTATCAGCTTGAAAATCTCAGGTTTAGCAGCGGGAACCAGCTTCAATGTTAATAAGCCCTGGCTTTAGGCAGTCATAAGAGGAGATAGTCTAAGAAGTAGCCCTTCATAGCAAGAATGAAATAAATATAAATAAAGTTAAAATAAATTTTTCTTTATGAGTACGTTCTTTATTCGTGGTTCTCTAAAGACTGATCTAAAAAATAAATTCTTTAGCTTAATTCTTTAGGTTAATTTGAGAGACAACTTCAGCAAAGCGTCGCTGCTGTCGTTAACGTTTCTGCATCTGCTACTATTGTTGTTGTTATCGCCTCTGCTTCTGCAGTCGTAAAGCGTTTGGCTTTGCTGACACTGCAGATGAACTTAACCTTCAGGCAGTTCTCACGCCTACGACGGTTACGGCCGGCGGAAGAGCTCCAGACGTTACTTCAGCCTATTCTATGGAAGAGCTATCGCTGGTGTTGGAGACCTGAGCGGAGCCAAATCGTCAAATAACAAAGCATTCATCAGATGTGGCAGTTCGAGCAAACCACATTTAAAGTAGAATTTAAAGGAGCTAGACTTGCCATGCGATTTTGCTAGTAGAAGTAGAAGGATCCCACCGCCCTGTTACTCGCTCCACTCCACTCGCTAAGGGCCGCATTCGGAAGACGTGCGTATACATACAAATATCCAAACTCATAGCACAAGCCAGTCTTGACCAGAACCGTTGTTGGCAGTCTCAGCTTAAATTGGCTTAAAAAGAAGCAAGACCGATTGGATTTCAGATCCTACAAGAGCAAGTCCTTGAAGTCATTTTTGAACCAGTCTTACCATGAACATGCGTGATCAAAACCAGACCTGACGTAAAGAAGAACTAAAACGATACGGTCTTGCTATTCACTGTTGTTGGTATGAATAAGTCGACATGAGTCTACCTTGCTATTAATCAGCATGCGAACCAATCATCACAGCGAACACTCACACAAGTTGCAGACGAAATATGAATCAAGCCTCAACTGAAATGTGCAGAAAAGTTCGCTTGAACTTAGGCGTGTTTGTGTTGCTTTCTAATTTAAAAAAATTGACAAATTTCAAAAAGTGGAACAAATAGTCAGAACCGAAAAAAATGAAACTTTTTCTGCAGTCTTTCTTATTTTTGTCGAAAATTATTGAAATATTTATGTTAAAGAAAGAATTTCGTTCAGATTCGATGAGTCAAAATTTTCTGCTAAATGGCTAGGCTCCTTTTTTTACATTTGTAGTTCCACATATGTATGTATATATATGGCATATGTGTATGTGTTTGTGTGTGAGAGATTTTTATATTTCTGCGCACTCAACAGTTTATCAATCAGCGTTCCAATTCCCCCTCTCCCCCCTTCCCATCAACTGCAATTTCGCTAGCTGCACAATTTGTACGATTTCATGGCACTTTATTTTTGTTGTTGCTCTTGTCTACATGTAATTGTAAAAATCAACTGCAAGTGCATACATATGTACTTTTATTTCTCTTATTATGTTCCTTTTTTAGTGCTGCACTCATGCAGCCACACTCACACACCACATACATACGTAATTGCATACTCAAGGGGCGTGTCGGTTGCACTTTTATGTTTGGCAAAATTGTTGCAATTCGAGTGGGGTTGCATTAAGCTGATTGCGGCTTGTTTTGCTGGCTAGCAGGAGCATCAGTCAAGGTTTGACTTTTTAAGCTGCTCTTCTTTCGTGCGCGTAAAATTTCTGTTAAGCTTAAGTAAAGTGCATTTTTTTGTGGTTTAATGGCATTGCAAGTGTGGCAAATGCATTAATTTTAAGTTTTCTGTTTTCAAAATTCCTTTTTAAAACTTTGACTATTTCGGTTGCTTCTAAAAAGAGTTCAGTTATATTTTGTCTAAGTAATTTTAACTGTCTGTTTATTTTCTGAGCACTATCAAAGGACCAAATTTGTGGAGGGGGAGGGAGGGGGCGTTCCAAGTGAAAATATCTTACTTAGTAACTTGTTTACTAAAGCATGCATATGAAATTTGATGCCTTCAAATCGTCGGCAAAGCAGTCAGTTTGTATGGCAACAGCTGAAGGACATTAAATATCGCACGGTACTGCTCAAGATTTCTTAATAAATTTGTAAAAAGTGCAAGAAGTAAAAGAAGAATCGTTTAAAAGAAATTTTAGTCAATGTAAATTAAATATACATACATATGTATGTACTATACATATTAAAGATTTCCAAGTTTTTTGTGTACCTTTTTAAGCCTTCTTCTGTATAGAATAAAATTTGATACTATTTTCAATATTTGCTAGAAATATTTAAAGCGGATATTAGAAATTTCTTCTACAGCAAAAATTGAATTTTATATTTAATTTAATTTCCAAATTCAACTTCTATAGCAAAATTTTACAAACTTCATCTTCTCTCTTTTACTGGAACTTTTCTCTATAAACACGACATTCGCACTTGCACACACCTATTTATGAGGATAGACAGACCGCTTCTTCTTCTCCCCAACTTTATACTAAGAATATACTTAAGTTCTTTAATAGTATTAGCTACACTCTAACATAAAAGCTGAGTAACTTTGTCTAACTTTATGCCACCTCCGCCACTTTTCATTCTTAGTATTCGTGTATAACCTTCAAATTTCTATACACTTGCATTCCATAATTAGCGTGTTTCATTCAATTTCATGTACAATCTCTTTGAATGTGTATGCTACTACTTGAAGTGTTGATGCATATATCTGTGTGTGTGTTGGTGTGTGTACGCATTAACACATACTGGCACGCTGGGTGGGTTGGGAGGGTGAGCAGCGTAACTTTCTAGTGCGCACTTTGAAAAAGCAACAAGAAGCAAGGACATGAGCTCCTCTTTCTGCTTCTAGTATTGCTAAGAAAACATGAAGTTACAAAGAGACACACACACACACATAAAGCCTGTATATACATATGTATGCAATTTTGTGTGTGCCACTTGACGTATGAGTGACGTGGAATTAGTTGCTTGGCAATAACGTCACGCTCTTATGATAAATCTGCAACAACTGCCAACACGAAAGAGCAAACGGAAACAAACAACCAAGTGGAAGAACGAGTCTGAGTAATAGGACTCAGAAATAAAATTAATCATACGCAATGCATTACGGCCAAACGCTACGTACAACGAGTTGGCGTCATATTACGCTTGCGTCTTAAGTGCTTATGCAAAACCGTTGCTAGCTGCTGGCTGCTCGCGTAATGAGCATGATTAAGCGTTGCTGCGGCTTATTTGAGCATGCAGGCTTTTTGGAGTGTTGTAATTTGGGCTTTCCTTTCCACACTCCTACAGAATCAGATTACTGAATCGTAGATTATGCTAAGACATTTTATTTTCGTGTATGAATCGCTTTTAGAAAATATCTTTTACCTTTATTTTTTATAAGAATTGTAGAGATCATCTCTAATAATCTTCGGCTTCTGTCAAAATGGCCATTTTAATTAAGACCAATGCAGAAATTCATCCGAAATACAAAACAAGAAGCCAAAGTAAAAGGCCGATCTTTGGTCGCAAACTAGTAAAAAATTATTCAAAAAGTTATATATATCTTCTACTTCAAAATGTAGCTATAAAAGTTACTCATAAACATCAGTGTTTCAATTGCTTTGTTATGCAAAAGAATTTGAATTCACCCAGAAGTTGACACCTACAAAGATTAAAAAAAGTTGCTCACCAAAAAACCTACCTACTGATTTATAAATGCTTGTGTTTGTTACTAATATCACTTATATGGTGGCCATGGTGATTCTGTTTTTCACTTTATATAAATATAAACTTTTTCCAGACTATTCGGCAAAGAGATTACTGCCTTCACTACACTCCGCCTTTAAGAAGCTTCCAAATTAATACTACGCATACGCGAATTTGAATCAGAATTTGCTACATTTTAATTCAATATTAAACTCTGTTTGCATTAAACCAGATTACCTCACTCTTTATACTGCGTCTCTCATTATTCATACGCCCTCAGTTTTCAATAGCTGCTTAGAGAAGAGCTTTACTATAAATGTTACTCATGCTAGAGCAATATTTTATATGAATTTCAAATGAAAATTCTCCACAAAGATAAACATAGTAGGGGTATTCATTTAAACGCGCAAATGCCTGATAACGTGACAAATTTATCACTTGATAAACGAACTGTCAAAGTTTGTTTGAAAGCTCATTTGCACAAATGTGATAAATTTGCCCAATGATATCGCTGTGCAAACGATGTTTGTAAACTTAGACGACAACGAATGCAACCCTGCTTAGCTATGATCTTTAACATTATGATAAAAGTTTAGTATTGAACAATCAAAATAAACGCAAAAAGGTTACAATAATTTTTTCCATTAATCTAATTTTAACATTAATCTTTACTTTTTCACTGATTCTCGGCATTTTAGTTTTTTCTTTTTGACAGCCAAACACCATTTGCACAAACACTTTGCCAAGTGCGTTCATTTAACACACTTGATAAATTGATGAATTTGAGCAATGTGCAGATTTATCTGCTTAAATGAATACCCTTAGTATATTATCAGATGCTAATTACTATGCACATTTGACTAATATTTGTTATAAGCGCTTTTTTTATTAATATGTAAATATTACGCATACGCCATGTCTGTCTAATTATGTCAAGCTCAGCTTGTACTTGCTGCTGAAAAGTTTTTTGCAAATGATTATGCGATACTGAGAGCAGCGCCAAAAATAAGCTAATAAATTCAAAAACTTGCAAAAAGCGAGCGGGCGGAGGGGGGGAAGCTTAGTCGTAGGCACGCTGAGCAAAAACTCATAAAACTAAAATAAATTTGAATGCGAACAAATTCAAATCTCTGCCAACAAAACTTACAACACAATGAGCGCACACATACATACAATACACACACAGATGACAGCTGCAGTATGTGCGCGTGTAGCTATCACTTGGCACTGTTTGAGTGTGTGTGTGGCCACTCGCCAGCCAAATTGGGCGTCTATTGAGCAGCTACAATTGCCGCCACACTTCGCGCACACATACACACACACACACACATATATGTATGATGCAAAGACAACAGCAAATTTCAGCATGTTTATGTGTGTGTTTTGTGCACATTTGTATATGCATGTGTATTAGTGCTGGCAACATCATGCGGCAGCAGCAGACAGCAGACGCGTCATAGACTTGCGGAATTATGGCTCCAGTCTAGTCGCAACACACGCGATACACACACATACATTTGTACGTATGCATACGTGTATACATGTGTGTACGTATTTCATGTGTGTGTGTGTGTATTTATGCACAGATTTATATGCCTAAGTTTTCATAATGTGTTTGCTGCTGCTTCTTCTTGCCTTATCAGCAGCTTGAGAGGCGGCGTTGAACAACGTCATAAAGACTAGAAAGAGACAAACTGTCAAATTTTTTTATAGCAATTTACGAAAATTATATAAAAAAAACGCAATACAAGAAAAATTCAAAACAATTTAACTTCGAAAAAATTATGACTTAAATTAACTGAATTTCTTTTAAGTTGCCTTCAGTTGCGTGTATGCCGTGACGTCACTGCGACGTAATAAAGCACATTTATAAATTGCACAATGACGCGCAAGAAAGTGAAGCACTTCCGGTTTGCGTCAGCTTACAAAAAAGGGTTGCCAGTGTTGCGAATGACGCCAGCGACTTTTGTACGAATCGCACGTTGATGGTCGACTTAAATGTCGAGAAGTCAACAGAAATCAATTTAAAGTAAAGTGCGCAGTTGAGCTGAGCTGAGCAGTTGAAAGTAGTAAAGCAAAAGTGGCAGAAACTCTGAGAGATCATTTCATGCAGGCGAAGTGACGATCAGCTCGGCATAAATTAATAGATATACAGTAGAGGCCCACAAATTAGAACTCTCACAAATTGAAATTGGTCAGAAATAGTAAGCTGAATATTTGAATGCAAACAAACATGAAAGCTCTAAAATTAGAACTTTTGTTTCGAATACAGTTACAGTATCAAGACCAAGGACCATTAACACTAATAACATTCTCAGCCGTCCGGCTTGCTTTTTCGCCTTTATCGAAGAAAAACTTTAATATATGGCGTATTTTCTCTTTGCTGGTGTCCATCTTAGATACGCGCTGACACAAAACTAAAGCTAACAATCAAAAAAGAGTCTGAAATCTTTTTTTTGTACGAAATCTTATTCTTTCAACGCCATCTAGCGTAATCCGATAACACTTATAGAACCCAAAATACAGATTGCCAAAGCCAATTATTGGAAAAATTAAGGACTTTCTGTTACTATACCTGATATAAAATAATCGGGAGACCTAGCGGCGCAATGGCTCAGTGCATAAGTGCTAGGTCCCAGATGTGAGAGGGCACTGGCAAGGAACTTAACAGATTCATTTCATCTCTCGCGAAGAATTGGCAACTCTGCGAAAGTATTTTTTGTCAATAAAATACAGCTTCTCGAACCCGTTCTGATAAAGCTATTTAATAAATTTGTAGGTCCCGTTTAGTTGTGCTTAAAATAAAACGAGCATACACAATTTAAGGGCAGGACTTAGCCACGTTTATACGAACTGTTGAGCCAACAATTTTTTTTATTATTTTAATGGCAATTATTTTAAAATTCGTTCGAGTCGAAAACTGTTAACTGTGTCGGGTGCTTCGATAGCGACGCCACTTAATATTGTAAAATTTGCTATTTAAAGCCAACAGATATTACCACAACTATAGCGTAACTCCTGCATTTCGTTGCCGTTTGCGGTGAGTTTTCGAGAAGAAGCTGTAGGCTGCATTTTTTTCAAAATAAATTCCAATTTAAAATATCACAAAACAACGAAAAAACAACAAAAAGAATTCTTCAATAAAACCACTCAATTTCCTTCGGGTTGTACAAGCGAAATAAATTCAACAATCAGCTGATCCTTGTCTCGCAAATACTGGGAAAGTGCTGCCAAGTTGCATTTTACTTCATGCGCTGAAAGCTTACTAAACAAAGCTGGGTGTTACCAGATTACTCAAGATTGCCTAGATGGATGAAGATCGAACACCGCCACCAGGTGGGGGCGCAACAACAGGTTTTGAAAAAACCACCCAAAATGGAAATGATATCCAAATAATGGAGCTAAATTGTAGACTTCAACAAATGGAAGCTCTTTGCACTCAACTGAAGTTACAAATAGCTAAACTCCAGGCTGAAAACTCAGAGCTAAAAAATGCGAAAAACGTACAAATACAAAATACAGTTGAACAGATACAGTACGAGACTGATGAAGAAATCCTCGCCCAGGAGACGGAGTGGATTGTGAAAAAGAACCGTCCCAGCAAAAAGCGCAAAGCTGAATCGTCACCAGAAATTGTAGATTCAAACTCGCGTTTCAGCCCTGCTCCAAATGAAAACACTGAAAAAGAACAGAAATCGTCACGTCCTCCGCCAATTATGGTGACTGGGGACTGTGATTACCAGCAGTTACAAATCTTAATTAAAAAACAAGCAACAACTGACTTTTTCATAAAGCTGCTAAACAATAATATTTATAAAATCAGTACACTGTGCGCTGAAGACTACAGAAAAGTCACAAAATCGCTATCCGATACGAATGTGTCATGGTACTCTTATGAAAATAAGCAATCACGGCCGATACGAGTAATAGCAAAAAATCTGCACCATTCTTGTAGCGCTGAGTCGATAATTTCCGACCTAGAGTCCCAAGGCTTTAATGCGTTAGGAGCAGTAAACAAATTAAAGTGGAAAACAAAAGAGCCCCTAGATATGTTTCTTCTAACATTTGATGGGTCTGAAGATATCTCAAAAGTCTACAATATTAAAACAATTCTAAACTCAGTTGTTCGCATCGAGGCAACGAGATCGTCAAAGTTGATTCCACAATGCAAGTCATGCCAGTCCTTTGGGCATACCAAGAATTATTGTAATAAACCTCCAAGGTGCGTCAAATGCGCTGGAAAACATAAATCGATCGACTGCAAAAAACCCAAAGAAGAACAACCAAAATGTAGCAACTGTGGCGAAGGCCATCCAGCTAACTACAGAGGATGTGTAGTTGCAAGAGAATTGCAAAAAATTCGAGAAAAAACTATTGGCCAACGAAGTAAAGAGCAAACCGAAATTCGAAGAGATGAAGCTGTATCGACTACATGCACTCAAACCAAGGCAAATTTGAGTAAGCGTTTTGATCGAAATGCTCCACAACCAAAAGTAAGGGCACTAAACACAATCGAAAGAAGCGGAAAATCGTACTCAGAAATTGCAAGAGAAGGCACAAACGCTAGCTCCAATCTCGATCAAAACAGTCTGCTGCTGAAAATACTGCAAAAACTAGATATGCAAACCGATACCAACAAAGCGCTTGTAACTCGCCTATCCAAACTTGAAGAAAAAGTTACTAAACTTACTCATGTCTAGTCCGCTCCGAATTATGTTATGGAACGCTAATGGGTTGTTAAAGCACCAAAGTGAACTGGAATTAGTTCTAGATTCCGAAAAAATAGATGTTTGCCTCATTGCCGAGACCCATTTCACTAAACAATCGTACATTGCATTTAAAAATTTTGAAGTATATCATACAATACACCCAAGCAATTGTGCTCGAGGAGGCAGCGCGATTATTATAAGAAATTGCATCAAACATTATGAAGAAGAAAAACTAAGCACTGATATGTTCCAAGCTACTTCTGTAACGGTAGAAGCCAATGGTAAGCTAACACTTACAGCTTTATACAGCCCACCAAGACATCGTATTAAATACGATAACTATCTTCAACTGCTTAGTCGGCATAAACATAAATTTGTCATGGGCGGAGATTTTAACGCCAAACACACCCATTGGGGATCTAGGCTAATTTCAACAAAAGGAAGAGAACTTTTAAAAGCTGTCCAAGCAACTGGATGCGAAACTGTCTCCACCGGCAAACCAACCTACTGGCCCACAGATCCACTAAAACTGCCAGACACCATCGATTTTTTCGTCACCCAAAAAATCTCTGGTAACTACTTATCCATAAAAGAAGGATTCGATATGAGCTCAGATCATTCGCCAGTATATCTTACATTGAGTGAAAATATTCCGCATAAGATACAGAAACCACAGCTTACAAATACGTTAACAGATTGGGAATATTTTAAAATGATCTTGGAGAATTATGAAAGCTATGCAACTGATATAGATACAACGCTCCAACTAGATAAGGAAGTTGAAAAATTCACGAAAATAATACAGAACGCTGCTTGGGAAAGCTCGCCTAGACTAAAAGTTATCTCTGCAGGTAATATCTACCCAAAGGAAATTACAGCTAAAATAAAAGAAAAGCGCAAACTTCGCCGACGCTGGCAACAATCTCGCTGTCCAAATGACAAATCAGCTCTAAACAAGCTAACGAAAGATATAAGTCTTGCAATCAAAGGGTATAAAAATGCATCTTTCAAACAATATCTGAGTAACCTCACAAACGATCGCACAACGGATTATTCTCTATGGAAATGCACAAAACAACTAAAAGGACCCGTAGCTCAATCTGTGCCAATTAAAAGTACCAACAACGAATGGGCTAAAAGCGATCAGCACAAAGCGAATATCTTCGCCGAATATCTTGCAGATACATTCACTCCGAACGCGCCCCATGGTAGCATCCCAGCTGTCTGTGAAACTGAAGAGACTTATGTGGATATCGAACATGTAACACTAGCTGAGGTGACAGCCGAAATAAATAATATGAAGTCGAAAAAGGCTCCAGGTTTCGACCTTATAACAGCAGATATACTTAAACAACTACCATCCAAAGCCATCCATGCGCTGATTATTCTCATAAACGCAGCCTTCAACCTAAAACATGTCCCAGCTTTCTGGAAGGTATCCGAGGTGCTGATGATACGAAAACCTGGAAAACCTGCATATGAAGTAACCTCATATAGACCAATTTCATTGCTGCCAATATTATCAAAACTATTCGAAAAGCTCTTGGCAAAACGAATAAATTCACTCATTGAAGAGAAAGGGCTGATACCAACACATCAGTTCGGTTTTCGCCGCAAACACTCGACGTTGGACCAAGTACATAGAATCACAAACATAATAGAAAATGCTCTAGAGGAAAAAAAAGTCTGTTCAATTGTCTTCTTAGATGTATCAAAAGCCTTCGATAAGGTGTGGCATAAAGGCTTGCTAATTAAAATAAAAGCTACGCTTCCAAACCAATACCATGACATACTAAGCTCTTACTTAACTAAACGATATTTTCGTGTTAAAGAACAAGATGCGTACTCGGAGCTGAAGGAGATCGAAGCAGGAGTCCCACAGGGAAGCGTGTTGGGGCCACTTTTATACCTACTGTATACCCGTGATATACCTACCTGCGAAAGCTATGCTACAGCTACCTTCGCAGATGACACCGCTTTAATTGCAGTCGGTAATACAGAAAGCGAATCCAAGGACATAATCCAGCCAGCTATAAATAACTTCGCCGAATGGGCAGCAAAGTGGCGTATTATGCTAAACAGTAGCAAAACCATTCACGTTCTGTTCACGAACAAACAACTCAGGTACTTGCCACTATATCTTAATGGCGTAAAGATTCCTCACGCGAACACCGCCAAATACCTTGGCATTACCCTTGACGCCAAACTTCGTTGGAGCGAACACGTAAAAATAAAGAAGGAGGAGCTTGAAGCTAAGTACAGAGGTATGTACTGGTTAATAGGTAGAAAATCCATTCTATCTGTTCAAAACAAAATTGCCATATACAACCAAATACTTAAACCTGTATGGACATATGGTTGTCAACTCTGGGGTTGCGCCAGTCAAAGTCATCGAAACAAAATTCAACGGTTCCAAAGCAAAGTACTGCGAGCTATTGTCAATGCGCCCTGGTACATCCGAAACATCGACCTCCATCGCGACCTTCAAATAGATACTGTCGAAGTCACATTACGCAAGCACGCCAAAGCCCATAAAGAGCGGCTGACAAACCACATTAATGCAGAAGTTGCACTTCTCCATGACGCAGTCGGATTGGAAAGGAGACTCAACAGAATCAAGCCCTGCGACCTGGCAAACTAAATATCCATCTCATTATTTCTCTGTATAAAATAATGTTTATTTTTTCTTTACTATTTGGTGAAAAGTAAATTGCTTGTTAGTTTTTTCAAACTAGTTGCAGTATAAATACGTTTACTATTATTTATTAACCTATATACCTGTTATAAGCTATATATGTACCTAGTAAATAAAGAACGTGTTAAAAAAAAAAAAAAAAAAAAAAAAAAAAATTATTTTAAAATTAATTAACATTATTTACAGCAATCTCTTTCATAAATTTTCAACTTATAGACATTTTTTTAATACAAATTTACCTTTATACTAATTTTCTTTCTTCTTCCCCTTTCTTGCAGACGCAGCGAATTCCTGGGCTGCATGTCCTTTCCTCTGCAAACGCTCCTGCAGCAACCCATCAATGGCTCCTACAAGCTGCAGTCGCAGGCATGCCTGAATAATCCGCAGCCCGCAGTGCCACTGCCAGCAGCGCCCCCCAGCCACACACTCTGCAACCCCCTTCACAGCCACACACAGCCAGCAGCGCCAACGACTAATCACGCAGCGACCATGGCCACGCTGACGCAGCAGCAGAGCGAGGAGGAGGTCATCAGCATCGACAGCATGACGCAGGCCGGTGGCGGCAGCGCAGAGCAGCCGATGGTGCTGAGCAAGAAGGCGCTGCATCAGCGCGACGCCGACGAGAATCTCTTTCTGCGCTTTCTCGAGCTCGATCCGCTCGCAGAGGAGGTGGCCGCCAACAACAACAATAATAACAGCTCGAGCGCTGTAGCCAATGCCGCCACGACAGCCGCCGCTGCTGGCCCACAGACGCCCAGCGGGCGACGCCTTTCCAACAGCGCTCCAAAGCCGCTCGGCCGCACGCCCTTCACCATGACCAAGAAACTGACACGCTCCGCGGAGCGCGGCTTCGGCTTCTCCATCGTCTGGACGCATCCGCCGCGCGTGGAGAAAATCGAGCCGGGCCTGTCGGCCGACCGCAACGGCATACTGCCCGGCGACTACGTCATCTTCGTGGACAAGCACAATGTGGTCACCATGCCAGAGGCTGATGTTCTGAATCTGATCCGCTCGCAGGGCCCCACCCTCACGCTGGAGATTTTCAGAAGGTCAGGCTCCGGCGGTGCGCTGCCGCCGGCGCTCAGCTTCACCGCGCGCTCCAACGCCACCACATTGGCAATGAACGGCAGGGCGCCGGCCTCGCAAGCACTCAGCGAGCGCGCCAGCCAGTACGCGAGCGACGACGCCATCACCACAACGACTGCCGCGGCGACAGTGCCACTGCTGCGGCAGACCTACGCGCAGCCGAGCGCCACGACTGCAGCGCCTGCGCGTCCGTCCACCGTCTGCTCAGGCGTGTCGTCCCTTGAGGCCGCCAAGCGGCGGCTCAATCTACCGCAGGTTACCTTCAGCAAGGAGGTAGGCAAGGGCGTCATTGTGTGAGGGGGGAAATGGCGGCGGGGGCATGCAGCTTTGTGCGCTGCACAAAAGCTATACGAATTTATTTTGCATATTGCTGCTATTTATTAATTAATTAAATTATTTTTAGCTATTTATTTTGACACGAAATTTTTATTTCATGTTTTGATTATACATATTCAAATTATCGCATATTGTGTAAAATTTCATAAATTATTTTTTGCGAATAATTTTCTTTACAATTACGTTCTATTTATTGCATATTAACTAAAATTGTGTATATTATTTTTGATTTCAATTATGTTCTATATAAATAATATTTTTCATATAGACTTAATTTGTATGCCTTTAAGTGATTTACAAGTCGGAATTTTGCCTTCATTTTGTTGTAAAGTATATTTCTGTATCAAGAAAAAACTCATAAAATGCCTGCTAAAAAGATATGCATATATGTATAAGCTTCACAAAAGCTGAGAAAAGTTCTAGAAGTAAAAAAGTTGGAAAAAGACAGAAGCAAATAGTATAGAAATTCTGATATAGAAACTTAAATTGAGTAGTCACTTTCATGCCGAAAAAATCAAGTAAAACTATAATTGAAAAGTATCTTTTACATTGAGGCTTTTTTTTATTTTAGGTATTCAAGCTTAATTTGAAAGCTCAAGGTTCAATATGAAATCGAAGCGCTAAATTCGATTCTGGTTTAGTTAACCCGAATTATTTAGCTCAAATTTTTTTTTATGGAGTTGTATCAAAATATGAATTTTCCATCTGTTTTGAACATTTATAGAAACACTTGAGATCATAATTTTGCATATGCCTGTTATGAAAGTTAATGCAGCTGTGCTTAAGTGCTATCTCCAGTACTCAAGAAAAGTGAATAGCGAAAAAGCAAAAATCATGAAATCTTCTATGGTATATACCTACTACTTTTCTTCAGTGAAAATGTGCATAAGATTGTACTTGTTTTTGGCAAGAAACATATCGATAAGTCATTACTTCTCAAAGAAAAGTGAGCGATAACTGAAACTGCATTTAAATAGCTGTCAATATTTCTTTTCTACTACTATGTATATTTTCTCTTGAGCTATATTTTGAGAGGTGGATACGCGCCTTCATATCGTTATATAGACTATATATTTTAAAATTTTTTCCCTCAATCAGATGTTGCCTTTTACAAAGGGCTTGACATTTTCAGAGCTTTGCTCTGAAAGGTTCAAGTAGGCTATATACATATGACGCGCACAGAGCAAAAACGCAGTTTATAACTTCACAGCCCATGAGCGCAATGTGGCGAAAATTGACACTCGCTGCGTTTTTGCTCTGTGCGCGTCATATGTACATACCTCACAGGGTATGCAATCTAAAGAAAATTTTTGTAGATTGTGAAATGAATAAACAGCTCAATTCAAAGTAGTGACTATATTCGTACCAGTACATATTGTCAACAAAAAAAGATTTTTCATGAATTGATACCTTCTTTATGCCAAGAAATTACAATTGGAGTGGCCATGAATTGTGACTGAAGCGTCAGGATTTGAAAAAGCCTTGTAATTGTAAAAGCGAAAATTTAATTTTTCAAACGATGAGTTAAGTCTTTTCTGTTTCATTCTTACAATATTAGAACCCAAAAAAGATATGCTTTCTTTTAAGCATCGAACTCTGTGCAAAACTTTTAAGCACATTTTAGTTCAAAAGAAATTTTAACATGTTCGACTGAATTAACAATAAGTGTACTTAATAACATGAAATTATACAACGCAGCCATCAATATGAAGTTTATATATCTGACTTATGTAGTTGAGTATGACAGCCATGACAGCCCACTAACGGATTACAGTCTGCAGTTTATGAATCATCAATATTTGATAGCAGTGTAATTTGTGGCCAGGGCACATACTAGTAGATATATATGCATAACATATAACTATGTACATATGTATATGACTGAAATGTGTTTGAAATTATCAACATAATGTAGCTGCTGTAAGAAATGTCTTTTGTATTGAAAATCTAGCATAGAAATCATGAATCGTTTGAGCCTCGGCTATATTGATTACTTTTACTACATTTCTTGAAACGAAATTCAAATAATTTAGCCATTTAGCCACGAATCATGACTGAATAGATAATAGGTACATAGACACAACAAATTTCGATTAGTTTGAATGCTAAATTTTAGTTCAAATTTTTTAAGTCTACTAAACATATGAAACAATTTAGTATATCTGTTGATGCATACAAATTTTCATGCTACTGAAGGCATTAAATCAATTGTGAATAATTTAAATTTATACAAGCATATTTTGCCTGCGTAGAATCATTTTTGTTCTTAAACAGTTGTAAAATAAATTTGTAATGGATCATGAAATATTTGTGCATTTTCTGCTATATTCAATATCAATTTAAGATATTTCTGGTATAAATTTCTATAAACAGTAATTTTTGCTTTTACCAACTTTTCGATAAAAGCTAACCAATTGGTTCGCACGAAACTTATTGTTGGTAGGATGTAAAGTCTATTTTTTAGTTCAGTTTTGATGAACTTCGATTTTTTCGTTTACTAGAAACTTCGTTTTATACTATTCCTTTGTACAAATTACAATGAGACAAACTAAACCAAGTGAAAAAGGAAGAGGAACCAAATTGCAAACAATTTGCAACTGAATTGCAACCAAATTGCAACAAATTGTCTTTTTCTTAGATTAAGAGAGACATTTATATTATTGTTTACAAAAAATATCAACAAATCATGAAGTATATAAGCAAACGCTAATTTGCAGAAAAGTTTCAGTGCGGCAGCTTTTATAAGTTTCGGCTGTTTTTTTGCAAAAGTAACCTTTCTTATAAACCGTAAAAATATGCATATTTATGTTACAGAAAAGTGTATCTTCTATGTTTAGCTTATTTTTATGTGAAAATTGATTTTCTTTGTTCATATGGAAGCATTATTGAATTTGTTGTTGCTTTTAATTTAAGTTTAATTTATTTTAGTAGTTTTTGGAAATACGATATTTGCTTTCTTTTAAGTATTTGTAAACAATTTTAAGTTTGTATCATTGAATTTGCTTGAAATGTCATAAAAAAGCGCAACAATATTCATATGATTAAATATTTTATGTTCTTAAGCTGAAATTAAAGTTGAGTTAAAGTTATTTTTTACTAAAAACTTTTTTTTAAATATATGCTAAGCGCATTTTTGTTTATTAAGTTTTCTTTATAATTTATTTTAATTGCAGTTTTTGTAAATGCCTTTGTACATTTTTCAATACAACAACATGCTAAAATGACAATAAATGCTTGATTTAAAGAAAATGCTTGCCACTTTTAATTTTCGTTTGAATCGTAATTTTCATAATTTCGAATATCTGCTCTCTTCTGCCTCGTGTTGTTCATAATATGGCCCACTGATATGCGCTTCTGCTTTTTTTCCTTTTTCTGTCCTTGCATCGCTGAAGAATGTTTCCCAATTTTCACAGTCCATTGCGCCCATCAGCGACAATCGGCGCCGCTTTCTGCTGCAGCTCATCAGCCGCGAGCAGAATTTCATTTCCGCTTTGCTCTTCGGCATGCAGCGCTTTGTGCAGCCGCTGCTGGAGCGCAAGGATCTCATCTCACCCAACGATCATCGAACACTCTTTCAAAACATCGACGAGTTGCAGCGCATATCCGAGGATATACTGGAGCAGCTCTGCAATGACGATCAGGAGCCGCAAATGAACTTCGCCTCGCGTGTGTATCTGTCGAAGACGACGGCCATTTGTGCGGCCTACAAGAAGTACTGCAACGGCATCAAGAGAGCGGATTGCGTGCTGGTGAGTGAGGGGGAGTAACTATCTACTATCGATCGTTAGATTACTTGACTTTAGTACTCGAAATGTTTGTGCTCTTTTCTTGATACACTATTTCCTTTTGGAGTTAAAGCTCAGTTAGTGATGACGTATCGTATTTATTCGTATCGTAAATGTCTGAGAGAGACCTATTTCTATGAGAATTTCTGCGTTACGATCCGAATAAATACGTCAAGAGCGAACGCATGTATAGAGCTCGGGTAAAACAGGTTTTGTCTGCGATACGAATAAATACGATACGTCATCACTAACTGAGTAATCTGCTATTTTCGAATCAGGCCAAAGACTTGATTTCCCGTTACTTTTGAACTAGTTTGATGTTCGACAGCAACATGTTAACATTTGTTTCAGTCGACCATATAAGCATAGGGTTCCGTTCCCCTAAAAGACAAAATGGATCATAAGGTTTAAGATCACTTTGGTTTTCGGACTGTGTATATAAACAGCCTTTTTTTCAACGTAGAAACCTAAAATTTGGCATGATGTTAATTCTTCATAACGGTAATATATCTTCACTATAAAAGTCGAAAAATATGTTGTTTTATTTTCAAAGCGGGTTGGGTCGACCCAATAAAAAATATCGTATCGTGAGGAATATCGGTAGAAAGGCCTATTTTCGCAGATTTCAAAAAAATGTTCTTTAAAATTTTAGCTTAAGAGGTTATATAGATAAAGCTCAAAATGTAAAAAAACTGAACTGTGGGGTATTGTATGTGGGCACCATAATCACATAACCTTACTTTATTTCTGAAGCTAAAATTTTGTATAAAATTATGGTTTCTAGGTATTTTATGATGTAACTGGAAACGTCCATTTTTTTTAGTTGGTTAATAAATAGGGTGCTTACTTTATGGAACAGTCTGCTCTAAGCCTTGTTGCTGAAGCCAGCTAGTTCCAGCCATATCCACGTCCTGTTTCACAGCTAAAGCCTTTCTATTTTCTATGGTTTATGTTCTCTCATCAAAATTTCTTTGCCACTCGACAGGTCAATAAATCCCGGCAGACCGGCTCCGATTTCGTCTGCTTCATAACCGAACCGCATGTGCCACGCAAGCGTCCCGATCTCACCATGTTCATACATCGGCCGCTGCAACACTTTCGCGAGATACTGAAACTGATGCAATTGCTCGCCTCCAATTGCCACGTGGACACGGAGGAGCACAAGAATTTCACGAGCGTCATCAACGAACTGCAAGCGGCCTATCGCGAGATCACAGTGAGCAGTGGTCTCATGGAGCCGCTAGGCGAGGGACGGCCGCTGCTCACGCTGCAGGATCTGGAGTCACGCATGGTCTTCACCAAGTGCAAACCCTTCACGCTGGCCGTGCAGGGCCGTCAGTGGATCTTTGGCGGTGATTTGTCGCGCGTGGAGGGTCGTTCCGTGAAGCCCTACTGGACGTTGCTCTTCAGTGATATCATTGTCTTTGCGAAGGTCAGTCGGGATCGCGTGCTGTTCATCACGGAAGAGCCCATACCAATAGCAAACGTAGTGGACTCGTGTTTTCACATGCGAAAGAAGAGTAAGTGTATCCGGTGTGAAAGATGCTTTTAAACATTTTATAATTTCATTTCTTTTGCTCTTCTCCGAATAGCTACAGAATTTCGCCTTACCGTGGACCCGAATGGCCGTCTGGCCGAGAGTCCCACCGGCTATTGCGCGCCCGATCTGACGCGCACGCCCAAGAAGAATGCGCGCCGCAAGAGCTTGGTGCTGCGCGCGCCCTCGCTGGAACTGAAGGCGGTCTGGCAGAATCTGCTGCAGCGGCAAATGTGGGTGTGCCTGTTCATCAGTGAAACATTAACAACTAATGCTCCTCTCTCTCTCTCTCTCTCTCTCTCTCTCTCTCTATCTCTCTCTCTCCCTCCGCATCCACACAGTTTCCTTGTGAATGCAGCCTTGGGCTCGACGCCGCTCTCCAGCCCGCTGGACTCGCCCGACGTGCTCAACACGCTGGTGCCGCTCAGCGACATCGGCTTTGCCTCCGCCTCCATCGGCTCCATCAAGCTCTCCTCCATGGACAGCATCAATGCGAAGCACCAGCAACAGCAGCAGCAACAACAACAGGTGCGTCTGTTGCACGGCAAGCCGCTCAGCGGCTGCGATTCCTACGAGAATCTGCAGCGGCTGGCCAACGAGCTCATTGCCGCCTCCCCGCGCTGCAGCACACGCATGACACAGACGACACACGCCTCCGACTCGTGCGGCTCACCGCAGACAGCCTCACCGGCGCGCGTCGGCGTCACTTCGCTGCGTTCGCTGGCGCTCGGCCGGCGACACTTGCCGCTCGAGCCGCGGCCGCTGTCCGCACTGCGCGCCAACAACTCTTGCACTTGGCTGAGCTTCAGCGGCAGCAGCATCAACACACAGACGCTCTGCTCCGCCGAGGAGCATCTGCACGCCTGCAAATGCCTCATTGCCATACCGGAGGCGGCCGCTGAATCGCCGGCGGCCGTGGCGGAGCGCAAGCTGCTCACTGACGCGCACGCAGGCTGCTGTGTCAACACGGCAACTGCGTTCGGCAGGCGCCAGCAGAATGGCAGCGCTGTGCATGAGCGCACGGCCGTCTCTGCCACGGCCAAGCCATCCAAGTTGCTGGAGTTCTCGCTCAGCTCGGTGGGGCGCTCCTTTATTGACGAGTCGGACATGATGTTGCCGCCACCGGGCGACTCCGCCAATGCCTCGCTCACCACGCCCGACTCACCCACACCCAATATATCGCCCACCTCGCAGCCGTGCAATTCGGATGCCTTCTCGAACGATTTCGTGCCCATGCAAAGCATCAAGACCCAAATGGCCGAGAGCGTCGTTGTTACGCAGCGAACCAACGACATACCACTGGCCGAATTCGGCGGCTCTTGGGATCTGGTAGAGTTGGATCTCAACTTGGATCAGGTCAATCTGGATCCCTGCTATGATACGGACGTGGAGGAGTGCATTTTTATGGGTGATGAGCGTGAGGAGGGCAGGGAGAGCGATGACGATGATGACATCGATGTAAGCATTGTGGTCGATGATCCTTTCGGTGTGTTGCCCACCAAGCCAACACCGCCCGACTCGCTGGATCTGTGATTTGACTTTTGGCTAGAGTTGCCCCACTGAGCTGCAAGCTTTCTCTTCTACTCTGCTGCTAGAGTTCTAGAATTATTCGGATCTGACTATCAAATAGCAATTCAAATTAGTTTTCACTGCAAGTTCTAAATTCTACCAAATCCGTTGAAATGTTTTTGGCATCTGCAAAGAAAACTCTCATCCTAAATGTCACCACTGATCTTCGAACTATCTCTTCTTCTTAGTCTTAGATAAGTCGTAAATGTTCTAGTTTTGATTGCAGTTCCAAATTATCATTTTTGTTTAAAAGATTTTTGGAAGTCTTGCATGAATTGTTTTTAAAACGATTCTGTTCACTTTTATACAGTAACAAAAAAATTAAAAAGTCCTTCTCGACAAGTTATTTATTTTTGTGCGTTGGAGTCGGTTCAACCGATCTTTAACCTGCCTATAGATTGCCATGCTTTTCAACTGGTAGAGAAGAGAAAGGAGTTAAAGTTTTGTACCGAAGCTTTGAAACAAAGCGCCACCGTGTTCTCAGTGGAGAAGCGCTCAGTCCATGATGCGTGGTATTGCTGGATTGAATTCCAGCCGACTCATGCCATATAAAAAACTCTGCTTATTTTCAGGCGGTTACGTCTCTGGCGACAAAGTTGGCAACTCTCTCGGAAAAATATATTTTGCCTTGATAATAAAGCCAAGGTATAAAGGCTTAACCAAAAGCTTCTGCTTCAGACGCGGCAATAGAATAAAGGTGTAGGTCCCGTTAACTTGTGCTGCAAATAGCACCTACATACACAAGTTAAAGCAATATAGCTAGGCCTAAGTCTCCTTCTGCGACATATTGTGCCAATTATATATATTTTGAACCGTCATTCGATGGCTCCGATATTATAGAAGTTACCCTATTCTAATTTTATTGGTTATGTAGGCTAAGTGGTCGTCTCAAAGACATCACTTAGGCCAAAAGGCCCATTGTGTTAGAAATTGCTTAAAAATCAAAGTACAGGGTCAACATCAACACGTTTTGTTGATTTCACTATCCATTCCATATTATTTATTATGATGCGACAAATCAAAAATCGGCGGAATACGCCCACAATGAGCTATACTACTCTTAAGATTTCAATATACTTAATAATTTTTTGATTGAGTGTTGGTTTAGGAAAGAAAAGGAATTTCTGCTAAAAAAAAATAACTGGCATCATTTTTTTCAATCTTTTGTTGTGATAACTACAGCCGATTTGCTACAGTTTTATGCCCCTATATACCACATCGCTTCATATAGAGGCTTATGTATGTGTACGTGCAATCAAGCGTTAGAGCATATGCACATGTGTGTGTGTGTGTTTGTCGCTGTGTTAATGCGTGTGCGTTTTGAGCGCTTAATAAAAATTGTAGTTTTTTTAAAATTGCATAAATTAGTTATAAAGATACACACTTGTTTATATACATATATGCAACAGATATTGCATAAAAGAAATGCACTTGCAAGAGTCTGACATTTGCCACAACTTGTTTGTTATATATAGCATCGATTCTACATACAAACATATGTATGCAAATGCTTTTGAACTAACATATGCGCAATATCTGCTGTATTTAGATATATACATACATTCATTAATAGTGCACATATATTATACATAGTTATATATTTTTTAATATGCTACCTCGTTGCATGATGTGCTCATATTTTGAAACTCATATTACAATATTGAATGTAGTTATACAACAACAACAACAAAGACAAAAACAACAGCAAAGCAAATATTTTTTAGTCGTAATAAACATCTTTAATAAAACAGTTTTATTTACATAACTACATATACAGTATACACAAACAGACATTGTAGCCATCTTTAGCAGCTATGTCAAAAATTTCGAGCTCAAAAATTTTGCAAGTCTTTAATTCTGGCATATTTCTAGGCTTAATCAAAGTATTGCATAGTTGTAAATTTTATTCTACAAACTCAAGTACTACATGGTTGTTATTTTTTGAACTTATTCGCAAGTATTTAATGCATTGACAACAATAAAACAACAACAACAAAACGACAAAATCGTTGCAAGTACTAAAATTCATATTGCAGCTAATATGCCATAAAGTATGCTATATATTTGGTAGCTATAAATCGAACTTATTATAAAAACTCTGCAGCATTGAAGCTCATTAGCCGCTGTAAAGAAGTCTTGTTATACTCTCTCTCACTCTCTCTTGTGTTGTTGTTAGTTTGCTACTAAGCTCTTAACTAGTATTAGACACATTTTTTTGGCCAAAAAAATCACAGTTTACATGAAATATTGATGATATTGACGAAATCGCCAAAAGAAATTTGTAAATCCTCGCCATATTAATTTTATAAAAGTATTTGCTTTATATTAGAAAATATTGTAAAAATTAGTTCTTAAGCATAGACAAGTTTTTGAAATTGTTTATTGAATATACTTTAAAAAAGTTGTAGTCGTAATTTTAGCACTTTGTTGAATAATTTATATAATAACGACTAAGCAAGAAAATTTATAGCAATATATGAAATGAAATATTAGTTAGCTAGATTGTTGAATTTTGTAGTTGTATTTATTGAAACGTTGATCTTCCAACTTTATTTACACACTGTACTAATATTTATATGCAAATTTGTTTGTTGTCCTTCTTTTTTAAATGTAGCATATCGTTTCTTTTTTAAGTTTGTCTTTATATTGAGCTACAGCACAAACTCGCCAAGCAAAACCATTAAAAGCTGCGATTGCTTCACGGTGGCCACTTCGAAAGCTATTGAGTTTTTAAGAATTTTCAGTTACAAATAACATTCAGTAAAATTGAAAAGTACTGCCATAATCGAGAGATTGCATGTTTCGATTGCTCTGATTATCGAGTTTCTACTGTACTTAAGCTATTTATTTTATATAATTTAATCAATTGAAAAGCAGTCCATAGCTAATGTTAGCATATTTTGATATGATTTTCATGTAAAATTTTTTTCTGAATAGTTGAGATATTTAGTTTTGATTTCATTATCTTAAGGCTGAAGATTTTTTTTTAGCTCATTTTGGCTGACGAGGTACTGCGATGACGATTCTTTAAAACAGAGATGAAAACCCAAATGATCTCGCGGGCCGCATATATGGAAAATGTTCCAGAAAAGTTGCTTTAAAAGTATATAAATTCAGAATTTTAAAAGGAATTTTTGAAAGTTTTGGAAATACATCAAACAAATTTTCTAGCAACACTCGAGAATCTCGATGACTCTTCATTTAATGTCGATAAAGTCGGCATTATAAAGGGAATTTTTCAGAAGTTCATAGACATATTATAATAATATCCAGCAATACTGGTATCTGACTAGTTTGACAGTTTTTATTAAGTTTGCGATTGTGACTGAAAGTGAACCTCTCTAAAATCGCTACTCCGGCGAGAGTCACAAATGTCATAATTCAAATAATCGACTCAATTGATGCTCTGTTCAATGAAATAATATATTGTCATATATGTAGTTCGAATCAAAAATATTTTTAAATATTCTCGTCAGCTGAACTGGGCTTAAACGTGACGTGAATACGTAGCTCGATACTTTGAACGATTAATGCTTAGTTTCATATGAACTCAAATTATGGACGAACATTCCAACAGCTTCTAAAAAATTTTCAATAATCATCAAAATTATAAAGCAAGACATTTTGTTGAACAATAGAGATATAGAGAATCTAAATATTTTATATCTTCTTTGAAGAGTGGCACTTCATTAAAAAGTGAATATGATTTTGGTGGCTTATTATTGAAAACTATGACATCGCTTGCCTCAAGCGGTCTTTGAGCTGAAAGACGGCAACTTCGATTCATGAACGATTTAATTCAGCTGTTGAAATTACTGCGCAAGTTTGCCTTTCAATAACAGATCTTCTCAAACTGCTTGAGTTCAATAAATGAAAAATAAAAAAAATTTAAAAACTGCTTGTGCAACTCTTAATTTTTGTTCTACTAAATTTATAGTAATTAACTACTACAATAACTACTTTGTAGTAAAGCAATTAGTCAAACAATATTTTCTGTGATTGAATTCTTTTGTTGCTTGAATATTTAAAATTTTCCTATACTTTTAATTACAATTAGTACAAATTTTGCATAACATTATATCAATATCAATGCAGATTTTAGCAAAAATGTATGAACACATACTTTGTGACAAAACGAAACGAATTGCAAACGCTTACGAACGTCATATTAAAGCTTGCCAAATTTGCAAGAAAAATCAAATTTCATAAACAGAAATTTATTGCATAAATAGTAAATAATCAAATTCAAGCTCGCTCACAAAGAAGAGAAAACTGATTTGAACGCAGCAGTATACTTTAGTATTATATATAGTATGTAACTAGACTCTTCACTTTATAGTCTAAAGAATTTTAGTACTTACTCTTACATATAGTCTAACTAACATTTAGTCATTATATTGTAATGGTAACAATAGCTGTGCAGTAGTCATTCCATTTGATTTGATTTCTTCCAGTTAAAGAAGAGCTACGCATACTTGCTCTAAATATACACAAATAAAATGATATACTTTGAATAAAAACGCTTGTGAGTTTATTTTTTTGATGAAATGTTAAAAGAATAATTCGAAGAATTTTCAGTTGAAATTTGTCTTTATAAGAAACTTTTAGTTTTGCATCGAACAAATCGCTTTACTTGGCTTCAAAATTATATGCGCTCTAATTATTTGTCAACTTCCAAGCTAGCGCTGATTTTTAACTAAAATTTTAAATTTCAAACCAATAAAAAATTGAAAATTGTGATGGACTCTTTTTAACTTACTACAGTTTTTATATATAAATAGCAAATACTAAATTTAAGTGCCTTAAATTAGTCATAAATATATTCAACATATCAATACAAGCGTTTTTAATCAAAGCTATTAATTTGTTGCTCTCTTTTTCACATTTCAAAGTAATGTATTTTAACAAATATTTGCACAAATTGTTGTAAAAATGCGCAAATAATTTAATTTAAAAATTTGTTTATCATTTTAATAATTTGAAAAAATTGTTAAGTATTAATTGTAATTACTTCCCTTTCAAAATATGAGCCCATCACAATTTTCCACTTTTTTCACTATGCTTTTTCGGTTTGTGCATTGGCTAAATTTGTGCTCTTCGAAGCCGATTAGCCTATATACTTCATAGCGTGAGTAGACACGTTGCCAAAAAGTTTTCCAGAAGTCCGTACACTTGTTCGAAGGCCTTCAAATAATTGAAAATTCCAAACTGTTTCCATCACCAAAATCTATGAAAAAAAGAAGGCTCGTGATTTTGGTCCTTCAAAAAATCTCTTTTAAACAATCCCAAAGTTTCTAATTGATCTCAAAATCTATTGCTTCTCTCCTCGCACCAGCAGAACCATCGCCTCTCCAATGCATCCGATCAAATTGAGCTGTTGATCGACGAGAAATGCCGCATACTGAACAAGACTGGCACACCGAAATCGAGTGCACTGCATCTGGCCAATTGGATGAAGGGTCAACTGGACAAACAGCAGGAGCAGGCACGGCTAGCGGCCGCACGCTCACGCGAGCACATCAGCAACGAAGATGAGCACTTGCTCTATCCCGAAAGCGATCAAGATGAGCGCATTACCTATTGGACGCGACAACAGCTGGAAAAGCGCACCAAGGAACTGAATCTACTCAAGGAGCCGGGTCATTTGTCGGCCCGCCCGAACTTCGGCGGCAAGCGATTGAGTGGTGTGGAAGAGCTGAGCGTCAGCGACATGTACTCGGAGAACGTGAGTCAGCTGAGTCAGTCACATAGCACCACGTCGGATAGTCAGGTGAGCTAAAATTTCGCATAGTTTTCCTGCAGTATTGCTAGAATTTAGTGTCAGAGTGAACAGAGCAATTCTAAACAATCATCAGCTCAATAATTTTGTCGATCAATTGATACAAAATATAGAATCTGACTGATATCTGAGAATAGATCTGACTCTCGCCAGAATAGATCTGAAAGATGAAACGAGAAATTCTTCTTTCTCTCTTTGAAAGCTTAAATCTTTGAAAAACAACAATACAAAACAAAACAAATAAGTTAAGTTAGGTAAATATATTCGAAACTACACTTTTCAAAACATTATTTTTAAATCACCTTTTGCGCTATCACAACCGGCCTACACATGGCCTCCACGTGTCTTTCTGGCAGACCATCTGCGCTCTCGAACGCCACTATAACCTAACCTATACAAATCTTACCTAACCTTACCTAACCCAATCTTACCTAACCTGACATAACCTGACCTAATCTTACCTAACCTTACCTAACCTTACATAACCTTACCTAACCTTACCTAACCTTACCTAACCTTACCTAACCTTACCTAACCTTACCTAACCTTACCTAACCTTACCTAACCTTACCTAACCTTACCTAACCTTACCTAACCTTACCTAATCTAACCTTACTTAACCTTACCTAACCCTACCTAACCTTACCTAACCTAATCTTACCTAACCTAATCTTACCTAACCTGACCTAACCTGACCCAACCTAAATGTTATTAAATTTTCGAAAATATCTTTGGATCCAACGGTTAGCATTGGAACATCCTCTAGATTCACTACCATATACAGTTACGTTATTCGTGTTTGGGCTCGAACCAACTCGAACCACTGGATTGTGTATTTGTCAAGAACAATTCCCAAAAGTTCTAGCTTAGCAAGAAATCCTGAAAAGACTAGGGATTTTAGGTTCACGAACCGACCACTTAACTACCGAAAAATATGATCCCTTAGTTTGACTTTGACTGTTACACATACTTTTAGACCCGGTCTAGGTTCGGGACCCTATCTTATCTATAGGACATTTCACCTATCTCACTAACTCAATAGATTCTTCTCTTGCTTACCTTTAGTGAAACTATAGGAACGGTCTAACTATCGCATCTACATTCATCGGACTTTCTTGTACCTTGTCTTTTACCTGAAACCCCATTTGATCCTTTCCAATTTTTTTATCGCTTTATAAATAGGCATTTTTCATCAATATGTCAATCGAAAAGCATTTCCATAAATATGCGAATCTAGAAATATTTTTCTAAGTTCAATCTAGATTCTAGACTGCTAAAAATCCAGAAAAATAGTCATTATTCAAAAGAATGACTTTTGTTCGAAAATACTGTTCCCTTTTTTCTATTATGCATTATCTAAAAGAATCTGTATAGTATATATCATCATAAGTATCTACTAGTCTGTCCATAGTTTTTGCTATTATTTATATCCTGCTTACCCCCTCACACAGATCACTGTACGCTCGAGTCCCATTGTGCTTGATAAGCTAGCCGTATGCCGTCATTGCCATAAGAATTGCCAGCAAAGCGCTGCTGCGGCGCACTCGTCCGACCAGCAGCAGCCGGGACAGCCGCTGCCTGCCAGCGCATCCAACTCACCTGGTCGCGCAGCAGCAGCGGCGGCGCTCATGTGCAACTCGCTGAAGGTGCAGCACAGCCAGTCCTCGCCGCATCGCTGCTGCAAGCTGAACGGCACGAGCCGCGCAGGCAGCGTCAGCAGCATCTCGTCGAGCACGGTGACGGGCGAGCCGCCCAGCGAACGCTCCTCCAAAGTAGTGGCTAGCAGTAGTGGCAAGCGTGAGACCGGCGACACCGAGAGCGATGTGGCGCAACTAATCACCGATGATCTCTCGCTATCAGAGGCGACCGACGACAGCGTATGCGCCATACCCAGCAGCAGCAGCGGCGTCGGCATCAGCAGCGAGGAGGCGCGACGAAGAAAAGAACACGCCGATGGCCTCGGTAGTCTACGAGTTCTAGACGATTATCTGCAGGAGGCGCGTCTGCTGGATGGGCCGAACGAGTTACCAAAGGCGACGGCGGCGCTGATGAATGGCTACTGCAGTGGGGAGAGTGGGGAACAGCGCTCGCAGGAGAGTGTCGCAGCGAAAAAGAAACCGGAGCCACCGCCACGGAAACTTAGCATCATGCCACAAACTGTCAAGCAGGGTGATTCAGCGGAGGTGGAGCTGCGTGTGCAGAGCTCGGTGACCTTCACCGAAACGGCAACAGTGGTGCATGTCAGCACACCTACCAAGTCAACGCAATCACCGAAGTCCCCGAGATCACCCAAGTCGCCTGCACGCGCCGCACAATTCACGCCCTGCCACTGCAAATGCACGCCGGCGGACTTCGAGCACACCACACTCAGTCCGGACGAGCTGCAGCAAGAGACCTGCAAACTCATCGAGTCACCGAAACAGTCACCGAAAATGCCCAGGCAGCGCGACAGCTCCCAACATTCCAAGTCTAGCGCCGAGCAGTACACACACAAGTACTGCAAATGCGTGTGCGCCAACAAGCCAGCATTCCGCACAGCCGACGAGGAGGCCGACGATTTATCGCTGATGCTCATCGGCTTGGCGCAGCTGACGCCGGCGGTGAAGTTGGTGAATCTGCAGGCGCCCATGGCGCCGCTGCCGACACCGACGACAGGCAACTTCGTGCCCACCATCGCCGTGGTGCCGCCCACGCCGGAGGCCGTGCTCACCAAGACCAGCACCAATGTGTGGGACAACAGCGCCACCGTTGTCACCGCCACCCTTGCCAGCGTCAGTGTGAGCAACTGCGACAATGACGGCAACGCCACACAGCTGCAAATCAACAGCGTCTGCGCGCGCCAGGCTGTCGTCGAGCAGATACCGGATGACTCGTGCGATGAGTCGCCGCTCGATGAGGAGCCACCCTATCGTCCGATGAACAATACCTTGCGACGCTACGGCACCATGTCCAGTTTGGAGCGACTGCCCTCCGATGATCGCTTGGATGGCGAGTTAGATGAGCTGGACGACGATGAGCAGGAAACTGTGAGTAATGGTGTCGACGCTGAGAATGGCAATGATAATGATAACGTTGATGATGATGATGATGATGATGATGATGATGATGATGACGGAGAGTATATGTACGATGAAGATGATGTGGATGATAATGCGCGCGCCGATGCTGTGGACACCGACGACATCAAAGTGGTGACCAAAGCTATCTACGATAATGGCGATGATGAAGCCGGCTCCACAGCCAATGGCACGGCGTGGGCCAGTCGCGCTGGCTCGTTCGTTGGCAAAATGTCCTTCTTCGAGGAGTCGCGTGCCTTCATTGACAAGTATTTGGGTCGTTGGAATCAGGAGCAGAGCAGCAACGCGCAGCCGGCCAACTCGGAAACTGATGAACAGCTGGATGAGTGCACCTCGGGCGCTACGTCCGGTGAGGAGGCCTGGGGCACGCCCACCAGTGGCGGTGACAACGATGAAATGCCTCTCAATTCGGAGAATACACACTCGGTGAGAGGAAGAGCCAACGCTTTTTCCGCTAATACGCTCATTTCCATTTCTCCTCTTTTAGTCCCCGACAAGGTCCAGCAATTCATTGAACGACGACGATGACACCGAACTGATGATGGACGAATTGCTGATGGCACCGCCCATGACAGCGAGCACCATACGCGGTCTGCTGCCACGGTAAGTTTCCACCAGCTGCTTGAGCGCAAATATTCTAGATTTAGCTATTTTTTACTACAAATTAGTTTAGATAAAGTCCAACAATTTAGCAATTGTTATATTTAATTGTTTGTATTTGTGCCCTTTTCTTCTTTTTTTAATTAAAATTTTCGTAGATTTTACAGGTTCTTATTATATATTCTACCCCTTTGAAGACACTTGACATATGAAACTTATCATTGCTATAGCATTGGAAAGATTTGAATTAGAAGCAATTTCAAATACACAGAATTTTTTATTTTAGGAATAGTTATAGGGAGATACCCCGAATCATGTTTGGAATATAAAAAGCAGTTTGGTTTTTTTGTATATACATACATACATAGGAATAGTTAATGATGGGTACTTCGAAAAATGTTTGGAATTAATTGAGCCGTTTATTTTGAAAGTGGAATAAGTCCACTTTCTATTATTGCGAGATATTTCATTGTTTACATTTCACTCTCAGTGTCACTACTATGAAGAGCTAAAACTTCCATCTCCCAAATACAAGAATATAAATTTTTTTTTGCTATAAATATATATCCATAGAAAGATCATAATAAGTTTTATCTAAAAATGCCATTATCTACATTTTTGTCAAAAATTGACTTATACCACTTTCAAAATCAAGGGCTCAATTAACAGATTGAAATGATATATAATGATATATTCTTTCGCATGTTGCCAAATCCACCAGATTTTAATCAATATCAAATCAAATTAAATTCGACGCCAAAAATTGAATTTATTACAGTAAAATTAAGAAATGTTTTTGAGAAAAAATTTTACATTTTCGTTCTCTTTTGAACAAACGTGAACTTTGGAGTGCTACCTTGTTCAATCCTGCCTATCCCCGCTAATTTTAAAGAGATCCTTCCAAAAAATAACTCACAATATGCTCCACAAATTGGGTTTCTGGCAACGGCCCAGCCAAGGCCCCTTTTTATTCCTTTCTCGTACTGTAGATGCACTGTTGAACCTGTCTTTATATGCAGCTATACGTCAGATTTAGCTGATAGAATTGGTGATAAATCAGTCAATAAACCAACTTCTAAACGTTTTGAACAATACTGTATGTATATCGAAATGTTTTATTTAGTTTCTATAAAAAAGATTTCATACTTTTCGGACTCAAAGTTATATAAGAGGGATGAAATATAAGGAGAAATGCCTTCCATGCCTATTCTACAGTTATTATAGTCGAAGTAGTTGTGTTAGTATTACTCATAATAGATTGTAAGCAGAATATCTAGAAGCTAAAAGGAATATTTAGAGCGCTTTAAAGATTAAGGTACTATTAAACAAAAGAAAGTTAAAATTGAAGCAACTAACGTAATATATTTTGTAGCAACATGACGTTAAAAGCTTCATAAATATCTCTATAGTTACATATACATATATGATATCATGTAGCGCAGAATTGTATGTAGTTTCTTAATGATAGCTTAGGAGTTTTCTATCATAGCTAGACAGTCTGCTTTAATATAATATAGTCTTCTTAATATATACATATATATATATATCATCAGCGACTAGCACACAACTGCCATGCAAAAATTAATGCCAACATCCATTCATTTAGTCTTAGATACATTCGATTTAATTTCATTAGTTAATAGTAAAAAATTTTCATTGTATTTTCAAAATTCTCATAACAAAAAATATCAACATATCATACGACCAATAACAACTACAACAAAAACTATTGAACGAAACAAATACACACATACATGCATATGTAAATCATAAAAAATACATAGACGTCGCTTAGAACCACTCTTCGAGGAGGAAACTGAAAGTGATGAGGAGAAAACGCAACAGGAAAGTGAAGAACTCAAAAAGGTGGGTCGACTTTGTACAAAAAGCATGCAGATTTTTCACTAGTTTAATTTTTTTAAATTTGTTGTATGTATAAGTTTAAAAATAAGCACAACAAACAATTAGTTGAACTTATTTTTAGCTCAATTAAATTTTCTTAAACTTTAAGCAATGCTTTTGCGCTTTTATAAAATAATAACCACGGCAACATATTTCATATATCATTTCGATCAGCATTAGCATTATCTATATTAGCAACATTATCATCATCAGCGTTTAAAAATCATTCATCACATGCATTTGTTGTCTCTTTCTTTTCTTTTCGTCACGCTCCTGTCATCCTTTTCTGTCACTTGTCTGCGCTTACATTGCAACATAACATTTCGCTCGCTCACTCTCGCACATTCAACTTGTTGGTTGGCATCATGCACAAACTTCTTGTCAATGTATTTGTGTGTATCTATGTGTACAATTTTGATGTATGTATTTGTTATATACATGTGTGTAATATATGTATATATTCTCTAGAAAGTGGTAGTGCGTCTAGTGAGACTATAGCATAATGTGCAATATTGTAAAATAATAAATATAAAAAAATGATGCTGAGAATAAAGAAAAACTAAGCTCATACCAGAAAGAGGTTGCCACACTAACGAAACACGAGAAATGCCTGCATTGTCGTAAAAACACCACCAAATTCAAAATTTATACACACACCATCCAAAATTTTCCCGATCGTGCCAGTTCGATCATGCCCAAAATTCAAAAATTCGCAAATATATAAATTCGAAAAGTACACATAATTCGAAATGTTCCAATCAATGCAGTTCTATCGCATGCTGAAATTCGAAATTTCGAAAATACTGATATTTGAAAGCAATATTTAAGTGCGATCGTGGCAGCTCGATCGTGTCAAAAGTTAACATTTCACAAACACTTAACATCGAAAACAAACATTGAATTCGAAAAGTTTCAATCGTGCCAGTTCGAACATGCCAAAATTCGAAATTTCGCCAATTCGAAAACATACGCCGTTTCGCACGCTTTTAACCAGAATTGATTAGTTGAATTCTATTCCCAAAAATTGGTAGGGGGAAACAACGACAAATGGCCACTATTTAGAGGATTCAGCTGGAAGTTCAAGCGACGAGACAGCGGAGGAGCAGGGCTACGACGAGGAGGAGGAGGAGGAGCCGATCTCCACGGAGGATCGCCTGCAGGCGAATCTGCCGACGACCCAACTGGGTGGTGCGCGCCCACTGCGCGATCCTGGCAGCCTGTTGCCGGCGGCTGTGCTGAAGGCCTCATCCTGCGAGTACCTACTCGAACAGCGTTCGGTGGCGGCTTCGCAAACCATCAGCAGCTGCAGCAGCAGCTCGCACACAGCGACACCTACTACCAGCGGCAATACAAATACAAACAGCAGCAGCAGTTCGCACAGCTTGCAGCTGCAGACCACCATGCTGCAGATGCAGAGCACCACCCTGACCATGACCACGAAGACGACGAAGACACTACGGAGTCCAGTTCGTGCATCGACTACTACAACAATCAGCAACGGGAGCGTCACTACGAGCAAAGGCGACGACTGCTGCAGGACGGCGCCGCAGCGACCAGCGAAATTTGTGCCTCCACCGCCGCCGCCGCGACGCCTCTTGCTGACGCAGACAAACCTAAAGACAACAGGTGGCAAGGATCCGGCAAAAGTGGTGAGTGTACAAAATGGCTTGAATCGTCTCTTGAACCAAAAACTGGTTAATGCTATCGCGAGAGTCTAAAGGAAGGTACTTAAGCCTTCCAAGCTTTTCCGAGAGGAAAAGTATTTTCGAGCGGATAAATATAGAATTTTAGTTTCGAATTAGTCAATGAGAAAAAGTTTCTCTGAAAGAAGCCAAATATTTTTATATATATAATAAAAAGGATTCAATCCGATATCAATTCGATTTTGATTTCTGTGGCAATTCCAAAAAAGTTTCAATTTTTCGCTTCGATCTAAGGCGGGAACGAACTTCGAACTTTCCAATTAGACTACTTTCTACTAACCAATGGGCGATAAATGAGCAGGAAGATCTCCTTCGAATAGCCTAACATTTTCATCTAAAATATTTCCAGTGTAATTTCGAAAACGGTTCATTTTAATTTAGATTAGTTTATTTGATTTAATGAACATATAAATCAGGATCTTTGCATATTGTAGTAAGAGCCTCTGACTAAAAAATTAGTATTTAGGTTAGGTTATGTTGAAATTTCGTATTAAATGGGCCACCCATATAGCTTATTAAGTTCGTTGATGCCTTCTCCAGCCCATGTGAACATGTCATGGGGCTTTCAAGCAGGTAGGGCGAGATCGAGAGATGGCGGCACAGAGACATAGAAATGACTCGAAAGTTTTGCTGGATCCCTGTTCCCTGAACTCCAAGCTGTTGCTGAATTGCTATAAACAGCAGAAAATTGCGCTAAATCTTGGTTGAAAATCCAAGCCAAAAAGCAGCAAGTCTTCAGTTGTGCTAACGAAAATATGCATAGCATATATCTATACCTACAATTTATTAGTTCATGGCAGAGACAGTTTATTAGTTTATCTAATGTTTTATCTAATAAACTGTCTCTGGTTCATGGTATAAACAGCGAATGAGCTTCGTAGAAATTGATTCGCTAAAGTAATATATAGCATATCATATCTTATATCTGTTTAATAACTTACAGAAAAAGAGACATAAAAGTAGTAGCCATTACTGATCCAAGATCTAACAAGCCGAAAAGAAAGGGAACCTATTGGAACCCGATTCATTCTCTTTCAAAGCTCTATACCAGAAAAGTCATTTTTTCGCATCTTTTGCTCAAAATTTAGCCTACAAAAAGTCTAGATCGATATATATTTTTTGTACTCTTCATTACTTTTTCATAAAAATATATACATTTTTTGATTATTAATTTCATTTTTCTAATTCCCTATTTTTGCCGTTATAGTGCCCACCTCAACGAAACTGTGGCGCTTCTGCTGACGCTGGCTCTTCCGTGGCTGCCGCCGACACACACACCAGCGGTATTCCCAAGCCCGTTACACCTGCGCAAAAGACAATGATACCAACGAGGACGAGCCCAATGGTGACGGACAGAGCAAAGGATGCCTCTTCTGCTGGCAGTACCGCGGGCAGTGCAAAACTAACAACCTCGTCAACAATAATAGAGACATCCCTGCTGGGCGTGGCGGGCAGAAGGCACAACTCAACCTCATCAACAACAGCTTCGACGACGATGGCGGGCCTGGCCAAGCACAAACAGCAGCAGCATCAGCAGGACGAGCTGGAAGTTCAGCAGCCGAACCGCGAAGACGCTTCAAAATCGGACGCTGCCCCAGCGCTCGCTGGCTCCGGTTTAAGTCCACGTCTCGAAATGCGCTTGGCGCTCAATCACGACATACTGGGCGACGAAGACTTGATATGCTACGATCCTGGACCCGATCTAACCACTATTCTAGGGTGAGTTGCAGCAGGCGTTAGTGCGTTAATGGTCGGAGTTGCTCATTTCCTACCCCTTCCATAGGCACGACCTCTCCAAATTTCAACGTCTGACGGGTCGCGATTTATTGAATCGTGCGGCAGCGGCCACGAATCGCGTGCAGCCACGCGAGGCTGTCATATCGTTCTCTCAACAGCGAAACTCCAAGATGGACACGCCCACGGTGAATCGGCGTCCACGTCCGAGTGGCAGCGGCCCGACACAGGCTACGGGCCCGTTGGCGGGCGCCTTGGCTGGTTCGGCTCGTGTCGCCGGCGCTCCACAACAACTGCAGCCAAATCGAAATACATGGAGCAGTTCTGCATCTGCGGATCGGATCGACGACGAGCGCGCAAGAAACGCCGCCAGCAGCAAAAGCTACAGCTGCAAATGCGACGCCAGCAAATTAGGCGATCTGGAAATCTTAGCGAGACGCGAGATGATATACTGCATGTCTCAATCGAGGAGTGGCTCACAAGCCAGGACGACGATGGCGACGTCGAAGGCGACGATGACGACGGGGCTGACGAGCAGCAGAGATTCCTTGGCGCAAGTTCAACTGACGAGGACGACGAGTACTACTATGATGGCTGCGGAGACTGAGCCGGGCTGTCGCGGTGAGAGCGTGCGGCTGCGCAAGATCGGACGGGACGAAACGGCGCTCATGGAATCCGGCAAGGGAAATCGTTTGTAAGTATTAGGATGGAAAGTATTGAGAAGAAGTCAAATAATTGATCAATTTTATTTCTACAGAATCAACTTTATAAAGCGTCGCAATTCGGAGATACCGCTCTCGCCGAATTGCTCACAGAGCTCGCTGAGTGAGTCCAACTCGAGTGGCACGCCCATGCACAGGCAGCTGCAGTTATCACCGCGTAAGGATAATGTACGTAATCAAAATAAGAAGAATACAAGAAAGCCTGTTAAATAATTCACCCTGAAGAAAAAATCGTTTTCAATAACTTTATTATTCGAACTCGTAAATCTGTGCTCTAAAGGAAGTAACTAGCAGAGCCCTAATTGCTTTCACAATGCTTTCAGTTGATTACTTTGTGTACTTTTCTCGAAGCGTAATTTTAATTAAGTGGCGTGTGTTAGAGCATAAACACTTTTTGTCTTCATATATTACTCACTTCGCTTGCAACGTTCCCGGTTAATTAAAACTACTAAAAACTCCCGATTATCGAGTGTGTCCTATGACAAATTTTAAAAAATTTTCCTAATATTGTTGCCAAAGTTTTCCAGATCTATTCAGCAGTCTATATCTCGAAAGGAAATAAATCAATACAAAATTTTCGGAAATAAAAACTCTTATATTTTAGAACATTTTCAAACAATCTTCAAGAACTTATGCCGGAAAATTCATGGTGAAACTTTCAAAATGGTGTATCATTCAATATTGTGACATTCTTACACCGTCTAGAAAAGCCCATTCTTAGAATAATAGCATGTCTGTCAAATAAAAGATCTCGAAATCTTTAAAATGATATATAAATTATTATGCAGCTCTCTCTAGATCGTCTGAACTAAGCGCCGGTCTTCAAATAAATAATCGATGGGTAATGAGCACTGCTCTTTCAATGGACGTTCTTCTGAGCTTTGCCAAAAGAAACGAAGACGTTTGAAAACCAATAAGCCTTCCTCTCTCTGCTACACTGCATATTCAGACTATTCACTGCTAGAAATGTTTAAACGTTCCACCACCATCCGTTGTGTGCCATCAAGTGCCTTGGAATGTTTATCCATGCACCCAACTATTGTAGAAGTCACATAAAACAAAGTGCAATATCTGAGTTATGGCCTTTTTTTAAAAATACACGCTTGTTTTTGCAATCAGCACAGTTATTTTTCATTTATGGAAAGAATTTTTCAAAAGTATTTACAATTAAAATTTTACTAATATTAAAATTACTAAGATAGACATGGAAACTTCCATAAAATACATTGGTCGGACACGTGCATTTGCAATTAGTGCGGAATATAAAAGGACTCGTTTCCAAAACCGAAATCAGTCAGTTCATTTTCTGAACTTAGCTTACAATATCTGAGAGCAATATGAAGTTTCTGGAACTTTTCGGCTCAAGCTTTGTCCTTTGCATTTGCATGGCAGTCGTTGAAGTGCGCGTCAGAGCATTGCCATCGCCCATTGCTGGTGGAGAAAATGCTAGGAAGGGAGAATTTCCGTACCAGGTTTTATTGAAAATGTCTGACGGCTCTGCGTGCGGCGGTTCATTGATTTCCAATAATTTCGTCTTGACAGCCGCTCACTGCGTTGTCATTTATGAAGACGGAGATGTCTGCATAACGTAAGAAAATTTATTCAACAATCGCAATGACACCTTGATACGCTCCACTTGTTCCGCAGCTTTGCCGCTTCTGATGTCAGCGTACGTGCAGGCACTATTGAACGCGATTCCGGCGGCGTGATGTTAGATATTTCCAAAATTATAGTTCATCCTAACTACAACTCCACTGTTCCGACCAACGATATCGCATTGTTGCAACTTTCGACGCCTTTGGAATTTACGGAGAATATCCAGTCAATCAAATTGGCTGAAGACTCGTATGTAGTGAAACCAGGAACACTTATTGAGGTATCTGGTTGGGGTTCGAAGGTTTATAACGGAAGATCTTCAAAAACACTTAAATATGTTGATGTGATTGCCATAAGTGATGAAGATTGCACCGAAAAGTATGAACCGTCTGTTTTGTGTGCCGAAACCATGCCCGACGAAATGGCCTGTACTGGTGATTCCGGCGGTCCCGCTGTAGAAGAAAACATTCTGGTGGGCGTTGTTAGCTTCGTAATGGGAAATTGTACAGGAAACGACATGAATGGTTTTGCAAAGGTTTCCTTCCTGCGCGAATGGATTGAACAAAATTCGGATTTGGAATAAAATTGTAATTTAGATTCAGCAATTGTGCGTATTTAAAAAATCAGTAAACGAATTTACGATAGATTTAAATTTATTCAAGAATTTTAGCTTATCTCTCACTGAGGAATTTGTAAAGAGTCGTTCTGCTTTAAGTTCCCTATTGATCCAGAACTAATGGACTGTATTAACCAATATATAATGACGCGCTGGTTCGATTTAACAATTCTTTATTTCTTTGTTGACTCCGAAGTGCGACTCTTCACGGAGATTACCGATTCGTAACTGACTTAGAACGCGCACGTCGAATTACGTTTTTTTATAGAAAGTCGATACCGCATTCCATTCCCTGAGCTGATCGAAGGCATGCATCAGCTTCTTTGCAAAATATGGCTGGAAGAGCGTATGCCCAATAATTGGAATCTCTTTTTGATTTGGTTCTCTGTCCTATCCACAAAAACGGAAAACCCGCTATATGTGTCAACTACCGTGGCATTGTAACGACCAAAATTGTTGGGCCAATTTTGCCCATACAATTCACTGGTCCAAAGGTTCACCTTACCCTGTACCCATCAAACCCCCCACAAAGAAACAGCCACAATAAAAAGAAAGCAACAGAAAGATGACAAAGCAACAACAAAGAAGAACCAACTTGAGCAATGTTACAACAACAACATGCACGGCAAGCCAGACGATGCGCATAGACGGAGAACAATGCATGGGCATTACAACAACAACAACATGCACGGTAAGCCACAGCATGCATTACGACAACAACAGCATGCAGAGGTGGCCCATAGCATGCATCACGCGATATTGGGGAACAATGGGAGCCGCGCTAAGGGCGCAACAACAATTACAGGCCTGGCAAGCTCGGCTCGGCCTATAAAAGAGGAGCCGCGAGCTGGTGGAAGGCAGTTCTTCTCGGGTCTCTGACCAGCACGCATCAGCACTGTCAAGCGGTATCGTACGACTAGGCGTGTAAGAACTGGTACCTTTGGTACAAACTTTTGCGGCTCTGCTAACGCGGAGCTTGATCCATTGTAGCGTAGTGTAGTTAGAAAATCGTAGTCATAGAGTCAACCTCCCAAGGGTATCTACGGGAGTGCGACTAACTTTTCTGTGAGCAGCACCGGACCGATTCCGACCGTGCCTGCTAATCGTAGTGCCAGTAGCTCGAGTCAACCTCCCAAGGGTATCTACGGGAGTGCGACTAACTTTTCTGTGAGCAGCACCGGACCGATTCCGACTGTGCCTGCTAGTGGTAACACAAGTAGCTTGAGCCAACCTCCCAAGGGTATCTACGAGAGAGCGGCCACTACTTTTCTGTGGGCAGACACTGGCTCGACCACTGCTGTCAGGGTTACCGACCAGAATTAATCCGACGTTTTCACGTCGCCGTGTCGAAGAAGAAGAGATAAGAAATACGTATGGGAAAAGTTGCTTATGTATATATATTGTTCAATAAGAAATATGAATAAAAAGTTGTTTATATAGTGCGATACGAATGAGAAAGGTTGTCTATGTATATTTCGCTAGTTGTTCAATAAACCGAGACATTTACTAGAGTATAACCAGAAATCATTGTGTTTTCCTTACGTCCCATGAACAAATAAATATTTTTGTTAACGACCCCTGGACAGCCGCTGAGGCTTACCTCAGCCTAAGAAGTCTTCCGGTTCATCCGGAGACCCGACGTTGGGAACGTCGTTACAAATGGCGCCCGAGCAGGGACCAGAAGGAAAACACACGTAGGAAAATACAAGCGAGAAGAAATATAATGAACATATCAAAGACTAAGGAACACAGACTACGTAAAGGAAAAAAAAAAACTTACGTAGAACCCACAGCAAAAATTAACTAGAATGTCACAGAAGAAAGCAGAGACAAAGTATAAACAAATCAAAGACAAATTATAGACAAAGGATAAACAAAGCAAGGACTAAGGACAAAGAAAAAAAAATATATATATACATAGACGAAGAAAAACTAACAGGTTAACTAGAACTTCAGAGAACAGCATAACTAAAGACGTAGAACACAGGAAGTACACAAGGAAAAGACAGAACAAAGACAACGTGTGAAGACAAACCAAGCATAGAGGACATCTGCGAATAACAACGAGACAAGGAGTACAAGCAACTTTAAAATAGACAAGAAACACAACGAGAAGACAACGAGAACATGGCAAACCGCAAAAGTGTGGAGCACGCGCCCCCGCGAAAGCCATTAACATTGGGCCTAGTAGGGAAGGCGCCAGCAACTCCCAAGACTACGACGACTCCAAGAAAACTTGTCACCACCAGCACCCAGACCGAGTCACTAGATACGGCACCCGCCAGCCACCTAACAGTGATCGATACCGTAAGAAAATGGTCGCTTAGGTTCGACGGTGGACGGGACGTACTAGAATTCATCGATCGGGTTGAGGAGCTGAGGAGCTCGAAATAACAACCGCGCTTGGAAGTCATGGTCCGCGTTCAAGGCCGATTTTCTAAAATTTCATCTGCCAGCTCGATACTGCGACCATCTGGAGGATGAAATCAGGCAGCGAGTGCAGGGCCCGCACGAAAAATTCAAAGACTACATGCTGGCCCTCCAGAACTTGATGCGACGGGCTGGATTCTCGCATGCCCAGCAGCTGGAAAGGCTTTTCCAAAACTGTCAGCCGAGCTACCGCTTACATATCAAACGGAAGGATTTTGTCAGCCTGGACGAGCTTGTTGCGTTAACGGAAGACCTTGAAGATATTCGGACAGATCAACAGGCAGTAGCATGCACCGAGCGGCGAAAATCGTAGTCATAGAGTCAACCTCCCAAGGGTATCTACGGGAGTGCGACTAACTTTTCTGTGAGCAGCACCGGACCGATTCCGACCGTGCCTGCTAATCGTAGTGCCAGTAGCTCGAGTCAACCTCCCAAGGGTATCTACGGGAGTGCGACTAACTTTTCTGTGAGCAGCACCGGACCGATTCCGACTGTGCCTGCTAGTGGTAACACAAGTAGCTTGAGCCAACCTCCCAAGGGTATCTACGGGAGAGCGGCCACTACTTTTCTGTGGGCAGACACTGGCTCGACCACTGCTGTCAGGGTTACCGACCAGAATTAATCCGACGTTTTCACGTCGCCGTGTCGAAGAAGAAGAAATAAGAAATACGTATGGGAAAAGTTGCTTATGTATATATATTGTTCAATAAGAAATATGAATAAAAAGTTGTTTATATAGTGCGATACGAATGAGAAAGGTTGTCTATGTATATTTCGCTAGTTGTTCAATAAACCGAGACATTTACTAGAGTATAACCAGAAATCATTGTGTTTTCCTTACGTCCCATGAACAAATAAATATTTTTGTTAACGACCCCTGGACAGCCGCTGAGGCTTACCTCAGCCTAAGAAGTCTTCCGGTTCATCCGGAGACCCGACGTTGGGAACGTCGTTACAGCATCAGTCTCCTAGGCATCGCATAGCCATGCGGCTCGAAGGACCATGTGAAACTTCATGCCACGGGATGGGCAGAAGTTATTGAAAAATTAAATGAAAATCGGGGGTTTTCGGGGTGCACGTTATACTGCATATGTGGGTTTAATTAAATGAAAATGGGGTTGAATTAACAATTCAAATATTTAATGTTTTACGAAATTCAAATTGCAAGAGTGTATAGGATGGGAGACTGGAGTGTCTCCGGCGAGCGCTTTCAAACGAATGCCTGGTGTCGTCAGCTCGCTCTCTCTTCGAGGCGACCGATCGACACGGGCTAGGGATGGGAGGACATCGTTTAAACAGGCTCTATTGAGCGTAATTTGTGAAGGATTGAAGCCCGTTGCCAACAATCTGTTTGGCCCTGAATCCTGTATCCTGGAAAGTACCCATAAAAAACCAATCCCCACATCGTCGACCGCAAAGCTACTTTCGATAGCTCGATACGAGATCAGCTATACGTCATCATGTCTGGATTCTGTATGCTTGCTAAGAAGATCTTTTTTTTCAAAGGTGGCAAAAATCTTCAAAAGATCGTCTGTTTCTACAACTTATCGAATTTTACAGACTTATTTTAAATACACTTTTTGAAATATCAAAATATACAGCTTTTATTTTGCTTACCTTTTTGCCCTTATCAAAGAAGCCACTATTAAGATATATCTGTAAGTTGGAAGATACTTGGTGATTCTAAATAAATTTGAGTAAGAAGAAGAAGAATGATTTGTTTTGAGTTAAAAGCTGCACAACTTAGTGACTTGAGCTAAAGCAATATTTTTATCATAACAGTACTATCTTATCTAATATTTTTTTTTATATTCTTACATTTTTGCAGGATAAACCCTCGCTGAATCGTCGTCTCTGGAAGCAAATCACCAAACGAAGACGTGCCAATTCCGTGTCGGAAATTGTTGCTAGCTAATTTTGCTACGTACAATCGAGTAGTTGAACTATTTTGGAATTGCAATCACAACAACAACAAGGAGCACTGTTACTAACGCTGGATTCTAGCACACTATATAATATTTCATAAATTTTGCTAGTGACATGCCAATCGAAATTATTAGCAGAGTAGTGTGTAGTGTTTAGGTTGGCTTAAGGTCGATTGGAAGCTGAAAGTTGGCTAGTCTTACTATTGCCTGTAGCAGCAGAGTAGGGGTTAATATGAGATCGTGCGATACTTTATGAACAGTGACGCCAGTTGGAATCGGGTGCCAGATATGTCATACTTTAGATGCAGACAGACTGTCAGAGACTACAGCCATTTAATTGGTTACTTGATACATTCGAATGCTCGTAGTTGATTTTTTTAAATAGGCTAAAGCAATTGAAGGAGCACCTTACCGAAGGATCATTGTAGCATGTTATATTTTGTGAGTAAGTTCCAGCGGAATTTTTGATATAGAACTGCAATTTAAGACACGAGGCTGTTGGAATAATTCTCGTAATTCAATAGTATAGACATTGAAATTGAATTTGGCATTTTTGTAGTGCAAAATAGTAGAAACTTGCTAAATGAGCGGTACAGGGTGCTATTTTATTAAACACTAAAATTCCGAATGCTGAAATATGTGCGCTGAGAATTCATATTTGTAATGAAATTTAATGCTTGATGAATTGTAAGTAAATTGCAACTAAAAAATTTTGAAAGAAAATCATTGAGAAATTTTGATATTCATAGCTATATGCAACTTCTGTCCATTACAGCATGTAATATAGAAACTAAGCACTAGAAATGAATTGTTCATTTGTCCATATTTTGGCTGCATGTTTGTCCAATTCGGCAGCATATCGAACAGACTTGAATGATTTCCTGCCAAAGCTGAAATTCAGATTTTCATACTCCTGTATATTCCCATATTGCGTTTTTCAGCATGCATAGCCGAAATGTCTGCGTCTATTTTTGTCAAGTCTCTAACACATACTTTCATAATAATATATTGAAAAGATAGAAGCTTTTATTATTTGAGCATTCAACAGAAAATTAATATGATATGACTATAATGCAACGATTTGCAAGCGAATGCAGGATGTTTCATAAGCAATCACACAATTTAAAAGTATTAAACCAAAGGATTTAGAAACAATTCGAAACGGTCTGAGATAACTGAATCATAAAACGCCCTTAGCTAAGACTCTTCAACCTACGCCTGAAAGAGTTTATAAGTTTTCTCGATCTAACTCACTCTGTATAAATGTAAGTTGGCCCAATGAAGAATTTTCCTGAATACCCGTTCCGCTTCAGTTCATAAATTCGCTACATCTTCAGTTATTTTCCCAACGAGTTTTTCTAAATATATGCAGTATCGGTTTTCTAAACTAAATCAAAAAATTAACACAGCACAATATTCGCTTGAATTCCAAGTCCAATTGCCATGAACTTTTCTTTATACTATTTCTTCATAATTTCTTATAAGAAATTGCTTCCAATATCCTAAACATTTTCGAAAAATGAGAATGACGTCAAATTGAAACATAGCAATCGATAATTTTGATCGAAGGGAGTTGCAGAAACGAGCTATAGTTATAGATATTTGATTGATTGAAGCAACATTTTTTGTAGAGTGTATCTGTGAAAAAAATATTCTACAGTCAGTATAGCGTTCGAAAAAGATGAAACTATCTGCTTCTATAACTTATCTCTTCTATCTGCGGTTTAACTTTAAATTTGGAATAGGTTAATAAGAAGATAGTGTCTAGCTTTAATGAAAGCAGTTATCTTTTTAAAATCGAAGAATACTTAATTCTTCTTTCATATTCCCGCAAATGTAGTGATTGTTTATGAAACACCCTGTGTTAGCTGAACTATAAAGTATATGCCTTAGGTGTACGTCTTGTTGTATATATGTAGCAGTGTTTGAAGTCATCTTTTTTAAAGCGATATTTCCGCAAGGGAAACATAATTTTATGAAGCCATAAAAAGCATAATAATTAATAATCATGTATAAATCTAAGCTTTATAAGTATTATTAAAGAATAATTAAACTTCAATTCTAAATGACGTAACGTTAACTAAAATAACAGAAACTTTAAGCGAAGCCACTGCAGAAATTGAAGAAGCCATCGAGCGTTTTACTTTACAGAAAAATTTAAGTCTACGTGTATGCTTTCGAAAATGATTTTTATAAGATTGAAGCAGCTAAAATGCTTACTAAACGAACTTTATTGTAGCAAATACAGAAAGATCATAATTTTACATTATAATACATTTAAATATATATAACAATATAGATTTAGCGTATGCTAAACTGTTGTATTTTACTCTCAAATACAAACTTTTAAGCACTCACTTAACAAGAAACATACTCGTCTAATATTTATGCCTTTTTTATTAAATATAACACAGCCAATATTCAAAAATACTATTCCAGCTAATAAAAAATTAAGTAAAATAATAAACGTTTGCTTTAAAAATGCCACCAATAAAATGTGCATATACATTAAATAAAACATCAATAATAAGAAATGTGAAATTTGAAACTGACTTGGAAACTAATTCTCTGTGAGAAATATTTTAGCAAATTTATTTAAATAACATATTTCAAAATTTACTTAAAGTAGTTATGTCGCAAAAAATACTTTAAAGAGAAACTGTATGCACACACACGCATGCGTACGTACACAAACATGTGCAATTTTATTAGTAGATACTTAAATAAATTTAAAGAATTAAGAAAAAACCAAATAATTTGTGAGTTTTTCTTTTATAAACGAGTTTGAACAAAAATTGCTTACATTTTGTATCATCTTTTTAGTGGATTTATTTGTTCTATATTGCATACTCGAGCTTCCATTTGAGAATATTGTCAATAGTGCTACTCCTCCTTTTTTGGTTACTCAATATTTGCTTTAGGTACTTGATATTTTGTTGAGGTAACTATTTAACCTCTGAGGTAACGAAATTGTTCAAGATTAAATTCAAAGTTTGTCAAGTGAATTTAGTCGAAGACACTAAATTTTATTTCTTACTGTTGAAGATTACATCTTATAATGGAAATATATAAATTCAATTTACGATTACTTTGCTGCAGTTAAATTTTATTGATATTATTGTCAGTGTACACGGTTGCAATAGTTTCGCATGTGAGCTTTCAAGAAATCAATGAAAAACGTAGAATGACAAGAAAAAGCACAGCGTACCCTAAGGAAACCTTAAGTACTAGTACCGAGTACTCAAAAATGTGACACTAAACCTTCACTTCCAAAGTCGGTTTATAAGCAAACATACCTCGGTATTTCAGCAGTTAAAGTTTCCTCATTTATCGCGTTAAACTGTCTTAGACAGCATTATTAAAGCAATATTTTAGCCTGAAATATTCGGCCACTTCATTGCGTTTAACTACACTTTCATCTTTTGCAAAGCTGGGCGTAGAACGCCCTTAATGGAGGCGCGAAATTTGATGTACCGATCATTCCCGTTATACATCTGCCAGTTTTGGCATATTTATACTCGTATATTCCGCTTGTGTTTGTGTTGTGATGTTTGGTAGTTGACTACCGTTTGGCTGAGCTACAGGAGATCTGTGTGCACTAGTTTGGGGAAGGCAATTAATGAGGCAGCTGACTAAATGGCAAACTGTGGCTCAGCAGGTGCCCAGAACCGGTCATTGGGTCGATTGGATCAAATCGTTTGTGAATAATAGCCAGAAAAGAATATGATGGTAATCTGGGGCTTGTGAAACCACAAAGTCTCTTGGGAACGGACCATACAGAAAGACGGCGAACTTTCTGCTCCGTCTTAGAGGAAAAGATCTTCGTCTTCTGGTGGGCATTGTTATCGGTTACAGCTAGAAAAACTGTCAAAAACTGTCCGTCCCCTCTGCTTGCATATCTGATGGTGTTTGCTGGCTTTCGATTTTCTGGCAATGGATAATGAACAATTATTATTCTCATACAATTGATGACCTTGTCGGTTTAATTAAAGAAACGAAAAAGTTTGGATCTGACCCTCTACTATATCTTTCATTACTACAAACGTTTAAACGTTCCACATGTTCACGTGGCTTAGAGTGTGCCTCCGCGTGCATTCGTGCACCCAACTATTAAAGAAGTCACATAAAGAAAGAGCCATATCTGAGTTATGACCTTTTATAAAAAAACGCACTTGTTGCATTTACCAGAAAGTTATTTTTCATTTGTGGAAACAATTTTCCAAAAGAATTTACAATTAGAATTTTGTTCATATTAAAATTACTAAGATAGACATGGAAACTTCCATAAAATACATTGGTTGGACACGTGCATTCGCAATTAGTGCGGAATATATAAGGGCCCGTCTCCTAAACTGAAAGAAGTCAGCTCAGTGTCTGAACAAAGCTTAAAATAACTGAGAGCAATATGAAGTTTCTGGAATTTTTCGGCTCAAGTTTTGTCCTCTGCATTTGCATGGCAGTCGTTGAAGTGCGCGTCGGAGCATTGCCATCCCCCATTGTTGGTGGAGAAACTAGTACAGAGGGCCAATTTCCGTATCAGGTTTTTTTGAACACGTCTGACCGCAAAATATCTGGCGGTTCAGTGATTTCCAATAATTATGTCTTGACAGCCGCTCACTGCGTAACCAGGAAATTGGGCGGAGATGAGTTTGAAATGTAAGAAAATATAACATATTCAACGATCACAATAACAATTTGATACGCTCTACTTTTGCCGCAGCTTTGCCGGTTCTAATGTCAGCGTACGTGCTGGTACTACAAAATTCTCTTCCGGTGGCGTGATGGTCGATGTTTCCAAAATTATAGTTCATCCTAACTACACCATCTCCATTCTGGACATTCCGACCAACGATATCGCATTATTGAAACTTTCGACGCCTTTAGAATTTACGGAGAATATCCAGTCAATCAAATTGGCTGAAGAATCGTATGTAGTGGAGCCCGGAACATCTATTGAGGTATCTGGTTGGGGTTGGATTTCAGACAAAACAGAATTCCCAGAGATACTTCAGTATGCGTATGTGAATGCCTTAAGTGATGAATTTTGCGACAAATATATGAGCAAATATGGGAACGATAGCTCGTCTGTTCTGTGTGCTTATACTACACGCGGCCAAAACACCTGTCGGGGTGATTCTGGCGGTCCCGCCGTAGTTAACGGCACTCTGGTAGGCCTCGATAGTTTCGGCCCTAGACCTTGTAAAAAAATGGGCGTCAATGGCTTTGCTAAGGTTTCATTCCTACGCAAATGGATTGCAGAAAATTCGGATTTGAATTAAAATTATAATTAAAATGCAGCAGTTGTATTGCATTTAACTTGAAACTTCAATAAAAGAATTAAGCTCGATAGTGAGAGCTTTCCGAATCGCCAAAAAGTTTAACTTATTATTTCGTACTGAGGAAGAGAATTTGAGAAATGCCTTTTTGCTTGAAGTTCTGTATGTTATTAACCCATTCTTGCTTTTGTATTCCAAAGCGAGTAGTTAAAATGAAATCCATTATTTTTACATGAAATAAATGGCTTTATTTAACATATTTAGAATTATTTAATTTAGGTGCTCCTGCGCAATCGAATCTTTGCTTACACGACAGTCGAACTCGACGATTTCCATGATTTTATCGATATTTTTGACAATTGGTCTTTCAGAGCGTGGTGGAAATTTGATTTCAAAACTACGTGAATGGAATTGACGAAATCAAAAATGCGCCTGAGTGCTTGTTACAGTATCAGGACCATCAGGACCATAAACACGAATTACATTTTCAGCCGCCTGGCTTGCGTTTTTGCCTTGACCTTTCTCGAATAAAAACTTTAAAATATGGCTTATTTTCTCTTTGCTGGTGTGCATCTTTGATGCGCGCTCCAATAAAAATGAGTCAAGCAATCACAAAATTGTGTGAAAAGTCAATTTTTGTACGGAATCTTATCTTTATGATGCTACATCGCTCTAATACAATACGAGATACAGATTACTAAAGCAATCTATTGAAAAAATACAGTGGTACCTCGAGATACGAGTGCTCTTACATACGAGCAACATTCGAGATACGAGGAACGGCCGGCGGCACACGACCCACCCACTGCGCCTCGGAATTTACTGGCATATGGAGGTTCTGCAAGAAATTCGATTCGAGGAGGAGCCAGAAATGGATGAGGTTAAGTGAGATGATGCAGGTCCTGGGAATGTGGGAGAGAATTTGACAGCTTTTGGAAAAGAAACACCCCGAAAAAGTTGCAACTGGTTGTGCATCGGATCGATTAAATGACACTTGCCTAACTCATTTCTGCAACATTCTGAAAGGGAGGAAGAAACAAACCTCCTTGGAAAGTTTTTTTTGAATCCGGCGAAAAAGGCAAAAACCAGTGAAGAGACAAGCAGCGATTAAAATTAAGCATACAGTAGCATTTAATTTGTGTGTAAGTTGCATTTAATTGACCTTAATACAAATACACTTTATAAAATCAGTTTATTTCTTTATATTAGGGGTATTTCCTATCCGGTGCAATTGGTCCTGCAAAAGAGCAAGAGCAAAATATTTTTCCACCTTTTGCATACACAACTACAAAACACATTGGTTTGCTTTTGCATTAAAGTCACAATTTTCCTAGACCAAAATCCATTGCGTTTGGTGGAAAATATTTGATGCAAAATATGAGCATAGTTGCCAGCTTGAAAAGTCGCACTTATTGGTGTTATAAATATTTACCCATGATTTCATTTGCTGCATTTTCAATTAAGAAGTCGCTTAATTGTTGTTTTCCGCTGTTTCGTGGCATTTTTTTGAACACTCAAATAAAACAGCTGTTTGACAAAAACATTTGCAGGGATTTCACAATCGGTCGTTCCCGATTATAAAAAGGCAAAAGAAAAATTTTGCTTTTGCTTTTACATTCGCTCCGTATAAGGAATACCCCTATTCTCTTTTTTATATTTTTATACAATACTAGAGGACCCGGCGAACTTCGTTCCGCCCAAAATTGATTTTTTAATTGAAATAATTTCGATTTCAATTATTGGTTGAACGTAACACTTTTCAAATTCAATACTCTTTATTTACGCGGAATGTAAAGAGGTTGAAGGAATCACATGCCAGGTCGATTCAATGGTTCTCTGTATTGAAGCACTTTGTGATATACAACGACATTTTGACTCAAGGATTGGCCTTTTGATTTGTTAATTGTTATGGTTAATGCAAGACGAATGGGAAATAGAATTCGTTTAAACTCGAGTGGCGTGTCGGGGTCGTCGGAATTCTCGGGATGAGAGCTTCGTCAGCTTTTAACTTTCCTTTGAGTGTTTCTCACCACCTAACTTTCCGTTACTTAGTTTTGGTTGGTTCAGATTTCGAAGCATGATAACTACGGAGCCAAATTTACCCAGTTGAAGGATACAGATACATATGTATGTAGTAAGTTCCTACTGAGTTACATTGATGTGTGATGTATAGTTCTAAAGTTATACCCAAATGGGAATAGCTTAAAAAGTACCACGCCCCTTGTCCTACGCCCATAAAATTGTACCAGTGGGACGACTCATCCAAGAGGTGCTTGGCAAGCAGTACTTGCATACGGAATTTCAATACTGCACAACTTTTAGTTGCAAAGCTATTCGATATCAAAGAATTGGTTTGTATGACCGCTAACACCCACGCCCCCTTGTCCAATGCCCGACTCATTTTCCCAGTAGAAGGATATGGATATATAGTAAGTTCCTACAGAGTTTCATTGATGTGTGATGTATGTATAGTTCTAAAGTTATACACAAATGTGGATTTGTTAAAAATAATGCCACGCCTCTTATCCTACGCCCATAAAAATTTACCAGTGGGAAGACTCATCCAAGAGTCGGCTGCATACAGAATTTCAATGCTGCACAACTTTTAGTTCCAAAGCTATTCGATGTAAACAATTTGGCTTGTATGGGCGGTGACACGCCCCCTTGTCCAATCGAGTCCAATTATAAATCATTATAAACCATCCCTGGACCCACTCAAGCACACTCACTAAATTTATTCAAAATCGGTTCAGCCGTTTTCGTGTTTTCGCGGGACTAACGCACAGCAATAAATTTTTATATGCATACATACATACATACATATACATACACCAAGCCGCTTTTCGGTTGGCATGACGCGAGCGCCGTCCAATATTTCTCAGTTTTGTCGGCGTTTTATACTTTATTTTCAAATTTATGAAATTTATTTACACTTTTTCTAACTTTTTTTTCAAAGCTACTTGATATTGAAAATTTGAATTGTATGGGAATTAAGAATTAAAACTATTTTATATGGGAGGTGCCACGCCCCCTCAATATTTCAGAACCTAACCATGCTTCGAACCATCCTTGAACTAAAAGAAACATACATACAAAATTTTAGCAAAATCCGTCCTGTAGTTTGCGAGTCTATAGCGCATACACGAACAGCAAACCATTTTTATATAGGTAGATTTGTCATTCATAAAAACATTTTTCTTATTCAAAAGCACGTAACAAAAACAAATGGGGTGGCATTTTGGGTGCAGGAACGGATTAATGGCATTTCAATTCATTTCAATTGAGAAAATTGCTTTGAGATACGAGCAAATTGACATACGAGCAAGGCTGCAAATCGAATTAAACTCATATCTCGAGGTACCACTATAATGAATTTCCTTTTTGCTATACCTGATATTTTGCGGGCTAAAAATTATTCTATAAACTAAACTTTTTTAAGAAGACAAAAATTTGGCGCCTATTTTGTGAAAAAACGGGTTTTTTCCCATAATGCTGAAACTTTGAATTTAAAGGTTGGCAACACTGCAAGCACTTTCCAGTATGAGAGCCAGCAAAGCAGCGCTCAAATCAAAGCTCACAAGCTCTCTCACACACACACACAGACACACAGCGGTGCCAAAGTGCGCACAAACTGTTGCTCCACAGCGAAAGCTCAACCCCACTGGGCCGGTTTCAGTGGCGGCTCGTGCGGCGCTTCAGTGTGAAAACAAGTTTCGAAGTGAAAGGTTCTATGCGAGCGCTGCGAACGAAAACTGAAGTGAAGCAAAACAACCGACGTAAAGAAGTTTTTATGAATTTTGTAAAAAGGTGTGCACGAAAAGTTCTTTGAAAAAAAAAAACAAAATAGCAGGCAATCAAAGCTGGGCTATAGCGTGCGCTTGCACTTAGAGGCGTGCTCATACGAATGCTAATGCTCATATGCAAATGAGTGGTGGCCCTTATGCAAGCATGTGTGAAAAATTTGAAAAGCTTGAGAGAACAGCTGATTCGAGTGAAAATTACAAAAGCGCCAAATTTTGAATTCAAATTCAAAAACTAATAATACAAAATGCATGCTTTTTATTTGGCATACATTTTTGAGAGCCAAATTTTTTATAAAAAACATTAAATTACGATTTCATTTCGAAATAATAGTAGTAATAACAATAAAATTTATTAAAAAGGCGCAAAAGAGCACAAGAAAATTATAAAAAGTACTTACAACTGAATTTTGAATCTGCAAAAAAGTGAAACGAAACAATAATCTAAATTAAAATAACGAAAATAAAGAAAAAGCAAGAATTACGAAAAGCAATTAAATAATAAATTTTATAAAAACCGTCAAAAAAATCACAAATCAACTTGTTGGTAAACAAGTCAGCAGCTTGCACTTGCAACAAGTGTGTTCACTCAGTGTTGTGCAACAACTTCAACAGCATGTTTATTGAAAAGTTTCAAAATGTATACATACATATGTATAAACAAATATGAAATTTCATTAAACTTTTTCTATATAGAAGTGAACAAAATACGAATTTTAAAACTCGATTTTTGCTCATAGGCTCCAAATATACTTTTGTTTCATTTAAAAAAAAAATGTTTAGAGAACTCTAGGAATACTAGAACTCGTCTGACTTGTTTGGGAACGCCTGTATTTTTAGTGCTCGAACAGATCTCGGAACTAGGTATCAAGGCTCTTTGAAACTTTTTGAAACACACCCAAATTCTGACAGATCATTCCTTTGACAACTACTAAACGGAACCCTAGCTGCTATCGCCAAGGACCCAACAGGGTCTATGCGTGGCCTTTTTAGGCAGCCAGATTAAACTGGCCTAACCTATAGGTTATATTATATATGCATATTTTGACCTTATCTCAGTGAATAGTTGCTCGGTATCTAATGCGAGAGTTTGCTGGATCAATCCCCAGCAGAGACTCATATCTTAAAAAAACGAGTACAAACAATATTTTAAAAAACTTGTATGAAAATATTTTAATTGAATATGAAGTTTAAAAGTTTTTGAATACTTGTATATTGTTTCAGTTTTTCTTTAAAATATGATTCACAATTTTCATATTTCAATAGAGCGCTTGCTTTAAAACTCACTTTTCACAATAACTTTCAGCATTCCTAAACGAAACTCTGGCATCGCTAAGCATCCAATTGGGTCTATGCGTGGCTCTTTAAGGCAGTCAGCTCAACCTAACCTTTCACAAAAACCTTAGAAGTGTTTTTTTTAAATGTTCTTTGTCAATTAAAATTTTTGTGAATTTTGCTAATATCAATTTAAATTTCACACAAAAGAAAACCCTATTCAATAGACTTTTAGTAAAAGTAAGCTAAAATCGAATTTTGTTGAAAACAAATGTACATGCTTTTTTTTAAATTATATACTCTGCTTACCACGTGCCACCCCTTTTCTTCCGTATAGCAAAATCAGCAAAATTTTTGCAATGTCTGCATTTTAATTGAAATTTAAAATGCGGCTACAATAACAAAAATCTTAATAACAATTATAATAAGCACAGCAACAATTATAACAACAGCTACAATAAAAACAACAACGACAAGTGGCAACGCCGCCTTTGAGCACAGGTGCAAAAGAGTGCAAAACAACAGCAACAACAACAAGTAAAAGCATTCAATGCAAAATTTACACATTTGCCTTGAGCAAATTGAAAATATTACAGCAACAACAACAACAACAACAATGCGCGCCCATTAATAAAAGTGGTCCACAGCTAAAGCAAAAGGAAGCGAAAATTTCAAAGAAGTAGCGCACAAAAGCAGCACAAGCAAAATAATAATCACCTACAAAAAATTTGCAATAATTTCAAAAAAAAAAAAACAGCTGTGCACTAAAAATTTTAAAGTAAAAGTTTTCTCTCTCTCTCCTGTATTTTGCTTTGTGCACTTCTTCTTCCGGTATTGGTCTGCGCAGAAGGCTTGACCAATTGCAATTCGATATTATTGCAAAGTTTTGTGGCCCACTACGTTGCCAGAAAGCAGCAACAACAACAACCAACAACAACAGAAATATCTAACAACATTGTTATTGTCAGCAGCAGCAACAACAACAACGTACGTAGTCAGCTTTGCACGTCTCTGTCTCAGATATCGTCGCTATCGATTGTACGGCCACTTGAGTGGAGGATAAAACAGATCCGTTGCAATTGAGATTTTGCTAGCATTATATTGCAACAGTCTCACATTGCTGTCACACACACACACACTCAAATATAAACTGTGTTGGTGTTTGTTAGCTCGCGAGGTAAGTGTTTATTTTATTATAGAGGAACAGTTAATAAGAAGACTGGCTGCGGAAATTCAATATATTGAGCTCTGCAGTCTCACATTGCAATAACATTCCCATACTACATCATTCTATATATATGTATATATATACAGCATTTCCCCAGCTCAGTCAAACTCAGGCAGAGCATAAAACAGGCGTGATCAACCCAAATGATCTCGCGTGCCGCATATATGGAAAATATTCGGAAATGGTTGGAAGGTTGGCCGTAAAAAATGTTCAAGGCAGGCCGCGGGTTGGCCACTCCTGGTATAAACGAAACCTCAGCTTGGTAAGCGCTGCAGGGCAGCTTTCCTACATTCACTTGTGTGCTATTTTTGGCACAGGTTTATGGCAGCTTGAACTCTTTGCTCTGGATGACTCTACAAAAAATGCTAAAAGGCTTTGGTGAGCCAGAAAAAAGCCTGCCGCGAATTGTCAGCTCATTGCAATTTAATTGAAAAACTTTCTTTAGTTGAATTAGCATAATCAGGCATACCAAACAGCTTCAAGTTTGAATTTTATAATCTCTACTTTTCATTTGAATACTCAGTAAATACTCAAAGTGGGCTTTACCGAAGATAGAAATAGCCAGCAATTTTTCTCGAAAAATTTATGAAAATGTATGAAAATGCAATTTTTCTTAACAATTATTACAGTACCTGTAATGAGTCACAATTTATTGCCACTCTTTGATATTTGATACAAAAAAAGTAGTTATTTATGTCTAGCAATTAACAATTGATAATAAATGTTGCATTTGTGATTCTCATCAGAATTGAGCTACTCATCTAATTGTTAATAATAATAATTGATTGGCGCAATACGCAGATAATTTTTCAGACCTAAGAAACCAAATTATTTATGCACTATTTTTTAATTTCTTCTCAGCATTTTGAATCATGTAATGTATTTATATAGTGGTATCTTTTGATTCGTGGCAATTATGATTATTAAAAGTAGCACAAAAAAGTTCCAGAGGCAATCGAATGCGCTCATTTTCTAGCATTTCACTGGCAACTGCCTGCTCTTTGCACTGAAAGCCGCTCACTAAAATTGCGCCTGGAGGTGTTGCTATATACCAACTCTATACATATATACGGTGGCATATTTCCGAGCCGCTTGATGACTATCGTATGGCATAAAATTGCAACTACATAATGACTCTATAATTTGACTACCAGGCTGAAATTGAGGCGTCTTGTTAGGCCCTGTAGCGCTGCAGTGAGACATATACAGATGAGCTGGAAGAGCTGGAAGAGCGTACAACATGTCGGACGCGTAGCTTCAAATTGCATGCTGTCAGCGGCACGCTAACGTAATTACGTTTTATGCGCATGCGTGCAGGTGAATGCTGAATCTGCGTTACGTTACGTTAAGTGCCGCCTTGAATGCAGTTTCACATTTGCCTAGATCAGATCCAGAGCAGCGCTGCTCTTCTGCAGAATATTTCCATCCAACTTTAAGTTAATTGCATTGGCATAAAATTGTTGTTAGTCGTCGTGGAAATGCGTTGCACCTTCAAATATATTCGTGACGGTTCTACTTAAGTTGATGAAGAATAAGAAGTTGCACTATTTGAAGTTGAAAGATACATTAAAAAATCGACTATGATTTGTTATAGAAACTATTGTCAAGGTTTTTCTCAATGCTTTGTTTCTTGTCTGTGCATATAAATTCTGAAGATGAAATTCTTTCGATAGCCTACATACATTTACATTTATACTAAAACATTAAGAAAGCAGCTATTGGCAATAACTGATTTCTTTTAATGCTGATTTCAAATGCAATATGAGCTAATTATTACTACGTAAATGAGAATACTTTTATGCCTCATTAAAAACTTAAAAGAACCTACAATGGATTGTGCGATATTTTGCTTTTGAAAAATGTTAGTTCCTTTTTTAAATTCTCTTAACTAAAAGAAACAAAAGCATCTTTGATTAGGTAGATTTTTTATACAAAAAATTTTAATCAAATAATGGTTTCCATTTTTGGCGGCAGTTCTATTAAAAAAACTCTCTGAGAGCTATCAACCTTTCGTAAAATATTGCCTCTCTTTTCTCTTCTTCTCCAAGAAATTCACAATCGAAAGTAGGCTTGAATTTCTTTATTGTACTACTAACACAAAGAAATATTTCTCATTTTCTTGCGCGCAACTGAAATGTCAACTCAAGGTCGTTTTCTACATCCAGCTGCCGCAAGTAGTTAAACAGGATTCTTTTGTGTTCATTGACATGGAACAGGCTGCGCATAAAATCCGAGCGTAACAACGCAAATTAAAAGCTGCGCATGCGCGTCAGCTTCTTTGGCTTTTGTTCGGTGATTAGGAAGCAAAAAAGTTGTTGCTTCTTTCAGACTTACTCTTATAATAGGCAAGCAAAAACAAGATATTTGCTAGCTAACGACCTATGAATGCGCTAAAAAAATGTATAGACTTTGTCTCAAAAAAATTCGCATCTTTTAACCCATTAATAGCCAAGAGCGTTTAAAATCAAAAATCATTAATTCTATTTGTTTGATTGTATTGAGAAACACATAAGAAACATAAAAAATATGGAAATTTGCAAAAAAAAATTTTTTTAGTAGGTTTTAGAGCCTTTACTCAAGCGGGTATAGTGGGAGAGAATGGGTTAAACATAAATTTAATTTATTATATTTAAAGAAAATATAATTGCGTAGATTATTTTGGTTCCACTTGATATTGTGAAATAATTTTGTTTTTTACAGATATTTGGGGCATTAATTTTTTCCGGTTCTTCGTTTAAAGTACTTTGAGGTATTTTTTAAATGATTTTATTTTCGAATGTTTGATTCTCTTCTCCACTTGTGATCTTCTCATGAGCATACTCCTTCCAAAATTTTGAATTTCACATCGGATTTCTATCAAGATATTATATTGAAGTCGAAGGGAGTAGTATAGCTCGTTTTTTGTCGCTTGTTACTCGCTTATGGAATGAAAAGTGATTCATCTTTTATTGATTGTTAGGGTTATTGAAAGAAACATCGTATTACAATACAATATTTGCCTACTTAAACTCTTTCAGATATTTATACAAATTTAGTAAATAAATTCAGGGAAATCTCAGAAGCAAAGTTGTATATTATATTTATTAATGAGTTTTCAAAAGTCTATCCTAAATCGTAACATAAATATTCAACCAAAGGAATAATTATAACTCGAGATTCTTTTAGACATACATATACGTACGTTGCAGAGCTCAAGGTCAAATCCGAAAATATCTGTAGAGTAGGTTAAAGTTTTATATTGAATATAATTCCAATGGAATATGCACAAATGCCCACATTGCTGACGCTTTGACATAGACTAAAAGACTAAAGATCGCCGAAAATCGAGTGAGCCTTCAGTAGGGAACATTATAAAAATCGGTAAAATTATAGAATTATAGAATAAATGAGTAGTTGTTTCTTTTAACCACAAAAATATTGGCATATAATAAGGCAAGGTCATTTCAAGGTCTTGACTCATCATGCTCAGTTTTCGATCAGTCTGATGGCTTGCTTTAGTTGGTGTAATAGCAACACCATCCAGCGGCTTCACTAGCTATTATAGGTCATGTCGTGCATATGTGCGAAGAAGCTACAGCGAAGAAGGCATTTGAGGCGACAGTTAGAGGACGGTTACGGCGTGGGAGGCCATGCCACCGTTAGAAGGACCAAGTAGAGAAGGCACTGGCAAGGCTGGGTATTTCCAATTTAAGAAGAGGCGTGCGTTGCAGAGGGGGCGCTTGGAGAGAAGCCTTCCGTCAAGTCTTAAGCCGGTAACGCGTTGTTATGGTCCGATCAAGAAGAAGAAGAAGAAGAAAAAGAAGAATTTCCTGGCATTAAATTGGCTGTAGTAGTTCTTCGAACGCGTTGCACTATTACGAGCGCTAGTTAAAACATTTTTGGCACAATTTCTTATGACTTAGATGAGCCACATTTCTGTAAATGTCTTTTAATTTAAGTTAAGAGAGTAGCTGAGTTGCTTGGAATACTTTTTGGGGGGATGCACTGATACAACATTTATTGCTGCAAGAATGCCTGCCTGCTGTTCAGAGCAGAGCACATGTATCTTTGAATAGATATATGCATGTATCTATAGATGTTTATACATATATTATTACACTGCATGGCTAGCAACGTCATTGAACAAGTGGTCTTTGCTTGGGGTGCCATTAAAAAACGCTGCGTACAAAAATAAAAGCTACTGGTTATGCATATTTATCTGCAATAAATATCTCACAGATACACTTGTCCACTTGCAGGCAGCTTGCATTTGTTTATTTTGAATGCCAAAGTTACTGACCAGACCGTTCTACGTTTAAGCCACATAAGCATGCTAGGCCATGCGCGGCCAAGCCAGACCAGAGCAAAAGTGAACCGGAGACCGGAGCATGACTTTGCATATGAATGAGTGCAGTTCTTTTTTTTATCTTCAACTATTAAATATTTGCTGTTGTTGTTTTTTTTGCTTTGAATATTCAACTTTTTGTTGTCGTTATTGTTATTGTTGTTGCTACTACCATTGGTCACTTATGCGCCGCAACAAATTCAATTTCAATATGCAATTAAACTGTACTTTTGTATCTCATGCGCAGCCAGATACGCGCACTCTGAAGCGTGAAAGTCAAGTGTGGTTAAATACCTTCAAAAAAGTGCTTTGAACTTTTTTCTCAACTCGCACTTATTTTTGAATTGTTCGTTTTTTCAATTTTTTGCAATTTCTTGAGCTTTAAACTATTTAACCCTTCCATGCCCAATGTTGCCTATAGGCCTATAGGCAACATTGTACTTATTGGGTTCTAAGTCCCGCTATTTACATTTTTTTGACATGCGGTTTTTTGCATAATGTAGCTTCATGTATCGTGCAAGCTTACAGCTACTTGTTCTACTGCAAACTGTGCACATGTTCATTCGGTAGCCGATCTCCGCAACGAGAAATTGTCAAGATCGTTTCGCAAAAAAAGTGTTTATACAAAAAGTTTTTAAAAACATTAAAATAATTGTTTTATTGTAAAACCAAGTAAGCACTATAAATAAATAAGGATACAAGAGTTATTTAGGGAAAACTAATCATGAGAAAAGTGTTTAGTTTGCTTGGAATATTTTTTCAAAAGTGCAGTTAGGCAACATTGCCTATAGGCAACATTGGTCAACTGTTGTAATTTCCGAGGAATGTATATTTCATTATGTATATTTATTTTTCGATGCGTTTAAGAGGTTTAAGCCGACAGAAATTGGAAAAAAATTTACACTTTAACTGGGATGATTTGCGGATGAGGAAAATTAAGAAGAAGAGCAGTAAACTTCGAAAACTCCATCGAAGAAACATTGAGAAATATGATTGATAAGGGCGGAAATATGCAAGTTTATCTAAATGAGGAACTAATTAGCAAAGAAAATGACTGAAAACAAATTTAGAATGAAAAGTTGTACAGGAGGTGATATAGAAAATTTATTTGCAATGTTTGAAGTTATTTTGTGCAGAGGTAATGGAATGTAATACCAGTTAGAAAAGTGAACTGCGCAGCAATGAGGTGAAACAATAAATCGGATATTTCACCCAGTTCTTTGAAGATGAAGTCTGGAAGAAGATTTGTGACTAAACAAACTTTTATGCGATGCAAACTAAAGGAACGGCGTTCTTGCTGACATGCTGCTAGAATTATACAAAATAAACCATAGCTCAAATAAATGTTATATGCTCATAGTATTCTGGTGTATGAACTCATCTGTAGTCGATAGATGGCTGGTGTATCGCAGAGACCTCAAATATACAGACGGCGAAGTGAAGCATATTCCATTAATATGATTCCAGTTGGATATTGCTTGCTAACGAGCTTTTGAACGCAACTCTAACAGTAGTTTTTTCAAGGAAAGGAGGTCGATCAGAATGACTCCTTACAGATATGGAGTCAAATCCTTCATAACCAGGATCGTTACCACCGCCTCCATGATCCCAAGATCTTCCGTTGGCCTCTGAGTTAATCTCCTGTAAAAGAGCACACGCTGCAGAACCTGTAAAATCCATACGATCTGAATATCTTGGTCACTGGATACGATCGGTAACAAAAGGCAGATGCAAACTATGCCAAACTGGTTTTCCACGCTATAAATGCAACAAATGCAATGTTTAATTGTGCTCGAATCTACAAAAAAATGGTTTTGTGTCTTTTCGTACTTGAATTTCAACAAAAAATTCATTTAAAAAAAATTTATATGGTTTTTAAAATTCACCACCATTCCCCAATGTTGCCTATAGGCAACTTCCTGTAACTTACGAACCAGGACACCAAGGACTTTGAAATTTTTGTCAGTTCATATTTGAGTCAATATTATCACATATCTGACCTCAAAGAATTTTTAGCTCCGCCCAATTTAATTCAGGCATGAAAGGGTTAAAGTTTACATGTGAATTTTATTTCGGGCATATAATTGATAGCTAATAACTTTTTTTTATAAGCTTTATATTAGGTTCACATTCGGTATGTATGTTTGTATGTATGTAGTGGAATCTAGTAATCAATTTTTCACCCACTTCCCGACTACTTAGAGATCTGAAACTTTGCATACATGCGTAACCACCATGACAATGCATGAATCAATAAATTTTTTGTGGGCGTAGGATAAGGGGCGTGGCACTTTTTTATCAACTCCAGATTTGTGTATAACTTTAGAACTACACATCACACATCAATGAAACTCGGTAGGAACTTACTACATATCCATATCCTTCTACTGAGAAAATAAGGGGGCTCTGGATAAGGGGGCGTGGCACCCCCATACAAACAAAATTTTTGATCTCGATTAGCTTTGGAACTGAAGGTTGTGCAGCATTGAAATTTCGTATGCAGTCGCCTCTTGGATGTGTCGTCCCACTGGTAAAATTGTATGGGCGTAGGATAAGGGGCGTGGCACTTTTTTATCAACTCCAGATTCGTGTATAACTTTAGAACTACACATCACACATCAATGAAACTCGGTAGGAACTTACTACATATCCATATCCTTCTACTGAGAAAATAAGGCGTGCACTGGATAAGGGGGCGTGGCACCGCCCATACAAACCAAATTTTTGATCTCGATTAGCTTTGGAACTAAAGGTCGTGCAGCATTGAAATTTCGTATGCAGTCGCCTCTTGGATGTGTCGTCCCACTGGTAAAATTTTATGGGCATAGGACAAGGGGCGTGGCACTTTTCAAGCAACTACACACTTGGGCTTCAGTTTATAATTATAGGTACACCACACATGAATGAAAAACGATAGGAACTTACTTGCCGCGCCCTGCTGGCAAAATAGCAACAACTCACCGCGTCACAAATATGCCACGAATATTAGGGTCGATCACTGCCGTATTATTTGTTAAATTGAGGATATGACATATGACGATAGGAAACACTGTGAATACCCTAAATATTGTGTACTGCTCTGCAAGTTTAAAATTCTTTTTGCGAAAAATTTCAGAGCTCTAAAATTGAATTTATGGAAGACTAAAAAGTAGAAAATAAAATTATATAAAAACAAGTAAGGAAGCAATCAGTCGGGTTTCACCGACAGAGTAATACCCTACACCATGTTCCCAAGTGGGGTGATAATTCACTGAAATTGTGGGCATATTTGATTTACAACCTACATAGTGGGCGGACCACGCCCATTTTTGGCTAACTACAAGATATACCTAATAGGACTATACATGCCAAATATTGATGCTCTGACAGGTGTACACCAGATGTTATCGGCATATTTATTTTACTGCCCCCATGGTAGGCGGACCACGCCCATTTCTGGAGAATTAAAAGATATTCCTACCAGGAACGAAGTAACCAAATCTGGACTCTCTGGTGTATATATTATGGAAGTTAAGAGGATTTTTTGTTTATCGCCTATATAGTGGGCGGACCACGCCCATTTTCTTGTATGGCATCTAAGACCTATATATCAACTTGGGAACCGAATTTCATTCATTTATATTCGTAACTAGTCAATTGGGAGCCATTTTACCGAAAAAATTTTTCCGGCTATATAGTGGGCGGACCACGCCCATTTTTTCCTGAGATATAGAAGACCTACCTCTTAACTTGAATACCAAGTATTAATCTTTTCCATGAATAATTACACAAATTATAGCCATTTTACCGAAAAAAACCCGAGGTAGTGGGACTTACAGGCCCATTGTGGGCGTGTCCTTTAACCGATTTGACTAATTTTAACACTTTACCTAACCCGAGGTTCACTGTAACTGTGTACCAAATTTGGTCCAAATCGGACAACTCCTTCTTTCTTTTTTTTGCATACACGCAGACAGACAGACAGACAGACGGACAGACGGACAGACGGACAACCGGAAATGAAAAGAGAAAGTGTTTCTGATCATTTCTATATACTTATGTCTATACCTAGGACCGCTCCTTTAATGCGTTACAATTTTGGCACAAAGTTATTATACCCTATTACCATAGGTGTAGGGTATAAAAACTTTTTAAAAATAAGCTTTAATGTACTAAAAAGTAGAAAATAAGTTGTTTCCAAGTCACCTGTATCTTACTATTAATAAAAGCTTGTGCGCTCAATATCCATATTCAAAATATCTTTCATTACTAGAATCTATTTGCAAAAAATTATTTAAATAAAATATTGTGGTAACTGTTTGACAAATATTGAACACATGAGCGCCCCAAGCTTTTAGGGATAGTAAGATACAGGTGACTTGGAAACAACTTATTTTCTACTTTTTAGTACATTAAAGCTTATTTTTAAAAAGTTTTTTATACCCTACACCTATGGTAATAGGGTATAATAACTTTGTGCCAAAATTGTAACGCATTAAAGGAGCCTTCCTAGGTATAGACATAAGTATATAGAAATGATCAGAAACACTTTCTCTTTTCATTTCCGGTTGTCCGTCTGTCCGTCTGTCCGTCTGTCCGTCCGTCTGTCTGTCTGTCTGCGTGTACGCAAAAAAAAGAAAGAAGGAGTTGTCCGATTTGGACCAAATTTGGTACACAGTCACAGTGAACCTCGGGTTAGGTAAAGTGTTACAATTATTCAAATCGGTCGAAGGATACGCCCCCAATGGACCTATAAGTCCCTCTACCTCGGGTTTTTTGCGATCAAATTGCTGTAATTTGTCTAATTACTCATTGAAAAGAATAATACTTGGTATTCAAGTTAAGGGGGCGGTCATCGATGTCATACGAAAAAATGGGCGTGGTCCGCCCACTATATAGGCGGCAAAATTTTTCCGGTAAAATGGCTCCCAATTGACTAGTTACGAATATAAATGAATGAAATTCGATTCCCAAGTTCATATATAGGTCTTAGATGCCATAGAAGAAAATGGGCGTGGTCCGCCCACTATATAGGCGATAAACGAAAAATCCTCTTAACTTCCATAATATATACACCAGAGCGTCCAGATTTAGTTACTTCGTTCCTGGTAGGAATACCTTTTAATTCTCCAGAAATGGGCGTGGTCCGCCCGCCATGAGGGCAGTAAAATAAATATACCGATAACATCTGTTGTACACCTGTCAGAGCATCAATATTTGGCATGTATAGTCCTATTAGGTATATCTTGTAGTCTGCCAAAAATGGGCGTGGTCCGCCCACTATGTAGGTTGTAAATCAAATGCACCCACAATTTCAGTGAATTATCACCCCCCTTGGGAACATGGTGTAGGGTATTACTCTGTCGGTGAAACCCGACTGATACTTCCTTACTTGTTTTTATATAATTTTTTTTACTTTTCACATTTAAAGAAAATTTATATGCATGCTATTATTTATTTCCTATGTCTTTTTAATGGTTCTTCTTTAAATCTTTTCTAAATTTTCTAAACATCTTTAATGCTGCATTTTCTTTAGAAATAAATAACAACAACAACAAGCAAAATACAGCAAAACAACAACAACTACTACTACACTGCAAGTTTAAGCATAGAAACTCGTTTACCGTTTGCCACTTCTTATTTTGGCCAGAAGCGCACACACACAGCTACTGAGATATATATGCACACAGACACACAGATCCACGCGCAAGTTGCATAGAAACTTCATTGCAAATTGTGGCATATAAAAAAACAACAGCAACAACAACCATACACTTTTAGCTGTCATTTGCTTGCGGTGCTTTTGCGCCTTTTTGGCTCAAGTGTTTCTAGCCATTAACCTGCACAGCCACACACACACACACACACACACACACATAAGCACAGCCACCTCGCAACCGTTAATTTAAAATTAATTGATTTGAGAATGGTTTTCAGCAAATGCGTACTTCTTTTTAAACTGTTCGAATTTTGTTGAAATTTTTTAGGCTGCCAATCAGCCGCATACTTTTTTTTATAATTCTGGTATTTGGCTCGCAGCACTTGGAGTAGCGTTTAATATTGCTTGGCCATTTTATGGCACTATCGGAATTTCAGAAATTTGCATATTAAGAAAACAGATATTGAGCCTTAAGCTTACGGTCAATCAGACAGCTTATTAATATGATGCGATATTGCATATTTTTATTAATATTAGCATAGAAGAAATAATAAATATTATTGGGTATTAGCATTTAAACAGTTTCAAAATTGTTAATGTCTAAAAAATTTTAATAATTATAAGTTCTTTAGTTTTTACTTCAAGCAAGCATGACTACAATATGGTTTAATAATAATGATGAATCATTTATGGTTTTTATTAAAATTTTTTTATAAATAATTGCATACGATTGCAAACACGTTGTTGCAAAGCTGCACGACAAGCTCGCTCCATTCACAAATTTTTTGCTGCTCACTTTACACCACTGCCCCCACTGCCCCCCTTGCATGAAGTCATTGCTTGCCGCCAGCTGCCACGCTCGTGGCATGCTCAAGCTGCCACCTGTGCTGCCACAGCAAGCCTGAAAGGAAAGCGAATTCAGCTATGAATGCATTTAAATTGAAATTGTCGTGTTGCAATTACAAAAAAGTTTAACTGCACGCTAACAAATTCAATTGAATGCAGTTGGAAAGCTGGTCTTTGGCTGGCATACATACATATGTTCTGTGGGCGCGGTCCGAAATACATTTGATGAAGACTTGGTATTTTGATTACCCTTGAAGTGTATAAAACGAGCTATAGACTCAGTTAAAGTCCAATGTCCAGGCGTGATAAAAGCAGATGGGTGCTAACAGGCAGCCCTAGGGTCACCATGGTAAAATACATAAATAATCTTGTTCGAGTTAGTAACTAATAATTAGATTTTCCAATGCATCTCAATACACATTTAGACGACGAGCAAGATATCACTGTAATAGCTTTAGTTTTTCAATCAGAGTATAAATTTTGCCTTGTAATAGAAAAACGTTTAGTTGGCGTTTATGGCTATAGCTATAAGCAAAATCTCTATTTTCTTTCCGAATCATATTTCAGAGATATACGAGTATTCCTTCTATCTTTCAAATGATCATTGGACATGTCCGCACTCTATCATCTGTACTCTAGAATCTAGACCAGCGGTCCTCAACCTTAATGGTCAACGTGCTTTTCCTTGCCCGTCTGTCCTTTTACTTGGTTTTCCATTTGCGGACCATGCGTTGAAGACCACTGATCTAGACGAATCATTTTCGTATCATCGTAAAAATTCTATTTGGCGGTTTTTCGGTTAAAATGGGGTAACATCCACGATACGAAAATTATTATTGCTTCTTTAAAGTCTTATAATCTCAACTATGTATATGCCGGCGAATCTCATTCGTATGGCATTGTTTTGCTGGCATCACATCTCACTATATAGCATGATGAAGTTTTGGCAGTTGAAAAGCGAATTGAGATCGATTGTTTTTGGTTTTTTTGGTTTTTTTATGTCCTCCTCCCCCCCCTTTTTATGTATCTTTTTCCTAACGGAATAATATTCTTTTCATTTATCTCTTTTAATTTGAAATTATTATCAACATTCATAAAAATGCTTTTGTTGTGGCCATGAGTGTAGATCTACATACATATATTTTTTTGAATAAACTTTTTATTAAAAGCTCATCAAAATCGCTTTCCCCCAAAAGTAGTAAAATGCTCATGCAAAAGCGCTTAACCCAGTTAAGACTAATTGTTGTGATTTTAACATACTGACATGCACGATTAGAGCCACAACACACACACACACACTCGCACTCTCGCAGTCAGGGGCACATTTTGGATACTCACTCACGCTGGCCTTTTAAAGGCTTTCAACAAGTTTCTCGTCATGTTGTGGCTGGCGATTTGGCGTTTACATGCTGCAATTACACGCTTACAACAGTAGCCGTAATAGCAGCAACAATAGCAACAACTACAAAATGGCCTAGTACAACAACAACAAGAAATAACAAACATCAATAGCCAACAATAACAAATGTATGCGAATTATATTCTTTTGACAGAGCGGCTCCACTTTTTCGTAACGCAAGCTTAAATTTTTTCTATTCTTTAGCCCGCAACTGCCTGCCCCTCAACTCTCCCCTTCAGCTGCTGCTGTACAGCTCACACAATAAACGCTGTCAACAGACAGCAAACGTAAAGTATCTGCAGCAATTCACATTTGATGCCCAAATACTTCTGGGCGCTGCGGCTTCTCGGCGTTGTCGTGTTCTGGCCAAATCGCAGCAAATGGTCCGCAAAAATTAATTAAGCAAATAACTCGATTTTTATATTTACGCTGACCCACTGAATTCGACGAGTTTTTGCCTATTTCTTGTGTGTGTGTGTGTGTGTGTGTGTGTGTGTGTGTGTGTGTGCACCTTTTTTTTGTACAATGCTAAAATTTATTTTGTGAACTGCTCCACTTTTCAGTTGAAGGCATTTCACAAAAAAACATGCACAACAAAAGTGTAACTACATACTCACAAATTGCTGTACAATCGGTCGAGACGTGTAATTTGTGCAAATGTGAAAGTAGTGAATTGAGTTTTGGCATTATGCGCACTACATATATCTATGGCGCTTCATCAGGCATTATTTTTTTTTGGGAAAATAGCTATCGAAATATGCAATGGAGAGCATTGCTCAAATTCATCAAAATATACATGCATCTGCATGAACGTTTGCGATTTTAGCCTATTAGATTCCTTCTAATAAGTTTTTAGATTCCATTTAAATCGATTGAAGATCACTCTCGTTTAGTTAGACCAATTAAATTATTTGCCTTTCTAGATTTCTACTTGGAAGTTCCTGAATTCCATTAAAATCGAGTGAAGATCACTCTCGCTTAGTCAGAGACCAATTAAATTATTTATCTTTCTAAATTTCTACTTGGAAGTTCATGGATTCCACAAAAATCGAGTAAAAATTACTGCAGTTTTAGTCTTAACTATAAAGGCGCTCCCATAGAATATTGCATGAAAGTAAATAACATGAATCCCGCAAAATAATATTTTTAAACTTGATGACCTATTCTGGCGTTACAGTCAAAAGAGACTACCATTTAATTTGCTATTCTCCCATAGCAAATAGCATTAATTTAATTATGCAAAACTAAACATTCAAAATTAAAAGCCAGAAATATTGCCAGATAAGAGCTGTTAACCCATTTTGGAAAAGTGAATTTTTGAGAATAACAAATTTTAAAAGTAACAATTAAAAATTGTATTTTTCAAACAATGCACTTAATATTCATTGACCTTCAACGGAAATAATCAACTATGACGGTTTAATTAGCTTCTTCCATCTTGCGGGTTTTCCACTTTTCTTCACAACTTCGAGTGTTTCGACTGCTTCAGATGTGAGGAACTGGCACTTGATGTGTTTTTCTTATGAGCTTATTGATTTACTAATTTTTAAGGAAGGAACTCAAATCATCTGCACTGGCTTATGGCAACAGCGTGAAAAGTTTAACTTAACCTATGGTATCAATGAACCAGTGCATGATTTTTCGTACACCAACTTTTAAATATATTACATGTCTTTCGCGTAAGCCCTTATAGTAGGTTACAAATTAAAAAAATAACAAATATCGCTGTCTCATTTAGTAGAAAATTATAGAGATTCCTACTTATTTCATGCAACGTACTCATATAAATTTAATTTGAAAACACGTAACCAAGAACGATCTTTTTGGTTTATAAAAGTAAAACCATATGTAAAAGCTGGCTTACTATTTTTCAAAGTAAAAGACTATTGGGGTATTCACAGTTTCCTTCTAAATTTCCCATCTGGCAACTTCAGTACGATAGTAAAATAAAACTCGGAGCGCCCCTGTTTCGTGGCCCATTCTTAATTTGCCACAATCGCATTACAAGTGTTTTCTAAAGCGATTATTAAGGATTTATTACTCTCGCAAAATGCAATATTCCATCAAAATGGAAGTAGTGTGTGATTATTCTCTGCGAATTCAATAAAATTTACTTAAAATCTGTTTCCATTTTCGCGAATAAAACAGCTGATGAGAAATGCCAGCTTATGACGAAAGAAAAACACGATCCAACGCATGGCAATTTTTTCAGCTGGTGGTATTTCTTGTTTGCGTGCAAAGCAACAACAAAAAAAGTTGCCAAATGGCAAAGTGGTTTAATTTAGCAGGCGGTAAGGAAAGCACACTATATAGCATGGAACTGTGAACTCCCCATATGCATTTGCAAATCAGTGCTAAACACGGCTTTCAAGTTTCGAACTTTTCAGTACCCCCCTTCCTGCTTAAAAATTCCCTGCAATCCCAGCTTCTTCTTGAGTTATTTGCCTAAGCCTATGTATGAAAGGAAGCATGCAAGTCGGTTTGCTCATGGAGCTGACTATAGTCAGTTATCAATGAAATGCTATCAAACATTTCTTTTTCTTTTTGTCTGCAGCAGTGCATAATTTTTTCTTATGCTGTATATAATTATGCATAATTTTTCATAGAGTTTCAGTGGGCAAGTAAATGCAAACATAAAATTAAATTAATTTAAATTAATGATTCAACTTGAAAATTTTTTAGGTACCTAATGCACTGAAAGAAAAAGCTGCTAAGCTTAATTAGCTGCAGCAATTAGAAAGGTGAAAAAGTTAGAAAAGATTTCAATAAGAAATTTAAGAAAGGCAAGAAAGAAAAATATAATGATAATAAGAAAAATCCACATAGCAGTGGAAAAAAGAGGAAAATGTGAAAAATGCCAAAAAAATTTACTGCAAAATACTGGATGGAATGTATATTCAGCCAAACAGCCAAAAGATTAGACACAACAACAACAACAACACTAATTGTGCAACATAAGCCAAAACAGAAAATACGAATCTCTGCGTGGCCCCCCGCCCTCCCTCAGCGGCAAAAGTCAACCACACGCTTGTCTGCCGCCAAAGCAGTTCAAGCTGACAGGTTGTAATCACGCTGTAGCATTCACTGCTGCTGCTCGCAGATACAGCTACACATATCTGCGCATAATTACATACGCATGCACACACTACACACACAAGCAAATGATTTTCTCGTGCTCACATACCACCAAAAATGAACACAAACAAAAAAGCATTAGATGCGCGTTTGCACATACAGCAGCTACAGCTACAGATAGGTGCCGCCGCCAAAGTATCTGGCAGTTATTTCGTTGCTCCACATGCTGCTCGGATACTTGGCAGCGCATTCGCGCTTGCGCAGAGCACACACAGCGGGTCGCTGCACTCCACCGAAAGCGAACGAACTTGCTCGGCGTGTGTTGCTTTTCTTTTTTGCATTTGGCATAGTAAAAGTACCAGCAAAAAGATACACTTCTTTTTCTTCTTGTTTTAGCTCTTTGTCTGTTCTAAACGCGTTAGCACAAAGCAGAAAAAAAATCCAGTGCTGTGTAGAAAAAGCATTAAATCAAAAGATTTAATTACACTGCATTAGAAGCAGCTCGAATGTTTAGATACTAATCGTATTGTATCTCAAAACAAGCACGTTTGTAGGTAGTTGTGTTGGAATTTCATTGTAGGAGGCACTGCACATGCACTTGAGATGCGCACTTTTGAGATATGTTATATATTTGTTGTAAAACTGTTGAAAAATAGGCTGTTTTTTATAGTTATAACTTTTTTACAAAAAATAGAAAAAAAATCTTGATAAAAGTTCCCTTAGAAAGGAAGCTTTACAATAGTGTTAATTAGGGTATTCACAGTTTCCTTCTAAATTTACCATCAGGCAACTTCAGCATGATAGTAAAATAAAACTGCGAGCGCCCCTGTTTCGTGGATCATTCTTAATTTGCCACAATCACATTAAAAGTGTTTGCTAAAGCGATTATTAAGGATTTATTACTCTCGCAAAAAGCAATATTCCATCAAAATGGAAGTAGTGTGGGATTATTCTCTGAGAATTCAATAAAATTTGCTCAAAATCTGTTTTCATTTTCGCGAATAAAACAGCTGATGAGAAATGCCAGCTTATGACGAAAGAAAAACACGATCCAACGCATGTAAATTTTTTCAGCTGGTGGTATTTCTTGTCTGCGTGCAAAGCAACAACAAAAAACGTTGCCAGTTGGCAAAGTGGGTTTAATTTAGCAGGCGGCAAGGAAAGCACACTAGATAGCACGGAACTGTGAACTCCCCAAATGTGTTTTTTGGGGACTGAAAATGGTTCAAAATGCTAAATTTCTTTAGAATGTATCTCTAGAGCGAGTGTAACTCAGAGTTATTCTTACAGCGCCCATTTTTTATTTCAAAAGTTTTAGCTATAGCTATTTTATTCCCTGGGTCGGTCAATCCCCTTCTTTCGTTCCATTCTTTCCGACTCACAATCAGTCTCTGCGCATGTGCATAGACCAACTCTCATTCATTAGCAAATGATATTAATGCCGTTTCTTGTTGCCTTTTTCTTGTCTGCCATGTCTTCCATGTCTTTTGTCTGCTATTTTTCTGCGTATGCCGCCGCTGACATGTTAAGAAATATCCGGCGTTGTTGTTGTTGTGGTTCTTTGCCACATCTTATGGCATCTTATCACGCATGTTGTTGTTGTTGTTGCCGCTTGCTGTCTGTTGCAATAATAACGGAAATTTGTGGCAACTTAACATGTGCTCAATGTCGAAAAAGTCGAAAAAGTTGTGAATTTTTTAAACAAAGTTAATAGTTTTGACGAATTGAAACTTCAACTTTAAGTGGGTGTTAACCGCATGGAATTTCAAAATTTTTTTTCTTTCCATCTTAGCTTTGCATATTTGAGTAAAAGAATTTTTTTTCAGCCAGTGACTTCATGCAATAATCTTCCTTCATTGCCTTCAATCTCAAAAATTCGCAAGCATTTACATCATCTGCTTTAATAGTTTTTATTTTTATTTATATTTGCTTGCTTTTGATGACTTTTGCTAAAAGTTTGCTCATCACGATTTATTGTAAATGAAATTGGCAATTTTAGTCAGAAATACTTAATAAAAAAACTAAACTTTGTTGATCATTTAAATATATGAATAAAGCTTTAGAACAACAAGGTGAAGCACAAGAGACCTCTGTTACAAAATCAGTCAAATAATCATTCATACTTTGAGCAATAATTTTCACACAAATTAAATGTGTTGGATCATCATTTCTATTTAACAAAAACAACAACAACAACAACAAGTGACAATGACTGCTGCTAAAATTATTATGAGAAATCGTGCGCATCATTAAATTTACATGCAATTAATAAAGTTGTAGAATTTGTTTGAGAATTACTAAAATTGCAAAGTGCTTACATGACGGAAGTGATCATCGGGATGCGATCAACGCGTGCGTTAGAAATTAAAAGATCTACTTGATTTTCTATTTTTTCATAAAAAGTTGTAAACTCCCTGGTGTATGTACTACATATGAAAATGCTTGGAAAGAAAGAAAACCTGTTTGCATGATGAAAGTAATCAAAGGCACACCATAACTTTTTTCAAAAACTCAAAAGATCTACTACACAATTTCATTAAAAAGTGTTGCTATCAAACCCACTCGTAAGCTCAGGTTGACAGATAATATCGCTTTAAAGGAGAGCACGTTCTCTTTAAAATTCCAGATCAACAACCATAGAATCATTTTTAACAAAGTACAGTCTTCACCACTACAATGTAATCGGAACGAGTATCTTGGAGCTCTATTCTTTACAGGATGCTTGTATCTGCAAGCAAAAAGGCGGGGTGAGACAAAGAGACACTCATGTAGCATAAACCTAACAGAACTCTCTCTTTTTGAACAGACATTCGAATTTCGAACGGACAAATTTTGCCTGTGTGTGTCTTTGCCATAGCCATAAACCAATAAACCAGGCTGACCTTACCTAATCTAATTCATATCTCATTTAAATGCTAGTATAAGTAAAATGAATGATTTTCCCAAAAGCTTCAATTTATTTTCGGTTATAGCGGAAGTATTTTAAACTCATTCGAAACACACATACTAACGGCATGGTAAGGAACCTACTTACTAAAACAATATTTCAATCATATTTCATTATATGAAGGACACTGCACTGACCCTAACTCGAAACAAACACACCGCTTCAAATGGGCCCCTTTCTTGAAAGTTATAAATTCTACTTTACTTGATGAACTTACTACCAATCCGAAAACATGTAGAACCATTTCTCTTAAGTGTAAATTTGATTGACGTACAAAATTCTTGTATTCCTGAGATCATTACAAGGCCCTCATGAAACTACCGAAACATAACTCATACCTTCAATCAATAATATTTTTATTTCGAATCATTCAAATATTTTAGTGTCGGCAGTTAAAATGGTTCGGTATCCGCAATGCCTTGAGTTGAAAGCCATCTGATGTCTACGTATTTTTGTGACTTCTCTTATGCTGAGACTAGTTTGAGATGGTTTGAAATCGGTTACAAATAAATTAGCTCCATATTAATTACTCTTTTATGCACTTGAAAGGCAGAATTTATAACTTTCCCTATTGAAATTAAAGAATTTTTCATTTTCTAAATTTCTTTTTCTCTGTCTATGTTATATTTGCTCTTCAGCATGCATCGTTTATACTTTATATTCCACTTGAAATTTGCTTAAAGTTTCTTTTGCACATTTAATGAAAATAAAAAAGTTTATGGAGAGATTTGCAAAATGTTTGTATTCAAATTATTCTTTTGTAGAATTCATGTCTGCGCTATAAAACAGAGCCATAAAATTATACAAGGAAGCTGAGTTATGCATATGCTTTTTATGATGCCTTTTCGACTGCAGTTATTTTTTGCATGCTTAAAAATTATTAAAAGAACTTTTGAATATGTTATTAAAAAATATGTATCTGTGCCATTGAATGTGAAATTCTATTGTCTGCAAGTATTGCCATTTCCCTTACACGCTTAAATGAAAGTGTTAACATGATATTGACTTTTGTGTCTTTTATCTGTATCGGTATCTATAGCTATACAGTGGAGGAGCTCAATTTTAGAAATGTGTCAATTCATGTGTCTGTATCGAATGCGGAAATTGAAATGCTTAATCTACACAAAGACTTTCGATACAATCGCACAACAATAACACTTTTGATTTTAATTGATTGGCATGATTTCAGCAAAATTTACCAATTTACCCGCATACACTTTTATTTACAGTCGAGCCGCACACTCACACTTATAAGTAAATGAGCTTTTATTATATAGCTGCAAATTAATATGATTGGGAAGCAGGCAATTAAAATTCAATTGTACTTTTTTTCATAAAGTTGTTGAAATGTTTGAACTTAACATTGAACTATAATGAACTGTGAAATTTTGGCTGGCTGCGTGTGAAAATAGTTCTTGACCCGATCGAATGAAAGAAGTCCTATGAGCTGAAAAGAATATCAAATTCAATGGCTTCAAATGAAGTCTAATAAGCAAAAAAGGTTTTCTGAAAACAGGGCATCCAAAGATCTTTCGAAGACATAATGCTCCTGATAGTTACAAGTTCAAGCTGCACAACATATTCTGAGCTTTGAAGTTAGTTCTTAAGGGACATCACATTCTTATAAGCTTTCTATTAGGTTCACATCCGGTATGTGTGTGGGTCGTCAAATCTAGTAATCAATTTTTCACTCACTTCCCGACTACTTAGAGATCTGAAACTTTGCATACATGCCTAATCTAGAGCCCAATACATGAATCAATTTTATGGGCGTAGAATAAGGGGCGTGGCACTTTTTTATAAACTCCAGATTTGTGTATAACTTTAGAACTACAAATCACACATCAATGAAACTCGGTAGGAACTTACTACATATCCATATCCTTCTACTGAGAAAATAAGGCGGGCACTGGATAAGGGGGCGTGGCACCGCCCATACAAACCAAATTTTTGATCTCGATTAGCTTTGGAACTAAAGGTCGTGCAGCATTGAAATTTCGTATGCAGTCGCCTCTTGGATGTGTCGTCCCACTGGTAAAATTTTATGGGCGTAGGACAAGGGGCGTGGCACTTTTCAAGCAACTACACACTTGGGCTTCAGTTTATAATTATAGGTACACCACACATCAATGAAAAACGATAGGAACTTACTTGCCGCGCCCTGCTGGCAAAATAGCAACAACTTACCGCGTCACAAATATGCCACGAATATTAGGGTCATTCACAGCCGTATTATTTGTTAAATTGAGGATATGACATATGACGATAGGAAAACTGTGAATACCCTAAATATTGTGTACTGCTCTGCAAGTTTTAAATTCTTTTTGCGAAAAATTTCAGAGCTCTAAAATTGAATTTATGGAAGACTAAAAAGTAGAAAATAAAATTATATAAAAAAAAACTTTTTAAAAATAAGCTTTAATTTATTTAATGTACTAAAAAGTAGAAAATAAATGGTTTTTAAGTCACCTGTATCTTACTATCAATAAAAGCTTGTGCGCTCAATATCCAAATTCAAAATATCTTTCATTACTAGAATCTATTTGCAAAAAATTATTTAATTAAAATATTGTGGTAACTGTTTGACAAATATTGAACACATGAGCGCCCAAAGCTTTTATGGATAGTAAGATACTGGTGACTTGGAAACAATTTATTTTCTACTTTTTAGTACATTAAATAAATTAAAGCTTATTTTTAAAAAGTTTTTATACCCTACACCTATGGTAATAGGGTATAATAACTTTGTGCGAAAATTGTAACGCATTAAAGGAGCCGTCCTAGGTATAGACATAAGTATATAGAAATGCTTAGAATCACTTTCTGTCTTGATTTCCGGTTGTCCGTCTGTCCGTCTGTCTGGCCGTCTGTCTGTCTGTCTGTCTGTCTGTCTGTCTGTCTGTCTGTCTGTCTGTCTGTCTGTCTGTCCGCTCAGGATAGAAAGAAGGAGCTGTCCGATTTGGACCAAATTTGGTACACAGTTAGAGTGAGCTTTAACTTAGTTTAAGTTCTGAGATTAGCCAAATTGCTCGAAGGCCACGCCCATTATAGGCCTGTAAGTCCCACTACCTCGGTTTTTTGCGTTCAAATTGCTGCAATTTGTCTAATTACTCACTGAAAAGAATAAAACTTGGTATTCAAGTTAAGGAGTCGGTCATATATGTTATACGAAAAAATGGGCGGACCACGCCCACTATATAAGCGGCAAAATTTTTCGGGTAAAATTGCTTCCAATTGAATAGTTACGAATATAAATGAATTAAATTCGGTTCCCAAGCTGATATATAGGTCTTAGATATCATACTAGAAAATGGGCGTGGTCCGCCCACTATATAGGCGATAAACTAAAAATCCTCTTAACTTCCATAATATATACACCAGAGCGTCCAGATTTGGTTACTTCGTTCCTGGTAGGCATATCTTTGAATTCTCCAGGAACGGGCGTGGTCCGCCCACCATGGGGGCAGTAAAATAAATATGCCGATAACATCTGTTGTACACCTGTCAGAGCATCAATATTTGGCATATATAGTCCTATTAGACATATCTTATAGTCCGCCAACTATGTAGGTTGTAAATCAAATGCACCCACAATTTCAGTCAATTATCACCCTACTTGGGAACATATTGTAGGGTATTACTCTGTCGGTGAAACCCGACTGATACTTCCTTACTTGTTTTTAATATAATTTTATTCAAAACATAAATTCGAAGGGTCTCTAATTTTAAGAGCTTTTAGGAAAGTTGGTCTTTCGCACATTTCAAGAAAGTTGGTCTTTCGACTGAAAACAATCAAAACGAATTAAAGGGCAGACGATCAAAGAGAAATGAAATTCGAAGGCTTAAGAGCGTAGTTCTGGTACGGAACCCTCAGTACGCGAACCCGACCCGCACTTGACTGTTTATTAAAGATCGAGTCATAAAATATTGCTGCTCAAAATTTTCCTAGTCTATGGATGGGTGATGGATATAGGAAACTTTAGGCACCGTAACGGATTTAGCGACCCGCCCACTTTTTATTAATTAAAATAGCCCAATCAAAATCGAATATCAATAATTTGCAGTAAATTTTGTATATGGAATGGAGGCTCGCTTGTCGTGCTGCTCTGCAATTCAATTCACTCTTGTCTGCAGATATTTTCTTTATTAATTTTCATAAAAATTTTGCCTGATTTAAGTGTTGAAAGATTGTAAAGAGCCTACCAACAACAACAACAACATCTAAACAACTTGTCCGCCATTTATTAACTAAGCTTGGAGAAAAAATTGCTGCCGCAAATCTTATCTTAACTATTTCAAATTAAGACCTTTGGCTACAATTACCGCGAAAGCAACCACAACAGCAACAATTGCTGCTGCATGCAACCTTCGTAGAAATTGCCTGCTGTAAGCAAGTAAAGTGGAGGAAGGGGAAGTTGCAGCGTCAGCTGGAAGAAAATTGTGCATGCGGCAAAAGTGACCAAAGCGGAGGCAGCTGCGGCTTCGGCTACGGCAGCGCTAGCTCTAGCTACAGAAGTGCTTCAAGAACGCAAGTAGTGAAGTAAACAACAACAGCAACAGCAACACTTTTCTGCTGATTGCGCCAGCTCACAACATACGCAATTCTTGAGCGCTCGCCTCGGCCATTAATCATGGCCGCCTAAGAGCGACGCGGCAGCGCGTAAGGGCAAAGCGGCGACTGCGCTGCTGAAATTAAAATTCCACACTTGCGGCAGCCGCTGATGCAGAAAAAAATGCCAAAGACAAAGCGGCACCGGCAGCGTTGAGCGCGCCACAAGCGCTGCGGCAGCAAATTGTACCACGGTGGCCAAGAGCGGAAATCGGCAGCGCAGCGTAGAAGTGAAAGAAATGGTAAAATTTTTAACTAATTGCCGCAAAAAGTTGCATAACAAGGCGCAATAATGGGGATAATGGGGAGCAGCAGCGGCAGGGAGTGCTGCCGGCAGCGTCTCAGCGCGATCGCTAGAATAGGCCGATAGAGCAGGCGATAGCTATCGAAATTTTCAGTTGTATATTTTGACGCTAACTTTCTTGCTTGATTCTTACAAATCTTGAGCATGTTTTGGGCCCATCGTAATAACTAGAGATGAGTGATGAGCGATATACAGTGGCGAGCAAAAAATAATGGCATAAATGTAAAAAAATTTCGAACAAAAGGCAGTTTTTCTTATCAAAGAAGTTGAATTTAAATAGCGATACACACCTACAATACAGTAGAAGAAGAAGCAAATAAGAAGAAGAAGAAGTAGAAGAGGAAGAGAAGAAAAGAAAAAGAAGTGAAGAAGAGAAAAAGAAGAGAAAAAAAAATGCAGAAGAAGAAGGCGAGAGGAAGAAGAAAAAGAAGAAGAAGTTAAGAAGAAGACACAACAATTCAAAATATAGAAATTCTTTTTCGTTATTTTGCTTGACATTTTTTTTCCGCTTAAATCAACACTCAGGGGATGTCCCCTATACATGCAAAGCACTTGTTGGTTTCTAAGAACAATATATTTAACATAATATTTTGAAATATGGTCAGACTATTTTCCCAACACTGTGCATAATAGAAATCTTAAGACAGACTTAATATCTAAACTTTTAGCTAAAGTATCAACAATTTGCCTTTCATGCTTGTAAAAGAAATATTTTTATAATGAAATTTTTTCAGCAACGATTTTAAGCCCATTATTATTGAATAATTTGAAGTAGGGACTGCGGGATAAAACTCGTGCAAAATCAGCAAATCACAATTAGGCTTAATTTATTATAAATTTTTTTAATCAGTATTTGCATGTTATCAAATTGAACTCTCAAGTATTGCTTTAGAAAAAATATAAAAGGTTTATATTTTTGGCTTTAAAAGTTAGCATAGAGGCATCAGTATCGATTATTCATTCGATGCGTGGATACTGAATATATTGGCTTATATAATCGAAAGGTGCTTGGAATCTGCTAATACACGCACGTGTACTCATACACATCCCCAATGGGCCAATGGGGGGCATGAGGAGCGCAACGTTCCGGCAACATTTGAAACGACGACAACAATCAATTATGCGCGTTTGCCGCACGTTCCGCCGCTCGATCAACCGCGATAAGCCGCCAATAAAATGTTCTGCTCGCATAACAACAACAACAAAATATACTATACTATACAGAGCGAGCTAAAATATAGTATACTTATTGTCTGCAGGGGCAGCGGGCGTGGCTTGGCGGTAGCCCAGCGCTTCACAAATTGCAAAACAATCACAAAACAACAAAGCTTGGATAGTTGGCTCGATGCAAAGAATAGATAGATACACAGATAGACAGACAGACAGACAGACAGACAGACAGACAGACAGACAGACAGATAGAAAAACGGGCAAAAGCCAGATACACAGATAGATAGTTGGATGAATAGATAGATGTATGGATAGACTGACTGATGGCTAGAAAGCACAGAAATTCTAACTACACGCGCACAACGTTCCAAAGAGCGTTCGCCCGGGTTCAGTGAACCTCGGCTACGGTTTTATGCCATGCTCTTTGGTTGCCATTTAATACGCAGGCGCGTATGAAGTATCGAAATGTTGCTGGCTTGCGTATGGGAAACCTTAATTGGAGGTTGCAAATTCCATGGCAGGCACTTTCGAGCGCTTTTAGGCTAGGCAAGCTGGCCTGGCATGGACGAAGCGCTACAAGTCTGGAGCGAGCAAGCTTATGTATGCTAACTACAGCTGCTAGATACAGCTTCGGTCGGTATTATTAGTCGGATCGCCTTAGTTATATTTATGCTTTAATCTTTGGATTTTCTACTGCGAAAAGATGGTATGTATATAATTTAATTTTAGACAAAACTTTGCTGGTCTCGTTGATGGAGATATTTAACCATAATCTAGCTTAACTCGCTTATGATTTCATTGCGAAAATTGTTGGAAAAAATTCCAAAGCTTACATTCAAGTTAAAATTTTAGATCAATATAAAAACTATAACTTTTGCCAGAAGATTCACGTCGGAACCTTAAAAATGCTGTATCACTTAATATTGTCCAACTCTTAGAGCGTCTGGAATAGGCGTCCCCCTTCTTTGCCTAAAAATATAGATTAAAGAACTATAAAATGAGTATTCAAGAGTATTTCACTTTGTATTGCACTGAGGCACTTTAACCGTTCCAAACTTAGCTTCACTACCTTCTTCTGCCCATATTTGTGTGCGTGTTGGTATGCGGTGTTAATTTATGAAGGCGCTTGCGGCACAGCAGGATGCCAGCATTGCGCTGTCCTGCCGTCCTGCCTTGCACAGAACCGCGCACGGCTGCAATCGCAAATGTCGCATAAATATTGTCACGATTCCCTTGCGAGCGTATTTATTTTTAGCAATTAGAGAAGCTAAAAGTAGCTGCCTTCGATGGGCTGGAATGAACGTGATTTAGTGGCAAGTTGCGCTGTGGCATGTTCAAGTTGGTGCTCAGAATGGTGTGGCATGTTGTTGACCAAGGTGCGTGAGCAGATGCAGCAGCAAAAATATGCTATAAATAGCAAAATTATTCTATTGCATTCAACTTCTTAAATGACCTTGTCAAGGACATTGCGCAATGTAAGGCTGCAAATAATTTGCAAAAGAAAACAGAAACTTGTTACTTACTTAACATAAAATTTCAAGCCATAAAATGCAAGTGCCTACCTCAACGGCGGCTATGCTACAAATACTAATAATCATACACTCAAAAAATAACTAAGAAGTTAGTCAAGACAACTAATAAGTTTGTTAAAAAGCGTTAAACAATCATGTTGACATATTTATATACATATATTAAATATTTTAGTAGTTTTAGATCAATTTGGGTGCTCGTCTTATGCCGACTCACATTTCTCTATCTTACACTCTCTCTCTCTCCCTCTCCCTTTCACCCTCACTCTCTTCCTCTCTCACAAAGCAGCAATTGTTAGTAACTGAGTTGCTTGACTGCTTAGTAGTAGTATCCACTAATTTCAAAGAAAATATTTAACTAACAAATTAGTTAAAATACTGCGTTTAACTAATTAATTAGTAATGAGTGTGTATAGCGTCGGAAAAGCACAAAACTGAAGAATCGTATGACTAAGCAATTTTTTTCAGTGTTGTCATAGGCATGTGGTAATAGGGCTGTGGCATAAACCCGGCTAATGTCAGTGCAACATGCGCCGTGGCTCATTTATGCGGCAGCAGCTGCAGCGGTGGCGTCTATAGTTGCAGCGCATTGTTGTTGTTGTTGTATTTTTAATGTTGCAGTCGTTGTATTTAGAAGCAAACGCGCAGCGCCATAAAAAAATCAGCACTTAAATTATGTAGCAGAAAAGGCGTAGCACGACTTCTGTGCTGTACTTTAATTGTAGGGGGCATGGGCTGGGTAGAGCTCACAAAACTGTTTAGAAAAATGAAATAAACTGTTGAAAAACTTGCTTTAAATGAATTGCAGACACTTTGAAGGCGTTTTGAGTGCTGAGTTTAAGCTTTCAAAAGCGAAACTGTAAAATTTTGAACTACGACAAATTTAAGAAGTAGAATTATCTACTCACTATTTTAATAAGTAATGAACTGCATTTAGTATACTCAATTAGCTTTGATCTAAATTTTGTGTGCCTTTTTAACGTTATTTCGTAATTTAATTTCAGTTTTTTTGCGTTTGTTGTGAATTTCGTGCACACTATAAGCTTAAGCCTCTAGCGGGCCAATATTGTATGGCAGTCAGAAATTTAGATTATAGTATTTTTAGGGTAAAAATACAAATCTGAAATTAGAGTACCGATTGAATGCATAGTTCTCATGCGAAAACCGGACCTTAAAGATTTAGGCGTGATCTTTAGCTCAAATTTTAGCTTTAATAATCATTACGATTACATTATTGCAAAATCATAATGATTGGTTTCATTAAGAGGAATAGCCAGACTTTCAAAGATCCTATGATGATAAAATAATTTACTTGTCGTTAGTTCGAAGCATTGTCGAGCATTGCTCCTGTATTTGGAGCGTATTGAAAGAGTCCAACGAGCATTGACAAAATATGCCCTTAAAAAGATGTACTAGCCTCATGGTCGGCCTTCTTATGATGCCAGGCGGAAGCTTTTAGTTCTGCAGTCATTGAAAGAGAGAAGAACGTTTCACTCCATCTTGTATTGTTTACCAAATTTTATCCGGCAAAATAAACTGTGATGAATTATAAAAATATTTTTCTTTATACGAGCCTGTTAATCTCAGGAACTCGCAAGTTTTAGTAGATGAACTTCACAGAACCAACTATGCCTCGAATGAACCGATTAATCGGTGCATAAGTTTATGCAACTATTCTAAGTCATTTCTAGATTTCGATGTCAATGAGTCCTTGGAAATATTTAGCGTAGGGCTTTATATGAAAATCTTAAGTCTGTTCTTTGTTATTTAGAAGAAAAGATGCCAAAGTTTTCTTCTACGCCTTCTCGCCGCGATTAGTCTGTGAATTACCGCATACTAAGGATGGTAGCTTCCACTTTGGCACATTCAATCACAGCTCGGACTCCAAACTACAAAACTGCTGTCACTGCCAATTGGGAACGTGCGCCCGCATTTTGTTGCAATTGCAACTGAGCTGCCTGCTTCCCCTCTCCCCTTCTACAGCTTAAAGTCTTCGGTGCAACTGTTCATATTAATTTTGATTTATGAAGTGCACGTAACTGCCAGCTAAGCCGCACGTTCGCATGCCTGCGCGCCATTAAAAGCCGGACAAAAGTCGCAGTAGCTGGCGCGTCTAGTTTTAGGGTCGGTGCCTCATATTTGTTGTTGTTTCTTGCTTTTGTAATTATTGCCGCGCAGCAAGTGTGGCACACCCCTTGCACGGGTCGCTTCTTGCAACAGTTGAAGTTGCCGCTCCGCTGTTGGGCCGTGTGGCAGCTGCAAAGCAATCCATTAACTTCGCTGAAAATGAACTGCAGATAAAGTAGCGCGATAAAAGAATTATATAAATAATTATTTTAAGGTTACGCTAGCTTCTTGTAGAAGGCTTCTTCTTCTTCTTCGTGAAAACTTAAGCGTGAAGTTGTTGAAATATTTTTTGACATGCAGCCCACGGATCATTAATGACCACCACACGTGCAACAAGTGAACAGTCGGTCCCGGTTTTTCACAAAAAGGTGAAGAGCATTTTGTTTCACATTATTACACATTGTCAGCTTGAGAACCATTTAAAATTATTATGCGTTATTGAAAACTTTCAGACAAAAGGTTTTCCATTGCTTTAAACAAAATAACTGGCAGTTATTCTCTATGACAAACTCACTTGGAATCCATACCTAAAATAAATAAATAACTGGCACAACTGCCCGCGAACGAGGCTTAGGCCTAGCTTTCTCACATTAACTTGTGTATGCTTGATATATTTTTGCACAAGTTAACGGGACCTACTTTACCGAATCCGAACGGGTTTGAGAAGCTTTTCATGGCAAAGATTATTCTCGGAGAATTGCCAATCCACCGCGAGAAGTGGCGCCGCGCAAAGAAACAATTGGAAAACAAATTCTCTAGGTATGCATACCTAGATAGTATAATATTTCAACTAAAGCATGAGTATTCTTAAGGACCAGTTGAAGTTTTGTAAGAGAGAATAAGTTTCGATGATATAGCTCAAAGAACTGACCTCTCCATCGCTTGATCCCAACTGCACATTACATTTCTCAAGCTAAAATTTTAATAAAATCAGAGTTACTTGATATTTGGCACGCATTATTAAAAGGTTCGGCTTTTTTGGGATTTAAACAAATATTGATTTTTTATTGAAATTTAAGAAATTTTCCCTCAAGAAAAAATGGTTGTTGTTTATATCTTGTGGGGTATCGTTAGAAAGGTCTACGTCTATGAACTCCAACAATATTTTTATTATAATTTTCGGGAAATTGGTTTCGAAGACATAGTTCAAAATGTCAAAGATATGTTCATCCAACTTCCCCCTCCAGGCTTGCTTAGTGTCTAAAGCTGAAATTTTGATGAATGAGCATTATTCAAATGCTGCAGGTTTTTTACGAAATATTTGTTGTAAATTTTTTTTCTAATTCAAGATGACCTCCTTAGGAACACATTTTTGCTATTTATATCTTGTGGGGTATCGTTAGAAAGGGCTCCATTCATGGATTTAGTATTTTAATCATAACTTTAGGGCTTGGTTTCGAAGATATTGGTCAAAATGTCTAAAAAATAACATACCCCATTTCATTTTAAAATTTTTTGTAGGTCCTTATTGCCTTCTGATGCTCATAAGAAGCTTGCTATAGCGCTCAATCAGAGGGGCCTGTGCGTATGTTTTAAACAGTATAAAGAAAAAAGTTCGAACTACAGCAGAAATTGTAGGTACAAAAGGGTTAAGTAAGCATGCAGCTTTCATTCGACACCTTTCCATCACATCAACATAACCTCAATAGCTTTTTTAATTTTTTATTAATAAGTTTACAAAGTTTTTAGAAGTGGCAACAAACATGCTTGAAAGCTTAACAAGTAAATAAGAAAATGCAAAAATGCTACGTTTTGCTGATTTTGAGGATCGTCAAGTTGTGAGGTAAATTAAATTAATCTCAGCTTCATTAGCGTCTGCCTGCGAAAATTTCGCCGCCGCGTTTCGGCCTAATGAAGCGCACACGATTTTTGACGCTTATTCGTCACATTTTTTTTGTGCTGCTGTGACTTTTGTTAAGCAAATGAATTTGAAATAATGACAAAAGTACACTAACGACAACAACAATAAAAATTCATAATTCATACAGCAATTTGAGATGGAAAGATGGGAAAGGCGGTCTGAACAGGCAAGTCACAAATTCTTTTTTTTTGGATTTCCATATGAAAAGGCGAAATGGTCGGCGACAAGAAATGTGATGATGAATCAAAAATTAATTATATTCCAAAGACTGTGCAGCTGAATTTCTGTTGAAAATAAATTTAGTTTTGCGGAAATTTCATTTCGAAGTGCCAAATTGGCAGGTGGAAAAAATTTACATAAGAAAGCAATCGAGGCTTCGGCATGAACATTTTTGGAAATGACGATATGAACAGCTGCCTCTTAATAATGAAAGGGAAAAGACACACTGACTCGGAAGTTATTTGGATAAATTTCTTTATGATTTTATTAAGTATTAAGTAAGAATTTGTTGCACCCTGTATTGTTGTCTTTTTTGCTATGAGCATACGAGATGAGTTCTATGTAGCTTATAAATACGCAATTTCATTAAATAATCTGAGGTTATAAATATATGTAAAATCTCAAGTTTGATGTTAATTAGTTCTCTATTAGGATTACGTAGGGGAAAGACGATCGTAATGACTGATGCGACAATGGTGAAGAAAATTGAACACCGCACTAAGCAGGAACTTTATATTTTACAGGGTATTGAAAAGATAAATTCGAGATAAAATATATGTATATGTATATTAGTTGAGATTATGGGGAATTACATTGCTTCGTATATATTCAACAATATCTGCAGCAGATCAAGTAAACTTTTGCCAGTTTAATATTGAAATTTGATTATTTCAAACTGATCACAAGTTTTCATCAAAGTAGTGACAGTTCAGCATATAAAATCTGAAGCAGGTATTATACCAGGTATTCATGAAATGCTCAATCAATAGGCTTTTAGAAAGTGTTCTCCCTCACTCATTACTCTTTACCAGACTTCGAAGCACACTTTCAATGCTGAGTAAGTAAGGGAAAAATAGTGCTAGAGTAATCGCTGATCGATAATCTAACTGCTATCGACTTTGTTATAGTATGTAACATACATATAAGTGAAAACTCAGCCGTAGCAAGAAAACTTGTTCAAACATTTTATGTACTAAATTTACATCAAAATGCAAGATTTGCTCGTAATCTTGAGAAACTTGAATTGATAAGGCAGTCAAACATAAATTTATTCTAAGTCTATATATTTCAATATATTTACATATATTTCGATCGATTAACTACATAAATAATGTTTCTTTAAGTACATAAATGTTAAACTTTGATTTGATATATGCATAAGATTTTGCACTTGAGTTTGCGATACTTTTAGAACATCGGCTTGAGAAAACTGTGCACCCATCCCAAAAGATCTCTAGTAGCTTAACTACTTGTTAGTTTTTCAGCGCTCCACGCTCCGAACTCCGCTCATTGTTAAGTAACCAGCAGTGATTTTTCGTCACGCCTTTATTGAGCAGTTTCAGTTGTTAAATTAATTTCAATCACGAGCGTTAAAAATTGCCAAATAGCATAAAACAATTACATGCAAGACGAACAAATAAACGAAAAAAAGAAGAGTGTTGCCAGAAAGGGGTTAAAAAGCCAAATTGACAAAATGACACTCGCTTCAACTACATACCTACACACTGTAGCCGCCGCACACACACACACACACTCATAATTCATTTGCGCCGTCATGCATGCACTCTAGCAATGAGTTGTAACGAGCGAGTTGACTCTTCATTTCACGTAACGTCATAAATTTTTTTTGAAGTCACAAATAACGGTGTTGCCAATTAACAATTAAAAATAGGCACTTCATAAAGAATTGTGTTGTTTGCAATTGTTATAAATTTTGAAAAAATTTCGCATTCATACGAGTACAATTTTTTTTGTAAAATTTTCCAAAATTTGTACGAATGTGAAATTTTCACTCTTTACTGGTCGTAGGGTGCAATGAGGGTTTTGGGTGTTTGTTGTGTCACCAATGTTGGGCTTCAGTTGTCGAAAATTAGGCATAGATTTTTTTAAATTGCTAGATTAATTTATATGGATCTTTTCGATAACGAGTCTAAATGAGAATATACAAAGTTATATGGAGAAGCATATTATTTACATACTTCTATATGTACAATACATAGGAGCTGTTATTTTTGAAAGTGGAATAAGTCAATTTTTTACAAAAATGTAGATAATGGCAGTTTTAGATAAAACTTATTATGATCTTTTTATGGGTAAACAATTTAAAGAAAAAAATATTGAGATTCTAGTATTTGGGTGATGCAAGTTGTAACTCTTAACAGTATGACACTGAGAGTGAAATGTAAACAATGAAATATCTCGCAATAACAGAAAGTGTTCTCATTCCACTTTCAAAAATAACAGTTCATACATATATACATAAATCAGCATTATATGTCGTGTAATCGAGGCTTTGGCTTTACTTGTGTGAGCTCGTTCTATTTTTAGCACAAGCTAACGGGACCTACAAAATTTATTCTGTAGCTCTATTCGAATTTAATTGCGATGCTTTATTTCCTTGAGAAAGAACAATCTCGTAGAGTTTCGATTTTTCTCGAGAGTTGGCGCTGCGCAAAGAAAAACTACTTGTAAACATATAATCTTTATTTGTTTGGATTATATAAGTCGGTCTGGCACCGAACCAGCGGATTTTCGCATCAGAGACCGAGCACGCATACACTGAAATACGGCGGCCCCTAAAGAGAGGAACCAAAAAAAAATATCTATAAGTGATTCAGAGGAGTAATTTATTGCTCAATTTCGGTGTCTTTTATCAGAGTGCTCAAGAAGATACTATCGGAAAGTATACTTTCTAGAGTCACAAACATGAGCGGTCTGAAGAATTTTATCTCATTAGTTGGCATGTCACAAAGGAGATTGATCTGTATGTGATTTAGGATACGTATGTATATCGATTTTTCACATATAAAATTGTGAGGCAAAGATGTTTGTTTTGTGTTTATTTTTAGCTACTTGCAAAGAGGAGATACAACTTGTGCTACATACATACATATGTACATATGTTTAGATTAATACTTGCGATAAACTTTATATAACTTTTCATATGAAAAATTTCAAATATTGAAAGTACCTATACACTACAAAAAGCAAACATTCTGTAGAACTCATCTTTACATATCTACAAATTCAAGCTCTTCTTCAAGCCGGCCTCGTAGCGCTGATATTTGAGGTTTGCCTGCAATTTGACTATTTTCAGCCTAAAGTTAAATAAAATTTGTCTTTTATTTAAAAAAAAATTTTTTTTTACAAGTTTGTGTCTACGCAATTGAATTTGTTTAGCATTCTCCTGCAGCGTTCGCAGCACTTTCGAAATATATTCGAAATTAATGCGAAGACACTCAAAATGATTTACGATTATTAGCTAATATTGACTTAAGTCATTTTCAACTAACATGTTCAAAATTTTAAAATTTCATCATTTTCTCTCTTTCTTTTTGCAGTGTTGACGAAATTCTATAATTTATTGAAAGGTAAGCTGAAATTTGTTGTAATATTTGAAACTACCAAAATTCTTGTGATTTAGTTTTTGCTCATTTGCTCGTTCTTTTTGCTTTGTTTGACAACTTTTTGTTGCTTTTGTTTTCATAGTAATTTTTTACAATTTATTTTGAGCATTTCGCTTTTCGCTTTTTTTGTCACTTTTTCTAGTTTTTAGCATTTTTTCTTGTTAAGCTCTTATTTAAAGCTGCTTAACATTCTAAATTGGTAGATTCCTCTTTTTTATTTGTCTCTCTTCACTTCTCTTTTAACATTTCGAAATTTATGTGTTGTTGTGTTTGCTCTTAATGTATGCATTGATTTGAGATTTTATAATTCAAGGTTATTTCTTTTTTGGACGCCGTCTTTTTAAATATGTATATACGCCAGAATTTGTGAGCGTTGTTTACTAACAAAAAAAGTTTGGCAATCTTTTACGTGTTGAAGTGATTTCCTATAAATTCTCAGCTGTTGACTTTTTAGATGCTGATTTGCAAATAAGATACATTTAAATGAGCATTGATTTTATATGCATGTTGTGGAAGAAGACTACACAAACTTGCAAGTGCAAAGGCAAAATAATTTGTGACAACTGAATTGTTACAAAAGACTGACAACTGACAAATGGTATACAAAAGGTCACATATTAGATATTGAAATAGTTTGAGTTGTATTGTCTAATTCTAAAAAGCATTTCAAACCCAAGCTCACCAACAATTTTTCATAGCATAATGTTTGTGATAACTGAAATGACACTAAAAGCTGACAAATAACGCAGAAACTGTCAATGAAGGGCTATTGAAATATTGGAATATAACTTTATTCTAGTCTAAAAACGTTCGAGAGTATTTCAAGCTGAAGTACAACAAACATTTTTGAAGGGATTATAATTATGACAGCGCAAATGTCACAATATTAGTGACAGGTAAAATTGCTCAAGAAGCTCACAAGCAACAGAGCAAAATCTCACAAATACTATCTGACTATCAAACGAAATATGACGCTTTAAATGTTTATTGAGGAAATCTGTGATACAAAAGATAAGAACTGGGAACTTACAATTACCTTTTTTAACATTTTTTTGCAAATCATAAGATCAGGCACTATCAGAACACCCAGTCTCACAGGATAAAGTATGCACGATAAAGAAAGTTCAGCTCATTAAAACGCCAATCTGCAAATTTTTGCAATATTTCGTTCACGAGCTGAAAGATGAATCATTCAGATTTGCCTTAAGAACGCTAATGTATAAAGGAAACTGAATGAGCGAAGTTTTGAAGTGAAGAAAAGTATACTTGAAAAGGATTTCAGCCATTTAATTGCATTTCAGTCATTGTGGACTTTCGCCAAGTTGTGTCACCCTTTGCATAGTTTTGAATGAGATTTCTCCTCGAAAACTGTTAGGCTGCTTTCAATTAGCAAACCAGGCTAGATTTATAAGAAAAGTGTTGTGAATTCTTAAGCACTTCTGCAAAAAGTCTTCTCTGGAAAATACTTTTCTTTCCATATATTGAATCACGCTTTAATTTCGCTAGGAATGTGCTTCGAATCCTTTAATGTATGCTGTTAATGTCTTTCTTGTATTCAAATAAGCATCTTCTTCTTCTTCTTAATTGTTCAATAATAGCACGTCCGCGGTTGACGTAGGGCTTCTCTCAAAATTGTAACCTATTTCAACTAAACATAAATTTTCTTAGTTGATTAAAATTTTGATTGGTTGAAGTCCAGGCGGAAAGGTGCAAGTTGCTCTTCTTTTCTCTTTGCAAAATTTTCTGTCTTCTAAATTTCTCATAAAAAAAATAGTCAGACAAAATTCGCATGCGCTAAAGGTTAACGATTTATGAGCCTCAAGTGTCACCTTTCTGGATTTTTTATGCATTTCAATTGCTGCAATTTCTTTTCGTTTCCTCTTTTTTTGGCTAATACTAATAATTTTCTGCGCAATTTTCCAAGTGGTTCTAACAACATATACATTCCAATGAAAGCTAGCAACTTTCTCCTTTGGTTTCACATTTCCTGTTTTCCTTATTCGCGTTTCAGCTCAGTTTGCTTTTTTCGTTTTGTTGTTGCTGTGCTTGTATGGGAAAAGAAATTGAAACCGCCAAGATGAGCAAGTACGAGTAACTACTGCCACTTCAACAGCAACAACAACAACTTGCAATATGACCACATATGAAAACAGGCTAAACCAGTAAGGAGGCGCCGCAGCAAAAGAGTGACGTGCTAAGTGGCAGCAACTGGCAGAGAAAATGCTCAAGACATAAAATAATTAAAATTGATAACGTGGGAAATTGTTTTATTTTGAGCAAGAGTTATACAAATAAAATTTGTGTTGCTGCTGCTGAAGAAAAGAAATGTTGCTAGCAACAAAATATGGTAGATACATACATACTTAATAGTCATAGATACAGTAGATACTCTGTAGAAGCTATTGAGAATTGAAAGATGCAAAAATTAGTCGTGTTTTTATAAAAACTTTGAATGAAATTTTTCAGAGCAAAAGAGTTATCAAGTCATTTAAATTTAAGCTCAAAAAACGTAATTTTACATTTCAGCGTCCAAAGAAAAATGCAAAAAACTGTCGTGAAAATAAGTAATTATAAGCCCTGTAAGCTTTTAAAGGGCTATACCATGTTGGAAGTTCTAAAAAAACGATTTTTCAAGAATTTAAGAATTTTTTCTGGGAAGACTTTGCAATGCATTAACGTAAAAACTGACGTTCATATTACTTTAAACAATATACTCATATTTTGTATTTGTAAAAATAGTGATTTTTATAGATGCTATAACCGATCTGCGGGAGCTTTCCTTATAAAATGGCGTGTTGCTGTAGCACGATATTTTTGGATTGTTTATTCAGCATCCAAAAAGATTTCTTAAGTAAAAATCTTTACACAGTAATTGATCTTAGAAATAAACTTTAAATAAAATCTATTTTTTATGAAAATTTTTGCCTTAAATTGCTATTAAAATGCAAAAGATTTATCTGCGTGAAACAACACTCTATTAATTACTTACAAATTTACGACTGACCGGTTTAGCCGTTTCCGAGAAATCTTGGTCAGCGACTTTGAAACCAAAGTTTGCTCTGCGAGTTACAGATTACTTGGAAATTTAATGAATTTCCTTTTACGTCACCTAGCTGTAGCGAGGTCAAGGTCACAATCCAGCGACTCAAGAATAACAAAGCTGAGGCAGCCTGCAGAGTTATTCAAAACTGGTGGCGACGAGCTGGTAGCTGCACATAGCTTCTCTGCATAATACGGCTAGATGAAAGCGCCGATGATCTGCTCGAACTACCGGGGTATTAGCCTTATTGCCATCGCATGCAAGGTCCTGTCGAGCGCACTGTGTGAAAGATTGAAGCCATTCGCCAAGGCTCTGATTGAATCGATTGAATTGATCAGTGCGGCTTTATACTTTAAAGGTTTAGTTAAAATGACAACCATTTTGGTCCAAAAAAAAAATTTATATATTCAATTAAGTTTTGCTAAATCGGCAATCAACTTTCGACATGTACATATTTCCAAATAATATGTAGACATTTACATTCGCAGATTATAGGCTGTAGCAGTTAAAATAGTTTTGAGCTTTTATGGCTCACTCAAACTCAAATCCAGAGAATGAAATCAGCTGCCAGTCGGCCACAAATCCAAGGCAAAGAGCAAAGAAGCAGCAGCATCTTAAGCTGCAACATGTTGCATGTGCATGGCATGGCAGGCAGCTGAAGATGCTGTGGCGCCTTAAACACTTGAAATTTCAATTTGAGTATGGAATTGTTGTGCTTGTTGTTGTTGTTGTTGCTGCTAACAGCGGTAAAAAAATAGTTAAATAAATACTGCTGCATTAACTGCTGTTGGCGTGGCAGCGAGCATCCAAAGACTGGCAACTAACAACAGGCAGACAAAACGAAAAATGTTCAGCAACTTGAACAGTTGAAGCAGTACCAACAACAACAGCAACAATGTTACTGCAACGTTATTAAGAAAACGGCCTCTGCTGCTGCCACTAACGGAATTTATATGATTTGCCACCTTTTCCCCACCCCATCCGAGTTGCTGCATCAGCTTCTTGCGCTCTCTCTCTCTCTCTGTCTGTCTTCCTGCATCGCTCTTAACTGCTTCAGCTTATCTGTCAGCCAGCTTGTTGCTTGGTGTCTCAGTATTGGCAACAGTTTTACGCTTGCTGTTGCCTGCCACAAGTCTGAGGCACGACATAAGCCCCATCGAAGCTTAAGCGGAAGTAAACTTACGGCATTTGTATTGCATAAAATCGGGCCAAGCCCAAAGTTGTTTATAGGACAGAGCTTTTAAAGGCCCAAGGCTCTTGGGTGTATGCAATTTTTGGCTGTGCTGCTCCCTGTTGCAATTAGCTGCTTTGGAAGATGCAGGAAATAGCGTCTTTTGCGCTGTTACTATAACTCAAGGTCATGCCAAGGGCTCATGATTTAAGCTACCCAAAAGAAATATGTGTAAAATGGCATTTGTAATTTAATTATAAAAAAACTGTCGTCTGAATCGGGCTCGCGCAACAGATACTTTCGTCGGGGACACAGCAAAAAAATATACAATCACAAAAACTTGGCTCGCTATCAGAGAAACCGATAGAGAAACGTTAATGTTGTTCGTCGCATCGACAAAATTTACTCTTTCCTGGTTAGGAACCGATTTTTCAACAGTCAGCTTAGTTTCGGCTCCTTTCATTGAATATATTTTTCGCATTTTATGCGAGAATTGCTATGAACAGAGCGAATATCGCTCTGAAGCATGCAACTTATTTGATCACAAAATCGCCTGCCTATCAATCTGACGCTTGGAATTCACTTTGCAGCAACTGAAAAGCGGCGCACACTTCAAAAATGTTGGCACTTCCCACCGAAAACGGCCAAAGTATGTCGTTTGCTCGTGCCACAAAAACCACTCCAAGCCTGCTCCAAAGCCAGACCAGGCCTACAAACTCACAGAGGAGGCAAGACTTTTCATAACCTACACCAAAATCATTTCAGCTGAAATGGCTAAAAAGCGGTTGGCCCGCTTTGGCAGTAACAGCAACAACAACAATAACAACAACAAAAAACGGCATAGTTTCAGTTAACGAATTTTTCTTTCCGCAAATCTCGTACGTGCAGCAACTGCATGTGGCATGCAATACACGCAGCAGCTGACCGCAAGCAAAACTGGTTATTGACCATAAAACGAAGCAGGCAGGCAGGCAACACGGAAATAATAAGCACAAGTGTAATAAAGGATAAGAAATCAGGAAAAGGAAAAGCCAAAAGCAATTCCGCATTTCAGCGAATTTTATAAAAAAGATGCCTTGCTGGCGAATTTATTGAAAATGCATAAATATTAATTAAGGCCTAATTAAATGCGTAATTAAATGTGTAGCAGGAAGGTGTGCCCAAGCTGCTGTTGTTGTGGGCATAGCTCGCATTGCATAATGCTATTATATTGGCAAAAGTTACGCATACGCCACGTGAAGCGCGTGCTTGCTCAACAATTTTAACAAGCCATAAACCGAAAGATTTACATTACGTTCGTTGAAATGTAAAACTAAGAAAATGTCGTAAATAGCAGCTGTATTTTGTTGCATGTAAAAATGGAATTTATGCGCTTTAAAAAAGGCACAATAAGTACGGGAACTTGCAATCGTTCGTGAGCCAGCATGCACCTGCTTTTTGCAGCTTGAAGCGAGTTGTAGCAAAGATATTTTGCTGAAATCTTGTGCGTGGGCAAAATGTGGTTTGTGAACATTTTCTGATATGCTTAATATTTATATAAAATTTGCTTTGAGGCGTGAAGCCATAAGTGCACAGTGCGAAATTAATTAGGAGGTACTTAGTTTAATCAAATGTCTTTTCGTTTGTGCGTATCTTAAAATAAAATCAAAATAGAATAGAATAATTCGGCGCCAAGGTTGCTCAGTGGACAAGTGCTTAGTCGCTGATGCGGGAGGCCTGGGTTCAAATATCAGCCTGGGCACATTAATTAAATAATTGATTGCCGAAACAGCCCGTGTGGGCTTGAGCTTAGCTTTCTCGCATTAACTTGTGTGTGTTTGTTATATTTTCCACATGCTAACGGGACCTACATTAACCGAATCTGAACGGGTTTGAGAAGCTTTTTCATGGCAAATAATATTCTCGGAGGATCGCCAATTCATCGCGAGAAGTGGCGTAAGAAACAATATGAAAACAAATTTTCTTTGTAAAAGATTACCGGACCGGGAGTTGAACCCAGGTCCTCCGTATCAGCGACCAAGCACTTAGTCCACTGAGCTACCGCGGCGCCTGAGAATTTGTTTTTGAAATTGTTTCTTACACGACTTCTCGCGATGAATTGGCAATTCTCGGAGACTTAAATAAAACTGTGAGCAGCCCTGTTCTGTATTTCATCTAAATTTGCCACAAGTGTTTTCTTTATGGACCATGAATGCCATTACTCTCACAAAAAGCAATATTCCATTTGGGGAATTCACAGTTCCGTGCTATCTAGTGTGCTTTCCTTGCCGCCTGCTAAATTAAACCGACTTTGCCATCTGGCAACGTTTTTTGTTGTTGCTTTGCATGCAAACAAGAAATACCACCAGCTGAAAAAATTGCCATGCGTTGGATCGTGTTTTTCTTTCGTCATAAGCTGGCATTTCTCATCAGCTGTTTTATTCGCGAAAATGGAAACAGATTTTGAGCAAATTTTATTGAATTCTCAGAGAATAATCACACACTACTTCCATTTTGATGGAATATTGCTTTTTGCGAGAGTAATAAATCCTTAATAATCGCTTTAGCAAACACTTGTAATGCGATTGTGGCAAATTAAGAATGGTCCACGAAACAGGGGCGCTCAGAGTTTTATTTTACTATCGTGCTGAAGTTGCCAGATGGGAAATTTAGAAGGAAACTGTGAATACCCCAAATATTCCTTTAAAAAGCAAGTAAAGTGTGATTAGTCACTAAAAATTTAACGAAATTTGCTGTTTACATTTTCGAGAGTAAAACAGCTGATGAGAGATGCCAGCTTAACACGAAAGAAATACACGAGGCAGCGAATGGCAACGAATTTAGCAACTAGTGCTATCTCTTGTTTCCGTACAAAGCAGCAACAAACAAAGTTGCCAGATGGCAAAATGTTTTATAGTTAGCATTCGGCAAGGTTAGTACACTAGATAACACGAAACTGTGAACACCCTAAATGAATTTGCTTTTACAACAGCTGATATACCGCACTTTTCAAAGTTATAGTTGCCCCACTCTCGTTATGTGTTGCAATCAATTTAAAGTGAGAAACTTATATGTAGAGTATAGTTAGTTACAAGTATCGACATCATTAAAAATTAGCAACAACAATTTACTAAAGTAACGTTGAATTTTTGAGAGGAACAGATTTGTTCGAATAGCGCACTAAATGATTATTTCATTGTCATAATTGCCACCAACAATTCATTAGAACTTCAGATAAATCGCTTTAATAATAACAAATTAAAATGTATATATTCAGCATATTTTAGAGACGCATTTAACTGTAAATATGGTCGCTGTTAGCGAACAGTTAGCGCAGCTGTAACTAAAGTTAAAGGGTACTAAGTTGAAGCTTTTGAAGGCATCTCAAGCCAGTTGCATAAATATTCATTAGAGAAAGTGTAATATAAAATGATTACTGCTAATTACTTTTGAATGGGTTTGTGTAATTGTTAATGATTTCGCATTTTAAACTAAATTTGCGCATAAATAATTTTAGTTACACAGGCTCACTCACACTAACACATATGCAGATAAATATGCTTGCGAATTGCATGCCACAAACCGAAGGCATTTAAAAATGAATAACTTTTTGTTGTTGTTGATGTTGTTGTTGGTGTGCTTGCTACTGTGAAAAATGCTCAGCATCAGCATCTGAAGCATCTTAAGCAGCTGATGGAGCTGACGGAGCAGCTGACGGCTGCGGCCTGTCGAAGAAGACGAAAAGCGCGCGGCTGCGCTTGAGCGAGCGGCATTGTGTGTCATTTGAAATATGCGCTGGAGTAGCTGCGATTTGTGGCGACTTAAAAGTGTGTAAGGGCGGAGAGGGGGAGGGGGGCAGCGGTAACAGGATGAAGCGGGCAACGAGTAAGTAATAGTCAAGTAAGTCATAAAAAATAAAAATGATGACAGCAAAGCCGTCTGTGAAATTTCGACCTTGAAACGAGGTCGTTTTACAAGTTGTGTGTGTGTGTGTGTATGCGTGTTGTGCTTGTAAAAATGCGCTTCACGTTTGTGTACTTGTGTGCGTTTATATTTTTGTTTTCGTTTCAAATTTAATGCTCAACAACAAAAATGACAAACAAAAAATACATACGTCTTTTTTTGGTGTGAATAAAAAAATCACGAAATTAAAATTAATGCCTATATGTTTGTATGTGTTTAAACGCTTGTGTGTGTGTGTTCGCATGAAACGAGGAAAACTGGTTGCTTGATTTTGAAGCTGTTCTCAGCATTTTTCGTTGTTGTTGCAGTAGTTAATTTTTTGCTGGGAATTTTTGTATTTTTAAGTAATTTGTCTGACACAAATTTTGTGGCCATAACTAAATTGTTAATAAAACTTGGCGAAAATTATTTGAAATCATTTTGCTTTAAAACAAGAATATCAAATGTGCGCATTTCAATGCATTTAAAAGGGGCAGCTTTTATATTAACATATATCAACATGACGCAGCAAAACTTAATGTCAGCAGTTGTACGAACGAACATGCTTCAGTAATATGCCTTTTTTCTTTAAAAAAGAAGTGCAGTTCGAATACAAAAATGCGATAGTTGCTATCTGATTTCATATATTACATGCACATATACTTTTATGCCAAACGCCAATTTTCTATTTTCCTCTTCTCTTTTCATCCTATATTTTCAACACAACCATCCGTCATTAATAATTTCTTTGTGTGCCCATTAATATATACGATCAGAAATACTAACAATTTCTACTGTAAAAGCTTAGCGATAATGCATAGCTTTACAATAGTAATTGGCACCACCTTTGATCGTATATGCACATACATTCTGCGCTTTAGCTTACAAGCATCGACTAGATATCTTGGACTTGATACTTCTATACAGATCTTTTTACGTTCATTTATAGAGTGTAATTCTCAGACTGTATGTTTTTACTGAAATGTTCCTATATTCTTACCTACAGCGTTTCCAACCTTGAATGAGGTTTAGACTCCCGAAAATATTCTCGCCATACAAATTTTCATCGAGAAACTTCATCAGTTTAAAACTAGAAGTTCGCTACTCGAAGTTCGGAACTCGAAGTTCGAAACTCGATGTTCGGAACTCGAAATTCGGAACTCGGAACTCAAAGTGCTTAGCTAGAACCTCTTTAACTTGAATAGTTCAAAGCAGATTATACTAGCGATATTCACAAAGTAGTAGATGCATTTGCTAGTTGCTAGCTATATGTATTTTGTTGTTGTTTATAGCAAATTTTCTACTTTATTCTTCTGCTAGAGCAATAGTTCTACATCATGAATACCGTTATTGTTTTATCTACATAATTCTCTAAACAGACAGACTCATTTTTATCCTGAAGTATATACATACATATGTACATATATGCGATAATCCACTTTTTGTTAATTTAAGAATTTGAGAAACAAAAGGTTATGTTAGGTTATTCTGGCTGCCTAAAATGGCCACGCCTAGACTCTGTTAGGTCCTTAGCGATACTAGTTAGGATTCTGTTTAGGAGTGGTCAAAGTAGTCATCTGTCAGAATTTCCAAAGACGCTTGATACCTAGTTCCAAGATCTGTTCGAGCCCTGAAAAGACCGGCGCTCCTAAACGAGTCGGACGAGTTCTAGCGATGGCGAGGCCGAGGCAGGAGCACAGTGTATGTTCCAAGGTCTCTTGCTACCCACTTCTTTGGAAAACAAAAATGTTTCTAATAAATTCAAAATATTTTTTTCCTCCATTCGCTTAGACTTACTTTTAGAATCATTTCAGCCACTTGCTCTTAAAGATTTTGCTATTGCTGATATATTCCAGCTATCATGATTTAGAAGCACTCGCTAATTACACTGAAAAAACAATGGCCCGAATCGCACATTTATCGTCCAACTTTGCAGCTGTCAGCTGTCAACTTTTCGCTATTTTACTGCTGCTTCCTACTTTTTTTTGCGTTTTGCTCTTTTTTGACATTTCCACACTTTCCACTGCAACTTTGAAATATTTCAAATTGCTACGCTTTGTTTTTTCGCTTTAAAGAAATGCCCCCCTCCTGCGGGGCTGCAGTTGACACGATTATCGGTTTTTAGGAAATCTAACTTTTTGCACGTTGCTCCAGTTTAAAGGCAGCTTTTTGCTGCCGTTGTTGTTGTTGTTGTTTTACTGCTGCTCTGTCACTGGCAGAGGCGCATGAGATACTTGCTACGAGATACAAAGTAATACTTTTTAGCTGCATTGAAATGGGAAAACTCTCAGGCTGCATAACAGCAAAAATTACTGTGAAAATCGGCAAGGAAGATGCACAATTTTTCTTTTTGTTTTAGGCATACACTGAGAAAAACTGGAAAGTACATATTTGAAATGCCAAAAGCGATTTGTATTTTCAGCGTCTTTGTGTATGAATTGCACAGCATAGGGTGGGTTATTGGTTATTGATCAATCATGAAGAAGAAGAAGAAGAATATGGTGGAAAACTGACATATGAAATAGTAACGCATTAAAGGATCCTGCCCAGGTATAGTCATAAGCATAAAGAAATGATCGGAAACACTTTCTGTCTTAATTTCGGTTGTCTGTCTGTCCTGTCCGTCTGTCTGCCTTAGTATCCTTGTTCGCTGGAGAGAGAAGAGCAGTTATCCGATTTGGTACACATTCGCAGAGAATCTCGGGTTCGGTAAAGATCCGAGATTAGTCAAATCGGTTGAAGGGTACTCCTACAATATGCCTGTAAGTCCCACTACTTCGGAATTTTTTCAGTAAAATGACTTTAATTTGTTTAATTATTCATTATAAGAAAGCATATTTGATATTTGAGGTAAGGAGTGCTTCTTCCACGTCATACAAAAAAGAGCTTGGTCCGCTCTCTATACATATAAGCGGTAAATTTAATACTCCCCGACTATTATTTCTTTCAGTGGACCCACCATCCCAACGCTTTACTAGGTGTAGGGTACTATTCTGTCGGGCTAATCCGACTGATGCTTCCTTACTTGTTCTTATAACGGCAGATCATTTAAAATTCTACAGAAGTTGTTTAAGAATTTTTTATTAATTTTAAGTTATAGTTATTAATTTAATAATATTTTCGACAAAAAAAATTTCCAAATCATAAATATTTTTTGGAAATTATTTGCGGTGACAATTTAGTTAGTAACTGTTTTCAGTTGAACAAATTTGTTAACTCATTGTTTTCATTTGAATGAAATGCTCAGCAACAAATTTTATTATTCATGATTTAATATTATAAAATTTTTTTATAATTTTTCGTACCTCATTGAAATTTTAAAAGTGCGCTACTAATTTTGTAAAATATTAACCAATTTCTTTGTAAACCTTGTTAGTCCAACAAATTTTTCTGTCGAGCCTTTGGCGTGTGTGTCAGTGTATCGCATATGTATGCATAAATCGTGAGCTTAACTGTAAATTTTTGTAGCTCCGTGCGACGCGCCTGCGGCTTATCTGCAAGTTGCATCACATTTGCCAATTGTTGCTGCTGCAGCAGCAACCAGCAGCAGCAACAGCAACTTTCGCACGTATGCAACAGCTTTTTGTTGCCTCTTCTTTTTTGTTTGTTGTTTTGTTTGTTGTTGTTGTTTTTTGATAGGCGTGAAAGTCTCACATATAAAATTTTTTTTTTTTTGGAATTTATTTCGTTTGCTTTTTGTTTAAATCTTAAAATTATAAATTAACATTTTTAATGTGAGACTGTTCGAAAAAAACATGCATGCAACCATAAGGCTGCAACCTGTTGCCCCCGCCTACCTCACCTACCCCACCTACCTCGCCTTGCCAGGAAGCGCTTTTCTTGCAAATATTTAGTTTTTAGCCAACTTTTTGTCTATAAAAGGAAAACCAACAACACGCACATACAGCCACTCACACACCTGCCTTGCCAGATTGGCCAAAAAAAAGTGAAACTCGCTTTCCTCAGATGACAGCTGCTCATGGCTGGCTACAACATATGTATGCATGTATTCTGTCAGCAGCAATTGCCGCCCAGCAAGGCAAAAAAGTGTGTTACTGTTATGTTGCTGCTTTCGTTATATGCGTATGTGTGTGTATGCATATATTTCCAATAAAAATATTCAACTCAAATTGGTGGCAGCAACATATGCGTCGTTGTTGTTGAAGGCTTATTTCTGTAGATAAGCAACTTTTGGCAAGGAATTTCGCATCTGCTTTTAAAGAAATTGCAAGCAAGAAAAACTTTCTTTAGCGGCTTTTGAAGGTGAGGAAATTTGGCATAGATGCGATCTACGAATTTTATACTGGCAAAAGATCTTTTCGTAATAAAGTTAAAATTTGAATTGCAAATGTTTGTCAAATGTTTCCTTTTGCTGTCTTTCAAAATTATTTCTCTTTTCTTTAATAAAGAAAAAAATTTTATTTTTATTATTCATCAAGACTTTTCCAAATTTTCTTCTTTCTGGGAACTGAAAATTTTGTACCAGCTGTCAAGTTTTTAATTGATCAAAAATTTTAAATCTAAATATTTCCATCTTTATTGTCAATTCTTCTATTTGTTCTTTTTTCCCGCTGCAATGCCCCTCCAACAAAGCTTTAATCCTTTCAATACCAACAAGGGGATTTCCTGTATAGGGTGCTAGGAATGTACTGAATATTCATTTATATTGAAAGAAAAAGAACTAATACAAAAAAACTGTCAAGTGCGAGTCGGGCTTGCGCAAACAGTACCGTACCAGAACTATCCTTTTTAAGCGTTCGAATTTAATTTCTCTTGGCCCGTCTGTCCATGAAGGAAAGCTATTACATCCTTAATGAGTACTATAGGCAGCAACCATGCAACTAAAGAATAGAACGTATGTATATGAATGAGAAGGCAGAGAGCGTATATGTCCTATAGTATGTACGATATATGTACGTATGACCAATATGTTCTCTGTCCAAATGAGTGTACGTATCTACTATATGACCAATACGTTCTCTGTCCAAGCGAGAAACCTAGGAGGGGAAGAGTTTTGGGGGAGGAATAATTTTTCCTCAGTTGAGCTATATCTTCGTAATTAATTCACCTAAAATTATGAAAAACATTAAAAATTATTAAATCCATAGCCGTAGCCTTTTCTAACGATAGCCCAAACGATATGATAGAAAAATATTTTTTTCTGGACCGATCCAAACACCTTTAAAAATTAAAAAAAACCTTTCTTAATTTATTTCCTAATTTTTTATAGTGAATATATGTTGACACTATGAAGACCTCACATCAGGACAAATTTTAGGTTTCTACGATGAAAAAAAGGTATGCTTTTATACATACCTTCGATAAGAAAAGTGAATTTATAAAGCCCCAACCGTAAGCCCGGGAATCCCAAACCCGGAACTAAAAAAAGACCAATAACTAAAATGTTCATGCTGCGTCTAACAACAAAATGCAACGCAATTTGCCGCTTGACGCAATGCTCCAACGCATGCGGTCGTACGCCAAAAGTCAAAAGTTGGCGTCCATCCGTCTGTCCGACCGTCCGAGAGACTTGCGGCTCTTTTATTTCTTTGCGCCTTGTGCGAAACTCCAACATTTTCGCTGGATTTTAACTTCAGTTGGAAATCAAATTTTATGTAATTTTTTTTGGCAGTCGCACGGGACAAAAGCCGTTGACCTCAGCACAGCTGCGCCGCAAATGCCTCATAAATAAATGTCGCCGTTGCGGTATGCTGCGCAAGTAAAATTAAAAGTTATAAAAGAAAATTAAGCAGCAAAGAAGACGCGCAAAATTAATTACATACCAATGAAATTGCTATGATTTGTGATTCTGTGGGTTTTAAGTATGCGCGTGCATACGGACACTCTACAGTGGGCATGCTCAGTTTACAGGCAGTTCATGTTTAATTTTTGGAATCAAGAGTAACGGTTCGGTTGAAGCTTAGGCTAATAGAACTATTCTGTTGACTACCACAATTAATTTCCATTTCAACTGTTATTTTGCATACGGAAAAAATATCAATTAATAAAAAGTACTGAATACTGACTTTTGGCACTTTTGTGACTCTGCGCGGAATACGGCGGTCAGTCTGAAAGTTTAACTTTTTTGATATCAAGTTTAAAGTTTTTTCATTTCATACAATTTAATCTCTCTCTGTGTAAGGCACATTTTTCCCTAATTCTTTCATATGAACGCAGGGATCTATGTAAAATTTCAACGGAATATAGATTATCACATTGCGAACTAGACTCTACGTTAAACCCTTAAATGTTGCTTAAAATGAGTTACTTACTTACATAATGTGGTAAATTCTCAGAAACGCAGCCAGTAATATAGTACCGTAACCTCGTTCGGGGTTGGTATTGAACTCAAAAAGCCCAGAAGATTCAGCTGTAGAGCGAAAGACCTTGAGACCAAAGCTAAAGAAAAACTCAGTGAAGTTAGCTTTAAGAAACTTTCGAAATATTTCAGAGAGCCTTCGCTTTTTATAAGAATTATAGCTTTCACTGAATTTTCATTTACTTTTCTGAAGGAGTTTATGTGGAAAATAGCATAGGCTTAAGAAATTCTATTTAGAATGTTTTACTTCTTTTTGAAACTTCGCTCTTCTGCACCAAATTCACAGTGATTTCAGAGGCAAATTATTTTCAAAATTCTCACTATGATTTAAGAGATGCACAAATATATTTGAGAATTGTCAAATTGATTTTAGAGAAGGACAAATTACTTTCGTATCAGTCAAACATATTTCAGAAAAAATTTATTAAATTTAAGAATAATGAATATGATTTCAGAAATGGTGAGATATTTAAAAAAAATATAAAATTGATTTCAGAAATGAAACAAATTGATTTTAGATTGCAGAAATTAATTTCAGAATCAGACAAATACATATTTCATACACAGCTGCATGGTTTATAAAATCAGATTTCTATATTATTGATTTGGATTTTCCAGCAGTATCTACATATATGTATATCAGTCATTTTATGCCGCCTGTAGAGCTTCATAGTACCTATTTTCACAAATCAAAAGCATAGACTTGTTGTTGTTGTTGCTTTACCATGCTTTAGCATTAACAAAAAACTCTTTAATTGTTGTTTAGTCAAAAAGATACAAGATAAAGCTTATTTTATTGTTGTTGTTGTTGTACAATAATTATAAGTTGTTGCTTTGCTGTTGATAACCGTTATGTCTAGCCGTTAGCGCTATTGTATTTGGTTGTTGTTGTTGTTGTTGTTGCGGTTGTTTGCACACTTCATGGCAATTTGTCATTTAATTTTCATTTAAAAAAAAGAAGACAAATATCTTCTATGATTAAATAAAAGAGGTGGTAGGTACAATACAATTTTTCAATTTGTTGCAATTTATATTATTTTGAAGAATTTTAATTGAATTGAGTGAAAAATGCGCGCTGCAATTGCAACTTGACTCACTTTTGACTGGCCACTTGTTCGCTTGAGGCCTCGCTGAAGTATCTGCAAATTGCACACGCTTTGTATCTGTTGCTTTATTAGACGCCCCAGCCAGCATCTTTTAGCACTATTTTGCCACCACTTTCCCTGCTTCGATAGACTGAAGTGACGTGGCGGCTGCAGCAGCGGGTTGCTTACACTTCGCTAATTTTACTGAAGTGTTATTTCATTTATTATTTAAGTTTTAGTTGTTGTTGTTGTTGTATATCTGCAGTTCAATGACTGCATTTTCCCTTTGTAAGTGCATTTCTTTGAATTTTCACTGTCGATGTTTTTATTGAACCGCAGTTTTGTTAATTGAAGCTGGAAATAATAAGGAAGAGAATTTCAGCATAATCACAAAAATCAGGCAGGCAACATTCAGGAAAAAAAATTATCGCAAAACTAAGCATAGAGAAAAGTATCTGCACTCTAATCAGCGTAGCTAATGAACAATATGCACACAGTATAGCTTATCCAAGTGTACGAATAACTTATTTATTGAGTTTTAAGTGTAGGAAATGCTTTGTTCGGCATTGATCAACTGGCAAGCAATATTCGATATCTAAAATTAAAAAAAATAAAATTTCATAAAATTTTTAAAAATTGCAATAACTTTTGGTTTCATAATTAAAAACGAACTTTAAAGCTGCTATGAAATTTCACAGTGCCTTTTTATAAGCTTTATATTAACTTCACTTCAGGTATGTAGTGGAATCTAGTAATCAATATTTCACCAACTTCCCGACTACTTACAGATCTGAAACTTAGCATACATGCGTAAACACGATGACAATACATGAATCAATCATAAAAATATAAAAATTTTTACTTTAAACAAAGTTATTAGCGAAACTGCAATAGCCAATCAGAGCACAGATAGAAGAAGAAGCACGTAGGGACAGACGTAGTTGTTTGGTTGATGGTGGTTTGTAATTCTCGTTTGCTTTATACAGTTCTGTAGTCAGTCTTCATTTACTTTCATTGCAGATGGTGGTTTGTAATTCTCGTTATACCCTACACCTATGGTAATAGGGTATAATAACTTTGTGCCAAAATTGTAACGCATTAAAGGAGCCTTCCTATGTATAGACATAAGTATATAGAAATGATCAGAAACACTTTCTCTTTTCATTTCCGGTTGTCCGTCTGTCCGTCTGTCCGTCCGTCTGTCTGTCTGTCTGCGTGTACGCAAAAAAAAGAAAGAAGGAGTTGTCCGATTTGGACCAAATTTGGTACACAGTTACAGTGAACCTCGGGTTAGGTAAAGTGTTAAAATTATTCAAATTACCCGAAGGACACGCCCACAACGGGTCTTTAAGTCCCACTACCTCGGATTTTTTTCGGTAAAATGGCTATAATTTGTGTAATTACTCATGGAAAAGAATAATACTTGGTATTCAAGTTAAGAGGTAGCTCTTCTATATCTCAGGAAAAAATGGGCGTGGTCCGCCCACTATATAGCCGGCAAAATTTTTTCGGTAAAATGGCTCCCAATTGACTAGTTACGAATATAAATGAATGAAATTCGGTTCCCAAGTTGATATATAGGTCTTAGATGCCTTACAAGAAAATGGGCGTGGTCCGCCCACTATATAGGCGATAAACAAAAAATCCTCTTAACTTCCATAATATATACACCAGAGAGTCCAGATTTGGTTACTTCGTTCCTGGTAGGAATATCTTTTAATTCTCCAGAAATGGGCGTGGTCCGCCCACCATGGGGGCAGTAAAATAAATATGCCGATAACATCTGGTGTACACCTGTCAGAGCATTAATATTTGGCATGTATAGTCCTATTAGGTATATCTTGTAGTCTGCCAAAAATGGGCGGAGTCCGCCCACTATGTAGGTTGTAAATCAAATACGCCCACAATTTCAGTGAATTATCACCCTACTTGGGAACATGGTGTAGGGTATTACTCTGTCGGTGAAACCCGACTGATTGCTTCCTTACTTGTTTGCTTTATAGTTGGACGGTGATTACACCCTACTTTGTTGTGTTCAAGTTAAGACTATACTTCACAGGATCATTTCTGTAGTCAGTCTTCATTTACTTTCATTGCAAAATGAAGTATTTCTGCACCCGCGATGAGGAGGTATATTGTTTTACTTGTAGCATTGTTTTACAAGAACATTGCTCTTCAACAAAGGCATTCATATTAATCAAACAGTAAAATATGTACTGACAAAATTTTAGAAATAGTCAAAAATATACATGTACATATGTTTGCAAAGGGCGAATTGACACATATGTATATTGTGTATGCAAATACACATGCATATATAATAGAATTTCGTTTTTATCAACTCCAGATTTGTGTATAACTTTAGAACTACACATCACACATCAATGAAAGTCGGTAGGAACTTACTACATATCCATATCCTTCTACTGAGAAAATAAGGCGGACACTGGATAAGGGGGCGTGGCATCGCCCATACAAACAAAATTTTTGATCTCGATTAGCTTTGGAACTAAAGGTCGTGCAGCATTGAAATTTCGTATGCAGTCGCCTCTTGGATGTGTCGTCCCACTGGTAAAATTTTATGGGCGTAGGACAAGGGGCGTGGCACTTTTCAAGCAACTACACACTTGGGCTTCAGTTTATAATTATAGGTACACCACACATGAATGAAAAACGATAGGAACTTACTTGCCGCGCCCTGCTGGCAAAATAGCAACAACTCACCGCGTCACAAATATGCCACGTATTATTTGTTAAATTGAGGATGACATATGACGATAGGAAACACTGTGAATACCCTAAATATTGTGTACTGCTCTGCAAGTTTAAAATTCTTTTTGCGAAAAATTTCAGAGCTCTAAAATTGAATTTATGGAAGACTAAAAAGTAGAAAATAAAATTATATAAAAAAAACTTTTTAAAAATAAGCTTTAATGTACTAAAAAGTAGAAAATAAGTTGTTTCGAAGTCACCTGTATCTTACTATCAATAAAAGCTTGTGCGCTCAATATCCATATTCAAAATATCTTTCATTACTAGAATCTATTTGCAAAAAATAATTTAAATAGAATATTGTGGTAACTGGTTGACAAATATTGAACACATGAGCGCCCCAAGCTTTTATGGATAGTGAGATACTGGTGACTTCGAAACAACTTATTTTCTACTTTTTAGTACATTAAAGCTTATTTTTAAAAAGTTTTTTTTTATATAATTTTATTTTAAATTGTAATTGACGTTAAGTTAAGGCATTTAGTTTTGGTAGAAGAAGAAGAATATTTAGCTGCCAACTATAGAACAAACCAGAGTTCATTAAATTCATTAAATCTTGTCTTAAACATATCTGCTTAATACTTCCTTGCATTCGAAAGATAGTTTTTCTATACATATTTGAAATTTCTATCTATCAATTTCTATGCAAAACTTGCAGCCGCTGGCAAATATTTTTCCAACAACGCCCAAGTAAATGCTGGCGTAGCTGTTGCTGTATCTGCAGTTCAATAACAAGTTTCAAAGTTGCAGCGAATGGCAACAAGCACACCGATCGATCGGTGGCAAGTGCGGCGCTGGCAATGCAGAAGCAGCCAGCAGGGAGCAAAGTATCAGTATCGATATCTGCACATGCAGGCATTTCTCTACAAAACGTGCTGACATTGTAAATAATAACAATGGCAATACATGCAACAACAATAACAGCAACAAGAGATATAAAATAAAAAAACCTTTAAATAGCAAAAAGATTTCACTCACTGACAACTTTCTGCATTTCACATTTCTTTTGCGCTTGAATAGTTTCAATGGCAAACAGTGGCCGTTTTGTCTATGGGCCTTGGTTGAAGGGCTCTCTAATCAGACAAACGAAGTGGCAAAATTTCAAAGTGCTCAACTGTAAGCAAGCTCTTTCTTTTTTTTCTAAAAGTGTTTTAATTCTTTTATATCTTTCATTTCTCTTATAAATGAGCGCGCAAATTTTAGAAAATTTTTCATACTCTCTTATTGCTGTATACATTCTTGAAGAAAGAAAGTGGCCCAAAAGCAATTAGCCTTTCTGATAATCGAATCGATTTTCGATTCACAAAGTTGCTGTGAAACAATAAAATTACGAAAAAGTCGAAACTGCTTTAAGTCAAGAGTCGACTCTTTCTCAAATGTCAGCTAGGTGGAATAATGGCGAGGAAATGGTATGTTTTGTACTTCTTCTCAAGGCAAGTAGCGCCCTTTATAATGCTCATATTGGACGCTAGTTGTGAGCTGTAATAAGGCCGACAAGCAGATGCAGATCTTTTCTAATAAACTGAATTATTTCTTTATCGCTAAGTATTTTTCTCTGAACAAAATCTACATATTTTGAAATATTGCCGAAATCGAAGGGGCCCAGGGCCACTTTCCAACATTTCCAGGCAGCTTCGTAGCATTAACACACTTGTTGAACTAGAGCGTGTAGTTAGACTCTTTATCTCTCTTTCGAATAATATTAACTAATAATAACTCCCGATTATCGGGTGTGCCCTATCACATAGCTAAATTAAATTTAAAAAAAAATGTACTTAATATTGTTGCCAAAGTTTTCCAAATGTATTCAGCAGGCTTTATCTCGAAAGGAAATAACCCAATAAAAAACTTTGGAAATTAAAATCACTAATATTTTAGAACATTTTTAAACAATCTTCGAGAACTTATGCCTGAAAATTAATGGCGAAACTTTCAAAATGGTGTACCATTCAACATTGTGCAATTCTTAAACCGTCTAGAAAAGCCCATTCTTAGAATAATAGCATGTCTGTCAAAAAATAGACCTCGAAATCTTTAAAATGATATATAATTTATCACGCAACTCTCTCTAGATGGTCTGAACTAAGCGCCGGTCTTCAAATAAATAATAGAAGATTGGTAGTAGTACAGTAGAGTTATTCCTTTTGTATCTTAAATTTTTTAAACTGATCACAAACGGCAAATTTTCTTATATCCCAGAGCACTCTCAAACTAATTCAAAATTATTTCCATCGTGATTTATGTTCATGTGGCAAGTTTTCGCTGAGAAATAGACACCCTGCTTCCTTCTGCTGCCCACACTTCCCAAGAATTCCTTGCACCTGATTGCATTTACAACTTGTCACTTCGGGGTTAAGTGTTGGACGCATACTACACGTCCAATCTTGCCTGACCAGCGCTGGTAATTGGATACCTCACAAGCGATTGATACGAATTAGCGCACACACGCCTTTATGTAACCAGCAACTGAACACTCCGAGACAGGAAATTCGCTGCAGCAACAAAATGATTTTATTATTCAAGCTTGAATTGTCAAGTTTTATTGCTTACGAGTATTAATCAAGTCGACAAGCGGCGACGTAGAAAAAAAATACCAAAAAAATATGTGCCCACAACTGTGTCAATATGTCACAAAACAGCCGCCAGGCAGTTCAAGCAAAACAACAGCAACAACTACAACCTTCAAAAACCAAAGCAACAACAATATAAAAGCAATATTCACTTAAAATTAAAAGAAATTTGTCGTTTTGATAACACTATAGTGAATATTTCGGAATAGTGCATTATTTTAGTAGGTTTGTTTTAGAGCATGTAAGTTAATATTTTTCATGTCTAAGATATTTGGATATATGGCGCCGTGGTGGCTCAGTGGGCTAAGTGCTTGGTCGCTGATGCGGAGGACCTGGGTTCAACTCCCGGTCCGGGCAACATTTAATAAAAAAGAAGATTTGTTTTCAAATTGTTTCTTTGCGCGGCGCCACTTCTCGCGGTGAATTGGCAATTCTCCGAGAATAATCCTTGCCATGAAAAGCTTCTCAAACCCGTTCGGATTCGGTAAAGTAGGTCCCGTTAACGTGTGCAAAAATATAACAAGCACACAAAAGTTAATGCGAGAAAGCTAGGCCTAAGCCTCGTTCGCTGGCGGTTGTGCCGGTTTTTTTTTTTTAAGATATTTGGAATTATACAGCTCTCTTCGACCATTATAGCTAATAATAACTACAGATGTTTGAGTCGATAAAGATTTCTTTAAATAAAAAGGAGGATTGAGGTAATTATTTAAAAATTTAAATTTCAAAACGAAATTGATAAAATTGCTGGAAATTTTGGAATAGATTTGAAATTAAGATTGGGAGCTTGCATGAGATCATAATCCGTCGCGATCACTTATTGCTTTGGAAGTGAAGATACGTGGAAAAGAGATTGCAGCGCAAGGAATGGGAAACAAGTGACAGCTGTAAGATTGTGGGCTGGAAGCAATGTTGTCATATTCATAGTTTTAACTGTAAATTACAGTTTTTTAGACAAGCTTACAGTTTTTAAAATTACCTCCTAGTACAAATAAATTTTTTTTTTATTTTCAGATTTTCATTTTTTTTAAATTACAATAAAAGATTAATTTTTTTCCAGCTTTAAAAAAAATGTCACGGTAACCCTGTGATTACATTGCAGCCCTGCTTCGAAACGCCAATTTGCTTGTCTTTTATGACCATAATTTCACAAAAATATTTTCGTTTTTGAAGGTAACAGTTTTTTGGTTGAAAATACAGTTTTTATTTTGGGAATTTACAGTTTTTTTAAGAAAAAAATCTTGCAACATTGGCTGGAAGTGAATTGTGAGGAGAATGAAATGAGAATTGGAAGAGAAAAAGTAGGCGTTTATACGGGAAAGCAAAGAGACGGTCAAAGACAGGAAAAGGAACTGCTGCTCCTCATCGGCGCTTAGCCAACAGATATAGATAGTAAATTTATCTGTATTTAATTGGGAGATCCGAGACACAAAATTTTTTTCCGTTTTAACTAAGATCGAATTCATCTAATTCTTTTGCTCAATATAATTGATATGCCTGTTGTAGGGCGCACTTATGGTATAAATGTACATATGTATCTCAAATCTTTAAAAAAGCACACAAAATATGGCCAAATAAATTTGTTGCCACAACAAATAATAAATATTTATTATGCAGACATAACCAACGCAACAACAACAACAATGAGGAAATCTACAACAAAAACAATGCGACCTTAACCATACATTTTACGCAGACAGTTCCACAGCCATCAACATCATCGTTCCCGGGTGCAACCTCAGCCAGTGCCATTTTTTGTTGATTATGAAATTTATTTATGGAAATCATTTAATTGTTGCTTAATTGCTCACAATGGGCAATATAACTTGTCAAAGCATTTTAAAACCGTTATTTGTCAAAGATAAAACTTTTTAAATGATAGATTTAGTGCATGGCGAGAAAGAAAGAGACGATGGATTTTGAAATCGTATACCAAATTTGCATATAAAATATGCACGCATAGGCATAAACACTCTCATTTGGGTTCACACTGAAAGATAGCAATAAAAGATGCATAAAAGTAGCGCAATTTAATGCAAATGCAAAACGTTTTGACTGCATTAACATTTTGTATAAATATTTTTAATAAAGCTGACAGGTTTGTTTGTTTGGAGCTATAAATTGATAACGATGTAAATTAGGTGTTTGATTTGAAATGCGAAAAAGCAACAAGTTTCCGGCAACAAAAACAGTTTATAGTCGCTAGATTGCAGAGTGTTATAAAATTTTTCAAATATGTTTCATACATAAATTGAAGATTTAAGACGACAGTTGTTGCATTATAGTATAGTTATGTGAAAACCAATAAAATTTCATCATATAAAACTTTTTTGAAATTTATTTCATGACTTCGTCTGCTTATATGCTGAATTTTTAAAGAAGTGTTGAGCATTTAAAAAAACTTAAAGGAGTTTCTTTTAACTGACAACTGATTTCTTAGAAAATTTTATCAATTGATAGAAAATTTAGAAATTTGACTTTTGTGCAAGGAATATGTCAGAAACTTGATTGACGAAACAAGCAGTGTCAATTTTTGTCAAGAATTCTTCACAATTAGCACAAATATGCCATAATATAATTAATAATTCCCCCTTCCATTTCCCTCCCGGAATTTTTTCTTTTTGTTCTTCCTTTTTGTAGTCAAAATATATTAGGGAAAAGACAGGCTCTTATGACTTGTTGAGCGAAAAAAATGAAGTAGTTTAAGTTGGATTAGGCTAATATTCCACATGAAAAAAAGATTAAGTAAGCCTTAATTAACTTAACCCTTAAATGCCCACTGTATCTTTAAAGATACAACTATTACACTATTGCCTGGCCGAAAGCTACGAAAAGCATGTCATTGTAATCAGAAAATCCTAGCACTTCAATACAAAAAAGAAATTTCAAAATTGGTTACATTTAAAAAAAGAAATCGTATCACAGAGTAAAAACCAACAAATATTGGGAAAATTAAATAAAGTAAAATTTTTGAAAAGAAAAATCTGGGCACAGGTAGTAGGCCTTCGAGGCCCATAAAAATGCATACTTCTTCTAAAATATATTTTCTAACGATATTTTGCAATTTGAACCGATTCCGCACATCGCCTGATGCACCAGATTGAATATAGTGGTTGTATCTTTAAACATACACTGTATAATAACTTCTCAAAAAATATTTTTTTCGAAAAATTCAATGAGGAAACCGTATTTATATGACCATTTTACACAACATATATTTTGTTGATGAAAATCGGGGTTCTTGGGCATTTAAGGGTTAAATCGTAGTGCTATGCCAACATTTTTGGCAAATGATCTCTCAAGTGGAAATTAGCTTCTTTTTATAAGCTTTATATTAGGTTCAAATCAGGTATGTATGTTTGTCGTTAAATCTAGTAATCAATTTTTCACCCACTTCCCGACTACTTAGAGATCTGAAACTTTGCATACATGCCTAATCTAGAGCCCAATACATGAATCAATAAATTTTATGGGCGTAGGACAAGGGGCGTGGCACTTTTTTATAAACTCCAGATTTGTGTATAACTTTAGAACTACACATCACACATCAATAAAACTCGGTAGGAACTTACTACATATCCATATCCTTCTACTGGGAAAATAAGGCGGCCACTGGATAAGGGGGCGTGGCACCCCCATACAAACAAAATTTTTGATCTCGATTAGCTTTGGAACTAAAGCTCGTGCAGCATTGAAATTTTGTATGCAGTCGCCTCTTGGATGTGTCGTCCCACTGGTAAAATTTTATGGTCGTAGGATAAGGGGCGTGGCACTTTTTTATAAACTCCAGATTTGTGTATAACTTTAGAACTACACATCACACATCAATGAAACTCGGTAGGAACTTACTACATATCCATATCCTTCTACTGGGAATATAAGACGGGCGGTGGACAAATGGGCGTGGCACCGCCCATACGAACAAAATCGTTTATATAGAATAGCTTTGGAACTAAAGGTCGTGCAGCATTGAAGTTCCGTATACAGGCCCCTCTTGGATGCTTCGTCCCACTGGTAAAATTTTAGGGGCGTAGGACAAGGGGCGTGGCACTTTTCAAGCAACTACGCACTTGGGCTTCAGTTTATAATTATAGGTACACCACACATCAATGAAAAACGATAGGAACTTACTTGCCGCGCCCTGCTGGCAAAATAGCAACAACTCACCGCGTCACAAATATGCAACGAATATTAGGGTCGATCACAGCCGTATTATTTGTTAAATTGAGGATATGACGATAGGGGACACTATGAATACCCTAAATATTGTGTACTGCTCTGCAAGTTTTAAATTCTTTTTGTGAAAAATTTCAGAGCTCTAAAATTGAATTTATGGAAGACTAAAAAGTAGAAAATAAAATTATATAAAAAAAAACTTTTTAAAAATAAGCTTTAATTTATTTAATGTACTAAAAAGTAGAAAATAAATTGTTTCCAAGTCACCTGTATCTTACTATCAATAAAAGCTTGTGCGCTCAATATCCATATTCAAAATATCTTTCATTACTAGAATCTATTTGCAAAAAATTATTTAAATAAAATATTGTGGTAACTGTTTGACAAATATTGAACACATGAGCGCCCCAAGCTTTTATGGATAGTAAGATACAGGTGACTTAAAAACAATTTATTTTCTACTTTTTAGTACATTAAATAAATTAAAGCTTATTTTTAAAAAGTTTTTTTTTATATAATTTTATTTCAAACTAAAAAAGTAAAAAAAAGAAAACACTTAACATGAGTTAGGAAATTAACATCGAGAAATTATGAGTTAGGCTTATATTCCAAAACAGTCTGTTAATAAAAAACTTAGGCTATTATCTTTTAAATAGATTATTGCCGTCCTAAAGAAGATTCAACATAAGAACATTTTATAGCTGATCGATGGCTATAGATGATAGATAGATGAACACGATGGCTCTAAAACAAATTTTTTTTTTTTAATGTCGGAATATGAAAAACCTACCAGCACGCAGACAAGTATTTGTCCATTGTACTGGTAAGCGAATTCCTTTTACTGAAATCTTCCTGAGCTTTTAATAAAGCGGAGGATTTTCGATGGTGGCAAAGAACTTAGTTGATCGGTTCTCACCACGTCTGACTCCAGCAGCTGCAATCGCGACCTGGAAAAGGCGGAACACTCGCATAGGAAGTGGGTAAAAAAAACTCATTTAGTCCCAACTCGAGCCAATATGATTTATGACAACTAACTTTTAATTTAACAAATAGAACTGGTATTTCTAAATACCTACTATCAAAGTGTAAATGGTCTTTGCCGTAGACTCTGCTATGCTATATATTGCTCCGACCTTCCTGAATACTTCGCCATGAAGTTTGTTATGCATTTTTATCTGTCTGTTATGTTGAAATGCCATTAGAATTATTCCTACCGGAAATCATATCTCATAGACTCGCAGACATTTACGTGCATTTGCTTGTGTATCTGCATTCACTTCTCAGCTATAAATAGCGGAATGTGGCTTTCAGTTTGTGCTGATATATATTCTATATATACCTACTCGTATCACTTTAAATGTAGCGAGCTGTCGATTCTTTTGAACTCCACACACTAAACTAATTTCAAAAGTATTATGATTTACGTCGATTGTTGTACAAACTTCCCTCCCCCTGCAAACGTGCAACCGTGCCTCAAAGCAAAATGCATTTCTGCACCTCTTTCAAGGCGAACCGCATTTACGCGCAGCCGCAATGCCTCCGCGCGTCTGTCTAAGTTCAATGCTCTATATTACGGTTTTGTGGCGCTGCAGGAGCGAAGTGGCGCATGCGCTCGAGCAGCAGCAACGATTGCTGCCGGTGTCTGTTGTCTGTCGTGACAGCTAAAACTGCAATGCAATAAATTGCAAGTAGTGACAATGTTGAGAAATTGAGTGCTGCCACGAAATAATTTAATACACGCACGAGTACAACAACAAAAACGAAGGCGCTATAAAAATGTGGCGCTGGAATAAATTCGCTGGCGGAATTGTGAACTGTGCTAGTAGCCAAGCAAACATGACTTCTGTGGAATAGAAGTTGGCGGCATATTGTTGAAAAATTGCACACATTAATTGACTTTCAGTTTGCATAAATATATATAATTAATAAAAGCATCAATTTATTGTTGTCAGTTGATTTACTTAGTACTTAGTAAAAGCAAAACCATAATTTTTGCAATAGAAGGCTTTAGTAATTTGTATCTCACTTTGGATCAAGTTACACTCGAAGGCATTGAAAAGAAAAGATTTTGTTCTAAAACAACTTTTCAGTCAGTTTAGTAATTGCTCACCTCAGTTTTTTTTAGCGGGCTTAAAAGGTGAACACCAGCTAAGAGAAAATGTGCCATATTTTACAATTTTTCTTCGATAAAGGCGAAAACGTACGGCTACGAAAAATATGATGAAAAATATCTATTACCCACATATATACAATCTAGAAAAACTTAAATATATTTAATTGGCTGTATGCTACAATTTTTGTGATCTTTCTCTTCGCTACAAAACATTTCCCTAGTGAGAATATAATTTCAGTTTCTATTAATCATATTGCTCGAAGCCATTAGCAGCAAATTACATTAATCACAAATTTCCAAAAGTAGTCGAATTATATGCAAATCATGCTGCGGGCGTTGCATTTGCTGAGCAGATACAAGATACAAGATATTTGCTATAATGAAGCCGCCAGAAAAAAAGTTAATTGCTAAAAAAAATCAAAAAAATTCAAAACAATGATCAAAAACAGCAATGCAAGGGCAAAGCGTGCATATTGTTGTTGTATTCTTGAGGCTGTGGGCAAGCAGACACCGAACAGTGTTGCCAACTATGCTGCATGCTTTAAGCAGGTGTACAAGAGCAGCATGAGGTGCATGCTATGGTTACCACTTGCAATGTAATGAGCTTAATGAAAAGGAAGGAGTTGAGGAAGTGAACAGTTGGAAAGCTATGGCAGAAAGTGAAAGGGGCATCTCGAATTTAGGAAAAAGGTGAGTAAAAATGCGGTCAGACTAACTCAACGCGCTCTTGCAGCGATTTGGAGATACACGCCGAGTGGTAGATACAATATCTGTCAGTTGCACTTGCAAGTTTTTAGCGGTTGCGCGCTTATTGGAAGACTTGGGCATGACTGAAAGCTGCACCGCACTCCACATGGCGGCAAGATGAAGCTATTAGCGCTTTTCTTTGGTTGCCTTTTTTTTATTTTCGTGCACTCTTATTGTAACAATCGAGCAGAAATTTTATTGTTTTTTTTTTGCTTTGAAAATGTTGTTGCAATTTTCATTAATTTCTTGTAATTAGGTAAATGTTCCAAATTTGCTATGGAAAAGTGAATTGTGTGTAATAAAATGTTCAAAATTAATTAAGAAAAAGGTTTTTAAGCGTAATTAATGCATTTTCAAAGAGAGGGAGAAACTTTTTTAGTAACGTTTTGGCGTTAACACGGCGTCTTTATCTGCTTTTGATTGCTCGGCGTAGTGAAATTTTATTGGGTTGTAGGAAAACAAAGGTATTCAGCGTTTTTCTCTTGACTTTAAAGTGTCATAACTTTGAAACGGTAAGCTGCTCTTTTTGCTTAACACAACAAAAATTACATTGTTAGTGATGCGGCACAGACGTCCGAGAAAACTGCCAGAAAATGGTTCGCTCGTTTTCGTTCTTAGAATTTTGAAATGAAAGCTGCTGCTCACTCTGCTCGACCTATTCCCGAACATTTCGATGAAATTATGAATAAGGTTGAAGGAAACCGTTATCTGAGCATTCGCAACAACGCTAAGAAACTGAAGATCCACCACAAAACAGTTTTAAAACATTTGTGTAAAGATGGATACAAAAATGATAAAATTCCAGAATTCGACAATAAAGGAATAATAGTTCCAGCCAAAAAATGGCAGCAGGTAGTTGAAAATAATGGACAATATGTAGATTATTTTCTGAATAAAAAATTACTGTATATTTTTATTAAAACCGCGGAATACCATTTCCCCAATCCAATGTTTTCGCACATAATTTTTTATTATATTTTCAATCAGTAAACTTTGTGTACACTTTAACTCTTTCGCGTTCCAAGTATATTATTTGTCTCAAAATTATTTTGAAAATTTTTCTTTTATTCTTCATTTACTTCTTGCTAAAATTTGTACAAGTTTTAGTTTAAGCAAATTTTTAAAATGCAGATTTTTAAAATGCAAATTTTTTCAAATTCAATTGAATTTTGAATTAATAAACCATTTATAAACATAACCAAAGTTTATTGCGAAATTTTTTTTGAATCCGCAAATCATCAAACTGCCATAAACTTTTAATTTTAATTTTTTAATTTTAAGCTCACTTTTTTGTCTGCTTTTGCATTTAACAAGACCAAAATAACAAATTAAACAAGTAAGGAAGTATCAGTCGGGTTTCACCGACAGAGTAATACCCTACACCATGTTCCCAAGGGGGGTGATAATTTACTGAAATTGTGGGTGCATTTGATTTACAACCTACATAGTGGGCGGACCACGCCCATTTTCTTCTATGGCATCTAAGACCTATATATCAACTTGGGAACCGAATTTCATTCATTTATATTCGTAACTAGTCAATTGGGAGCCATTTTACCGGAAAAATTTTGACGCCTATATAGCGGGCGGAACACGCCCATTTTTTCGTATGACATATATGACCGCCCCCTTAACTTGAATACCAAGTATTATTCTTTTCAATGATTAATTAGACAAATTACAGCAATTTGATCGCAAAAAACCCGAGGTGGAGGGACTTATAGGTCCATTGGGGGCGGATCCTTCGACCGATTTGAATAATTTTAACACTTTACCTAACCCGAAGTTCACTGTCACTGTGTACCAAATTTGGTCTAAATCGGGCAACTCCTTCTTTCTTTTTTTTGCGTACACGCAGACAGACAGACAGACAGACGGACGGACAGACGGACAGACGGACAGACGGACAGACGGACAACCGGAAATGAAAAGAGAAAGTGTTTCTGATCATTTCTATATACTTATGTCTATACCTAGGAAGGCTGCTTTAATGCGTTACAATTTTGGCACAAAGTTATTATACCCTATTACCATAGGTGTAGGGTATAAATAAAATTATATAAAAAAAAACTTTTTAAAAATAAGCTTTAATGTACTAAAAAGTAGAAAATAAGTTGTTTCCAAGTCACCTGTATCTTACTATTAATAAAAGCTTGGGGCGCTCATGTGTTCAATATTTGTCAAACAGTTACCACAATATTTTATTTAAATAATTTTTTGCAAATAGATTCTAGTAATGAAAGATATTTTGAATATGGATATTGAGCGCACAAGCTTTTATTAATAGTAAGATACAGGTGACTTGGAAACAACTTATTTTCTACTTTTTAGTACATTAAAGCTTATTTTTAAAAAGTTTTTTTTTATATAATTTTATTTTCTACTTTTTAGTCTTCCATAAATTCAATTTTAGAGCTCTGAAATTTTTCGCAAAAAGAATTTTAAACTTGCAGAGCAGTACACAATATTTAGGGTATTCACAGTGTTTCCTATCGTCATATGTCATATCCTCAATTTAACAAATAATACGTGGCATATTTGTGACGCGGTGAGTTGTTGCTATTTTGCCAGCAGGGCGCGGCAAGTAAGTTCCTATCGTTTTTCATTGATGTGTGGTGTACCTATAATTATAAACTGAAGCCCAAGTGTGTAGTTGCTTGAAAAGTGCCACGCCCCTTGTCCTACGCCCATAAAATTTTACCAGTGGGACGACACATCCAAGAGGCGATTGCATACGAAATTTCAATGCTGCACGACCTTTAGTTCCAAAGCTAATCGAGATCAAAAATTTTGTTTGTATGGGGGGTGCCACGTCCCCTTATCCTACGCCCATAAAATTTTACCAGTGGGACGACACATCCAAGAGGCGATGGCATACGAAATTTCAATGCTGCACGACCTTTAGTTCCAAAGCTAATCGAGATCAAAAATTTTGTTTGTATGGGGGGTGCCACGTCCCCTTATCCTACGCCCATAAAATTTTACCAGTTGGACGACACATCCAAGAGGCGATTGCATACGAAATTTCAATGCTGCACGACCTTTAGTTCCAAAGCTAATCGAGATCAAAAATTTTGTTTGTATGGGCGGTGCCACGTCCCCTTATCCTACGCCCATAAAATTTTACCAGTGGGACGACACATCCAAGAGGCGATTGCATACGAAATTTCAATGCTGCACGACCTTTAGTTCCAAAGCTAATCGAGATCAAAAATTTTGTTTGTATGGGGGGTGCCACGTCCCGTTATCCTACGCCCATAAAATTTTACCAGTGGGACGACACATCCAAGAGGCGATTGCATACGAAATTTCAATGCTGCACGACCTTTAGTTCCAAAGCAAATCGAGATCAAAAATTTTGTTTGTATGGGGGGTGCCACGTCCCCTTATCCTACGCCCATAAAATTTTACCAGTGGGACGACACATCCAAGAGGCGATTGCATACGAAATTTCAATGCTGCACGACCTTTAGTTCCAAAGCTAATCGAGATCAAAAATTTTGTTTGTATGGGGGGTGCCACGCCCCCTTATCCAGTGCCCCCTTATTTTCTCAGTAGAAGGATATGGATATGTAGTAAGGTCCTACCTAGTTTCATTGATGTGTGATGTGTAGTTCTAAAGTTATACACAAATCTAGAGTTGATAAAAAAAGTGCCACGCCCCTTATCCTACGCCCATAAAATTTATTGATTCATGCATTGTCATGGTGGTTACGCATGTATGCAAAGTTTCAGATCTCTAAGTAGTCGGGAAGTGGGTGAAAAATTGATTACTAGATTCCACTACATACCGGATGTGAAGTTAATATAAAGCTTATAAAATGCAAAAATTATTTCTTAGTGTTGGTATTGAGCAATGAATTACATGAGTGTGCAGTTATGCCGGTTTTATTTGAAATACAAAAATAAAACAACAGCAAAACAACTGCACTCAAGAATGTTAACACCAAATTGAAGTACGAATATTTGCCTCACAGTTAAAACTCGGCACATGCAGATACGCAGATACACAGATAGACGCATCTCTTCGTTGGTGTGAAGCGAGTGTCGGTTGAGTGGGGCGACTCTCAAGTGGCCAAGGCAAAAATCCGCCTGTAACAAGTGTAGTTAACGCTTCTGCTATTAAAAACATTTTTGGCTGAAATTTGTATTTAATTTTGGCTACGAGTCTTTTTTATTACTATTATTTGCTTAACGATTTTTTCCAGTAATTTCGACATGTTTGTTGTTGCCTGAAATGGCTAACTCTTATTTATCGCACAATATCAACAATAGCCTACAACAACAAACACTCATAAGTACTACTCACAAGAGCAAATTATTTAATATGGCAACACTGCATGAATTGAAGAAAAACTCGGCATCATCCTCCAAACTCCAACCAGGAAAGCACACATAAAATGTTACGTGCCTTTTTATTGTCAATCGATTGTTATTTTCACACCGTAAAAATGGTAACGAACATAAAATAGCATTTGAATTTACGATGCGCTTAAAAAATTTGGTGTCAATAAAAAAGTTCGGTTTTTTAAACTCTTCAAGTTAATGGGATAAAATCGAACCAAGCAGCCTAACACAAATAAAGTAATTGGTTTTAAATAAGTAATCGATATATCAAAAATAATCGATGCAACAAAAATTATTGGCACACCAATAATAATCGACACATCAATAATAATCGACTCAACCAAATAATCGATACCTCACAAATAATCGATACGAAAATAATTATGTGCTCAGTGCTTAGAGCATATTTTTACTAAAGAGCGGCCAAATATTCGATTTCGATTGTCCTCTAAAATCAGCTATTCAACTTCGGCTGCATTGAAATAACCTATTCGGCTTCGGTAAAAATTTCGACCGAATAAAATTTCCCAAAAAATTCTTATCCATGCAAAATATTGCTGAAAAATATTCCAGCTTTAACAGATGCTTATGTTTAAAATTCAATTCAACACTCTCGGAGCTAAGCCAAAAGGATTTATCCCTATACTTAATACTCGACTTCAGCTTCGGCCTCAAAATAAACTATTCGTCTCTGGCTTCGGCTTCCTTTCCAAATCCAATATTCGGCTTTGGTTTCTGCTAAAAAAGGCTCGTCTTCTGCGGCCTCGGCCAAAAAGTTTACATATTTTCTGGTCGGTTATATAGCTTCTGAAAATCTTTTATATTCAATGATTAAATTGAAGTTTCCAAGATACGTTCTTCAAAGCGATTAGGAGCTTAGAATTGGGATATTTTACCTCAGTCCAAATTGACGGGAATTTTTTTTCTGGAAAGCCGAGTTCGTAGACAAAATAGGAAGAAACGTAAGGAAACGAGTACAGACTTTCTCGTATTAGAGATTTTTCCTTTGTAATTTTCGCACAGTGATTAAGAGATTAGGCACTCTCATCAACTGGAATTTCCAACTGGGAAAAGAGCGCGCGTAGCAGGGAAGGAAGCCGTACGTCAGGTCTTAAGCTAGTAACGGATTGTTCTGACCAATTAAGAAAGCAACATTAAGAGATTAGTTTAGATCGTATTTGTAGTAGGAATCTAGTCTCCTAGCGACTGTAGCCTCTAAGGCCTCTTGTAGCGTTTCTTCATTCATTTACAGATACTCATGAAGGCGCAGCTTGAAGAGATTCATAACACATTCCCTTGGGATTCTGTGCGCAATATCCGACGGCTTTAGATATATATTATCTATATAAGGTTGTCTATAGCTTGTCTGAAACTAACACGACTCATGAAAATCAACAATTATAAGAGTAAATTCATAGCAATTCACACACTCAAAAGATAAACAAAGTAAGCTGTAAATGATGATTTAATTAAAATAATTGCTTGCAATTATGCATTTTTTTTATGCAATGCTGTAACTCAAACATTTATAATGCATATAAGATGACTCCTTAGACCGACTTGGTATAGAGATTAGTTGCACAAGTGCATGCAACCGTAACAGCCACTCAAACGATGCTGCGCTTTTGCGGCGTTTCCAATGCATCCGCACTGTGAACGCCTTCCAAGAGCGCAATTGCCACACTTTGCTGCACGCTTGCAGTTGCATTCAGCATTTTAATATCTCAAAATTATTCTGCAACATGCAACCCACACAACAAACAAAAACGTATCCGAGAGATACGAGCGCCGGCGGCCCGATGAAGGCAATAATTGTTATGCAAATTCTTTAGCTACTTTGGTTAATGAAAGCGCGAGCTCGCGTCGAAGCTGCAACGGATGAGGATGAGGCAATTTAGGCCCGGAGATGCAGGCAATTTAACAGCGACACACTCTCATGACTCGGCCTCAGCCAAGCCGCAAATGGGGGCGTAGCTGAGTATCAGAGTATCTGAGCATCTGCGGCATATCTGAATCATGATATGTCTTGACTTTGTTTGCATTGTTGTAACAATTAAACATAAAATTTAGCTGCGGCAGCAGAAACATCTACAACAACAACAACTACAACAGCCGCAGTAGCAACAACATATCTGTAGGTCAAGGTTGTTTGTTGTATATTAATTTTGCCAGTATTTGCAGCATGAAATCAAAGCAGTTAATATGTAACAGGCAAATGTGGCAGTTGAGGCAGCTGCTGGTGGCTTGTTGTCTCGACCATGAGCATTTGTGCTCTATAAAAGTATTTAAATTTTGCAATTGATTAATTAATTGTGTGCAAAATAAATGCAGTTTATAAAAACTTATCGATACATGTTAGACTAATGTATCGATAGTTATCGAGTTGTAAAAAAATATCGTTATTTATTAGTATCAATCAATCTTAAATTTGTATGCATATTTTAAACTTTTTTTTTTCTTCGACTGTTATCGTTTAATGCTTATCAATCGATTTTTTTCGATGACTATCGATAGTTATCAACTTTTACCAAAAATATCGCTATTTATCAATACAAGTATAAACAAGTAAGGAAGCATCAGTCGGGTTTCCCGACAGAGTAATACCCTACACCAAGTAACTGAGTGGGCGGACCACGCCAATTTTTGTCAAACTAAAAGGTATTCCTTATAGAACTGTATATAGCAACTATTGATACTCTGGAGGGACTACAACATAAATTATCGATATATATTATTTACCGCCTTCATGGTGGGCGGATAACGTCAATTTTTTTAAAATTTAAAGGTACTCTTATCAGCAATAAAGTTACCAAATATGGACGTTCTTGTATATATATTATGGAAGTTATGAGGATTTTCAGCTTACCGCCTATATAGTGGGCGGACCACGCCCATTTTTTATTATGGCATGTAGAGCCGATATTTGAACTTAAGAACCAAATTTTATTCGGTTAAATTCATAAATAGTCAATTGCGAGCCATTTTACCGGAAAAATATTTTCCGCTATATAGTGGGCGGGCTACGCCCACTTTTTCGTGAGATATAGAAGACCTACCTCTTAACTTGAATACCAAGTATAATTCTTTTTCATGAGTAATTAGACAAATTATACCCATTTTACCAAAAAAAATCCGAGGTAGTGGGACTTACAGGCCCGTTGTGGGCGTGTCGTTCGGGTGATTTTGCTAATCTCAGAACTTGAAGTAGTGGAAGGTTCACTGCGAATGTGTGGTGAATTTGGTCCAAATCGGACCACTCCTTCTTTCTCTCCTGCGCCAACGGACAGCCAGACAGACAGACGGCCAGACAGACGGACAGACGGACAACCGGAAATCAAGACAGAAAGTGATTCTAAGCATTTCCATATACTTATGTCTATACCTAGGACGGCTCCTTTAATGCGTTACAATTTTCGCACAAAGTTATTATACCCTATTACTATAGGTGTAGGGTATAATAATGGAAATATAAAACTTATTAAGAAGAGAATTGCAAATTTAAGACATCTTTGCATTTTTTTAACGTCGCTTAATGCTTATCAATCGATTATTTTCGATATCAGTTCAACTACTAGAAACAAAAAAATTCGCACTCACAAGTTACATTAAGTAACCGTCGACATATCTTAAATTTAATCGATAACTATCGAGCAGCCGAAACGGACTTTTTTGAAATTAAGCGATGCACCTAATGCTTGAACAAATTTTACTTTTGATAAACAAAGTAGGTAGGTACCTACTACATACGAAAGAATCTGTCTATATTTTCAAAATTTTACAAAAGTTATGGAAATTAATACAATTGTAGAAAGGTTATAACAATTTTCCATCGAAATTATGGAAATATTCTGAGAAACTATCGGTTTTAAATGTTATCGATAATCAACCAACTTTGCTTATATGTACATATGTATGTATATAAGAAGTTAAAGTGTTACTAAAAAGCTTTACATTTAATGGACTGTTTATAAATATATTATCCATGATAAGCAAAATAATTGCAATATAACCATGCACTTTTTAGAAAGATTCACATGCAAATTTGCTTAAAGTCTTCAAGGCTGCTACAAGCCATGACCATTTCACGCTTTTAGTTTCAACTATCGTTGTTTATTGTTTGTTGTTGCTTTCTCATTTACACATTTATTGTTTTTCAAACTTATTGGCAGCTATATACAGTAGTTCCCGCTTATAAGCCCCCCGCTTATAAACGTTCCCCGCATTTTAGCGTTGACATTGTCCCTTGTGAGATTTCCCCATTAACGAATGGTTGTATTTCCCCGCTTAATAGATCCCCGCTTATATGCATTCCCCGCATAGAAGCATGTAACTTTTGATACCGAAGTATAATTTTATAAGAAAATTTCCCCGCGTATAAGCTCGGCATAATAATTTGATGTGTGGCAACGCTGCGATGGAACATATGTTTTTGACAACACAGCAAATAAGCGCGCGTAAAGTGTAAGTGAATAAATTTGCAATTTTTCTCTTTTTTTGGTATCTTAATGAAATTATTTAATCTAGGTACATACATATGTGCATCATGGATAAGCGCCAGCGGACCAACCTTACTCTAAAGCAAAAGATAAAAGTTGCATTTGTCGAAATGGGTAATCCAGCCACAAATTTTGCTAAAAGTATCAACTTATTAAAGGCTATGCACATTATAAAACGGTCTTGGTGGTTAGTGAGCCCTGAAACCATACAAAATTGCTTTAAAAAGGTACAAAAAAATTTGGAAACTTTTAAGTTATTTAAAATTTTTAAATGGATTATTTAAATTTTTATTGTAGTGTAAGTTTTTGCCACAATGCCCAGATGATAGTGATGATTGTGCAAAAGTTAACTTTGACGGCATTTCAGAAGGCACCGACCTGGTTAATTTTTTAGAATACACTCGGTGTGACGAGACTTTATTGTGCTACGGCGATCTGTGTGATGCTGAAATTTTAAAAGAAATATCCAATCCGTCTTCAGATGAATCTGAAGTTGAAGTCGACGAAATTTCAGAAAGTTTGCCAACTGCGAAAGAACAACTTCAAGCAATTAGCACTTTAAGGGCCAGTTTCACAGTGGATATTTAAACTCTGATTGCAGTTTAAATAGGGAATTTCAGTTTCACAGTTGTAAGTTAAATACGATTTAAATAGCCGACTGTGGATATTTAAGTACGGCACAGAGTTGCAATCGAAAACCAATAAACAGCTGATTTCGGATGTCCAAGCAAGCTGCATCGACAATATTGCAATTTATAAGAGATCAAATTAAACATAAAACTGCATGGTATAGCACATATAAATGATCCCGTAGTATTATAAATAATATAAACTGTGGATTCTTTGCACAATATCCAATAATTCACTTCTTTCGGCCGACGAAAAATTTTTAGCTCGCGCTGCCTCCATAATTGAACAATTGAACATATGTTTTTGGCAAGTTGTGCTAACCTTCAATTGTCAAATATTCGAAGTTGCCATTCATTATTCCGTATTTAAATAAATGCACTGTGAAACTCAAGAAAAGTTAAACTAGATTTAAACTCAATTCGCAAATTAGATTTAAACATCCACTGTGAAACTGGCCCTAAGAAAAAGCTTTGAGCCAAGCAACCAATTTCTGAAAGAGCTTGATGCTATGGAACTGCAAGTTTATAAAGAAACCAAAAGTCTGCAATCAAAAATTACTGATTTTTTTAAGATAAATATTTAAGAAATACATATGTGTTCCTTGCTTTTGTGATTTAGCTAGAATGGCTATTTTTTGTTTTAATTCTAAGTGTTTTTTGTTTCTCGTTTTTGTAATTCAGCTAAAAATGAATTTTATTTATCAAAATAAATATATGCACATACATAATTATGTCTTAGTCTTTTATTTCCACATAGCGTTTAAATTTTTGTATGTATATGCGTGTTTGGCTCCACAAAGAAAATTCTATATAAGCGTTACTAGCGCTTATAACCGGGTTTTCGGATATAAGCGTTACTAACGCTTATAACCGGGTTTTCGGATATAAGATTTCTACGGTTACAAGCGTCGGAAGTTGTGCATTTTTGACGACGCTTATAAGCGGGAACTACTGTACATAGATATTGTATACATACATGTATGCATTTTGCAACTTTTCTCTAAAGCAAAAGTGAAAAGGAAATAAATTTCCATTTGCATCGCATGAAAGCAACATATTTAAATACTTTCCTATCACTTCACCTCCCTCCCGACAGCATCAACATTTTTTCTTTTCTCATGTATTTTGATTGATTTATGCTTCGGTTTATGTCTTGCCATAATTTGCTGCTGTTGCGCTACTCAAAAAGCCACACACAAAAATTAGCTTTGTATAAAATTCATTTTTAAAAATGTTGCTTGGAAATTTTTATTCGTATATGATTATAATATTTAGCCTAATGGCGTTTAAAGTGGCTTCCGGTTCGTGTGCAAGCAGCCGAAATATCGATAATTAAAGCAGTGCAGACTATAATCGATTATTAGCTTTTGACACGATAGTCATTGGCTTTCGATTTGGCTATTTGGCATTTTTTGCTGCCTTTGATGTTGGCTAAAATAATCGTTATACATATTTTATACATGCTTATTTACTTAATTGGTCAATAATAATGCATTATCGGGGATTATGAGCTGATATCGGGCTTCTGTACAGTTGTGGCTTCATTTTAAACCCAGCACTTTTTTGCTTTAGGAATGGAATATATAGTGATAATATTGTACATATTAATAAAACGTAACATTTTCTAAAAATCAAATTATGTCTGACATATTAATAACTTCTCTCCTATCATGTGCCAATGTGTGGATCAAAGCGTTTGTAAATAATAGCCACAAAAGAATATGATGGTAATCTGTAGCTTGTGAAACCACAAAGTCCACAAGGGAACGGACCATTCAGAAAACCGGCGAACTTCCTGCTCCATCATAGAAAAAAAGATCTTCGTCTTCCAGTGGGCCTTGTTATCGGTTACAGCTCATAAGGACTGTGCAAGGCCAACATGAGGATTGTAGAGGCTCCTACTTGCGACAGCTGTCTTAAGGATAAGGATATGTCAAAAAATTGTCTGTCACTGTCCGTCCCCTTTGCTAGCATATCCGACGGCGAACTTCTCGGTTTTACTAATAAAACGAAAAAGTTTGGATCTGAACCTCTGCTATATCTTTCATGACTACAAACGTTTAAACGTTCCACATGGTCACGTGGCTTAGAATGTGCCGCCGCGTGCATCCGTGCACCCAACTATTGAAGAAGCCACATAAGGAAAGTGCCATATCTGAGTTATGACCTTTTATAATATACATATACACGCTTGTTGTTGCATTCAGCACAAAGCTATTTTTCATTTGTGTAAAGAATGTTTCAAAGCATGTATTTCAAATTAAAATTTTGTTATATTAAAATAACTAAGATTTGTTTGGAGCATTCCATAAAATGCATTAGTCAGACAAGTGCATTCGCAATTAGTGCGGAATATATAAGGGTGCGTTTTCCGAACAAAAATCAGTCAGTTAATTTTCTGAACTAAACTTAAAATAACTGAGAGCAACATGAAGTTTCTGGAATTTTTCGGCTCAATTTTTGTCCTTTGCATTTGCATGGCAGTCGTTGAAGTGCGCGTCGGGGCATTGCCATCCCCCATTGTTGGCGGAGAAACTGGTACAGAGGGCCAATTTCCGTACCAGGTTTTAGTCGGTTTGCCTGATGATATTGCGTGCGGCGGTTCAGTGATTTCTAATAATTACGTCCTGACAGCCGCACACTGCGTTACCAGGGATTTGGGCAAAGGTGATTTTGAAATGTAAGGAAATATATTTAACGATCACAATAACAATTTGATACGCTCCACTTGTACCGTAGCTCCGACGCTTCTGATGTCCACGTAATTGCTGGTACTATTGACTTCTATTCCGGTGGCGTGATGGTCGATGTTTCCAAAATTATAGTTCATCCTAACTACAACCGCCCCCGTCATATCTACGATATCGCATTGTTGAAACTTTCGACGCCTTTAGAATTTACGGAGAATATCCAGTCAATCAAATTGGCTGAAGAATCGTATGTAGTGGAGCCCGGAACATCTATTGAGGTATCTGGTTGGGGTTGGATTTCAAACAAGAAAGACCCTCCAGAAATACTTCAATACGCGTATGTAGATGCCGTAAGTGATGAAGTTTGCGACGAATATATGAGCAAATTGAGATCGAATAGCTCGTCTGTTCTGTGTGCGGATAACAAGAGCGGCCAAGACACCTGTAACGGTGATTCCGGCGGTCCTGCCGTAGTTAACGGTGCTCTGGTGGGCGTCATTAGTTTCGGACCTAAAACTTGTGGAGAAATGAGCGTCATTGGTTTTGCTAGGGTTTCATTCCTACGCGAATGGATTGAAGAAAATTCGGATTTGGAATAAAATTGTAATTTAAATGCAGCATTTTGTGAATGTAAACTTGAAACTTCAAAAAACCAAGTAAACTTGATAGTGAGAGCCTTCCAAATCGTCAAATAGTTTAACATATTATTTCGTACTGAAGATGAGAATATGAGAGGAATGTCTTTCTGCTTGAAGTTCACTATGTTATTAACCCATTCTTGCTTTTATATTCCAAAGCGAGTAGTTAAAATGAAATCCATTATTTTTACATGAAATTAAAGGCTTTATTTAGCATATTTAGAATAATCCAATTTATGTGCTCCTGCGCAATCGAAACTGTGATTACTTGGCAGACGAACTAGATGATTTCCATGATTTTATCGATATTTTTGACAATTGGTCTTTCAGAGCGTGGTGCAAATTTGATTTCAAAACTACGTGAATGGAATTGGAGTGCTTGTTACAGTATCAGGACCATATTCAGGGCACTATTCACATTTTCAGCCGCCTCGCTTTTCGTTTTCGCCTTTATCGAGAAAAAACTGTAAAATAGGACGTATTTTCACATTGCTGCTGTCCATTTTGGACGCGCGCTCAAACAAAACTGAGTCCAGTAAATACAAAATCCCTTGAAATTTTTTTTAGCACGCAATCTTATCTTTCTAACGCCATCTAGCATAACCCGATCAAACGTAGTATACAACGTGAGATACAGCTAACTAAAGCAATCTGTTGAAAAAGTAATGGATTTCCTTTTACTTCAACTGATGATATATTTGAGATTGCTTAAAAGCATTGTAATGCATTAAACGTCTAGGGAAGCTACTAAATAGTTTTAATCAAATTTAAGCTGTGGAACTTACAAATATAGCAAGCGATATCTCAAAAACTGAAACAGTTGCGCACTTTCCATTAGCAAGTTTAGTGGCTTCACCATTTCTCTTTCCGGCACTAAGAAAATAATGAATGTCAGCGCAGCGGCTGGGAAGCTATTAAATTGTGTTGCCTTAAATTCAACTAAATGTAAGCTCATATGCAAAGGCATGCCCATGTAAATGGCACATCTCCCAGATGAATGCATTGCGGCAACTCAGCGAAAACTTCAAACAATTCAAAAACTAGAAGCAAATTCCTCGAAGAGCGAAAACGCTTGAACTAATTCGCTTTGCTAGCGTTGAAATACATTAAAATGATTGATTATGCAGTGACACGGCCGACTGCAGTAAAGCTGCCACTGTTGCCACAGTGAGCAGTGAGAAAAAAGAGTATTAAGCGTTATATGATGCCGCCTGTGTGAGACTCTCTCTCTGTGGCAATGCAACAGAGCTCAGTTTTGCTGGGGAGGGGGGCAAGCAATTTCTTTTACAAAGATACAGCGCCACATTCAGGCAATCCACTTGAATAACGGCAATATCAAAATTGACACTTATTATGACAGTTCTTTTCCATGCATTTCTTGTTTTTCTACTATTACTTTTTGCTTTTTGTTTTCTTGCGCCTGTGGCATGTTGCACATTGCAACAGCGAAGAAAGTGAAAGGTGCACATTGAAGCTGAAATGCAGTGACACGAGACATGGCAACTGCAAATTGTTGGCAACGCCTGGCTGCTTACACTGTGTGCAAAAAGTTGCCCGGAGAAAAGGATCATTAAATTTTGTATGGAGGCATAAATTTTTAAATTAGAATTTTATAAAAGGACTGCTTTTTTGGTACTCAAAATTCTTGCCAATACCACTTTATAAAAAAAATTTTAATAATAGCTTAGATTTGAAAAGTCGAAATGAGTCTGGAATTCGTATGCCAGCAGCTTCTCAAAAGAGAGAGCAGAAAGCGAATCTAAACAGGCACGGGGTTCTCGACCGGACACTGTAGGGTAGTGAAAAATATGGCAACCATGGACGTAGAGTGGGATAAGTTTTTTGTTGAAAATTTTTTCAGAAATAGTTTCTATTCAGCTACGTTTCAGCTCTTACATTTCTTAAATTATATATTTGCAATCAATTTGTTGAACTCACAATCAGTGAAGTGAAAAGTGGAATTTTAATTTCGCGATAAAGAAGCAATCAAATTCACACAAATTTCAATAAAGCGCTAATCTTTTCAATGCCGATCAGACACGACTTTAGAATTAATTTGTAGGTCCCGCTAATTTCTGCTTAAATAGAACAGGCCTAAGTTTCTTTCGGACAATTAACCCACAATTTTCTTTGGCTGTAAGAGTGTGCCATATGTGTTCGTCTTTTAATCGAAATCCATGTTAACTGTTAATCTTGTCCAAAAAAATTAATAGCTGTCTTCCAGCAAACCTGTTAATAAAAAGTGGTTACAGCCTCTTTTGCAGTAAATTAATGCAACAATAAGTTGCTGACACACTTGTTGCATTTGTTGCTCACACATTGTTGTTGTTGTCCCACTGTTGTTGTGTTTGGATTTAATTAAATAATGTACAGCCAACGAAAGCGAAAACAATGCCATGGGGTGGAATTTTTAAACTGGTCGTTCAAATTTCATTTCACTCTTAGCAGCAACAACAACAGTGACAACTGCAACAACAACAACAAAAACTTGCTTACAATTGTTGACAATGTGCAAATGTGGCAATTTTCACATAGTTTTTCCAACACTTGCTCTCGGCCATACAAAGCCAATGTGTGAAAGGCGTTTTCTCACATTCACGCCAAAGTGAACGTGATAAGAAAAGCGAATTTTCACCAACAACAAATGGCAAAATGTTTGACAATTTAAATGTTTTACAATTTGTCATTATGAGAGGCGAAAATGTTTTATCTTTTTTTCAGTTTTTCTTAGCAATATACTATGGTTTTTAAACAATGGAAATATTTCTTTATTATAGCAACAATTTGTTGCAATTTAATGAATATTTTCTTTTAATAAATCGCTGAGAAAATTTACTTTTGACATTTGACTTGCAAGTGACAAGTTTTTAGTCAATTTTAGTAGAACCTACCAAATTCAAAAATCAAAAATGACAAGCTGTGACTGTCACGCCAGAATAGACCTGCCTCAATGTCAGTATGACTTGACCGTGAGTTGTTGTAAGCCAACGTTTAACTTAATTTTAGTATTTCCTATGGGATTATAACTGACAATTAAATGACACTCAATTGCAGCAAATTTCCAATACATTTCATTTACTTTGTATTTGCTAAACAATTGCCATCTTTCATGGCAAAAAAATTGCATATTTGAACAACTTTTACAAATTTTTCTACTTTTTCTTTGCAGCTTTTTGATTGTAGGCCTTTCAACTGCAAGGATGCCACACGTCTTAAAAGGTAAGTTCGTTTCTTTCTAACAACTTCATCTAATTTTAAGGGTAGGGTTGTTTCTTATAAATAATTTATTTTCATATTGCATTTATTTAGAAAAGGCCAAGGCTTTTTAAACAACTTACCTGTTCATATCACCCGACTTTTCTGCTTTAAAAATTGTGACAAATTGACATTTAGTCAAATTATACGAGTTTATGTTTATTCGGCAGCTTGAATGTTAGAAAGAATAGTTTTTATTCGGACTGACTTGCCAAAGAGAAATGACAATACTTAGTTGTCTATTTCTGTTCTGAAACAAAGCAATTTTAAGTGTACAACAACAAAGAATTAGAATTATTGCTCACATGGGCAGGTCATATAGCTATTTCGGTTTTTGCCAGAAAACCTCATCAGTGACTTTTAATGTGAATTCTAATAATTTCTAAACGACTAATTACTCGAAATAGAAGCATTAATGGTAAAGTCTGTGAAACGTAGGAGTTGAACCATGAACCTATGACGTAGTAAGCGAATGCGCTAACCATCACACCATCGGACTGGACGACTCTGCGCTGGCAAACATCCCAGTTACCTGCTGTCTATATCAAACGCATAGTGTTTGTTGCTATTGTACACTGTCTAATGCAATTGTTTTTGCCTTACTTGAGAGCTCCATCGGAGCACATACTTGAGGCAAATGAATGTATCAGTTTTTGTTTCTGTAAGAACATTTCTTCGTTTTTACATTATGTTTACTTTCTGATTTGGGTGTGTCCTCCCTATCATATTATACGAGTTTATGTTTATTCGGCAGCTTGAATGTTAGAAAGAATAGTTTTTATTCGGACTGACTTGCCAAAGAGAAATGACAATACTTAGTTGTCTATTTCTGTTCTGAAACAAAGCAATTTTAAGTGTACAACAACAAAGAATTAGAATTATTGCTCACATGGGCAGGTCATATAGCTATTTCGGTTTTTGCCAGAAAACCTCATCAGTGACTTTTAATGTGAATTCTAATAATTTCTAAACGACTAATTACTCGAAATAGAAGCATTAATGGTAAAGTCTGTGAAACGTAGGAGTTGAACCATGAACCTATGACGTAGTAAGCGAATGCGCTAACCATCACACCATCGGACTGGACGACTCTGCGCTGGCAAACATCCCAGTTACCTGCTGTCTATATCAAACGCATAGTGTTTGTTGCTATTGTACACTGTCTAATGCAATTGTTTTTGCCTTACTTGAGAGCTCCATCGGAGCACATACTTGAGGCAAATGAATGTATCAGTTTTTGTTTCTGTAAGAACATTTCTTCGTTTTTACATTATGTTTACTTTCTGATTTGGGTGTGTCCTCCCTATCATATTATACGAGTTTATGTTTATTCGGCAGCTTGAATGTTAGAAAGAATAGTTTTTATTCGGACTGACTTGCCAAAGAGAAATGACAATACTTAGTTGTCTATTTCTGTTCTGAAACAAAGCAATTTTAAGTGTACAACAACAAAGAATTAGAATTATTATTATATTTAGTCAAATTGACATTTAGCCATTTCATCGCCTACTGTCATTACGACTGTCAGTTAGTATTAAGCCTTACTTATTTTCACCACAATTTTTCAATGAAATTTAATTGACTTATTTATGCAGGCGATTTAAATATGAGGCGTATATTAAGCACGAAGGAAAATATTGGTAGAGCCTAGGATTAAGATTGCATTTGCCTATTGTGACAAGTCTCCATGTATTTAGAGATTCTTTAATATGTAGAGTTTATGTACGTTCGTAAATGCAACCCAGCGGTTGCACTGCAAAGCAATGCGTTCGTAAAAGCAAAATGGCGCAATACTGTTGCGTGCAACGCGTTCGTTAATGCAACGGCTTGGCACCGCAGTGACAAATTTCTGCAGTTTTCGCAGTCATTATCTTACTGTTGCGGGTTGCAGAACACGAAATGGAAACGTAGAAAATGTATTATAAATGAATAAAAATTTGTTTGTTATTCTATAAAGATAGAATACATCATCTGGATAGGTTTTTATTGTTTTAAAGTAATTATTTACTTTTGGGATAGATCTTATTTTCTTTTTCAACAAGGTTTTTACCACGATATATCTTTTTTTCACTCGTTTTACTCTTTCTTTATTGAAATTCATTAAAAGACTCTCACATCGAGTTTCGCAACTATCAATTAATGCGTTAACCAAAAATTCCATCCTGAATCGCGTTCGTTAATGCAACCAAAGTTTCTGCAGCCAACCTGCAAACGAAATCAGCTGATCAGGCAGTGAGAACTGAAGTTGGCTGCACTGCTACTGTCACTGCACGAATTTACTGCATTTACGAACGTACCTTTTATTAAAGACATCTTGTTAGAAGCATTTTTTGTTCGTGAATTCTATTACAGAAATAAGCTTAAATGCTCTAAATATTCACTATAATTATTGTAGGGTGTGTAGAAAAATTTTTAGAAAATTATAGAAAAAATGTTTGGTTTTTCTGACTGTCATAGAAGATTATCAATATGTTTTGGCATAATCAGTTTGCCGAAAAACTTTCAGTTTTGAATCTTTCTGTTCTAAACTTCATAAAAAATGCATTTTAATTGTTGTGCTTCCAAAAATTTTTGCCGTGTATTCTAACAAAATAGTTGATCGATATTTAGTCTATAATTTTTCTATGAAGACTGCAAAATTTCTGTTAAATAACTCTATACTTAAGATTTTCAACATAGTAGAAATATTCTTTCTGGTTCCAAGTACAGTAGTCTTCGTATAATTTTCTACATTTCAAAATTCGTATATTATTCATTTGTGATTGAAAATAATAAATTCGAATTTTATAATTAGTAAAGAAGCTTTAGATCTGTAATCAACAAAGCAAAATTATTATTATTATTTATGGATTTCCAAGTAATTCTTGTTCTATAGTTCAATTGATAAAAAGTAATCGATTATTTTAGGGTTTCTATGAATATTTTGATCTACTCGTACTAACATTTTGGCCTGTGTGTGCGCAGACTGCTACACGGCCTACACTCACGTGCGCTCATTCACAAAACGGAATATCGGCAGCGACGCATGCATTTAAATTTTTGTTCAAGCGTTTTTACTATAATTGGTTGATATTGTTGTTGTTGTTGTGTTTTGGGGTTAGCTGCCGCTGCCAACACTGGCGCTCATGCGCATGCGCCACGCATGCCTTCATGTACATCAAGATTACGTACGAGCGCCTACGTTTTATGCTTCAGGCTCGCGTGTTTTGTTGTTGTTGTTGTTGTTGTTTGGTGTTGTTGTTGTTTTGAGGTGAGGTGAGGCCCTGAACAGGCGCGCTACGCTGATTTATGCCTGCATGTTGTTGCGCGCCAAGGCACACTTTAACCCACCTGTGGAGTGGCCAGGCGCTGCGGAGGGAGTGTGGCCAAATTGCAGGTAGATTTATTTACATGCGCTGCTAATAATCGCAAATTGATGAACTGATCTGCAGATCTTCTGCAAGATCGGTTGTCGTTAAACGAACGATTTGTTCGTGTGACATAACTTTTTCATTTGATGGCGGAGCGGGGCGTTGGACAGTAAACGGTAGTGACATAATAACGACAGCTTAAATTCGAAGCAAATTGTGTAACTTCGAATGTGAGGCTCAAATCTGTTCAATATGCATTTTTTTTATTCAACTATATTTTTGTTGAAATTATATGTAAATGATTTTAAGCTGATCTAGGCAAAATCAATAATTTTTTGTTAATCATAGGTGGATTCTTACCTGTGGAATTTTTTCTGATCGAAATAATACAATGCTCGTAAGCTACATAACAGTTTACAAATATTCCAATTGTTATTATCAGTTACAAATAAATTTAGGAAAATTCCAAATGTACTTCAGAATTTTCCAAACGTAGGTACCTACTTTCGCTTTTTCAAAAGATCTCTAGATTTTCCAAATGTATTTCAGAACCTTCTCCAACTACTTCCGATTTCCAAATGTACTTCAGAAAGCTTGATATGAACTTTAGATTTTCCAAATGTACTTCAGAAAATTCCAAAGGAATTTCAGATCCATCACAAATGCTCTTCAGGTTTTCGAAACTAAATTCATATTCTCTCTCCCACAAAATGAAGTTTATTAACCTCATACTAACATATGACTTGTTAATTAATAGAGTCAATGCTTGAGTTTGCTTTCTTGTAATTACGCAGTTTATATGTGAGAAAATTTATAAAATAATTAGCATGTCTTACTTTACCGTATTAACGTGTATCTGTCAGCTATCAAAAAATAATCGTACTCAAAAAAGCCTGATATATAAATGTAAAGCTGAACAAGGTTGAGGTTCTTCTGAAAAAGTATGAAGATTTTGTTTTTCTTCTTTTGATACCGATGCCCTTTCTTCTGCCGGAATCTGACTTTCGAGTGACTATCAAGTCCTCCTTAAATTTTTTTAAATCTTTCGACACAAATTCCGCTGCAATTTTTTTAATGTCCACTTAGCGTGGTCTTGGAAATTTGTTCACAATAGTTTTTCGTACTTCCGATCCGCTTGCCATTTTTAAATGAATAAAAGAATCCAGCAGAGAAATTTTAATGCGTTACCTTTCTGACATTAATTTCAAAGCCAACTGCGGATAAATTTTTCACTACATGATTTGAAAAAATTTATTGGATAAAATATAGGTGACAATTTTATCGAACGCAGACCTTAGTCGAACTTCCAAGCTTTCCTTAGTCCCTACTCTAAGTACGTGATATTCTTAATCTTCCGACATTTACGAACTTAATTACTTGATTTTAATTTCCACTATTTTTTTCTCACCATCTTGCACCTACTTCCTCGCAAGCTTTAGCTAAGGGAGCAGGCAGCATGATCATACAAATAAAGTTTCTTGTCGCTCTTAGGCCCACATTTTCTTTAAATGTTTTCCCAAAAAATTTTGATTCTTTGGGAATGGACCATGTTCCAAATGTTGTCCAATGCATTTATTGAGGCAGCTACCTAATTAATGAAGCATGTCAAAGCCGAAACGTCTAGCTTTAGTGACTCCGTGTGGGTCTCTCTCTCAACCAACTTGGTCAACATTTAAGCTGCAGTAGCTTGTCACTTTTCCATAACAATAGCTGCTAAGCCAGGTCTTTCCCAAAAGCTTTGACATGCAAAATTGTCTATGGCCAAAATCAATCATGCGACTGTCATCTTTTAAACATTTTCTATTTTGACAGCTCATTGACATGTCAGAGTGGCTTTGGTGTATGTATTGGAATATAGTAGTAACCCACATTGTTAGACGTTTTGGTGCACCGTTATTGGTGGCATGCACGTGTGGGTGTGCAACATTGCTTCACGCTTGACGATTCCTTTCCATGTTTTTTGTGGATGTGAACTTTTTAGTATCCGGCTATCGATTGCTACACTTGCCTGCATTATCTTGTCTACATCGATTTTCTACAGTTACACGCTACTGATTTTTTGCCGCTTGATTGCTTTTCTGCTGCCAGCGCTACTTCTTCTGCTTGCCCTTAATCGCCTTCTTAATTACCACGGCGGCCAATCAATGTCAACGCGAATGAGTCACTTTGTGCGGCTTCACTGGCGGAACAGCAGCAACAAGTTTCTGTCGATAAGCTGAAATGCTAAAATGCATTTATGTGCATTTTATGCGCGATCCCGAATCAGGTCAGCACTTCGGTTCAGGCTGAGCTGTTAGTGGCACAGACTGCGATCTCGTTGCAGCCATGGACCGAACCACTTCAGTCAATGGTGCTGAGCAAGTGCAGCAAGAGACAAGAAAGAGTGGAGCATGCGAGTTTTTGGCAGGAATTGGCATTTCACTCTCTTCATCTTCTTTGGAAATCGTTGCTCATACGGAGCAGCGCTTCTTTGTTAGAATGAGCAATTTAACATGCCTCAGACAAGAGGCAAGAGACCTATGCGAAATGCACTGAAGGCCAATCCTTGTGAAAAGCGAAGTATGTCAAAAGTTGGTGGATCACTTACATAGTTACTCTGCTTTTACGGCCTCTGGCTGTAGCAGTTGCAGTCGTCATCTCGAAATGCTCGCTCTTAATTGCATTGGAAATGAAGGTCGTATGAATGCTGCCTGCTATACAGTGCCTCACAAAAGTATTCGGAATTTGCCGAATTTTGCAGAGAAAAGTTCATAATTTGTCATAACTAAAATTAACTTCAAAGAAAAACGTTGCAAAAATCAGCTCACAAAAGTATTCGTAATTTTTTAACCCTATTTGATTTCGTAAAGTTCCGGTTTAACGCTGAAACCAATTTTGTCATCAACTTAACTTACATTCATTTGTACTAAAAAATTTTAAAAGTAAGGTCTTTATTCTGTTAATAATTTTTTCTTTAATTTCTGTGAAAATGGGCAGAAAATCGAAGGGAACTACTCTTGAGGGGGGAAAAATAATATTAAACCTTCGGAAAAATAGAAAAAACTCCCAAAGAGATTGCCAACTCCACAAACAAAAGTATTTCCACCATTCATAATATTCTACAATGAAATTAAGCCTACCTTGTACAAGCATCAGGAAGACCCGAAAAATTTAAGTCCCTTAATAAAGCCATTACATCAGGGAAATCAAGAGCAACCACGAAATTCAGCTCCAGAAATTAACAGAAACTTTGCTGAATATAGTGGAGTAGGTACGTGTTCATCCGGCATCATTAGCACTCATACAGCCCCATAGCATCACCATCTCCGTATTCTTTTTTCGCCATCAAAAACAATACCATAAGCATATTATTATGCTATATCAATTGTAGGTTGGAAAAGTTTAAACATGTTCCACATTTCACTTTCGATCGAAATTAATTGTAAATGAAATTAAGTTCATACTAAAATACAATAGTTCAATTCACAATCTTGTGCAAATGGTCTGGGATTTTTGCAACTGACAGTTCTGTACCAAAACTACAGTAGTTTGCTACAAAATTGTCAATTGCAAAAATCCCAGACCATTTGCACAAGATTGTGAATTGGGCTTATATTTCCATCAAAATCGAAATGTGCAACATAGCAAATTAAGTTTGAAACATGAAATTTCGATATTTTTTCTATTTCTCAATCTTGCCACAGTCTTGTTGTTGCCTGCTGCTTCGGTTACATAATGCGCCGATAAAGCCCTCCCGCTGTTAGCTAATCCCCGGTAAAACACAAACCGTAGCCAATGCTCAACATATCACATTTTACTCTGCCTGTCACTCTCGCTGTCTTTTCCACTCCATCACTCCACCACTTCATCACAGTAAATATTTAGCGTTTTGACATTTTAAAAGCAAAATATTACAACATATACAAAATCGCGCTTGAAATTTATTTATTTGCCACACTTTTTGAGCACAAAATTATGCAAATTTTTGAGTGTGCATGGGATAAGGATGACTTTGAAGAGAACTTAATCAGTATGGCTAAATGGTATTTGAATTGCATTTTTTGAAAACTGGAAGATTAAGGAAAAATTTAAAAACTCCTAATATAAACTCTACATAGCTTTGTCTGGCCAACAAGATTGAAAAAGATTCACATTTACAGCGATATCCGTATATCACCTATTATCTGAAAGTGGTGGATTCTTCAGTTCGACATGAAACAAATATAGTATGGTGGCTATATCGACCTTAGGTTTCCGAGAAATCCGCCACTTAAAGATAATACCTTTTATAAGGAACAGCCCATATGCAATCATTTTACCACTTTTACCAGGAATTAACTTGTATTAGAGCCTGTGATATGAAACAATCTGTATGCAATCCTCTTAGCAGGGAGCCCTGACCAGCCTTTAAAATACATATAAATGAGCCGTTTATTTTGAATGTGGGGTAAGTCCATTTTTTACAAAAATGTAGATAATTGCATTTTTAGATAAAACTTATTATGATCTTTCTATGGGTAAACAATTTATAGTAAAAAAAATGAGATTCTTGTATTTGGGAGATGGAAGTTTTAGCTCTTCATAGTAGTGACACTGAGAGTGAAATGTAAACAATGAAATATCTCGCAATAAGAGAAAGTGGACTTACCCCACTTTCAAAATAAACGGCTCAAATAACTGCTCTAAATTTTTTAAAGAGCTTATTGAATAAGCTTTTTTTTAGGTAAAAGGTTATAAGAAAGAGATCCGAGTCCCTCACGCTTATCCTTTCAATTTCAACCTACATCTCTTATTTCATTATAATCATTTGCTCCTAGAGTGTCAATTTGAAACTAAGAGACGGCTGAAGGTTAAGAAATATTTTTTGATCATTTCATCACTTTTAGTTAATCATTCGATCATTTGGTGAAAAAGCTGAACCCGCAGCAATTCTGTCGAAATACCAATATTTTCGGCTTGATCCTTCACCAATGCCGCATTCCTTTCGACAAAATAAACACCTGCAAAATATACAAAAATGCTTTAATTTCCAATAAGCTTAAATCATATGGAAACTGTTAAAATCCTTTCACTTCTTACACAAGCTCTGTGAAATAGGCCTCTCATTTATGGCAAGCAGTAATGAACCGTTAATACGGAAAATAAAAACCTATTTAGAGCAAAACAAAAAGTCGAAAATATTTCCATCAAACTATTTAATGTCTGCAGCTAACTACAACAATTTGATGTTGCCAGCAGGCAACAAAACAGCAACAAAACAGCAACAAAATCAAAGCTGCTGCGGAGCAAGTGCAATGTGCCCAAAGTGCCAGGCCAATTTGCATCTGGTACTCAGTATCCTCCCACCCAGTGCGAAATCACTGCAATGTTTATTGCTCTTTTGTGGTTTTTGTTATTCTGTTGCTATAGTTTAACCCTCTAAGGGTAAAGATTTTTTGTCAGCTAAGCACAACATTTTTGTAAACAACCTTTAGAGCTGAGCTTCCAATTCAAAGTTAAAACTTGTTGTTGCTATTTACCCAAATACTGCCAGATTTTTTAAAATTTTTTTTAAATTTCTTCATTATTTTTCTTTATGTTATTATAGCAGTTTCCAGTCTAAAAAGCAGCTCTCTCAAGTAGCCGCAGGTTTTTATGCTCTTCTTTAGTTTCTGTTTCCCAGATCTCAGACGAAAAATGTTAAGAATTCTTAAATCGTTGAGGAAAATAACAAGTTGGAAATTTTAGGTAGCTATTAGGTTCTTCAGTATAACAAGTGCTCAAAACTGGAGTTCAGTTAGGCATTAGAGGAAAATTAAAAAGCTAAACGCACATTTTACAATACTAGTCAAACAAGCTTGAGGTAGCTACGAGAATAGTCCCAGAACTGCCCGATCTAACAAAGAAATCACAAACAATTTGTAAAAAATTTTTTGATTTCTCAGCATAGTCACCTTTTAGCTCGATACGTTTTCCAGCTACGATACCCAATTTATAGTTTATACTATTCTCTGTTTAAGCTCTTCAAAATAGCCATTAACCGCGTGCTCAAAATCTTCATTGTTGGAAAACCATTTACCACTGAGCCATTTTTTCAAGTTTGTAAAGAGAAAAATATCAGAGAGGGCTAGATCTGCTGAATAGGATGCATGAGCAAGAGTTTATTGTCAGTTAATGTGCATATTGACATCACTTGTTTCGGTAAAGAATGGAACTTTAAATTGCAAACATTTTTGCAATTTCGAAATTTTTGCAATCATAAATTTCGACCCTGGTATTGCGAATTTTCAGTGCACTCAATAAAAAATTGTTGACCATATATATGTGTTGTTGGTTTCAAATGCCCTCCATCGTTAAAGGGTTACCGTTTCAACTTTTTATATGCCTTCATGTGATTGCGAGAATTCATGACAAACCCTCTAAAACCGCCAGCGCCATCAGCAGGTTAAGGTTTTTACCTGATCATGTTATTGTCACGTTTCCTTTTTGCATTTTTCCTCTGCTTTTGCTCAATTTTTGTTTCATTTTTCTTTCTCTTTTGTTGTTGTAATCATTGTGGTTGTTGTACTGCGATGCACTTCAGCTTACAAGTAGTAACTAGTTGTTTTTGTTGTTGTCCCAATTCTGGTTTCTCTGCCTGAATTTGGCATGGGCTGTGTGCTACTTCGGGCTTATAAGCTAATCACCGCTCGATATGGGCGTAGTTAAATTTCAATGACGAGGGGGTGAATAAAAGTATTGTTTATCATTTCAATAATAATTAAATTCAAAATTATAAATTTTTCTCACATACATACATTTCAAAAATAGAAATACATATTAAAAATATACAAGATTTTTATTTAAATTCTAACAATTAACATTTTCCAAAATCCGTTTACATAAATCATTCAGTCTTCAAATATTTGCAATTGTCGTTTTAGTAATACTAAAATTTGGCAAATTCTTCTTCTTCTTGATTGACTAGAAGAATCGTTTACGACCTAACGTTAGGCTTCTCAAAAATTTTACAAATTCTACAAATAATTACTATAGCAACCTATTTTTGAGCCTTGTGGCATATGATGACAATTTAAAATTGTTTCAAATTCGCAAATTTGTATGAAGCTAACATGCAATTTCTTCATATAAATTTCATATCTGAAATCTGTAGAAGTCATAAAGCCCCTCTACACCACACCCCCTACCACACTCAAAAACTCTTCGCTGCTTTTGGCAAATATTCATACTCCAGTTTGAATTTATGTGCCTTTGTTTTTGTTGTTTTGTGTTACGTCTAAGAATTAAGGTCATAACATGAAAAGAAGCCTTTGCTGTCTTCCGTCTGAGATTCAAGAAAGTGCGCGCATGCGCAGATTCTACTTGCTACTTTCCCGATACGGCGGTTTCGAAGCCGCACAGATTTCTGCTCAAGTGTATCTGACTTTTATGGTTTCGTGCTGCAACTCTTTTGATCTGCTGCCGAAGCAGATATTGCTGCTTTTTTCGCAGTTACTTTTTATAACTATTATTTCAAAAGAAGTACACAAATCAAGAGAACAATAAAAAAATTTAATTAGACAATTTATTTTATTTTTCTTTATTAAACCGACGTTGGACAAATGATTTTAATACAATATTAATGCGAGAAAAAAACCTTTCTTCAAACGAAAGAGCCTTCACGCTCATTGATTGGTTTCGGAAGATATGATTAAAAAAGTTTAAAAGCGGCTTGAACTAAATTTACACTCCTACCACTTTTTAGGGTTCCGTTCTCCTTAAGGGGGAAAAACGGGCACTCTCATAAGGTCACTTTTGTTTTCGGAGGTGTTTTCATTCACAACTCTTTTTTTCAACGTAGAAACCTAAATATAGCGTGATGTTAGGTCTTCAGAACGTTGACATATTTTTCACTATGAAAAGTTAAGAAATATTTTTAGAAATGTTTTTTTTTAAATAAATTTTATATTGTATCGTCAGGGGTATCATTAGAAAGGATTTCATCTATAGATAACAAATTAGTTTTTACGTAATTTTAGGTGAATTGGTTTCGAAAGTATAGCTCAAAATGTCGAAATATTTATGGACAGACGGTCAAGGAGAAGCGTTTCTTTTCACAGAAAAAAATAAAATGCAAGCTAAGGGCGAAGAAATGAAATTCGAGCGCTAAAGAGGGTATGTCGGGAACGAAACCCTGTGTACGCGAGCCCGATTCGAACTTGACTGCTTTTGAGGTTTTGAAATAAGTTTAAAAAAATGCTTTAAAAAAGCAACTTTAAACTGAACTACCTACCGAGGAAGCTGATTATGTAAATAATATGTGGGGATAATAATGGACTTGCTATTTGGGGATTAGGAAAGCGATTATAAAAGAAGGGTATTCTCAAAGATTGGCAAAGAAAATAAAAGTAATTTCATAGGAAAAATGGAATATATTTATTCTTACGGAATGGGTGCCTATGCTGGCGGTGGTGTATGGAGTACTGATCGATAGCTCATCATGCTAGTATGAAAGTGGTCTTCTAAGGGTTTGGAGGTATCGAGATTGAACGAAATTCAGTCGCAAATGCAACTCCATCTATTTGTGATTTTATAATTGATAATACATACTTATAATACATAGTTGCAATTAAAGTGGCTTATAATGGCTTATTCTTCTAATGTAATCTAACATAAGCACTTACAATAAACCAAAGTTTAAAACACGCACAATGGTCCATTTTTTTAAATATCCAGCGCAATTCTGGCATAAGTAACAAAGTTCATAATGACAATTGACATTGGTTTCCATAAGAAAAATAACAATTCAGCTAGGAATCAATTGTGACTGAATTGCCAGAATATGGTCTACTTTTTCCTTACAAAATAAACGAGAAATTTCAAATAGTTTCACTTCAATCGAATGACGCAATGTTAAGTTGGAGGTTACACGAATGTCGTGCTCATAAATTCATACAAATTCAATATCAAAGCCAGCAGACAATTTCGAAAAGCAACAACAACTAAAGTTTCGTGCTGTCATAACAGTAAAATAGGCAAAAGCTGAAAATTATCAAGATTACACGAATTTGATAAAATGTCAGCCTAAACAAGAGCTGCATTCAATTGAATGGAATTGAATGGAACGGAATTAATGTAAATGCAAAAGCCACAAAATTGCTGTTAACTGGTTTATTGGGTATACGGCGGCGCACAGTTCATTGACTATAGCGCCCTACTTCATTTTCCCTCTCTCTCTCTCTCCCTCTCCCTCTCGCTCATTTCCATTGCACTCACCAGGCTTGAGGTTTTCTGTGTCAGCGCTCAGACCTAACCCAGAATTTAGCAGGCACTGTTAAAGACACGCCAAAAAGCGCCAAAGCAGCAGTAGAGGCGGAGCGGGGCGCGACGGTGCAGCGTTGCATTACTAATTTGACTTATTTCACACATTTTTCCTCGTTTTCTTTACATATTTTGTTGTTGTTGGTTTCCTTCAAATTTATGAGCGTGCTTACCTTCACCTTGATTTGTTGTTTGTTGGTCGCCGCTGTTGGCGGTACATTAAGATATATGCTATATGTATGTGTATATAACGGTGAAAGAGAGAGGAGAATTGCGGCAAAATTAAAATATAAATTAGTACTTAAGTTGACAGCTTGCATTTAGTCGTAAGAGCGTAAAAAGAAAGGAATTACGGTTTAATTGATTTATACTCAACATGAAGAAAAGGCCTTAATGCCTCTTCAAACGAACATAAGTAACGATTTTTTTGTAGCTGGTGCTGGTTCTTCTTCTTAACCGCATTATTGTATTGTTCAAATTCTCATATAGACCATAAATACTTCTAAATATTCAATCATGTTGAGGTGTAACCGATGATGAAGAAACAGCAGAACACATCCTCTACCAGTGTGTTGTTCTATTAAGGACCAGACTTCGTTACCGAAGTAGGTTATATACAACCAGAGGATATTGCGGGCAGATCCACAAAGGAAATTACTTCAAAAGTACCGCTTGAAACTGCGGATCTATAAATAGATGGAGAGCTGCCACTAAAGACCTTTTAGCCCACGGTGGCTAGAAGACTAGATCCCTACTCCAAACACAATCCAATCTAATCTAAGCTGATCTGATCTAATCTAATATTTCTAATCTTGAGAAATAAAGTGTGCAAAGGCAAAGGCCTCGAACTTCGACAGAACAATAGATCTATTGAAAGTACAAGTCATCATACTTCTTTCTTCAAAACAATATATAATATTTTTGAAAAACTTTTTTTATTCCAATTGAATTTCTTACATTAATTTGTAAAATATACTTAACAAATTTCCGACAGTATCATCAAAACTTAGATGTAATGAAACAAACTGATGGTGTAAGCGTCCAGTGTTCGGAGAAAGTTCTCAATAGGGTTTAAGTAAAATATGTTACAATCGAGTTAGATATAAAATTCGCTGTTACTTAGTTTCAAACTTGATTCCCGAACATTCTTTATAATGGAAAAATTTCAGCAAAAGATGCGCTTAAACTATTTTTAATTAATGAAATCTTTTGAAAGATTGCAATTGGATATACACAAATTTAAAAAATTCGTCTTTGATTCATCTAGTATTAAAGTTTGGAGTTCTGTTGCATAATTAAAAGAAATGCTTCAACGAAACTGTATCTTGATTAGATTGATATTGCTGAACATTGAAATTAAATAAGGCAATTGTTATTCCACTGAAGTTTTTCATTTATTATGTAATTTATAGATGCTATAATCTATTCAAGAAACAGAAGCTTTATTCTCATGAAGAAAAATACTCTCGGAGAGTTGCCAATTTTTTTTCCATAGCACAAAGAAACAATTTGAGAAACAAATTTTCTTATTTCAGTTGGTATGAGTCTGCTGGGTATCGAACCAGCGATCCCTCACATTAGAGACCAAGCACTTATTCACTGAGCCACTGTGATGCAAAGAGTTACGTTTCAAAGAGTAAAATGACATGCACAGTTGGGAAACGCTGGTTATTGAAGCCAGGCACACGCACTTGCATGCAATATCTGTAAGCAAATTGCAAATGCCCACATATTCGTGCCTTATAAATGACAATTTAACGCACCCGTACAAAGTGTGTCAAATCGTTCCGTGCCTTTTTTCTGCTCTTTTGACGCGTACTTTTTATCCACTTGAGTGCGGGCAGCGGCAGCATGCGGGGTGGCAGCGTTGGAGGGGGCCCACAAATAATAGTGTAAACAATTTTAAGCATGCACAATTGTTGAAGCTTACACTTGTCAATGTTGCTATTGTTTTTGTTGTTGTTCTACTTGTTGTTGTTATTGTTGTTCATGGCATTGTGCACTTAATTTATTTGGTAACACAATTCCGCCCAAAAAGTGTCAATCGAATAATTATCATTTGAGCGAAAGAGAATAAAAAGCATTACCAAAAAAAAAAAAAAGAGGAATAGAAACACGCAAAAAACCGTTAAAAAAGCTTGAATTTGAAAGAAAGAAAGAAAGACCCCAGTCAACAAAAACAAAACGCAACAAAATGTTCATATTGAATTTAAAGACAAATTGGTAATGCGCTTTTTAATTACTTTGAGCATACTTTACAAATACGTGCCCATTTTATTGCGTCCATTACACTCAAGCGAAAGAGTTGATACGAAGTTATATGGAACAAGTTGAGTAGAACAATTTTCGAACATATACGAAAATTAACTATGCATTTTTCAATATAATCGCTATATACTTACGTAAATGATTTCGGAATCGTTAGAAGAAATCATTTTTATAATTTTGTAACACAAATATATTCCTGAAATAGCTCGCTAATCACAGGGAAATTGTCATAAGTATTGATATCTTAGATTCGAAACTTTTTGCTTATTTAGATTTTGTGGCATGGCGCTCCAAAGGCTTTTCATCAAACTATCTTCAATCAAATAAAAGTAATTCGATTACATTCAAATGTATAGAAAAGTAAAAGTGCTACATACTCAGAGATTACGTCTTGTCATGGTACAATCTCTCCAGCCCATGGACACGGAAGTAGCATCTATATGTACGTCTGAGTATCGATATTTTTGCTAAATGATGCCACTTCTTCGCACTAGTTTAAGCATGGAATAACTTTCGTGCAGAAAATAGCCATGTTTAGCTTTTGTAAAGTTTTTCCGTTATTAATCTTTATTCTAAATTTAATATTAAATTTCCTAAAAGTTTCATTACTAACCAAAAAACGATGCTGGATTTCAAAGTACCTCTTTAAGTCATAATTGATGTTTAATTTCTGAATTTATTTTTTGGGCCTTACACTTTATATTAATTTTAGTTAAAAAACCGCTGTGGAATTGCGATTATTGTAAAATTTTTCTTAATTAAAATGTTTTAAAATGCAACCCTCCGGCTGTTTTCTTACAGGAATTTTGATTTTTGGTTATGTCCTCTGATGTGATTCTAAGTAACTACATAAATAGAAATTCTAGATGCTATGACTAGGGCAGTTAAGTCGATGTATTACATAGAAGTGATATCATCTATTCGAGACAATCTTTTGCCACTTTGACTTCTGATGAAAAGCTTTCAAATGTGCAATTTAATCAATGTTTATAATCGATCATATATCATTGATAGTCTATGTACTTAGATTAAGTACGTTCAGTGATTTCAGGAAACTTTTTCTATATTTATCTAAAGCTGTCAATTGCGAATTCGTCAACGAATTTCATTCCGAACAATTCTAATACGCTATAGCATTATCTTTTAGAACGTGGCTCGCTTTCGTCGTAAACAACAATAATTATCTTTAAAAAGTGCTATCTTTACTTAAATTTAGTCATGCAAGTAAATTTACATAATGCGGTGATGTCACTGCGGTGTATTCATTTTTCCATTATATTCACTCTAAACAAATTTTATTTATTTATTCTAAACAAAATGTTCTTGCTATGTTAAATTAATTAGCAAATATTCGAAGGTGAGGTTGCCTCCTTAGCTGTTGGCTCATCATGTACTGGCATGCCACGTCATGTCTAGCTTGAGACAATAAACGAAGAAAAACTAGCAGAATATGGAATGTTTGCTCAAAATGGAGGCAAACACTCCCTTCCTGTGTACATTTTCTTTGGCAGTAGCGCCTACAAATTGGCCCTGAAAGAAAGCCCACTTTGTAGTGGCTGCTTGCCATATCTGACACGCATGGAGGCTAAGGCGGGCATCTGAAGAAGATCTTCTAACTATTAATCAGCAGCAACAGCAGAGACACCACAATTATTTAGACGCCTTCTATAATTCGATTTGTATAAAAATTTATCATTATTGTCAATATCGCTGCAGCCATGTTGTCACTTGTTGCAATCTGATGAACACTCAGTTGCAATTAAACCAGCATCGAAAGCAAAAGTCAAGTGCAAGTGCAGAATTTTGAAGTTACCGATACATTTAAAATAAATTCCAAAAACTAAGCTTTACATTTTATGAAATTTGTTAAGATAATGATTTTAATGTTTAAAAAATTATTACATAAAAATGAATTCTTCTAAACTTTAGAAGAAACTCAAAGATATACTCGGCTCTCAGCTCTAGTAAGTATAAATCTTTACACAAAGTCAGAAAAATTTCTTTAGATCCCTAAGGAAATTGTCGATTAGAAATTTTGTATACAAATATTTATGAATCAATAATCTCAATAATACTCAACTTATAAAACAGTTTTTCAAATTTCTGTTCTATACTTTTGAGTATGATGGCTTAGCTTTGAAAACAAATTGTTCTAAAATTTTATAAATTCTATTAAGTGCGGCATTGGTTTTCATGTTTTGATCATTCTTCTTGATTGATCCGTTATCGGGTTACGACCTGACGTTGGGATTTTCTTCAGGCATTCCTGCTACGCGTGTTCCTTTTCTAGTTGGAAATTTTAAGTGTTGCTAGTGGCTCCCCTACTTGGTCTTTCCATCAGAGGCATGGCCTTCCATGCCGTCTCTTTTCTTCAAGTGCCGCTTTAAATACCTTCTTTTCTGGAGCTCTTTTGTCTATACGCATGACATGACCCAGCCAGTGAAGCCTTTTTTTTCTACTTCGGTGTCCAACATACAGACACATATCTAAACAGAAAGATAGAACTTGATTTCTTAACTTAAAGTCAAGAGCTGCCAGCTTGCCAGCTGCTCTAGAAATGCAATACTCGTACATCCTTCACCCATATTCGACACCCTCTAACAACCAATAATAGCTTGCGTTTCCTAGCTTGTTCTCTCAATTTCCGACAAGTACCGGAAGATCACATTTACAGGTGCATTTGCAAAGCAGGCACGTAGTCTGAAAGTTATTTGGAAAGGTGCCACATTTTGATAAACACCAAGCAAAGTTCCCTATAAAAGATGTTTACTTCACCCGGTAAAAGCTGTTTACTAATTTTGATTTTCTCATTCTAAGTTCAGCTTCAGTTCGCGTCCACAGCGCCTCTGCATCTTCACCCCCCATTAAATGTGTTATTGTAATTGTTGACTTTGCTTGTTTGTACAGCAGCGTCGCAATTAGCGGCAACAACGTCATCACATTGTATTAAATATTGTGAGCAAAAGTACACTGAAAAAATAGCATGTTAAATTATATTAATTCTGATATCAATAAATAATTTGCAGAAATATAATAATTGATTTTTCATGCAATAGATTTGAAATTAAGATTGGCTAAAAGATTATTGAGTTTTTATGAAAAAAACTTTCAAAAAAATGTTAAACTAAGTAATCGCCTCATTCGAGCAATTCTCAAATCACATATCTTAAAACAATTTAAACAGTTATTTCTTAAAGTTGTCTTTTCACCACGCTTGATCAAAATATAAAATGCGAAATTTTGCAATAAAAACTGCAATTTTTAAACGAATAAACCTTGATAAATAATAAACTCAATTCAAGGTTGATATGAAATAATAGAAATTTGTTCGTAAGATTTTGATCGGATGCTTATAATGGCTCAGCCAATCTACCATAGATATATGTAAATAGTACAGGATATCATGTGTATTTTCTACATATTCCGAAGATGAAGAAACCGTTGAATACATCTTTTGTCACTATGATAGACTAGTAAGAAACAGACTTCGTTACCTGGTCAATATACTTTGATATATACATATCTAGAACTGCAGAATATTGCGAATAGATTCCCAAAGCAAATTATATCATAACTTTTGGAAAGTCGCATCCATGAGAATCTGGAAATGTATGCAAAACGGTCAGAATAGGCTTTTTGGGCCGCGCTGACCAGGTAACTGAGTACCTGTAAACTTTATATACATATAATATATATAATTTTGAAGAAAGAGTAATCACATTTTACATACATATGTAGGTACGTTGAAGGTGAACTTCTTTGCTTTGACGAAAGTTTAAAGTCGTTTTTGAGAAAAGTTCATGTCATATATGTACATATGTACATGTATGTATATGGACGTATTCCAGTCGTGTCTTGTATTAATTTGATTATAGTATTCCAAAACAAAGACAAAAGAATACAAAAAATTTTCTTGTTCTTCTCATCTTCAAATGCAAAATTTTGCCAAAAATGGAAAAGTTGTTCGTTAAATCGATCGACGAAGATTAACCAAACAATCGAACTTACTCAATATTTTCGCTATGTGTACTTGCCATAATTGTTGTTTTTGTTGTAGGTACATTGTGATAAGATAAGCAAGTGTCTGCGCGAATACAATGAAAGCAATGATAAAACAATTAATTGTTCAAGAATTTAAAGGCAAAGCGACGAGCAACAAAAGAAGCTACAGAAAAGAGAAAATTTGAAGAAAAAAAATTTTACGTTAGAACAATACAAAAACAACAACAACAATAGGAAACGTATAGCGCTAGCTGAAAACAATAGCAACAATAGCAATAGGCAGTTTGCCATATTCGAGCAAGGTGCGGCGAGGTGCCTTACATATGTATGTATGTGTGAGTGCATATGTGTGCGCATGTGTTCGCCGCATGAGGCACGCTCAGGAATTTCTTATCAGGCAATGCCGTAACTTCACCGTTGCCGCCCGTTACTAATATTCCGCGCTCTTGCTCGTGTTTAGTCGCTTGTGGAATGCTTTGCCAAATTTAGGTAAAGCGCGCATTTGTTCGAAAAAAAATTTTATAGAATTTTTCATATCTAAAGAAAAATGAAAATACCTTTAATTGTGCACGTGATTTGGAAATTGCTCGAGTCTGCTTGCTCAATTTACAGCAGCCAGTGAATTTTATAAACTAACAACTTTATAACAAATTCTGTGAATTTTTTCGTCATATAAAAAAACCAAAAACGAAGCAGAACCAAACTTGCGAACTGAAAGTGTTTATAAAAGTCAAATCGCCACGCCTTTAATTTAATCTCATCTTATAATCCATTCGGCTTTTTGAGCGCAACAATTTTAGTCATTGCATGAAAATAAAATGTGTTTTTGAAAGTGATTTACAGGTGAGTTCGTGCAAAACAGTTTTCGAAATCTTAAACCAATAGCAACAGGGTTGCCAAGTGGCGCAGTTTTTACAAGTAATGAAATAAATTAATAATTGGCGAAAATAGCACGTATGGCCTAGTCTTCTGCCATTAGCTTGTGTGGCATCGTTCTATTTTAGCGGGACCTAGATTTTCCAAGCAACAAGCAAAAATGCGCATAGCTGCAAATCAAATTAAAGCTAACTTTAAATTCTGTAAGAGTAAATTATTCAATATATCAACTATTTTAACAAAAATAGTTTCTCAAACTTTAAGATTGAACAACTCAGCCTATGAAAAATTTAAAGAAAAAAAATTTTTCAAACTTGTATTATCTACCTATCAAATATTTAAATGAAAATTGTCGCTCAAACTTTCAAGTTGTAATTTTGAATCATTATCAAAAAGCTTCAATTTTAAAAAGGCGATTGAATACATTTTTCAATACTAGAAGGTTTTTCGATATTAACAAAGCTATTCTGGCGAGAATCACAAAAATCACAATTTAATATTTTATATCAATTCATATTTTTCTATGAATATGTGCATATTTTGTGCGCATGGAAATATAACAAATGAAATGACAATCAGTTTTGACGTTGTGACTGTAACGCCAGAATAGGGCTGTTAAAGTAGCTAGACTGTCCGTAAAAAATCCGTCTGCAATTTTAAATGCGCTTGCCTTTCTCAATATAAGAAGTTATTTATGTAATTCCAAAATAAAATTTCATTTCTTTTATAAATTGTGTCAGAATGTATTTGTGCCGACTACAGCAATTTTTCTATGATTTATCACATCAATCATGAAGAACACATATAAAGATTGATATTGGACATTCTTTAGAACTCAATATCTTTATAAGATGCCATGTTAGATATCATTATTACTCTTTTCTTCATATCAAAACAATGTTATCGCGGCTATAATTCTCGATAAGATTTGATATTAGCTCGATAACACAATATACCTTTCAGGCTACAGTGACTAGTAAGACTGTATCCCTGCTCCAAATATGTACAATCAATCTAGCTTGAAATCGAATCGATTTAATTTTACTTGTTGTGCTTTTATGAGTCATCTTTCATATCCTTTGGCATAAGCTATCATCAAAGAGTATGAATATAACCGAAGATTATAAGTATTAATACTCTTTGCTCCCATCTAGCTTCTATATTGCTCCCTAATGTTTTGCTTTTTCTTCTACTTCCGTCGTTCCAGTTTGTTTCACTTTTTTAAAGCAAAGGGTTGGTCTTTAGCCATGAATTTAGTTGAGCTTATTATCCTACCTCCTACTTATTATAGCTACCTCCAACTATCTCAAAGCATTTTATATATATTAATAATACAATTTTTATTTTAATATCCTCCATATTCTTTGTCTTCTTTCTACTCTGTGTCTGCATAATTTTCCAAATTTTTCCTTTATTGTTTTCCGATTGATGCGCGTATTTAATAGCATTTATATTCGAGTTCCAGCTGGTAACCCTTTTCTATATGATCACGCCATCCCCTTATCTGATCTTTCCATTTCCCTGCATAGCGCTAAATTTATCTTATATTCACGCAACAAATTCTTCGCAATCTTTCTTTCTTTTTTTGTGACATTTCTTCTTCTTCTCTTATATTGTTTGTTCCCAAATTAATTTTCATTTCTCCGTTATATTTCTACTAACACAGAATATCTAATTTTTTATCTCAGTGTTCCTTCTTTGCAACTTTTTGGTCGTTCCAAAAGTTTTTACTGAACCATATTTTTTCATTGTAGCATTTATTAAATGAAGTTCAAATTCCAATTGCGAACGGAAATGAAATTAAAATTTACTCTTACCACTTTTACGCATTCTTATCTCAGCGGAGCAAATAATTGAGCAATTTTTGGTATCACGCTTATTAAAAGGTAAAACGAAAAGTCACAATAATTAAAAATTCCATTCAGCTTCATTCGATATGATAAGCAAATATTTGTACAGCATACGAATTCGTTAATTGCGTAAGGTCTTCGAAACCGAGCTGAATTGTAATGCACAAAGGCCTTTTACGTTTGTCGTTATACCCAAAGAAGACGCTTTAAATGGCTTAAAATCAATAATCTTGCATTTTTGTGCAAGTTTATTTCGTCGAAAAATACGCGCTCCCTCTTTGAATATGTCAGCCCATTCTTTATACCCTACACCTATGGTAATAGGGTATAATAACTTTGTGCGAAAATTGTAACGCATTAAAGGAGCCGTCCTAGGTATAGACATAAGTATATGGAAATGCTTAGAATCACTTTCTGTGTTGATTTCCGGTTGTCCGTCTGTCCGTCTGTCCATCTGTCCGTCTGTCTGTCTGTCTGTCTGTCTGTCTGTCTGTCTGTCTGTCTGTCTGTCTTGGTGTCCGTGCGCACAGGAGAGAAAGAAGGAGTTGTCCGATTTGGACCAAATTCGGCACACAGTCGCAGTGAACCATCCACTACTTCAAGTTCCAAGATTAGCAAAATCGGCCGAAGGACACGCCCACAACGGGTCAGTAAGTCCCACTACCCCCGGAATATTTTCAGTAAAATTGCTTTAAATTGTTTAATTACTCGTAAATAGGAATGGTATTTGGTATTTAAGATAAGGTGTGGGCCCTCTACATCAACCAAAAAAATGGGCGTGGTCCGCCCACTATATAGACGGTAAGCGGAAAATCCTTATAACTTCCATAATATATACACCAGTCAGTCCATATTTGGTCACTTCACTGCTGGTAATAATATCTTTAAACGCTCCCAAAATGGGCGTGGTCCGCCCACTCAGTTACTTGGTGTAGGGTATTACTCTGTCGGTGTAACCCGACTGATGCTTCCTTACTTGTTTTCATCTGTTGTATTTACTATTAAAATCTCGTCACTTTTCAAATCACGCAACACCCAAATAGCAACAGTCTAAAAATTTAAATTTTCTGTAGATATTTTGAAATGGAATCAAAGCAGAAAATCATCTGCAAACAAAGATGAGTGCAAATACAAATTTTGTTCAAACTTAACACTTAAGCACAAAAACCTACATTCTAGATTTTAATTACGCATCAATTAAGATATCTTGTGCTGTACAAATACCAATTTAGTTACGTTCTTAAAACTTGCACTTGTATTCAATTATCTATAACCCATGAAAGATGAGCACCGTCAATATAAATTTTTTCATAAAAAGTAATTTTTGAAATGTGAGCAATTTGATGAAAATCTCGCACGCATGTCAAAAACAACGCAAAAGCTTAAACTTGAAAAAAATGACGAAAGCGTGCCTCTCAAAAATATAAACTTGATAATAGTCTTGAATAGTTTCAGGCGTATAATTATTCTCAATGTATGTACATATCTTTATAGATACATATATGTATATAAATATCGGGTGCAAAAGCCAGTGTAACCAAGGCGTAGACCTACCTTTCTCACTTTAACTTGTGTGTTCTCGTTCTATTTTAGCACAAGCTATATACTTTTATGCTTATAGTATGTAGGTATTTATACTCAAAGTATATGCCTGAAACTATGCAAAAGTTCTTTAAATGTGTTTTCGTAAGAAGCTCTATCATTCAGAGCCAGAAAAATTATGATAGTTGAGTTTAGTTTCCGTTCGTACTTGAAGAACTTCCAGCTTCTACTGCACTATCACCAAGTCGATAATCTCTTTTAAACCTTAAAAAGAAGAAATATTGAAATTGAAAAATTTACATAAATATTTTAGAGCCAATTTTTAAACAATCTGCTTAGTTTCAGTAAGCTGCTAACGAATGGAATTATATAAATGCTGACATAGAACTGCAGATATTTGTCTGCTGATCTGAAGCAGATATGTATGTATATTGATTAATTGTCTGCTGATATGTAGAAATCCAAAATATACTAAACGACAGAAAAAGCAGAAGAAGCATATGAAAACTTGATTTCAGATACAAAATCCTAATTGATAGAACACACACAAATATGCTGTTATTTTAAAAAAACGTTTGTCATTTGGTTAATCTATAGGGTCATTAATTGGTCTGCAGTGGATGAAAAAATTTCAGCAAAAAAGTGAGCACAAATAATGATTAATTATACTGAACAAAAACCATCAACAATTTATTAACAAAACAATTTTTGTGTACATTTTTGCCCAGTTAATTATGTATTGCATATATACATATAATTATGGCACTTATAAGCATACACATTAGTCTCAATTATCACGCCATAATTAGCTACTTAAAATAGCTATATTAAGCTTAATTTCGCATTAATTGCTATATTTAAAAAAGTCAATCGTTTTCATACAATTTTGTCACCTTTTCGTAATTTTGTTGGGTCTCATCATAATTTTCGAAGGGAAAGTGTCGCTTTTGCATATTTCCTCAATCAAGCTCACTAAATTTTTAATCTGCAGAACTTTTTATTGTCCTTACTGATTTCAATTTTATCGATACTTTTGTATCGGTGCTCTTTTGTATCTCTATTATTTTTGCCATTTTATAATTAGTGCTCTTTTATTTGCTATGGCATGACCATAATAAATTTCACTTATTATTGATTACTGCCTGCTTTTATAGCAAACATAAAAATTGATATGATTATTTTTTTGCAATTGCCTACTAATGACGGCATTAGCGAGGAATGTTAAGTATTTTCGACCATTGGAAGTAAACCTGTTTCTGTTTTATGAAAAGAAGTTTAGTTGCTATAATTGACAATAAAAGTAATCATTACAATTCATAAGGAATTTCAGCTTTTTCTACGAGCCCAATTTATAGGTATAAAATACGATTTTATTCTTGTCCATAACCTGGTAACGATCTATAAACTATATTTATATGCTTTTATTAGCATATATTGATCAATTTGAGAGCAACACCAATTTGCCATAAAACAGTGGTATAATTTGAGAGCAACGATCAATTGCTATAAAAAATGTGGTTGCTCAAAGCAATTCCTTGCCATGGATTTATTCATTACCACAATTTCTAACTGCTTTTTAAATAAATTGTCTATAAAACCAATGAATTTTCTTTGTTAGTTTGCTTACGTTCCCTTACGACTATGAGAGTTGTCCCAGTCATACCCGATCTAACCAAGAGAACAAGAAAATTGTTAGAAAGTTATATTTATTTCTCAATTTAGTCTCCTTTTAGCTCAATAGACTTTTCACAGCGATACTTAGAAGCTTCAATATCCTGCTCATAGTTTAAATACTCTGGTTCAAGCTTTGCAAATTAGTCATCAATCGACTCCATCTCTCATTGATTCTAAATATTTTACCTCCGAGCCTTTTCTTAAGGTTTTGATAGAGAACAAAATTATAGGGGACTAAATGTAATGAATAAGTGAGGATTGATTTTGGATTCTAAAAGCCCCAAATAATTTTTGCAGATTTTTTGTCTCTTAAAATGGCTCATTGCATCGTGAAAGGGGTTCCTTCTATTTGACGCACTTATTGTTCCAGTAAATACGACAAATCCCTTCTATGGCATTACAACGAACCTACACATGGCCTGAATGTGTCTTTCTGGCAGAGAATTTATGCATTTATGCATTGGGCAGTCACTGTAACCTAACCTAACCTTACTATAGGTTCCGTCTATATGTATGACTTGCAAAACTTTAGTTCTAGTCAGCAAAAAAAATTTTGAATTCTGCTAGAATTTTTTCCTAAACAGCTCAAAAGCATGCATTAAGTTTTTAACCAAAATTCCCAAACCATTAATCAATGATGGCCAAAGTATTTTAATAGCTTTTCACACGCACAAAAGATTGTTGTTTATTTATAATTTTGGCATGTTAATTTTATCATTTTCACATTTGAAAAAATTCGCATTCCCTAATGACACACCAACTGACTTCTATCTAATGTTTGCGCATTTGCGAAGCAAAAAAGTAGAAAAGCTATTAACATATGAGGCCATCTATGAGCGTTATGAAACAACAGGCAAGAATAATTATAATAATATGTACCTACATACAATCATACACATGTATATGTATATATGTATAAGCATGTTAGTGTTTAGGCAAAGTTCAGTGACTGCGGCATAACTTCCCATAGTTGTTGCTGCGATGGAAGAGGGGGAGGGGGGTGTTGGCGCATTGCTTGCAACGTACGGTCTACCAAGCCGGGTCCCTCCCCGTCTTCAATTAATGCCAACAGACACCAACGAACGTTGCTGCCACCTTAATTAGGCGTTCCGTTCAGTGTGTTATTGTTAATTTCCTTGTCTTTTGTTGTAATATGTAATTTCTTTATGTACCTCCATACGTTGTTTATTTAATGTGCCAAATGCGAAGTGCACTCATTCATATATGGCTAAAAGAAGGCGTTGTTGGTAGTAAGAAATTAACATTTTGCCAGTCAGCTTGAAAACAATTGAAAGAGTAGCTCTTATGGCGTACAGTTGGTCATTGTTTGGAACATGCCTTTGTTCGAACGACTTTTCGATTTTGAGTCTGCAGTTCGATTTTGAGTTTGTGCCTTTTTGTAAACCTTTCCTCGTAAGAGTCACTATTCCAGTCACCTTAGTCGGTATTCCAGTATATCTGGCTTAGAGTCTGATCGCCTTTGAACTCATCCGTCTTCGAGTCGCTATTTGTTAGTTTTCAAATCTCGTCCTCTTCCAAAGGGGTAGTACGTGCTCCAGTCCAGTCTTTTCGTGATTGAGTTTCTTAGTCTTTGAGCTTATCTTTTCTAATGAATATCCCTTTTCGAAACTATGTCTTTACAATCTAGTCCGTTTTCAAACCTGTTTCCCGCCAAGTTTGTCAATCTTGCAGTTTGTTTGCATTTGAATCCGCACGTTTTTGAGTCGGTTCCTCTTTGAAACCTATTTTTTCTTTCAGTCTATGTCTCTTTGATTCTATCCCTCTTCGAATCTGTCTGTCGTTGAGTCTGTGTGTCTTCGAGTCTTTTCAGCTTTAAGTCTGTCCATTTGCTAGTTTAATCCTCTTCAAGTCGGTCCATGTTTTAATCTACTCTCGCTTAAAATCTATTTTTCTTCGAGTCGGTCCGTCTTCCAGTTTATTCGTCTACGAATCAGCCTATACCCCTTTAAGTCAGTCCGATTTTCACTTAGTTCAGCCGTTCTTTACGAAGCCTGCTCATTCACTAATGATCTGGCTCGTCTTCCAAATCGTTCGTTCTCTACTCGGTCCATCTTCTAGTTAGTCCGTTAATTTTTCAGAACATCCAACTTCGAATCTCACAATCGTTCGATCTTCTATTCCTTCGTCTTCCAGTCTGTCCACTTTTTAATGTGTTCCTCTTTCATTGCCATTCATCCTTCAGCCTGATGTCTTACAATCTTTCAATCCCTGAATTTGTCCGTCTTCGAGTCTCTCCCTTCTTTACATGATATATTCTCTAATCTGTCCGTCTTTCCCTATGTTCACCTCGCTCTCCATCTGCTTCCTTGTTTTATACATTCATATTCATAAGTATTCATAAGTGTGCCTATTTCCGCAGGCACTTCCTTAAGCGGGCGCCATTATATGGTGGCATTTCAGAAGCCGCTTTTGGCTTCTGCAGATAGCCAACCCAACGTTGCATAAATATCTTAACGAATTTTTATTGTGTTTTGTGCCAGCTCATTTGGCGCATTGCACATGTTTTTAAAATATTTGTTTTGAATGAAAGGCAACAAGCTCTTAAAAATTGTTGCCCCCAAAAAGTTACGATCAGAAAGTCATGTTTTCAGTGTCAATCAAAAATCGAGTTCAATGCACTGGGCACACCCAGCCATATAAAGCACATGGGTATGCCGAAACTGCGATTGGACATGTTGTATTGACTTTTCCCTAACTTGGCTTGCATAATAAAATGACTGAATGTTGACCAAAAGGAAATTTTTGTGCAATATTGACAATTGATTAAAATGTGCCTGAAACATTCAGTTAAAGTATCGAGATTCTTCATTTTCACACTATTGAAAACATTACACGAAAAATACAATAGCCCTATTCACACTCTTGTGCATACGAGATTGCAAAGTGGTGCAGTAGCAAATATTTGTCATCAAATTTGAGCGGTATTTTTCGGTTTAGTTTGCGACACTAGTTGAAAAACACGAAATTAACAGCTGATTGGTAAAAAGGAAAACTATTTTCTACTGGAACTTTGGCTTCCATAAAGATTATGTTGAAAGAAAGCTTTAAAAGCAATTGGTTGCCTCTTTAATAGACGAAGCTTCAATGCAAAATAATTCTCATGCGGTTCTGTTTACCATTCTTAACTTATTTTAAACATTTGGTTTCGCTCTTCTTCTTCTTTTTCATCAGTTCTCAGTTTAGAATTTTTGCCTTGTTAAAAAACCTTGTTTGCCTAAGTGTTTAAACTTTTTAGTGTTTGGTAAAATCCCGTATTTGAAAGTAATTTTGTAATTAAAATTTTATACAGCTCCAAAATGTTTCTGAGAGAGAATCATGATCCTAATTTGATACCCGAAATGGTTTTAAGCCATTTTTTGACAGGCTGTTGTCATGTTTTTGTATTACAGAAGACACTCATGAGAATTTTGTTAAGAAGACTTTGTCTTCGAATAATAATCGAACAGCCTTTTAATTATAGTAATTCTCATAATTTTTCTCAAATTTAGTCTGTAAGATTTCTGTATTCTGGTACAACTCGTCTGTAAAGTAGTACACTTGAACTCAAGCTTTGTATACCAACTGTTACAGTTTTATGAATTCAAGCACTTCTAAATTCACACATTTTGAAATTTATATCGTTTATAAAATTTGTTCAACAATTGTTAAAAATATTCCATTATTATGTCATTTAAACAAGCTGCACTCTGCTTCAGTATTTATTAAACAATATTTGAAGTACACCGCTCTTGGCCAATATCAAAAATGTTTACACTTTGAAATTGGCAAATACTGTTGTGCTATGGCGAAAACCAACAACACTTCGTCGCTTATGAGTCAATGTTTTTTATGAGTAGAATTTTTTCAAAAAATTGCGTTTTAATTTAAAATGTATATTTAATAAACAGACTTGTTAGACCGGTATCGGCCAAATTAAAGCTGCTGGGAAACAAGTTAGTCAAAGCTTTTTGCGTGCGTCTGAAACGTCAACACGTTTTAAGCCCTTTTGATGTGATAAGCAAACTGTGTTAAAATAATAATTTCAAAAAAAATTATCAAAATTTTTTACTACTACTTCTACTCATGGCGTTTATCACGTTCATAAAAGTGAACGAACAAATAAAGTGGCTGGCATTATGACCTTGCTAGCAGCTTATGTTAACTGGAACTACCACATATGAGCCTTTTATCGGCGTCCAAGCAAGTCGTCGTAGCACAAAAGATATGTTAACACAGAAAAAGCTTAATCGCAGCGCAGATAATGACAATAATAAACAGAACAACAGCAACAATTAGTGCGACAGCAATTTGTGGCTCATTAGCGACAGTCGCTTAGAACGAAAGCGCTTTTAGTGTCATTTTCAAAAGGCATATTGAATGGGAAGTGGAAGAAGGAGGGGCACGTGTGAAGCGCCCTCTCAGTCACACATTTTTCATTGTGTGTGTCCAGGGGGGTGTGTGTATCCATTAAATTGACTACTGCTTCTGACTTTACGCATTCCTATCTCTTTTTTTTGTATTTTTAATAGCTACCTGAAGGCAGTAGCTCACATTATTTTCATTGACATTATCATATCACGGCAATGTTGCGCTTTTTTGTGGAATATGCATGAATGTGCGACGCCGTGTTGCCAGAATGCGCACGAAATCGACATTGCGTTAAGCATATATGCACGGATTTATGTTGGCAATCTCTTGATCGCGACTACCGAAGTATTTTTATCACCCAACATTCTTTGATATCAAACATTAAGATTCTTAAAACTTTGTTTGCAGAAATTTAAAATTTTTTGAATTTAAAGATAGCATTTTTGAAATTTTTATATTTGTTGTAGTGCAAAACTTAACACACCTTTCAGCAAACATATTAGGCCTTCCTATAGATTTTGGCAATAAGCTCGAAATTTTAATAATTTAATGGCGTTTTGTAGCAGAGAAAGTTTATATTTCATTCCCACTTTTCTTCACATATAAAATTAGTCAGATAGTTAATCATTCCATTTGAATAATTTCGAAATGATTCCATTTGAAAATCATAGAATACTTTATTCTTATGTACTTGCTTATATGGATATTACAAACCATTGCAGGATCTTGGCTTCTCGTACAAGATCCCTCCAGGGGATCTGTTTTTCACGTTTCTTCTTCAGTACAGGGTTCCAAACTAAGTCCTGTCCAGTGTTATATACAGTAGAGCATCGGCTAACATAGCGAAATAGCATCAGTTGGTATTTCAATATATTTGAACGACTAACAGCACAATTCTTTTTTTTTTTTTTTTTTAAATAAACCGACACTCAGGGGATGCTCCCTATACATGCAGAGCACTTGTTGGTTTAGAAAGGATCATAGGTTAGTGGGTGGGGGAAAGAGGAGTAGTGGCGGTGGACGTTTGTCTTGAATTCGCGAATATTGCAATGACGTGGAAAAACTTCCGCAGGAATACTATTCCAAACCTCGATGTACGACCGAAGAACGAATTCTCCCTGTAATGCGTGGTGCGTTGGAGCTTTGTCGAAACGTGGTATCGATGTGCCCCGCACGCGTGTTGCGAGAAAACACGCGGGCAGCTGGGATAAGATCTCTTACCTCAGCAGAGCATCTACCGTTAAAATAACGATAGAAAAGGCTTAAACATCCCACGTTCCGACGGTGCTCCAAGGAATCGATAGAGCTGGCGACCCTATCGTTTCCTATTAGCTTTATCGCGCGACGTTGGATACGGTCTAGAAGCTCCAATTGGGTTCGAGAAGCTCCAGCCCATAAATGCGAATTGTACTCCATTTTTGGCCTAATATAGGTGGTGTAGATAGTGCAGAGATCAGCCGGTGTAAAGTATTTTTTACAGCGCTTTAGAAAGCCTAAGCACTTGCCAGCTTCTTTAGCAATATCGAAAATGTGGTCATTCCAGCGGAGATCACACTTGATCGAAAAGCCTAGAACGTCAAGAGCTGCCGACTCTACAATACCCACACCATCAAAGGATAGAGGAGTTTGGGAGGGGGAGGCGAGAGTCGCCAAAATCACAACTCAATATTTTGTATAAATTTTTACTATGGACATTTTACCTAAGTGCTCTCAATTTTGCTTTTTCAACATTGACGTTATTGCTCAAATTATATACCTGCTTCTTTAGTGAATTAAGTACAAGCAGCCTACTTTATTTCCATTCTACCCCATACCTTTACTTCCCTTTTGCCTCCTCTTCTGTGCTTCTTGAAATTGAAAATTCCAGTCACATTTCTTTCATTTCAATATTAATAAAATTCGAGTATTTTGATATTTAATAAAAATATGGCAACACTTTATGCATTGGCAATTTGTCATTGTCAGTATAGCTTGTTGTTTTGTGTTGTTTCTACTGTTGTTTATTCTGACTGTTGTTGTTATTGTTGTCTTAACGATTATATATAGTTGACATTGCGTGTATAAATAAATTTGAGGAATTCCTTACCTTAGCAATGCGATAATTTTCTCAATTAGTTTAGTCATGCACAAATAATTCACGTTTTCGATAAAATTTTTGTAAATACAAAAATAAATCATAAAAAAGCTTACGCATGTATGACATAAGATATATATTACTATGCAAGCGACTTGAAATTTTGCATACTGATTCATATGTAAATAAGAATGTTTTTTTACACATATGAATCAGCAAATCTTGGCTAGAAGAAATCCCCACTTTTCTGCCGAAGCTCTGAATACCAATAAAATAAAGAACCCCTTGACTATTCGGATTCGCTTTTTGCTAAGCGTTCCAAGCTCATTCGTGCTCTTCTGAGAAGCGTCTGGCATAAATGTTTTCGCCTGTCAATTACCTTCGTTTGCTTCCAGTGATGTGTGGCTTTCCTTTTTCGAGGGAATTGTAGTTTGATCTACCATTCCATTTCCAGTAAAGCCACTATGACCTGAAACCCAGAGGTGGGAACTCCCTTGTATTTGGCCAGATTCATAAGCTCTCAGTACCTATTCTCTAATTTTACTAGTGCATTTTTATTTGAGTTGGCAGTAGTAGGTACTTAGATATAGGCTGCGAGTGTCATCATCTAATAGCCGAGTGACTGAATTTTTACGTTTCTTTATTATCTTTGGCGATGAGTCTGCTTCAAAATAGCAGGGCTTCTTTCATATTGTAAAGAATTAAAGGCAGTATATTCAGTATCACCTCTAGAGCGAAGAATGATTCTGTTCTCATTGTTCCTGTGATACATAAACAGGCTAGTCTTTGCATTGGTGTTTACTCTAACAGAATCAAATATGTTGTACATATGGTTTTATTCGATTACATAATTTCAAAAGGCTTCGAAATCAACACGTAATTTAAACTTCGTATGAAGGAAATCAACCAATTATCTTACTTACTTTTATGATGACTACAACCAGGTTCCTCAGAGCTCCACTGCTTGAGCAAGCCTACTAAAGTTTCTTATTCCAAGCTTTAACGGGGCAACAGCGCATCGAATGCGATTGAATCCTTTGCTGCTGTATCGTTCATTTGCTTGACATGTTCGAGTCAACGGAGCTGTTATTTGCAGACCCGCTTGACAACTATAGTCATCAATATATCATTATATATTGGCACTCTAAAATCATCAATCAACAAAATATCACTTAAGAAAATTTAATTGCTCATATAACTCATTTCATCATACAAGGAAAAACGGTTATAAACAAGATATCTTTGGAAAACTCGAACATTCTACTGTATCCTCATTTATAAAAGCTTTCACATTTCTGTGGTCACAAGTCATAGCCGCCTATATCTGTTTTTCAAGTTTTTCATAGAGCAGTTTAAAGTTTCAATTTCTCATAGCAGTATATCGGAAAGCTCCCAGGTTTTTGATGGATAATTGCCGTCTTAAAAAAGATACAAACATGAACATTTTATGGCATATAGATTAAGAGACACTGAACACGATGGCATTAATTACTCAATTTCGTCCTAACTTGACTTAGGCGGTTATGGTTTGTGACCACAGATTTGATTTGTAATTTTATTATATTTTTGCAACTATAAATTTTAAACTGCAGTAATTTGAAATTGTAAGCTATAAAATAATCGTTTGTAGCAGACAGCGTTACTAGAAATAAAAAAAGCATTTGCTCAAAGTCCTTCGAATAATTGCTTGCCACTTAGGGCCAGTTTCACAGTGGATATTTAAACTCTGATTGCAGTTTAAATAGGGAATTTCAGTTTCACAGTGGGAAGTTAAATACAATTTAAATGCCCGGTTGTGGGCATTTAAGTACGGCACAGAGTTGCAATCGAAAACAAATAAACAGCTGATTTCGGATGTGCAGGCAAGCTTCGTCGACAATATTGCAATTTATAAGAGATCAAATTAAACATAAAACTGCATGGTATAGCACATATAAATGATCCCATAGTATTATAAATAATATAAACTGCGGATTCTTTGCACAATATCCAATAATTCACTTCTTTCGGACGACGAAAAATTTTTAGCTCGCGCTGCCTCCATAATTGAACAATTGAACATATGTTTTTGGCAAGTTGTGTCAACCTTCAATTGTCAAATATTCGAAGTTGCCATTCATTATTCCGTATTTAAATAAATGCACTGTGAAACTCAAGAAAAGTTAACCTTGATTTAAACTCAATTCGCAAATTAGATTTAAACATCCACTGTGAAACTGGCCCTTAATCCATCTTCTGGCCTCACCCTTCAGCCCTTCAAGAGCATGTCATGAATGTCAATGCTACAGGGTGATATAAAAATCATCGTAACAGGCCAATTGCATTGCCAAAAGCCACAATGCGTCAGGCATGTAAACGATTGCGGGCTAATTAAAATCCAAAACGCATACGCTTTATAAGCCACACCGGGATTCCAAAACAGCACACACACACACATGTTTACATTTTTACACATTCACTCGCACAAAGTATTGTATCATCCTCTAAGTTTAGTTCAGATGTACGAGCATTTCAATACTGAGATTGATACGACATTCCAACAAAAAGTAAAAGCTTTCAGATAAGAGGCGTAGCTGTGTAAAAACTTGGAATCAAATTAATTAATTGATTGCCGCAACAGCCCGTGTGGGCTAGGCTTAGCTTTCTAGCATTAAATTGTATGTGCTTGTCATGTTTTTCACAAATTAACGGGACCTACATTACCGAATCCGAACGGGTTTGAGAAGATTTTCATGGCAAGGAATGTTCTCGGAGAATTGCCAATTCATCGCGAGTAGTGGCGCCGCGCAAAGAAAAATTTGAAGACAAATTTTCTTTGTACAAGATGTTACCGAACCCAGAGTTGAACCCAGGCCTTCCCGTATCAGCGACCAAGCACTGAGCCATCGCGGCGGAATAAAATCTCGCAACTAAATGGGAGATTCAGCTCGTACGTGTAACTGATCTGACTACAAGTAAAGCTACTAAGCTTTACAAGAATCAACACCGCGATTCGGAAAGTTTTCTGGCACCTTTCTTTATACCTAAAGTCTTTCCTTTTTGGGCATTAGAACTTAAGTTCACACCTTAACCCTTTATTTCAATGTGTATGTGCAAAAGTGTGGGGAGTGTAGGGAACCTGAATCGAGGGAAACTCTCGATCATTTGTATCTAAAGTGCATTTCAGTTAGTATTAATTGTGCCCTTTTATTGTAGTTCGTTGAATTTTATTAAAATTTCAAATAGTATTATTAACCAAAAAAATGTTCATTCACCATTCACAGTTTTATCTAATATTTTATTTTATCCCCTTTCAACAAAATAATAACAAAGTCTACGCACCTGCAGCCTAGCACAAATTCTAGAGCTTCCATCTTGAAACTTTTTATTCGTATTACTTATTCATTCGAAGCAAGCTCGCACAATAAAGTATCTCTCTATCTTTAAGGTGGTGTATTACCATTTTCTTACCTTTGTTATTATTGTGCGCGTAGTTGTTGTTGTCGGTATTTTTGTTGCTGCGATACAGGCAATATATTACTACTATATTGTTAATCAGTTTTATTGATTTGCTACGTTGTTACGGACGTGTGATTTTCTTGGCGTTCTTTTCAGACAAATTTCAGTACATTTATTTTGGAAAATGTTCTATACTAAATAAATAGTTAGTTCGACATTGTTTGTGTGTGTATGTGCATCATAATAATATGGTAAATAAGGTGAACTCACTGCTCTTTGCCGGTACTTTGAACTAACGACCTTGTTGAAGGCCATTTAGTGCCGTCGAAAAGCGCTTAAAAGCTCAAATTAACTTACGTTATTCGATGAAAGTATCCTTTAAACAAATGTGCGAAAATAATCAGCAACAATTCAAAGTGTAATTATATTTGTGAATAAGAGTCCAAATTATAAACCGAAATTTTGGCAAAATGTTGTGAGAATATTAAATACAGAAAGGATGGAATTAAATCTGCATTTCGAACATTGTTAATGAAAATTTAATGGAGAAAAATGAAATAAATACGCGAGCTTTCAATTCGTCCTAAAGCTGTTTCTCATTGTGCAGTGTGTTGTGAAATTTTGCACCTTTTTTATGCAACAAATAATTCAGCGATTTCGAGGATAGAGACTTTGGAATACTTTTCTCAGCATTTCTTTGTCGGCTCATCTGTGCTAGTATGAATTTATTCTTTGGGTTTCGGCAAATTTTATCCCTGCATTCGAAAAATTCGCGCGTAGCTGGGGCGGCTGGAGAGAAGTCTTACGTCAGGTCGTACCCCGGATAACGGATTGCTCTGGCCAATCAAGAAAGGAGTTCAAAAAAATGCATTTCGACGCATTAGTAATACTTGGCTTAAGCTGTCTCTCGGTTTGCCTGTCCATCTGTTGGTTTGCCTTTCTGTCTTAGTACATATTTGACTATATGTCGATCTACATACATATAGGGGGGCATCCCCTGAGTGTTGGTTTAAGCGGAAAAAAAAAATATGAGTCAAAAACATTCCCACACTTTAACTAACTTGACAATTATCTCACTTGCTTATCTGAAAAATTAAATAGTCAAAATCGAAAAATATCAGCCCGTGTCAATACGAATATTTTCTTCGAAAATCGATTTGAATTTCATAAGTACAGGCAATATACATAAAAGTTATTGTGGCACGTTCTGTGGCATTCTTTTAAATCTATTGCAATTTTTTTTGGTATCTAGTAGAATAAAGGCATGTGCAAGGTTCTATTTCTCGATATCTTAAGTGTTATATATTTATGTGACCAAAAGATAAAAGAACAGAACTAGGGACAAGCTAGGCTAAAATTTTGATATTAAAGTGGTCTATGCAACTAGATCAAGGAAATATATACAAGTAAAGTCTTTGGTTTAAAGTTTAAACCATAGAAAATATTTCGCTGTCAATTCTATATAATCTATCCTCATTCGAGCAAATCAAATGCCATCGCTATATTGCACATAATTAACTTCCTACTAATACTGGTACTATTTTAACATATTGCACATCGGCTTAGAATATACCACTCATAAATGTTGTTGCTTTGTTCTGTGTCATATGAAAATCGTTTTTATCTCACGTTTTTTCCCAGCGCCATTTCACAACTACATACGAGTATCGCATCACCCAGTGAACATGGTCGCAGCGAATCGAACACGTGCCAGCACGCTTCTTTGACAGCTGACTACAACAACAAAATTGCATATACTAAAAGCTCATTGCAAAAGTGCAACAATGCAATTCGCTGCCAGTAAAATGAAAACTGCAAGCGCAATAATTGAAAATTGTTTGAATGCATTCAAATGGAAAAATCAGATAAAGTGGCATCTTGCTTATGCATGTAAGCGAAGTTGTGTAAGATAATAGCGCGTTTTATATTTCATATGTAAAGCACTGAGCTGAACTGCCTGTCATATTTTGACAAGTGCGCCTTGCGAAAAAAACTACTCATACATAATTTGTCTACGGAAAAAATAACATTCACTCTATTTGCCATAAAATAATTTTGCATTTTTTCTAAGAGAAATTCGGTTGCAAAACTGCGTTTAATAGAAATGTGCTTCTCAATGAGGAGCGTACTCTCTTTTCCTGTTCCTGGTATGAAAATTGTCCAACTCATCAAGTGAGCATGGAATTGTTTAGTGGCAATAACAATGGACGCTATAATTTACCCAACTGCTCAAAAATTGCTGCTGTTTTTACAATCGAAGACCGTGATCCACCCGCAAGCCGCAACCTTCGAATATTTTCATGTAGTTCAGAGGGACGTTTCTTCAGATTTACATAAACTTTATACAGATTATGTGACCCATTGGGATATTCCCATTATTTCCTTATGTTGAGCCGGGATAAGACAAACCTTTCTTACATCAAGAAGGTGTTAGAACTGAACATAAGTGTCCCGTCTTATCCAGCTCACGCTACAGTTTCCGGAAACAGACATGATGAGAACTGATCAATTATATTCTCTGCCACCATACAAAGTTTCCGCTTTGCTAAAAGATCCAAAAAGTCTCGTTTTACAGGAAGGAAGTTCTGCGTCTTTTCTGGCAACACATTCTTGGCCAGAAGGGTTCATCCTATTTCGTTCTTTGCTCAAACGTTCCGATTATGGAAGAGTATTTCTGCGAAAGTGGCCCCAAGTCATTTCAAAATTCGCACACTCAAACCAATGATATATAAATTCTTCCAAAATAATCAATATCAAAACATAACATCAAAGTTTTTAGATTTTTTCATTACTGTCACATTATCGAAAAAATATCGGCTATATTTTTTATAGAGAAATTCTCCGCATGGCTTTATATTCTATATGTGTATGGCTTGTTCACTTGACTTGAATGTTTCTTTAGCTTGTGAGTTCGTTTATGTTTTCTTTTCCTCATATGCTCAGCAGCTGTGCTAATATACCACTAATTGTGACTGTTTCCCCTAATTTACCTACTTTTTTAAGAATATATTTTTCGTAATTAAGCCATAATTCTTATTAACAACAAAAATACATAGCTTATGCAAGAAAAATTTGTCGGTTAAGAGCTTTGAGTTAGTGAAAATTCCAACAAATTGCCAACAAGAGTTAAAAAGACAATTAGGGTATTCACAGTTTCCTTCTAAATTTCCCATCTGGCAACTTCAGCACGATAGTAAAATAAAACTCTGAGCGCCCCTGTTTCGTGGACCATTCTTAATTTGCCACAAACGCATTACAAGTGTTTTCTAAAGCGATTATTAAGGATTTATTACTCTCGCAAAAAGCAATATTCCATCAAAATGGAAGTAGTGTGTGATTATTCTCTGCGAATTCAATAAAATTTGCTTAAAATCTGTTTCCATTTTCGCGAATAAAACAGCTGATGAGAAATGCCAGCTTATCACGAAAGAAAAACACGATCCAACGCATGACAATTTTTTCAACTAGTGGTATTTTTTGTTTGCGTGCAAAGCAACAACAAAAAATGTTGCCAGATGGCAAAGTGGTTTGATTTAGCAGGCGGCAAGGAAAGCACACTAGATAGCATGGAACTGTGAACTCCCCAAATGATACAAAAATATAGTTTATAAAGTACCAGCGAAAATATATGATTTATAAGATTTATTGAAAAAAAAGATAAAACCGAAATTCAGCTTTATTTTGCACTCATTGAACAACGGTAAAAAGGTTCTGGAAATTATAATTACGTCAGAGCGGACGCGGTTTTATCTAACTCGCATGTGACTTAACTATATAACAGCTGCATATATATAGATTATAAATAGTATCTAAATGATAATTTCTTAAATTCAAAGCTTTTTCGAAAGGCAATTCATTTTTTTATTGTTATTTTGTAGCATTTGAAAGGCGCATTTGCAAGTTTGGCAGTTAATCACTGCAAAATATCTTAATTACACACACACATACTTACATACTCGTATATATCTTAATATACACATAACTTTTCATTCATAAATAATTGCCGTTTAGTGTCATTAAGTATAAGTAGACTTTAGTATGCACTTGTGTGGCCATTTACTGACAACTTCATTGCTCGTTTTTAATTTGTTGCTGATCATTTTGCTGTGAATCATGCAGACATTATTTTGTTGTTGCCCCTAGAAGCGGGCACGCACTTGTCGTTGAAAGCGAAAAGCGCAATCAGCAAAATTGCATGCAATCGTTTAAATCAAATGGAAATTTGATGAGATATAAAGTATTTCAAGAGGCTATTCGAACTTTTCACTGATTTCGAAAGAATATACGGCTAAATGTTTCAAAATAGGCTGATAAGAACACATTCACTTGGAGAGCAGTTGCCCACGTCAATACCAATTTGTATGTATGTAGTTGCACTATATTTTAGAGAAGAACATTAATGTCAATTGCGAATTTCACGAAGTTGAGCAACTGGCCTATCAGAAGTGTTAAAGAGTAGATATACTATAAGCAACAACCAAATACATTGTTGCTAAAATTAATGAGCAATATTTTCACCAGAACCACATTCCAGCGTCACATTTTATTGTCACAGCAATTGTTAATTTTTCAGAGCATTAAATTTCACTTCATACAAAATTGCGACTATGTAATTATAACTTTAGCCAGAATAGGGCTGTTAATTTCACTAAATTTGACTCTTGTCATACAATAGAAAGTTCCAATGTAGTTTGACTTTAAAATTTTTATTGGAGCCAATTGCTGAAATTTGTTGCTCAGAAAATCAGTCTTGTTGTTCAAAAACTATTTAAAGAATCGGAAAGGTTGCTGGTTCGAAACGCAAGAGACTCACGCGCTATCTATCGCGCAGAATTGGCAACTAGTCTTCTTTTTCATAAAAAGGAAACTTCTCAATCTCGTTCGGACGCGGCAATAGAACTCATTTGCAGGTCCCTTGTGCTAAAATAGAATGAGCACACAAAAGGCAATGCGAGAAGGCTAAGACTCGATTACACGGGGTTTATTTTTTATGAGTTTGTTAGGTTCAGCGATTCCATGCATTAGAAACCGAGCACTTCTCCAGTGAGCCATGGTGGCGCCATATGTATTCAAATTTCCTATTCCATATGTTACGTAAATATTGCATTCTAGGAAAAGGAGCTTGAAAAAGTGGGAAACGTTGAAAATGGCTTAAGAAGCGACTTCTTCGTTTGAAATTAATATCATGGCTGATATTTAGGTCAGTGAAAAGATTTGTATGCAAAACACTGATTTTCGAGTAGAAAATTGTAGATGTTGGGCTTTTAAATATAAGGTCTCTAGCTGCCCTTATTCCGAGATTTCGAATCTCAGACTTTTTAAAAAGCTGTTATTAACAAGTTTTATTTAAAAGTGACTAAACATGCCAACAGATTTAGACTACGTTTGTATTGGTAGTAGGGATGCTGTCTGCTAATTTTTGCAGTCCAGAATGCCTTTTGTGGCAGCTCTCCATATGCGGCCATGAAAAGCAGACAGTCTTCTAATTGAGCCTCAAACTTTTTTCGAAATGTATTTACATATATTTCTGTCAAACAAAATTCTAAAAATCGCTTCTCAGTTTCTTGAAGCAATTCAAAGTTTTCGATACTCATATTTCATAATTTAAGTTCCTGCTTCTGAAATGCCTTGATACTTCGATACGTTTCAGTGCCAAATTTGGGCAGACGCTGCTGATATTTTCTACAACTCGTGCGCGCCGCTAAATTTAAATCAACTTTTTGGAAATAACGCAAATAAATTGGTAATCTGTTCAATCTTTTTGTTGTTTTTGTTTCGCCATATAAATAAGGACGTATAGATAACAAAGCTACAAAGCGCTGAAGAGCAATACTCATGCCGCTGCTGATAAACGCCGGAATGCGCACTCCAGTTTCTCTTTTTCAGCTTGATACAATTGATAAGATATTTTAAATGGCAAGAAATTAAATAAATTTTATTTCACATAAAATTTTTGTATATTTTTATTACAGCAATTTCAACACGATTTTTGGCTCTGCCGTAATTGAATGAAGGAAGCAGTCCGTTCGCTGCAATTGAAAGGAACGCACAAAATTATCGATACGCCAAACAATAATCATCAAAATATACGCTTTTTAAATGAATTTACAAAAAACTTGTGCGAAAAGTTATAAATTCTGGAATTTTTATTACCCCTGAAGTTGAAGTGGCCGCAGCGAAGTTGAATTTCGAAATTGTCATCCAGAGTCAACAGCGCAAAGTCGCAACTGGTATATAGTATATAACTTTTATTTTCCGAAGAAAGAACGATTGTCGAGATCATCAAAGCATGAGCAGCATGAAGACTGGTTTCTCCTCCACGCTCAACCGTTGGCTGGGCAAGAAGAATAAAGGTAGGTGCTATAAATATGCATGACTTTTTGTAATACATCGGCATCGCAATTTGATTTCGAATCGTAACAAAGCTATTTTAAATTTCGAAACGTAATGTTATAAATTCGAAGTTAACAACATTGCTACAGGAATTCCGATTCTGTTGGATTCCTGTCGGAATATGAGCATCATAATTTTTCTACAACGGACTCTCACAGACTCTTAGCGCACCTTATAAATTTCGATTTTCTTCACAATTTCTGATGAATGAATTTCGATTCTAAAATATTCCTAATAAATTCGAAAAATATAATTCCTCTGCCACGGACTCTCGAATTAGGACACATTGTAATATCGAATTTCTTCACTATTTCAGATATATTAATTCCAATTCCAACATATTCCTATTGAAATTCGAAAATCATAATTTTTCTACAAAGGATATTCAAATTAACGAACATTTTAAATTTCGAATTTCCTCAGAATTTCTCATAAATTATTTCCGATCCCAACATATTGCTATTGGGAGTCGAAAATTAGAATTCTTTCAAGGATTAAGAAACACTCCACATTTCTCACATTACAATTCGGCAATGAAAAAGGCAATATTTCTCCTACAAAACGTAACTAATTTCGAGCTCCGAGGGATTGTAGCATAACTGATATTATATAGAAGGATTCTAGCTTAGCTGATATTATATAAAAGATAGCTCCATAGCTGACCTTCACTTTATTAACTTGCCCTTTCTACTAATCCACAGATAAAAGCACACCCAACGGCAAACTCTCCAAATCCAGCACAAATCTTACAAATTTGTCCGTCTCCACGACAGACGTCAATGAAACTAATCAACTGGAGTATAATCGCATTACACCGCTGCCGGCGGCCACCAGCAATGCGCCCTTCGAACAGAACTTCCGCATTACAGTGCTCCTGCCCAAGGATCAGTTGTATGTGACGCGTTTGGGTGCGCGTGTGCCGCTGAGCAAATTGCTGGAGCTGGTGTGCGAGCATAAACAGCTCGATGCGGACAAATATGAGTTCAGAAATCCAGGTGAGTTGAGGAACAATATTTGAGCATAGATATAGATACTGTGCGAAATTGGGTAGATGTAATAATTTGAACCGAAATGATAAAACTTGCACATGGAAGCATAAGCAAAATTTTTACCGAAACTCTTCTCTCCGAACTTCGAAAGCGGCAATCATAATCTGCTTTTGCAATATATATATATTAATATATTTATTTCTTTTCTCTTATTTTGAGGTTATGTTCGATTTATAGAGTATCTTATAAAATAAGTTCGCAAATTAGTTAGTCCACTCTCTAAATTTCGAACCGTTTCGCTCTGCTCTATTTCCAGTTGATCCTAGTCAAATCTACCGCAACGATTACACCATCGGCGCGGTGGGCCTCTCCGAGGTGCGCCTCTGTCACAAATCCGACTCATACGACACCTTCAATACCGACGAGGTCATCAAGCTGCGCCGCACCTCGGCCATACGCGACTCGCTCTCCTCCTCGGAGTTCAGCAGTCGCAATTCCAAGCACACAACGAAGACCACTAGTCCCTACAGCTCGAGCAACTCGCTCAACTCCATGGATTCCACGGGCATGAATTACACACGCACGCCGGTGTCGTCGCCGCCGGTGCTGCCCAGCACAGCACAGCCGAAATTGATGGCACCGCCGCGCAAGAAGCGCGCTGCGCCACGTCCGCCCAGCCAAATGGCCATACCGGAGAAGTCGGCCTTGGCGCTGCCCAATGGTGGCGGTGCCACACCCGCGCTGGTAACGCCAAAGCAGGCAACTCTGCCGAGCAAGGACTACTTTGTGTCCACACCAAATTTGGCCACGCCTACCAGCGAGCGTTATTCGCCGGACATCGATTGTAATGGCAACACCAAATTGAACGGAGAGCGCAGCATGCCATTCGACAATGGGTACGATGTGGCGGAGCATCTGTACGCGCAGGTGGAAAAGAAGAACGCGCGCAACGTGTGCGGCGGCAGCGTGCAGAATTTGAGCGGCACAACATCAACGGACGAAGCGCACAAATGCCCGGAACCCTCACCACGAAGGCGCCTCATACAGATTAAGAAGAAATCAGCGCCAGCGCCGCCACAGCGCGGCTCCGCGCTCTACTCCGAGGACAGCATCTCGATAGCGTCCTCGAACGGCACGCCGCTGACTCCGGGCACGCCAGTCACACCGGGCACGCCGTTGAGCACTGCGTCACGGCATATGAGCGCCTCCTACTCGTCGGCAAGTGAAGCCACTTTGGCCGATGCGGAGCTGACAGCAGCGCCACAGCCTGTGGCTCGCGAGCAGCCGCTGCAAGCCTCCACGCCTGTGCTGCAAACGTCACCCGCAGCAGCAGCCACGCCCGCACAAGCGCCTGCTTCCGCAGAAGCCACCACACAGATGGCACCCAAGCCGGTGCCGCGTCAAACCACGACCACGCTGCTGAATGCCTCCCAAACGGACGCATCGCCGCCAGTCTCACAGACCACAAATGTCTCCAAAGTCATGCTGAATCGCACGCCCACTCCGGAGCCGCGCTCGCTGTCGTGTGAGCCGCCGCCGGATATTGAACACGGCGAACTCACGAATGGCATCAACAGCGAGGATGATGACAATCACTCCAAGCAGGCCGACTCCGGCATAGGCGAGCCCGTACCCTCACCGCTGCCGGACAGCTTGCCCTCGGAGGGTTCGACGCACGAGTGCAAGTCGACCTTCGAGTCCAGCTCGGACGATGATGACATGGTGAAGGTGTACAACTTCAGGCTGGGCAAGACGCTGGTCAAGCCCGTGAACGAGTACATGACCGTGGCGGATTTAAGAGCCATGACAGCGACGGAGGCTGCAGCAGCGGGCACAGAGCACATGCCTCCAGCCGCTGCCAGCTCAAAGGAGCCAAGCACGCCGCTGGCGACGGAGAGCAGCACATGGAAATTCGCCGCGGCGCTGCCCATATCACCGCCGCCGACCTTCGCGGACTCCAGCAAATGTCTGCAGAGCGAGGAAATGGAACCCGCGCCCGACACGCCCATCACACCAAAGATCAAGGAGCGCCCCGTGCTGAACTTTGACGCGCTGGCCACAGACGGACAGCGGCATATGGGAAATCGCCCACTGAGCAAGCAGCGCACGTCCGAGCACGTCGATCAACTGGAACGCATCAGCGCCAGCTCGCCACTGCCACCGGCCACACCCACTAGTCCCATCACGGAAATCATCGATGAACTGTCCGCCTTCATCAATGACAAGCGCATGGACACGCTCATCAAGAGAGCGCCGGACGCCGAGCAGATAGAGGCGGCGAAGCCGAATACGCTGACAAACTTCAGCATTACCACGATCACGCAGCATGTCATCAAACCGGCCACGGAGCAGCCGCCGGACACAGCCACAAAGTCGCCGGAGCCTTTGGACGAGGAGAAGCTGTACCACAAGCGCGGCAGTCTGACGAACGGCAACAATTTCCTAGCGCCGCGCAGATCGATCACACGCGCCGACTCCTTTCACACGACCGTAACACAGCTGCAAGCGGCCAGCATCTCCTCCAGCGGCGATGGTGAGCTGGGTCCGAATACGCGCAGCGCTTCGTATTTATCGCTCACGAAGCTCGAGCAGAACGGACTCAATCGTCGACGCTCCTCGAGTGAGCTGAGCATCGGTGAGTCACCGTCACTGCAGAGTTTGGAGATCATTAAAACGATACTCAACTCGCGCAAGAATAGTCTGGCTAATAGCAGTGGCAGCGATGGAGAGAGCAGGACCATCATCACTGAGATCACGAATGGTGATGATGTGGCAGCAAAACTACCGAATAAGGCGGCAGTAATGCTTGATGAATTGCCAAAACCGACGGCGACTAAGAGAGAGGAGTTAGAAGAGCACTCAAAAATAGTAGCAGAAAATAGAACCGAGTTGAAAGAGTGCCCACAGGCGACAATACCATCGGCACCGCCGAAACCGAAGCGCGATGTGCCCGATTTCAGTGGCAGTGAGGCGCTGAAAGCGTCCACACCGGAGCCAACACCAAAGCCAGCTGCGGCTGTAGCGTCAAAGCCAGAAGGAACTCCCATTTCAGCTTCAATTACTGCGACTCTACCCTCCCCAACATCCGCTCATGATGAGCCTGAGCTACGCGAGTCCAAGCCGAAAGACGCGCCCAAGCTATACCGTTACACCGGCCCGCCCAACATAAATTTCTCCACTTGGAATGACCGTCCCAAAGCACAGGTCAGCATCAAGAACGAAGGCGACTACATTTTCGGCGGCAAGAATGCCAGCAACACAACGGCTGCGCTCACCACGGCCAACATGGAGCTGCATGCCAGCGGTGGTGCGCGTCTTCATCGCGCCTCCACGCCATCGGGCAGCTTTCTGTCTGCGGAAGCACCACCAGCGGTGTCGCCCAAACCGGATTCCACCATCAGGCGCATGGGCATACCTGAGCAGCAGTTTCACGTGCCCATTACGGTGAAGCCATTGCAGGATGTGACGGTGGAAAGTGTGGAGACGCAGGCGGCAGTGGCCGCCACTGCCCGCACACCCGCCAAACCGAGCATAACCACGCTGACGCTTAATATCAATAGCAATAACAGTAATTCGAGTGAGCCCATGGCTGCACAGCAAGTCTCCAAAGTCTCCCATACGTCAACGCTGCCACGCAGTGGCGCACAACGCTTCAGCACACCCGCGCAAAATGCAACGCTGCTGCGTTCATCGTCCATTACACAGCTGGAGGCGCCACGACCAAATTCTACACTAACGGAGAGTGCACCCGCAGCGCCATTCGGGCAAAATACGCTGCGTAAGACGGGCTTGAAGGAGAAGTTGGCTAAGGAACAGCAGGAGCTAGACAAAGCCAAAATGGGCGTCGCCTGCAACTCTACCAAGTCTACAAAGAGCGTGGCGCCTGCAGTGCATCCAGCTGTGCCGCTCTCCAATGGCAACGGCAATATGCATTATTTTAAAGCCACAAATAGCAGCACAATTACAACAACAACAACAAGAACTTCACCCAACTCTACACTACAAAGCAGCAAAACAACTCTACAAAGTGCCAAACTAGAATTGAAATTGCAAAAGTCTACAAGCGTTTTTGTAAATCAGCCGCCGAGTCCAAGCACATTGAAACAGAGCACGGCCATTATACCGCCACCACCCCCGCCCGCACCCAAGGCATTGAAGAATGCGGCGATCACGCCCACAGGTGGCTTGGATGCACGCGATCAGTTGCTGGAGGCGATCAGAAATTTCAAGCGGGGCGAGTTGAATAGCACTTGAGCAGCGTGGTGAGCAGGGGACTAGGGACAAGAAGTGAAGAGTAAACAGCTGTAGAATTGAAAGGCAAGTGACGAAAGAAGAGGAAGAATAGGTCTAGAGAAAAGTATACGAGCATAATAGCTGACAGTGAAAGACAGTAGGAAAAAATAGAAGAAAAATTATGATTTGAAGAATGGAAATACAAGAGGGTGGAGAGTTGTAAAATGTGTTCGGAGAGTTGCTAAATAGAGGTACTTACATAAATATTTGTGAGATTGCAAGCAAAAAGAGTTGGAGAAGTTGTACAATGAAGAGTGAAAGTTTAGAAATAGGCTGGAGGGTTAGAAAAGGAACGAGGGAGCGGAGGATTGTTCAAAAGAGGAATAAGCAGATGGGCGAAAATGCTAAAAACGTAAGAAAATGAAGTTGGAGAGTTGAGGAGTTGTCGAAATCGAAAAGCATGAAGAGTTGGAAATTGTAAAAAAGAATAAGAAGCGAAAGCGGAAGCGGAAGTCAACGAAAGGAGACAAGAAAAATCAGCAAGTCACAAGCACAATTTTTTCGAAGGAGCTGCAAAGGTCCTTATTGTTTTTTTGTAAATTGTAAAATATATATGATAATTAGAAAATTTAAGCAATATTTTTAACAGTTATTTAAATACACACATATACATGCATACATATAAATATTATATATTTTATTGTAATAAACGAGAAGCAGAGCAAGTGAGGAGAAATATTTACACAAGGGACTGGTCTAATTAGTCGTGTTGCAAACCATAAAGCGCAAAGATAACGGTAGACTAATGTTTTAGAAATGCTTATAAAATAAAGTCAAAACAACTTTTTTTAATAAAATACATACGTTATAAACATAAGCAAATATATTGGAAAAATTATAAAAATGCATTTTATACTCAGATTAACAATAAATGAAATTTGTAAAGATGTAAACTGTGGAAATTTTTATTTTAAATATTAAATGCTGAAAGAATTTTAAAAATTTACTTGAATAGTTGCTTTTTACAGCACGCCAAAATTTTAAAGTAATAATTTGTGTTCTCAAAAACATTTTAAATTTTTCAAATTACATGCTGAAATTAATACATCAACGAAATAACATGATCAAAAAAATTTTAGAACAGAATAACAAAATTCAAAATTAAATCAAATGTTCATAAGAACATTTCAAAGAGATTTTAAAATATTCCAAAATCAAAACCAGAAAAATCAGAAATTCCACAGCATTGAAAGCAAAAATTTCTTTTAGCAATTTTGAAAGAAAATGCGAATCAGCGCACAAAAACTAAAATGTATTTCTTTTTGAGAATAACGTTATTATTTTTATAAATATGTATGATTAATAAATGTGTGTTTTATTAAATAACAAATTGTATGCTTTAACTGTATGCATATATATAAAAACGTAAAAACGTAATTGTTAAATTAAATATTTAACAGCAATATATTGAATGCTACGATCTAATATACCCCGCTGCTCAATAGTCACCACCAGCCTCTGTACACGTTTTAAGCTGTTTCAAAAAATGTATTATTTTAAGATTTTTATTTGATTTTACTTTTGGTTAAGCACTTTTAATTTGTTGAAAAATTATGTATTCTCTTTTCTTCTTCTTTTTCTCTTATGTACATTTTAGCTAAGTTACAATTTCTTTGTTTTATTTTAAATTATTCCCAATAATGTACCATATAATAAATGTATGTAGCTATTTTTGATAATAAATAAAATGTGCAAACAAAAAAAGTTTTAATTAAAATTCATAAAATTTTCAGTGGTTTTTTACTTTCTTCGGCTTCTGTTAAGGGAAAATGTTCAAAAGTTTGTTTACATTTTCAGATATTTCAAGCACTTTAAATTCATACAACAAATTAGCTCAGTAGACGTCTTCCAAAATATTCAAGCTGCAATAAGAGGTTATCTGTGAAGAGTTGTCAATTGAAAACTTATACGTTGTAGAAGTTATCTGTCAAGAGAAGGCCTTTTCCCTTACTAGCCGTGCCCTTCTGCATTCCATTTTCATACAAAACTCCACAGATTAGTAGCTCTCCGTTTTGTTGATTTATTACAATCAAAATTCATATACATTTTCACACATTTGCCGGATTATTTAAATCAAATTACATAATTTTACACAGCAGTTTTTGCTTTTAAGATTTCAAAGAAATAAAACAGTTTCGCTATTAAGTGCTGCATGCACTTTGGCAATCTAAATAGCCTCGTTTAAGCCGATTTTAGTTTTGGTTAAAAGGCCACCGTCACCCATGTCAGCATTGTAGCCGGGACGATACTTCATGCCGGGAGCCTGTAAAAAGTTATAATGCCATTAAAGTATAAATTAATAGCAACATTTTACAAGTCTCTTTCTCTCTTTCTGTTGGAGCATCACTTAAAAAGAAAGCAAGCATCGTCAATAGTTGTGCTTCGCTTTACAGAAAGAGGCTGTATATTTTTCATATTGTGCGCTTACATTGAACCAAACATCACGCCACACTTTGCTGCTTTCGCCGTCGCGCAGCAGCTCTGGCACATCAAAACGCGGCACATTGAAGTAGCACATCAGCGTGCTCTTCTCATTGCAGTACTTAATGCGCGTCTCACACCATTCCGACTCTAGGGGGAAGCGCCAATCCTTCATCTTCTTGTTATGACGATCCACCTCGAATTGATTGAAATCGATGCGTTCAATGTCCTCGACAACCACCTCAGTCTCACCGCCAGCAGTCCAATCGTAGATCAGTATCTCGGCATGCACGCTGATATCCTTTAGGAATTGCTGCTTGTAAACCGTTTCCATTTCCTGCAGGTAGGCGTCGGTGAAGACCTTCGAATTGATCTCATGTTCGAGGTTGCGTGCCTTGATGCGTTGCTGTAAAAATCGTATATGGAAAAGTGCGAAATGTAAAGCAATACTACAACATAACTTACCTTCACGCCTTCGACGGGCACATCCAAGTAGATGACCAAATGCGGTTGCAACAACTCGCCAATAGTGTTCTGACGTATCTCATGGTAGACAGAGCGTGCACCAGGCGACACATAGCCCTGCTTGAACATGGTCTCCAGAAACACAAAGTCCGAATAGCAGCTGCGATCGAGCACCACGCCCTGGCCGGTGGACAGTATATGCTGCAGCGCATCTATATATTGCTCATAGCGCAACATGTACATTTGTATCTGGAAGCTGGCGGCCAGTGGATTTTTCGGATCGCGACAGAAGTTTACCCAATCGTATGAGCGGCAGCACTCCGGCAGCTGAGGGTCCAGCTGACGCATATCATAGCCGTACGAATTGATGTACCTCAGATCCATGTTGGCCTCTGGCACGTACAGCATGTCCAACTCATCGGCCAGCTCCTTGGCGAATTTCGATTTGCCAGCGGCAATGGGTCCCTCCACGCAAATCACTTTGGAATTCTCATCGAAACGTGGCGAAGTTTTGTCGAACCACGAATTAAAAACAGTGTAAGCCTTTTCCTTGTATGGGTAGGGCTTCTGCTTGGGCACGCGTGGACCTCCTCGCATGCATTTGCCCATCATGTTGCACTTCTGCATGAGCGCCGCTGGCAGCGCCGACTGCACCTGCAGCAGCGTGGGGGCGGCCAGCCCACGCACCAGACCGACACGGAGAACGGCTGTCATGCTAGGACAGAAAGAAAAACGACGATAAATTTTGAACAAGCAAACAATTTAAAATTTTCTGAATTTTGTTAGTTGCGAGCCGGAGCCGCCGCAGAAAAATGTTACATCACATGGCACAGGAAGTGGGGGAAGTTGGGTAGCAATATTTAACGCTGCTCTGCAATTTCGCCGCGGTGTCGCACACTTATACTTTTGATTTTGTTTGTTGATTTATTTCCTATTATGTTTCCTTAATTTTTTACATTTTCAGATGTTTTTAAACTCACTTTTATTCAAGAAAGCGGTCTTCACACAAATTTAAGTTTTCTCTAAAGCAACAACAACTTCACCTGTCAGCAGTGACAGCTGTCAATATTATTGTCGTCAGCGCCATCTGACGGCAAAAGCAATATTGTGAGCAAACAGCTGATTTAGCGATGTTTCAGCAATGTTTCTACCAAAGAGAATATAAGCAGAAGAGATATCAAACCGTTCCAGTGCTAAAAATGCGTGACTTTAGAACAGAAAACCCAGATGAAAACTCACTCGTTCTACCCAGAAACCTGCTCATTTTTCTCGAGCAATTCCGGCCATTATGCTGCCGTTGGTGTGGCGGATATTGAGCAAATTCTAAAACCGGTTTGTTCGGCGCAGGATAGATTGAGTTTCTTTCGCATTCCGCATGCAGTCGAATTTGACAATATCGCTGCTGGTGTCAAGCAGAACAGAGCAAAGTGCGGATGTTCTGCTTGTTCTCATTTATGTTCCACCACGTGGGAAAACTGGTTTTGGGAAATTGCAATGGTGTGTGTGTGCTGTGAAATTAGCCTAGCATTTCTTAATTCTTTGCCGTCTTGTCGAATTTTCGTTTTGCCGACCGCAAATTGACAATTTGCTATTTGGCAAATAATATGTTTGCTTGCCTTTAAATTTTATCAAATTTATTTAAGCGCAGTGCATTTTTAAAATATTGTGCTTTATTTACCAATTTTTCATTAATTTAATTTGAACTGATATACATATGTATTTTGATAAGGCATTTCTTTCAGATTTTGCAGATACTTTTTGTCAAATATTTTTTATGGTCATATTTTTTTAAAGAGCCCATTAAATATACATTAATTAATCACATTTATCCAATATACATACTTATATCCCTTTCAACTCTTATTTCTGTCCTTAAGCAGCACATCCGACGGCAGCATTATTTGAGCTGTCCGTCCGTTTGTTTACATTTTTTATACACACTTGTCCGGGATGCTGTTTTGATTTGTGTGTGTGTTGCCTGTGAATTTTTCGCCTTTTTGAACGCATTCTACCTAATAAGTATTTTTTATGTCGCGACCACTGCGGACGGCTAGGCGTGCAGGTGTTTGGCGCGGTTGTCCATGATAAGAGGTACGCTACATTCCACTTTTTTCTTTCAATTCAGCGACATGCAGAAAGAAAACCGCTTAAAAATTATTTCGACGTCATTTTAATAAGTGAGTGAGCAAGTGATTTTGTCGACATTGGCCTCAGAATTTTTGCTTTGATTTAAAAGTGCTAAATTGGTTGCATATTGAAAAAGTACGTTCGCTCATAAAAGCCTCCCTCAAATTCGAATTTATTTATTTTGTAAACCGCTTCTTGAAGATCACAAAGGCCAGTTTCTTCCACAACATGATGACGTTCCTTTATTACAAAATCTGCAAGCGACCTCTTATCATGGACAACCGCGCCAAACACCTGCACGCCTAGCCGTCCGCAGTGGTCGCGACATAAAAAATACTTATTAGGTAGAATGCGTTCAAAAAGGCGAAAAATTCACAGGCAACACACACACAAATCAAAACAGCATCCCGGACAAGTGTGTATAAAAAATGTAAACAAACGGACGGACAGCTCAAATAATGCTGCCGTCGGATGTGCTGCTTAAGGACAGAAATAAGAGTTGAAAGGGATATAAGTATGTATATTGGATAAATGTGATTAATTAATGTATATTTAATGGGCTCTTTAAAAAAATATGACCATAAAAAATATTTGACAAAAAGTATCTGCAAAATCTGAAAGAAATGCCTTATCAAAATACATATGTATATCAGTTCAAATTAAATTAATGAAAAATTGGTAAATAAAGCACAATATTTTAAAAATGCACTGCGCTTAAATAAATTTGATAAAATTTAAAGGCAAGCAAACATATTATTTGCCAAATAGCAAATTGTCAATTTGCGGTCGGCAAAACGAAAATTCGACAAGACGGCAAAGAATTAAGAAATGCTAGGCTAATTTCACAGCACACACACACCATTGCAATTTCCCAAAACCAGTTTTCCCACGTGGTGGAACATAAATGAGAACAAGCAGAACATCCGCACTTTGCTCTGTTCTGCTTGACACCAGCAGCGATATTGTCAAATTCGACTGCATGCGGAATGCGAAAGAAACTCAATCTATCCTGCGCCGAACAAACCGGTTTTAGAATTTACTCAATATCCGCCACACCAACGGCAGCATAATGGCCGGAATTGCTTGAGAAAAATGAGCAGGTTTCTGGGTAGAACGAGTGAGTTTTCATCTGGGTTTTCTGTTCTAAAGTCACGCATTTTTAGCACTGGAACGGTTTGATATCTCTTCTGCTTATATTCTCTTTGGTTTCTACCGCAAATTAAGCCCAACAAAATCATTTTCTGAAAAACTTTATTAAAGAGAGTACATAAGGTCGATAATACAGTTCAAATATGAAATCAATAACGGCAGAAATTTGGTTTATGGTGTAGTTTTTACTGGCGTTAATGATAACATTATTGACATGTGTATAATATAAATACTACCCGTGTAGGCTTTCCATGACCGAAATTATAAACGTCCAAGGATATGAAGAAAAGACAATCAAAATGAGTTATATTTAAATAAAACCATTTTCAAATTGTCTGCATTACAATTATGTATGTAAGTACATATCTACAATCATACAATATGCCCAAGAATTTTCATAATCTTCATATCTTCATAACCCACTGACAAAATCGTGTTTGGTATCCCTGATTATGCCCCGAAGTAAATGAAAATAGTGGTATTTTCCATTTTAAGCGTGTTTTATTGCAACCGTCAAAATTTTGAATTTTATATGGTTTTTTACAAAATAAGACAAACGCATATGGAATAAACGAGTAACTGATTGATACTGATGGAGAAATTCCGAAAGCGCTTCAAGCAATCAAATCGGTAAATACATTGAAATTCACTTCCATCTCGAGTCGGAATGGATTGTGAATCAGGAAAAGAGCGAGTACAAAGGTATGCGATAAATTGACCTGGAACAGGCAAATGGTGCAGCGGCGACAGCGACGACGGCAACGAAGAGCTTCACTTGCGCTGCGTAGTCGCTGAAGTAGTCGCGGTTGGTGCCTTCTCTGGCACTGCTGAGTTGGGTGGAGCGGAGGCGGGCGCAGCAGCAGTGCCGGTAGCGGTGTCGTTGCTATTCGCCGGTGGAGCATGCTCGCATATCGGGTAAATGCTGCTCTCGTAGGTCGGTATCATGTACTTGATATTGATGAAGGCGTTCGGGCCGCCGCACTGCTCGAGCATCTGTAGCGTGTCCTCAATGACGTCGCCAATGCGACGATCGCGATCAGGATCAATGCCATGTCCCAGATTCACGTTAATATTTTTGTAGAGATTGCAGACGGCCAGCAGCTGGCGGTAGTACGGCACAAGCGCTTGACCGACGCAGGGTCCTGCCAAATGGAAAAACAAATGTGCTTGCACAACGATCTCAAAGCGCATTGCTGGTCAACTTACCGACCATTACCATCAACTGCAGCACCTTGAGTGCGGCAATGATGATGTGCTTATCGCGCGTATTGAAGGCACGCTTCAGCGGCAAAACCAGCTTCGGCAATACTGGCAATATTTTATGCGGCGCCTTCAAGATCATGTCCATGGCGGCGTGCTGGGCCAACAGACGCAGCTCAATGCTGCTGTCCGAAAGTCTGTGGATATATAAGAAGAAAGCAGAAGAGTTAATTTAGTTTTTTATAGACATCGTAGGAATTTTTGGGGCATGATAAAGTCGTCCCATTGCTCCTTGCAGAAACGCTATTATAATTGTAAAAGCAATGCCGTGGCTTTAAGAGGGCGTATCAACGATATTTTCGAAAATCAAAACTAATGAGTACTCGCACAGGCAAAATTTCAAAAAACATTTCGATTATTTGTAGATTCAAGAGCAATAATTTTGAAGAAAGCTGTAGCATACGAGTAACTGGTACCGTCATTAAAAATTACCCGTCGACGAATATCGGCAAGTAGTAGCAATAGTCCAGATCCTTTGGATTGCAAAACCATTTGAGCGGAAACTCTTTGTACGGCTTTTTTAGTTGAGGCGCGCGTCCGGCTGCTCTTGTAACGGGTATGTCGCCACGATTGAAATATATTTGGAAAAATGTCTCCTTTACGGGCCGCTTCTTGAATAAGGCAATTCTAAAAGTGCAATTGTAAAAATTAGAAATATGAACAAATCGATTAAGTCAATTATCAGAGATAATTATATTATAAGAAAAAACTGCTGGATCATGGACAAGATTTCTATATTATACTGAAGAATTATTGTAACGATAAATACTTGAGCACTCTCCAATAGTCGCTTTGATATACATACATATGTACATACCAATTTACCAGGTACTTACTTCTTTGGTGGTATTACTACGGTATTCGCCTGCAGAGCTTGATAGGTAAAGGCCGGCACCGATCTCGGAAGCTTTGTTGTTCAAATACCAGTTAGCAGAAATTGAAATTTTGAAAAATTCAAGAATCTATTATTGAGGATCAGCACTGACGCAGACTTACTCGTTTCTCACGCTCGTACAACAGTTGCCTACACTCTTTTCCTGAGACATGCATATTCACGGGATTTTCTGCTTTTATTTACACTCCTTAAAATTGTGTGCTGTTGTAGCGCGCTTTATAAATTATCTTCATACACGGAAATGTTTCGAAAAATGCCAAAAACTTGTTTTCAATAAGTATACTGAAAATTTTTCGACATTTCAATTAGATGACATTGAGCCAAAGAGAAGCCATATATTTGTAAAGAAAAAATTTCTAGTGTGCGATATATTTTTGAATTTCCTAGCTGGCATATGCGAGCTTAATTATTGCCATTGCAATGTGTATTGCCCATTATTTAATCATAATATAGGTATGTACATAAGGAATATGGGCAACAGATATGAAGGCTCCAGGGGGCATGTGTTTAACGGCAGTTATGAGCATATTTAATTGACTGCCTGTATTGTGGATGGATCATGTTTATCTTTCTACATGGCATGTAAGCATTTACATATCTTTAAGCAGATCAGCACATCTTGTGTCACTCTAATGGGCTAGTAAGAACCATACTTCGTTTTATAGGTAATATATATGTATCTACAATCGCACTATATTGCGGACATATACCCAAAGCTAACTGCTTCATATCTTTGGAAGCTACGCAAATATGAGCATCTGTAAATATATTGAGAACTGCCACAATAGGGCTTTCAGAGTGCTGTGGATAGCAGACTAGATCCCTACTCCCCTACTCCAAATTCAATCTAATCTCTAACTCAAATATAAAAGATACTTCCTTCATAGATAACAAAATAGATAAATAATGAGATAAATTAAGGAAATGTGAATTCAACTGAGATATTGAATAGCCAGACACATATGTTTGCTTGTGGGCGTGTGTCTTTTCCGATTTGCACAATCTCAGAACAAGAACTAGTATAAGAAGATTCACTGTCACTCTGTAGCCGTGTAACCCGTTTTCTCTCTAGTTTGGCCCTGAATGTGTGGAAAACCGGATGTCAAAACTCATATTGTCAAAATCAAATAAACTTGGTTACATTTTAGAGTTAATATTCCAACTAAGTAAACTTTACAAAAATGTTGGATTATGTAATTTTAGTCTGAAAAATGCTTTTGCCAGGACCAGCTAAAGCTTAGTTTTGTGTTCACAATTGAATTTTATATGGAATTTTGCATTATAATTTTCATACAAATTCCGCAATGCTTTTAAAATTTGTTAAAAATTTTAGAAAAGAAAATTTTGAAAACATGTGAAAATAAGTTGCTGCATTTATTATAAATTTTATAAGCATTGTTATGTTAAAATTTCGAAGTCAATTAAGTCGTTGTTTGTAAATATTTTGCAAATACAAGTTCAAAAAACTCATTACACTTGTAACAACAAAAACATTAAAAAGCCGAAAGATAAGACAATTTTTTGAAATTGATATGCTTTAATACTGAAATTTAAAACAACAACGATAACAGCCAAAAATTTCCGGACGCTCATAATCTACAAAAGTACGTAAGAAATTGATTACATGCAAATTTTGTATTACTCTTCAGCGTATAAAAAGCAAAGAAGTTACAAACTTATGCACAGTATTTTAAAGATTTCGATAAAGAAGACAAGAAGACATTTATTACAAAATGAAATTCGTATTGCCAATTGTAGTGATCTTTGCTGTTTTGGCTTGTTGTGCAGGCTATAGTTTTCTGATACCAGCAAGTGAGTTTTATAGTAGTGATAGCAAGTGATAGTTTATATCATGTAGTTTTTAAAACTTTAAATGGAATACTACAAAAAACGCACAGTTTTTGAATTTCAAGGGAAAATACGAAAAGAAGTTGAGTACTTGAACTATACACAGAGGCCCTCTTGTAGGCATCTGAAGCAGTTCAAAATGAGTTTCAAAAATTTGTTATTCGATAATATTAATTAAATTTCAACTTTCATTATTTTCTTAAAATTTTACGATTTAAATCTACCTGTAGAGTTGTATCAACCTGGTATTTGCATGTACAATGGCTTGATGCTTAAGCGGGGCGATAATTCGCTGCCCTCCTCGTGTCAAAATATGCGCTGCAATGACGATGGCTCGATTTTGGTGGAAGGGTGAGTGGTTTCTTCGAAATTACGGAATATAAGAGATTATAGTTATGAAATATTTCAACAGTTGCGGTCACTACGACATACGTGATTGCCGTGTGATGGACCCCGTTCATCTGGACAAACCCTATCCGGAGTGCTGCAAAATGAATTTCCTTTGCGCGGCGGCAGGAGGAGAAGTGCTTGACAAGGAAGTGTCACCACTGGAGCAGAAAATTTATGCGTAATGAGCAATCTTTTAAAACGAAGGCGAAGGGCCAAAGTAGTAAAGAGCATCATTTGTATTATATTTTCCTTTATTAACACTTATACTAATGACAATAAATAAATAAATAAATGAGAAATTAAAATTTTATACAATTTTGAATATTTAAAAAATAGTTTTATTATAATTCTTTCTACATCATAAAACCAAATGTTGCAATATAATTGTATTATTTTGAATTGACTCAATATTTTGTACGTATAAATTTTACCATCTTTAAGGCAATAAAAAAATGTGCAAAAAAACCCCTTTTATGATATCCTGCATACACTCTCAAATTTCAAAAATCAATAACAATCACTTTCACGCTGGGTTCCAATTTTTCAAGCTGATTCTCATCCCTCATTTTTAGTCTCCATCTGGCTCAAAAACGAGCAATGTACAATCAATGTGATACAATATATTTCATAACCCAACTTTCACGTCTCATTATCAAAAAAGTTTGGTATGAAGCTCGCAACATCATCTTCATCCTCCTCATCGTCCTCATCATCATCATCCCCATCATCATCATTGTCATCCTCATCTTCGTCCTCTTCATAATCGTCCTCATTCTCAGACACTTCCTGCTGCTGAACAACTGCTGGCAGTTTATTGCCTGCAACAGCATTGCCAGCAATAATTTCCAACGGTTTTTGCTCATTAAGCGTGGCAACGCCATTTTTGTCAGGCGCTTGGCTGGAAGTTGACAGCGTCGTTGTTGTTGTTGTTGTTCTGTTCACTGGCATTGTTGCTGTTGCAGTTGGGAGTGCTGTGGCTGCAACACTTTTTGTTGCTGCTATTTTTGTTGTTGTTGGCGTGGCCATTGTTTTTGTTGATGCCGTGCCAACAATGCTGCTGCCATTCTCCTCCAAATCTTCCCTTTTTGTTAGGTTAATTTCATTTTCAGAAGCGCCCACTAAATTCGCACTTGTTATGTAATTTATAGCTGTCAGTTTTGTTGTGTTCGTTATTGCTGTTGCTCTGGTTGTGTTTGTTGCTCCAATGGGATAGATCAGTGTTGGTGCAGTTTGACGCCTCAAATCATTATTGACATCAACAACATAATTTGTCTCATTAGCCGCTGACAATGAGTGCCATATGTTGGCAACAATTGTTGCTGGCGTTGCTGAGTTTGTTGTTGGCTTGGTTGTTGTGTTTAAATACGTTGCATTTGCCATTTCCTTACTATTAATATTGACAGCTGTTGTAGCTGTTGTCGTTGCCAACTCTATATGTATTGCTGTGGCATTCTGTTTTTCCACACTTGCATGTGCAGGCGCCTCGGTTTCCTTCTCTTCCTCCCCATCATCATCGTCCTCCTCGTCCTCCTCCTCGTCATCAACATCTTCCTGCAGCGGCTCGTCCTCCCAACGCAGCGGCAATGGCGGTGGTGTAATTCTCGGCGCTGCCGTCGAGGTCAACATGAACTCATCCACATTTTCGCAATGCTTGCCAAAGTAACCCTGTGTGCAGTGGCAGCGATAGTTGCCATCGTCCTTGGTCAGCGGCAGGCACTCGCCGCCATTAGCACAAGTGTTTGGGTTGTCCGCGCAGTAGGAGAGTCCTGCAAGGCAGCAAATGTAATTACACTCAAGTTAGATTGATTTCGTACTTATGATTACAGTGAATATGTACAGTGTTGTGTCAAATTTTATACATAAAATCGTATATAATACGCGACTTTCTACAAACGGAAAAAAGCATCTAGAAAACTCTTAAATCCATGCAGAATATGTAAAAAATGTTAATAATACAGAAAGTTTACAAAAATATTGAAATTTCTATAGAAAAATGGTCAATGTAATGTCAAATTGAACCGTTTCATTAAAATTTTTTTTAGGTTATGTCGAACAGAGATTCGGGGTGCAAACGACCGAGGTGCCAACTTGATGCCTGTCGGTGGTGCCGGTGAGGCTGTGGAGTTTAGTGATAGCTAACGAGGCTGCGAATGAAATCGCTTGAGGTAGGAAAATAATACTAAGGATCACTTGGATTTTCGTGCAATATCTGCACTTTATTTTACTTATTTCCACACTCAAGTTTTTTGTACAATAGTTGGAAATTGACGTCTGGGATCGGACACCTGGGCTGCTTTCCTTCAGGTGAAGGTTTGCGTACAAAATGTGCACTACTTTTACTTTTCTTTAACGTTCTGCCTTAATAATATGATAATACAGTTTGACAATCTTTTCTACAGAGTTTTCGACATACATATTCTACATTTTATACTCATATATGCATAAAACTTCTTAAATATCGCCCAACTTTAAATGTGACTAAATTGACTCAGTCCTCGGTACGAAGATAAAAAGACTTCATTAAAATAGGTTCGTTTCTCAAAGTTTCCTTAATTTAATTAAATCAGCTTTAGGCGAAAATTCTTAAGGAAATATAAATCTGAGGTCTGTTTCACTTTGTTTGTCATTTGGCATGCTCAGCGTTTGATATGTAGTTGAAATTTAACAGGGAAATTCTCTAATACAAATGTCCAGATGCGCCACTTGAATTGTGCTAACTCCTCTCAGTATGTTCTATTTAAATACTTTTCGGATCAATGAGATGACCACTCTTTATCAGATTGCCCATTGCTCAAACTTAAAACCATTGAAGCCAATTCCAGCTCAAAAAATTGCTCAATTCGAAGGATTAAGACCTAAATTAGTGTAGTAGTTACTATGTCCCGTTCCGCTTCAATCCTTCCTTTCTTTTTACAAGCATACCACATCACTTCTCTTTGCCCTAATTTATTCATACTCGACCTTTGTTCACTCTATTTCCGAGCCCCCAACCCATTTTCAATGCATGTTAGTTCACTTCAATCCGCCACGAACTGCTCATACTCACTTTCATCGCAGAGCATGCCACCCCAGCCGGATTTACAGTTGCACTCCCATGGCTTCTGGCAGTCACCATTCACGCAGCCCGGATACGGAAAGCATTTGTCGCAATTTGGGCCTGTCCAGCCGACTTTACAGCTACAATGAGCAACGTTTACGTTCAGCAGCAACGAACGAGCGATGGTCATCAGCAGCGGGCAACAGGCAACATTCAACGGGCAATGTAAATGGAATGAACAGCAATTAGAGTGCAAGGAGTTAAAATTAAAAGGCAACTCTGTAGGAATGCAGTAGCAGCACAATGCAACAAAGTGGCAAGTGGCAGCGCAACATTGCACCCAATCGCATACAATTCCATGCAGAGTTGCCAAAGTGCAAGAAATAACAAAAAAAAATGTTGTAGGTATTCGGCTTAAGCCTTGATTATGACCACTTCAATGTTAAACACTCGGCAGCGGAAGAATTTTCCGATAAATTTTTAGTATAATATCAAGTTCCACAACTTTAAAAAATATACTTCCTTAATAAATCTTGTGCGATTTATTATTATTTTCTCGTTTCTGTTTTCTGAAAGAGCAGCCTAATATTCGGCTTTCCTTTTAACTGCGGTAATATTAGTCCTAATGTACATATGACCGAAGATGCGGCAAAAAGGAAAACCTTCCGTTTCGGTCTAATATCGATGGAATTATTAATCGAAAGCGAGGGTTACGATTTCTGCATTCTCAGAATGATTTATTTTTGTGTTCACTTCCAGTTAGGAGTTTTGAAGAAAAATCGTAACTTCTAAAAGAGGCAGAAAATATATCTTCTTTACGTATTATACAATATAAGTAGTATGAATATGCCGGTTCTGGCCCAATATAGTGGTGAGGGTTGAGTGGGGTTCAGTGAAAAATTTGTATGTGTGGAGCACAAAATTTGCTCCACCATATGTAGGGGTGAAACGATGACGTCATCAGTGAAAATGACGTCATCAGGGATAATGTAAACAATATGATGACGTCAGTGAAAATGACGTCATCAGTGATAATGTAAACAATATGATAAAAAATAGAATTTCGCAATTCGAATTTCACAATTAGATGTAATTTAAAGCTGTTATTATATGTATGTATGTATATATGTATATATGTATGTATGTATATATGTATGTATATATGTATATATGTATGTATGTATGTATGTATGTATATATATATGTATATATGTATGTATATATGTATGTATATATGTATGTATGTATATATGTATATATATGGGATCGAGAACCTAAGCGCGGGCGGCAAGCGCGAGAGCGGCTCTATCGTTGTCCATAACAATATGTTTGTTTTGTGATAACGCAGGAGCACAGCTAAGAATGAACAGCATATTGGTTCTTGCTAACCAGCCATAGAGCGATAATGTGTGCTGTATGATGCATATGACTTAGAATTTTTAAGAGGAAGATCAATTTTGTTTGTTTACATTAAAGATTCGTTGGCGATAGTAGTATATGATGCATTAGCGTGTGAATATTGTTTGTTTACATTAAAGATTCGTTGGCGATAGTAGTATATGACGCATTAGCGTGTGAATATAACTAATGATTTTTATGAGCAGGAACACAGCTAAGAATTAACAACAAGTTGAATATAGCTTATTTCAATCTTGAACTTTTATAAACAAATATTGTGATAATAAAGAAAGAAATGAAGGTTTCAAATACAATCCTGTATATTTCATATTTAAACTAGCAACAGACAAAGTGCAGACTTGAGATATTTTAGCTGAAACTTGTCTCAGTCTTCTCCAAAGCATTGAATATAGAAAATGGATAGTCAACATTTGCTATCTGATACGCTATTCTTTCACATAATGCGTTCACCATATCAATTGATAGTAACTGCAATCTACAGGAATTTATACTAACAATATTTTATTTAAATAAAATAACAAAAGATTAATAAAAAAAATGTTTATTTATTTATTTCAGTATACTGATTTATAAATCTTATAGACTATAACAAACGGAAAAAGCTTAACCTAAAGCAATTAGCATTTACATCTTAATCTAGACATTGTTGTAAAAACTTATGGATACACAATTTGAACAACATCTAAATTATTTTTCAATTAATTTGATAATGTCCCCACGCTAATGTGTTAACACCATCTTCCTGAATACATCTCTTATCATCTGAACAACTTAATATTAATTTTTTGAGCTCTTGTGTATACAATTGATGAACTCTTGATCTAAATATATACATATTACCATAGAATTGTTTCTTCCTCAACAAACAATCTTTATAATCTTCTATACTAAGGTTTTTTAATAAAGCTTTTTTAACGCCTTTTGCTTTTTTTACTTGTTTACAATTGATCGTATCAATAGAATACATTTTTGATCGAAGGCCGACGAATTCCCTCATTATATTTCCGTTGTTTTCATCTTTCATCATGCCGAGAACTTTTTTGTTTTTCAAAGGCAAATTGAAGGCATTGTCAATTGAATATCCTGAAGTATCGAAATACAAATCTATATCATCTCTAATGTCTTTATAAAAATCTTCAGTCTGAATATTGTAAATGAATGAGTCTGTATCCATGTAATTTAAAGTTAAATTTGCACCAAATTTCGGTTTCATATAATTATAATGGAAATCATACATTTTTAATTTGGATAATTCAAGTACCGTAAAACCTAAATATATAGGTTTATTATACAACGAATGAACCCTATTCAATTGGATTGCAACCATGTCATCTGTAAACAATGTAGAGCTATGATAATTGGGTTTTGCAATTAGAGCGCGAGCACCTAAATGTTTTCTATAACTTTCCCATTCAGTTACAATTTTAACATCTTTTCTCTTATCGACATTTTCCATTGTTTTGCCGTATACGGCATTATTTAAGAGTTTAAAGAAATTTTTTTCAAACTCGTTTTTAGCTAATGTTCTATGATGAGTATTCAAATCTATATATTGCTTCAACCAACTCGACTGTTTAAATTTCAAAATTGTGTGTATTTTTTTCAACTTTAATCCATTTGCTAGACATTGCTTAAGATTTCTATGATGAATAATGTAATTAGTTTTATTATTTAAATCTGCTATTAATTTTTTACATTGGGTTATGGGGCTGTTTTTATTTTCTACACAAAATGGCAAGTCATTATGTAGAATATGGTAATTTTCTGGATACTCTAAATCTACTTCAAGTATATAACCAAAAGAAGAATTTTCTTCAATTGATTCTATCTCAAAGTCATCGAAATTTTGCATCCATTCAAATCCACCATATGGAAGCTTTTCCGACATTGCCCAACCATACAGATTATTTGCATCTAAATACATTAAATATTCTGATGGTTGAGTAATGTCGTAATCACTCATATATTTATTGTTTGCCTTGGAATGTCTCTTGCAGCATTGAACAAGTCCACCTCGTATTCCCTTTTGTACAAAATTGTACATATCTATATCGGTAAGGAGCTCAAGTTCAATATTAGTTGTTTTAAGCATTGCATCCCAAGATAAGCCTGGAGCAGTATAATATTGACAGGGATCTAGCCCATAAATATTTTTGCAAACCTTTCTAAAATTTTCAAAAATATCTGTCAATAGTAAAACATCTGTTTTCAAATACAACATCATATAACTAAGCAATGTCGAACAATTGAAAACATCCCAAACTTTTTCAGCATGTTCATAATCCTCAATTGAACATTCTATATTACACAATTTGTTGAAAAATTCATGTCGAGTTGGAAGTTTTTTCTCATTAAGGCGATCTACAGAATTTATATAATCATAGGGAAAGACACCCTTTCTTCTAACTAAATTAAACTCAGCTTCAATTGGATACATCTCTCTTGTAATATGTAAATCATTAACTGCTAAATTATTAGCTAAACTATCTAAGCTTGATGCCATAAACCGAAATGAATCTAAAAATCGCAATTCAATTGTATTTTTCTCATCGACAAATATACGTTTCGAAAGAGATACATACAATTCCTTATTTAAAGGGATTACATGTATATCTCCTGGAAATAATGTGAGTTCTTTGATAAAAAGATGACAATCATAACCGGAAAAGTTATGGAAAAATATAGGAATAAATTTTGCAATCTGATATCTCAAATTGCATTCATTATGGGCTGGTCCTCTATATTTTCCAGTTAAATGGCAATGATCAGCCACTCTATCATTTCCCAGCTCTTTATTACAGATATGACATAATATGCTATCAAATTGTTTTCGAATTTCCTCAGATGTGAGGAAATTCATCGGCCTTACTATAGCTAAATAATTATAATAAATATCTTTTAAATCTCTAACTAAATACTCTACAAATTTTTTTGGTGAATCTACACCTGAATATTGAACTAATTTACTATAGCTATTATTAGAACATTTTATATAATAACTAAATGCAAAAGGTACATGCTTTTGAATACTCTTAACTTGTGCTGAGTTTTGAAAATTTTCACTTTGTAAAATACACTCAAAATCAGCATATACTACAACGGGTACATCTAACTCCCGTTCATAATTTTTATATCGTAGAACGGAATTCTTACCTAACGGCATTTCAGCCACAATTTTTTTACAACTGTGTTTATGTTTCTGCAACGCTTCTGCATCGTGAGTATACTGCAGACAGTCGTTACACATAAATAATTGTGTCCTATGCTGAGTAGATTGTTTACGTAGCAATCTATTGAAAAAATAGAAAACCAAAATATATCAAAATTTTAAATATATAAATCGTATAATATATATAAATATTGTATATAAATTGTTGTTATTCTTATTATTGAATATATGTACCTTGAAATATGTTTTATCCACACGTAGTGGAACTGCTGTTCTTTCTGGATTAGCATCAGGTTGATATGGTGCTCCTTTTCGGCAGCAGTGCTATAGTAGGGACCAACTACTTTATGGAGCTCTTCATCGAATCCGAAAATATTAATGCTGATGCTGCTGTTTTGGTCCTCAAACTTTTTTGCGTCTTTAATTAGTAGAGGGAATGTCAGATCCTTGAAATTTAGCTCTATATTGTTGCGCAAGGTTATTAAATCAGCCTTAATGTCTGCTATTTGATAGTTGGAACATCTCGCAGGATGATTTACAATTGGATACAATGCTGATATTATCGCCCACTTGAAGCAGAATTCATCATTGTTTAGTACATTTATACAGGCATTCTTCTTGTACACTTCATATGGTAGTGGTAGATACCGCGATCCTTTTATTGGTCTATATTGATTGATGTTTATTTCCAGGTGAGAGAGTCTTATTAATGTCCAGCCGCTATCTCTTTCTTGAAATTCAGCTAGTTTTGCACAGAGTTGCATACACATGTCCTCATAGCTAGAAATCACTTGCGGTTCAATTTGAGCTACACTCATTTTAGTTTGAAATGATTTCAAGTCAATAGCTATTTCATCATCACTGGACATTTTTATGAATTCAGCAAACAGTTCTATATTATATTTAATTGCTGAATGTTTTTCGAGCATATCGTTTAACATTTTTATTATAATTGATTGAGCATTTTTCAAAAATTGATCAGGTATTAGTTGACCTTCATCTTTATTTTCAAATACAACTGTTTCAATGCGCTCATTAAACGCCGATTTAACACTTTTAAAGTTTTCGTCTTTTGTAATCGCACAATTTCTCTTATGTTTATTTGTGCGTACGTGATAGTTCCAGGATTTGAATGTAACATTTTCACCACAAATGCCACAAGGTAATTTTCTGTTGAAATCAATCAACTGATTTACATTATTGTTATTATTATTATTATTGCTGCATGATGGTAGACAATCTTGTGGCTGATGATAAACTTTAGTATGTCGTGTTAACTTATCAGCTCTCGAAAATGTTTGTTTGCATATTTCACATGCAATATCGACTTTATTATGTTTATTTAAAATATGTCGATTTAGCGTATATTTATAACTAAATCCGCATCCGCACACTTCACAATTGAATCCTTTCATTTTGATTTTTTTTTAAATTACAATAGTTTTGAGCTTTTATCCTTGTTGCTGTTCAGGTGAAAGTTGAAACAGTACTATTAAAGCTTCACGTTCATTCGTCCTTTATATAAGAAGCGACAATGAGCCGAACGATAATTTTTGTGTTCGGTTTCTGTGTTGTTGTTGTTTATATATGCTGACTGAGCATTTTTGCGCTCGGTTTCTGTGTTGTTGTTGTTTATATATGCTGACTGAGCATTTTTGTGTTCGGTTTCTGTGTTGTTGTTGTTGTTCATATGTGCTGACTGAGCATTTTTGCGTTCGGGTTCTGTGTTGATGTTGTTTATAATGAAGCTTCGCTCTCGGAAGCACCCGCTGTGTCCTTTGTTGCTGCTGTCTATAATGAAGCTTCGCTCTCGGAAGCACCCGCTATGCCCGTCGTTGCTGCTGTTTGTTTCTGCGTAAGTAATGTCGTGTTCTCTACAAGCTGAATCCAAGGGATTAATTCCTCTATCACCTCTTGCTAAACGTTTTTCAATTTCGTCCCCGGCCCACAAAACTGATAGCCTGGTAAATGAAGTTCCACTGGTAACGAATTTATTAGAACCTTAGCAAATTTTAAACACAGGCATTCAACGCTATAACAAATTACTAATACAATATTGGATACGGACTTCGCCTTGTGTGGGAATATTTTTGATAGAGTTTAAACAAAATGTTCTTTTAAAAATAGGTCATGTCAAATCATATAAGCAACTAGGAATTATATATATATATTAAACAATGAAAGTCATTTTTTTTATCATTCATTTTATGATTTCCGATTTTAAAAGTATATCAGCTTATCCGCTATCAGTTTATGTGCTATCAGCTTATCTGCTATCTGCTTATCTGCTATCTGCTTATCTGCTATCTGCTTATCAGCTCTATACCAGCTCTATACCAGCTCTATACCAGCTTAATATCAGCTTATCTGCTATCAGATATCAGGTATCAGATATCTGTTATCAGGTATCAGGTAACAGGTTATCAGGTAACAGGTTATCAGCTATCAGGTCTATCAGATATCAGGTCTATCAGGTATTAGGTATATATCAGTTCCACTGTCAACGAATTTATTATATTATTAAGTAGACTTCCTTCGACAACAAATCGATTAGGAGTGATTTGATTTTTATAGTTTACTACCATATTATAATGAATAATGTTTTAACCTTTCACACAGTCCATTAACCCATTAATAGCCAAGACCATTTAAAATCAGAAATCATTAGTTTCATTTATTTAATTGTAATCAAATACAGATAAGAAACATAAAAAAGATAAAAATTTCAAAAAAAATATTAATTAGTAGGTTTTTGAGCCTGTACCCAAGCGGGTACAGTGGGAGGGAACGGGTTAAAGACTAATGTAAAACAACAAATGTATATGTTTCAAATAGATTTTCATCAGTTGCTAAGATGCGTCTAATAAAACAACACCAAAACATAATTGCTAGAAATGTCGATATTTCTTCAAATAATCATCAAAAACTAAGACATAGTTCACTACTTCCTAACACCATAAGAGCCCTTATTGTTGGACCATCAAATTGCGGAAAGACCAATGTTATGATAGGTCTAATAGAAAGTCCTAATGGGCTAAAATTTGAAAATATATATTTATATTCAAAATCTTTACATCAGCCTAAATATAAATATTTAAGACAATTGATAACACCAATTAAAGGTATGGGGTTCTATACATTTTCTGAGAATGAGCACGTTATACCACCGGACAAGGCCAAAAGAAATTCCATCATGATTTTTGATGATGTTGCCTGCGAGAAACAAAATAATATTCGTGCATATTTCTGCATGGGTCGGCATAAAAATGTTGATAGCTTCTATCTGTGTCAAACATATACACGTATACCAAAGCATTTAATACGTGACAATGCTAACATGATAATTATGTTTAAACAAGATGAACTGAATATGAAACATATATATCATGATCATGTTGGTGGGGATATGTCATTTAAAACGTTTTGTCAAATGTGTACAGAATGTTGGAAGGATAAATATGGATTCCTTGTTATAAGCAAAGATGATGATATTGATTCTGGACGCTATAGAAAGGGGTTCAATATTTTTGTTAAACAATAAAATGTCAGATGCTGTAACTAAATGTTTAGTATGTTATCTGCTCTCAAGCTATTACAACTGATTCAACATCTTGATTTATCTGATAACAGATAAGCTGATAACCTGTTACCTGATACCTGATAACAGATATCTGATACCTGATATCTGATAGCAGATAAGCTGATATTAAGCTGGTATAGAGCTGGTATAGAGCTGGTATAGAGCTGGTATAGAGCTGGTATAGAGCTGATAAGCAGATAGCAGATAAGCAGATAGCAGATAAGCAGATAGCAGATAAGCTGATAGCACATAAACTGATAGCGGATAAGCTGATATACTTTTAAAATCGGAAATCATAAAATGAATGATAAAAAAAATGACTTTCATTGTTTAATATATATATATAATTCCTAGTTGCTTATATGATTTGACATGACCTATTTTTAAAAGAACATTTTGTTTAAACTCTATCAAAAATATTCCCACACAAGGCGAAGTCCGTATCCAATATTGTATTAGTAATTTGTTATAGCGTTGAATGCCTGTGTTTAAAATTTGCTAAGGTTCTAATAAATTCGTTACCAGTGGAACTTCATTTACCAGGCTATCAGTTTTGTGGGCCGGGGACGAAATTGAAAAACGTTTAGCAAGAGGTGATAGAGGAATTAATCCCTTGGATTCAGCTTGTAGAGAACACGACATTACTTACGCAGAAACAAACAGCAGCAACGACGGGCATAGCGGGTGCTTCCGAGAGCGAAGCTTCATTATAGACAGCAGCAACAAAGGACACAGCGGGTGCTTCCGAGAGCGAAGCTTCATTATAAACAACATCAACACAGAACCCGAACGCAAAAATGCTCAGTCAGCACATATGAACAACAACAACAACACAGAAACCGAACACAAAAATGCTCAGTCAGCATATATAAACAACAACAACACAGAAACCGAGCGCAAAAATGCTCAGTCAGCATATATAAACAACAACAACACAGAAACCGAACACAAAAATTATCGTTCGGCTCATTGTCGCTTCTTATATAAAGGACGAATGAACGTGAAGCTTTAATAGTACTGTTTCAACTTTCACCTGAACAGCAACAAGGATAAAAGCTCAAAACTATTGTAATTTAAAAAAAAATCAAAATGAAAGGATTCAATTGTGAAGTGTGCGGATGCGGATTTAGTTATAAATATACGCTAAATCGACATATTTTAAATAAACATAATAAAGTCGATATTGCATGTGAAATATGCAAACAAACATTTTCGAGAGCTGATAAGTTAACACGACATACTAAAGTTTATCATCAGCCACAAGATTGTCTACCATCATGCAGCAATAATAATAATAATAACAATAATGTAAATCAGTTGATTGATTTCAACAGAAAATTACCTTGTGGCATTTGTGGTGAAAATGTTACATTCAAATCCTGGAACTATCACGTACGCACAAATAAACATAAGAGAAATTGTGCGATTACAAAAGACGAAAACTTTAAAAGTGTTAAATCGGCGTTTAATGAGCGCATTGAAACAGTTGTATTTGAAAATAAAGATGAAGGTCAACTAATACCTGATCAATTTTTGAAAAATGCTCAATCAATTATAATAAAAATGTTAAACGATATGCTCGAAAAACATTCAGCAATTAAATATAATATAGAACTGTTTGCTGAATTCATAAAAATGTCCAGTGATGATGAAATAGCTATTGACTTGAAATCATTTCAAACTAAAATGAGTGTAGCTCAAATTGAACCGCAAGTGATTTCTAGCTATGAGGACATGTGTATGCAACTCTGTGCAAAACTAGCTGAATTTCAAGAAAGAGATAGCGGCTGGACATTAATAAGACTCTCTCACCTGGAAATAAACATCAATCAATATAGACCAATAAAAGGATCGCGGTATCTACCACTACCATATGAAGTGTACAAGAAGAATGCCTGTATAAATGTACTAAACAATGATGAATTCTGCTTCAAGTGGGCGATAATATCAGCATTGTATCCAATTGTAAATCATCCTGCGAGATGTTCCAACTATCAAATAGCAGACATTAAGGCTGATTTAATAACCTTGCGCAACAATATAGAGCTAAATTTCAAGGATCTGACATTCCCTCTACTAATTAAAGACGCAAAAAAGTTTGAGGACCAAAACAGCAGCATCAGCATTAATATTTTCGGATTCGATGAAGAGCTCCATAAAGTAGTTGGTCCCTACTATAGCACTGCTGCCGAAAAGGAGCACCATATCAACCTGATGCTAATCCAGAAAGAACAGCAGTTCCACTACGTGTGGATAAAACATATTTCAAGGTACATATATTCAATAATAAGAATAACAACAATTTATATACAATATTTATATATATTATACGATTTATATATTTAAAATTTTGATATATTTTGGTTTTCTATTTTTTCAATAGATTGCTACGTAAACAATCTACTCAGCATAGGACACAATTATTTATGTGTAACGACTGTCTGCAGTATACTCACGATGCAGAAGCGTTGCAGAAACATAAACACAGTTGTAAAAAAATTGTGGCTGAAATGCCGTTAGGTAAGAATTCCGTTCTACGATATAAAAATTATGAACGGGAGTTAGATGTACCCGTTGTAGTATATGCTGATTTTGAGTGTATTTTACAAAGTGAAAATTTTCAAAACTCAGCACAAGTTAAGAGTATTCAAAAGCATGTACCTTTTGCATTTAGTTATTATATAAAATGTTCTAATAATAGCTATAGTAAATTAGTTCAATATTCAGGTGTAGATTCACCAAAAAAATTTGTAGAGTATTTAGTTAGAGATTTAAAAGATATTTATTATAATTATTTAGCTATAGTAAGGCCGATGAATTTCCTCACATCTGAGGAAATTCGAAAACAATTTGATAGCATATTATGTCATATCTGTAATAAAGAGCTGGGAAATGATAGAGTGGCTGATCATTGCCATTTAACTGGAAAATATAGAGGACCAGCCCATAATGAATGCAATTTGAGATATCAGATTGCAAAATTTATTCCTATATTTTTCCATAACTTTTCCGGTTATGATTGTCATCTTTTTATCAAAGAACTCACATTATTTCCAGGAGATATACATGTAATCCCTTTAAATAAGGAATTGTATGTATCTCTTTCGAAACGTATATTTGTCGATGAGAAAAATACAATTGAATTGCGATTTTTAGATTCATTTCGGTTTATGGCATCAAGCTTAGATAGTTTAGCTAATAATTTAGCAGTTAATGATTTACATATTACAAGAGAGATGTATCCAATTGAAGCTGAGTTTAATTTAGTTAGAAGAAAGGGTGTCTTTCCCTATGATTATATAAATTCTGTAGATCGCCTTAATGAGAAAAAACTTCCAACTCGACATGAATTTTTCAACAAATTGTGTAATATAGAATGTTCAATTGAGGATTATGAACATGCTGAAAAAGTTTGGGATGTTTTCAATTGTTCGACATTGCTTAGTTATATGATGTTGTATTTGAAAACAGATGTTTTACTATTGACAGATATTTTTGAAAATTTTAGAAAGGTTTGCAAAAATATTTATGGGCTAGATCCCTGTCAATATTATACTGCTCCAGGCTTATCTTGGGATGCAATGCTTAAAACAACTAATATTGAACTTGAGCTCCTTACCGATATAGATATGTACAATTTTGTACAAAAGGGAATACGAGGTGGACTTGTTCAATGCTGCAAGAGACATTCCAAGGCAAACAATAAATATATGAGTGATTACGACATTACTCAACCATCAGAATATTTAATGTATTTAGATGCAAATAATCTGTATGGTTGGGCAATGTCGGAAAAGCTTCCATATGGTGGATTTGAATGGATGCAAAATTTCGATGACTTTGAGATAGAATCAATTGAAGAAAATTCTTCTTTTGGTTATATACTTGAAGTAGATTTAGAGTATCCAGAAAATTACCATATTCTACATAATGACTTGCCATTTTGTGTAGAAAATAAAAACAGCCCCATAACCCAATGTAAAAAATTAATAGCAGATTTAAATAATAAAACTAATTACATTATTCATCATAGAAATCTTAAGCAATGTCTAGCAAATGGATTAAAGTTGAAAAAAATACACACAATTTTGAAATTTAAACAGTCGAGTTGGTTGAAGCAATATATAGATTTGAATACTCATCATAGAACATTAGCTAAAAACGAGTTTGAAAAAAATTTCTTTAAACTCTTAAATAATGCCGTATACGGCAAAACAATGGAAAATGTCGATAAGAGAAAAGATGTTAAAATTGTAACTGAATGGGAAAGTTATAGAAAACATTTAGGTGCTCGCGCTCTAATTGCAAAACCCAATTATCATAGCTCTACATTGTTTACAGATGACATGGTTGCAATCCAATTGAATAGGGTTCATTCGTTGTATAATAAACCTATATATTTAGGTTTTACGGTACTTGAATTATCCAAATTAAAAATGTATGATTTCCATTATAATTATATGAAACCGAAATTTGGTGCAAATTTAACTTTAAATTACATGGATACAGACTCATTCATTTACAATATTCAGACTGAAGATTTTTATAAAGACATTAGAGATGATATAGATTTGTATTTCGATACTTCAGGATATTCAATTGACAATGCCTTCAATTTGCCTTTGAAAAACAAAAAAGTTCTCGGCATGATGAAAGATGAAAACAACGGAAATATAATGAGGGAATTCGTCGGCCTTCGATCAAAAATGTATTCTATTGATACGATCAATTGTAAACAAGTAAAAAAAGCAAAAGGCGTTAAAAAAGCTTTATTAAAAAACCTTAGTATAGAAGATTATAAAGATTGTTTGTTGAGGAAGAAACAATTCTATGGTAATATGTATATATTTAGATCAAGAGTTCATCAATTGTATACACAAGAGCTCAAAAAATTAATATTAAGTTGTTCAGATGATAAGAGATGTATTCAGGAAGATGGTGTTAACACATTAGCGTGGGGACATTATCAAATTAATTGAAAAATAATTTAGATGTTGTTCAAATTGTGTATCCATAAGTTTTTACAACAATGTCTAGATTAAGATGTAAATGCTAATTGCTTTAGGTTAAGCTTTTTCCGTTTGTTATAGTCTATAAGATTTATAAATCAGTATACTGAAATAAATAAATAAACATTTTTTTTATTAATCTTTTGTTATTTTATTTAAATAAAATATTGTTAGTATAAATTCCTGTAGATTGCAGTTACTATCAATTGATATGGTGAACGCATTATGTGAAAGAATAGCGTATCAGATAGCAAATGTTGACTATCCATTTTCTATATTCAATGCTTTGGAGAAGACTGAGACAAGTTTCAGCTAAAATATCTCAAGTCTGCACTTTGTCTGTTGCTAGTTTAAATATGAAATATACAGGATTGTATTTGAAACCTTCATTTCTTTCTTTATTATCACAATATTTGTTTATAAAAGTTCAAGATTGAAATAAGCTATATTCAACTTGTTGTTAATTCTTAGCTGTGTTCCTGCTCATAAAAATCATTAGTTATATTCACACGCTAATGCGTCATATACTACTATCGCCAACGAATCTTTAATGTAAACAAACAATATTCACACGCTAATGCATCATATACTACTATCGCCAACGAATCTTTAATGTAAACAAACAAAATTGATCTTCCTCTTAAAAATTCTAAGTCATATGCATCATACAGCACACATTATCGCTCTATGGCTGGTTAGCAAGAACCAATATGCTGTTCATTCTTAGCTGTGCTCCTGCGTTATCACAAAACAAACATATTGTTATGGACAACGATAGAGCCGCTCTCGCGCTTGCCGCCCGCGCTTAGGTTCTCGATCCCATATATATACATATATACATACATACATATATACATACATATATACATACATATATACATATATATATACATACATACATACATACATACATATATACATATATACATACATATATACATACATACATATATACATATATACATACATATATACATACATACATATAATAACAGCTTTAAATTACATCTAATTGTGAAATTCGAATTGCGAAATTCTATTTTTTATCATATTGTTTACATTATCACTGATGACGTCATTTTCACTGACGTCATCATATTGTTTACATTATCCCTGATGACGTCATTTTCACTGATGACGTCATCGTTTCACCCCTACATATGGTGGAGCAAATTTTGTGCTCCACACATACAAATTTTTCACTGAACCCCACTCAACCCTCACCACTATATTGGGCCAGAACCGGCATATTCATACTACTAATATATGTACATATATTTCTCGTAATGTGTTGTATGGACTTTCCAAAAAATGAAAAAACCTACACTAAATTTCTTTAAACCAATATTGAACATTCGGTTTTGGCCGAACATAATTTTAAGCTAATACCGAAAAATGCTTCGACACTCGAACGCTAGTATATACAGTCGACCTTCCATAACTCGAAGCATTATTATTCAAAGAAAAAGTTCGACTTATGGAGACTTCCACTTATAGAAACTTATTTATTCGCGGCCTAAACACTGTTGCCACCCGATTTAGTTCGAGTTTTAGAAAATTTCAGTTACAGAAGTTCGACTGTATTATAATATTTGCTTTGTTAGCTAATATATTCCAACTCACTTACCGACATTCGCCCGGTCGCTTGCAGTAGCCATGCTGCTTGTCGCAATCTGCCTCGCAAAGAGCTGCAACATTTAATTTGGAACCAAATTTTAAATTATTGATGCATTTCTGCCGTTTCTGGTCGCTCGCCACTTACGCGTTTGACACAGCAAGCCCGTGTAGCCCGGCAGGCAGTGACACTCCAGCGGCTTGCTGCAGGTGCCGTGCGCACAGCCCGGCAGCACGGCGCAATCACTGCAGTTGCGTCCACCCCAGCCGATGCGGCAGCGGCACTCCGCGGGCGCCTCGCAGTAGCCGCGTGTGCTATGGCAACCCTGGCGGCATGTGGCTGCAATACGAGGCCGCAAAGCCACGGCAAACAAATTTAATATACAAGTACAAAACTATTGAAGCGCCACACACACACACACACACACACACACACACACACTTACGTTCAGTGCAGAAGAGCCCATCCCAGCCTGGCTTGCAGAGGCATTCGAAGGGCTTGCTGCAGTAGCCGTGACTGCAGCCCGGCAGCGGTATGCACTTCTCGCAGAACTCGCCGGTGTAGCCGATGCGACAGCGACACTCGCCCGGACGTTGACAATAGCCTGCAGTGGAAGAGCGAGCGGAAGAGGGGGGGATGAGTTCATGTCAAACTAACTTAAGCAGCTCCTAAGCCTTGACTAAGCTCCTGCGGCCTTGGTGCGGCGTTAATTGGCTTTAATACCACGTTGCCAATTAAGCTGACGACGATCTCATTGCCGGCCACTTTGTTATTGTGCTGCCAATAATAACGGCGGCAGCTTGCAACTCACCGTTCATGGGATCACAGCCCTTGCGGCACATTGGCACCTGGCACAGGTCACCCTGCCAACCCGGCAGACACTTCACGTCGCCCTTGTCGTCGCAGATGTAATGCGAGTTGGCTCTGTACTTTTGCGTTTTCTCGCAGGCCTAAAAGGTCAACAATACAAATATATTAAATCAAAGGATATTTAATAGTAATTATATATCGATTAATATTGTGCCATATACATAATCCAAATAATAGCAACGTCATAAAGCCTAACTCTTTGAATAAATCTAAGCATAAATGTTCCCAATATTTTACAAAACTTATTCAGGTGGCATCAAAAAGGACAGTTTTTATACCCTACACCGATGGTAATAGGATATAATAACTTTGTGCAAAAATTGCAACGCAATAAAATAATAAAGGAGCCTTCCTAGGTATAGACATAAGTATATAGAAACGATCAGAAACACTTTCTCTTTTGATTTCCGGTTGTCCGTCTGTCTGTCCGCTCAGGACACAAAGAAGGAGTGATCCGATTCGGTCGAAGGACACGCCCATTATAGGCCTGTAAGTCCCACTACCTCTAGTTTTTTGCGATCAGATTGCTATAATTTGTCTAATTACTCATTGAAAAGAATAATACTTGGTATTCAAGTTAAAGGGTCCGTCATCTATGTCATACGAAAAAATGGGCGTGGTCCGCCCACTATATAGGCGGCAAAATTTTTCCGGTAAAATGGCTCCCAATTGACTAGTTACGAATATAAATGAATGAAATTCGGTTCCCAAGTTAATATATAGGTCTTAGATACCATACAAGAAAATGGGCGTGGTCCGCCCACTATGTAGGTTGTAAATCCGATGCACCCACAATTTCAGTGAATTATCACCCCACTTGGGAACAGGGTAGGGTCGGTGAAACCCGACTGATACTTCCTTACTTGTTCTATATATGTATAACCCATAGCTTCTCCTTATCTAGCTTAAGTAGACTTCGAAATATTCTTCTTGCTGAAGTGAGAAATAATCTTGGTCTACAAGACGCTAATAGAAAGAACCTACGTACATATGTACATAAGTGAAATTTTATAATTTCTACGTTCCGGAGATAAGATTTTCGAACTCTATCGAACTGTACTTTAAGGACTATATAAGCTGAAATAAATGTACTAAAGTATAACAAAGGGAATATGGCAATTAAATAAATACAAGCCATTTTACTGAAAAGATTCCGAGGTAGTGGGACTTACAGGCCAATTGTAGGCGTGTCCTTCAACGGATTTGACTAATTTTAACAGTTTACTTAACCCGAGGTTCACTGTGACTGTGCACCAAATTTGGTTCAAATCAGACAACTCCTTCAAACAACCGGAAATCAAAAGAGAAAGTTTTTCTGATCATTTCTATATACTTATGTCTACACCTAGGAAGGCTCCATTATTGCGTTACAATTTTCGCACAAAGTTATTATACCCTATAACCATAGGTGTAGGGGGTATACAAATGGTGGTTATAAATTGTAAGGTTGTTATATGAAAGGAACTTTCTATTGGACTTGTCTATAATTTCTATGGGAAGCAACACACTAAAGTTTACTTTGATTTCTAACCGCCTTGAACATGTAAATAATTATAGGTAAGTATCTGGCTGTTGTCCGTAGGCGTTCTCAGAAATAAAGTGCTGGATGGGGCTGATTTTGGTTTGGTATGAACATATTAAGGGGAAGAGGGAAACATTTTTGTTTAAATCATGAATGGAATTTTTTTGGAGTCGTCTTTATTACAATCTATTCCGAATTATCCGTATGCACCCTGTAATTGACCTATTTCGCATTTGAGCATATTTTCTTCGGTTTAATCAATACTAACCATATCCAAAAATTATTTCCCTTAGAACGTTCAATATCTTATTGATTTCTTCAACTGTGGTCAAGGATTTTGTGAAAAGTTTTTATTGTATGATAAAACCTTTATCGCTTTATTATTGATTAAAATCATGCTTATCCCAAATTCCATCGTAGTTTCGAATTTGCTACTGATCTTAGTCTACGATCTATTTTACATTGTAATCATAATCGACGTAATTAGTAAAAATTATATTTTTGTTTAAAAAATAAGCTTCATTAGAATCAAGCCCTTATGAATTCCAAAATATTTTTTTTGGAATCCGTAGCATGATTCATAACCCCGACAAACTGTGGAAAAGTGAGCATTTAAAAATTTATTTACGTAAGGATGGGAAGTGTTAGGTTAGGTTAAAAAAGCTGTTTACTGCTAGCAGTAAACCCACCCAGAGGCCGAAGGCCCATTGTGATGCCTTGTATATAGAACCCAGTAGATGGAGAAAGCCCAGACCCTAAGGTGTGAGTGAACCATCCTGATATCTTAACGAATCTTGAAATATCCTCTAGAGGCACACATACTAATTCTGCCAAGCTATCAAAGATTTTCCCACGAGTCGTAGGCGACGTTCCTGTAGTGCTGGACAGTGACATAGAAAATGCTCAATAGTTTCTATTTCCTCTTCGTCTCCGCAACTATTGCAGAAGCCACTCCGTGGGATTTGCTATCGGTCGGCCGATTAGAAGTGTTGTATAAAGCAGAAATTGTAGATACTTTTTAAAACAAAATCTTTTACGATCTGTCACCGCTTTCAGCACTTATTTCACTTATTGGAAAAGAATAGGTTCAGAAGCTTACCCGCTGTTTCCATTGTGGTATGTTGTCGCTGGTGTATTTCGCTTCATAATTTCTTCTGTAACTGAAAACGTTGCATGCTGGCAACACTGCTGCCATCAAGGCTAAATGCATTAACCATGGCAAAGACATGTTCTCCTTTTGGTTCTTAGTTTGAATATAAAAACCTAATAGAGAAAAATAGAAATAGACGTAGTAAGAATTAAGGGCCGGAAACTTTGAAAGAAATTAAAAATTTTCGCAAAAATATATGTTCAAAAGCGTATAAGAGAAAACGGCGCAATAATTCTCTTTTAGGATTCGCTTGTGAACGAATTGTTCGAGCCCTGAGATTGCTGTTTCTTTTAAGAAAGTTTGCAATGCTGTACCGAAGATTGCTATTTTTCTTATTGGCGGGGGCGCAATATTCTTCAGGCACTACTATTGGCATTCGGATACCAAATTCGGAACGTTCGGAAATAATGACTACAGAAGGCACTTATCTGATGTAAAAGATCTCAAGTATTATTAGCTGTATAAATTGTGTAATAATGAATAGCTAAAAATGTAGAATATATAATTTTTTGTGAACAGAAGAGTAAACAAAAGTTAGTGAAATTAATCTAAAGTCTACTCTAAAGATTACTTTTAGGATTACTAAAGAGAATTGGCTAAACGCCATGGAGCACTTTCCATTCTGTGCGCACCCCTCCCTTTCTATTACCATTTCCCAAGTTTCATTCCCATTCCGTTCCATTACAACTGTCATCTCTGGAAGTAGCCGGCCGCTCTCGCGCAAATCATGCTTGTCACATACCGACACAATATAAAGTGACCGAGCAACGTACGAGTGTCCCGCGCTTCGAATCCAATTTTCATTTTAAACTTTGTATACCTTTGGAAATTAAACGCGCAAACTCCGCGCAATCTAACAATCAATTCACCCGTATTTTTATTAGCCAAAAGAAGAACCGCCGTGAATTAAACATTGGTCCTTCGACGCGAAACCGAAATCAGCGTCTTTTTAACTTTATTGTGATTAAAAAATGAGATGAGCAGTGAAGTGAAGAAAAAAATATTCAAAAAACACCCATAAAAAACCAAAAATTTTTACGGTGAAAAGAGTAGAAATAAATTATAAAAATTCTAAATAATTTGGAAACCAAAAAGTGGAACTATATACACTGCACCCACACAGACAAGCAGATTTTCTATGTGCACCGAAACGAGTAAACGAAATCCGACATTGTGTAAAATTTCACATTGTGCTTGAAATTAAGCAAACATTTTTAAACTCGCTGTGCACGTAAAAATAAGAAAACCCCCTTGACATAAATTTTAAAATAAAAACCCCCAATTAAAACTAAAAAATTTTGGCTAAAGAAAAATTAAAAAAAAAAAAAAAAAAAAAGAAAATTATCACAGAAATATCACAGTTAAAATCTGGCTTTTTAAAAATAAAGTTATCACAGAAATATCACAATTAAAAAACGAAAGCTCTTTATCTCCATATGGGCATAAAAACAACTGATCAAATTAAAAGTTGAAATTCCAAAAGATCTTATGTGATCAGAAAAATTGTGTGACAACTTTATCAGCAAACCACAAATTGAGGCTCCATTCGGTAATTCGTGCGGAGCAGCAGTCATCACCAGCCAGCGATGCAAATCAGCAGCTACTATTTGCAGCTAAAATCCCCCTCAGATAAAACCCCTTTGTCCCACTTAAAAGGGCATACTGTAAGTACAGCTTTCCTATATAAGTACTTCATTGGCTGGTAACACCCCGCTACCAAAAAATCACGCCACAAAAATTAAAGGCTTATATAGTCATTGGCCTATGCTAAAATCCGTATGTCAAACTGACAAATTCACATTTGTATTTACATACATACTATTGCCATCTCGCACTCTTGCACTCTCACTGCAATTTTACTTGCATATATCACAATTTACATACAGTCCACTACTCACACACACATAGAAGCGCTCTCGTCGCTCACGCTGTATATCTCTTCACAGCAAGAGGTCACTTTGTAAATACACCCTACGGCGGGCACATACGAACATTACGTTGCCATCCAAGTGCCAATAAATTTCAATTTTCCCTAAATTGAAACACATTAAATTTAATTAATTCAAATAATTAAAATAATACATTAAAAAAAAAAAAATTTACATATTCCCCATATCTATAAGATTTTACACTGATTATATTTATTCCCTATATTTATAAAAGTCATATTTTAAATCGCCATTTATAATTTATTATACATACCCAGTGAAGCATTGCACCCCTGCGAAAGCCACTGAATACAAAACCAAAAATTATAGGTATATATCTTGATTCCCAATCAAGAATAATAATTTTTGGTCGAAAAAATAATTAATTATCTGCTACCTCTAGCAGATAATTTCTTATATCGATTCCTGTATTACACGTAAAATACAGGAAAGAAATTATTCCCGAAACGCTATCTAGCGAAAAAATAACTTGTAATACTAAATTGCAATAAATTTCACGCCTCCACCGGCAATATTCGATATCGCAAGAAATAAATTTCTCCACAGGCAATTTCTCATATTGCAATAAATTATTTCTTTCTATCTCTCATTATTTCTTGCGCTGCCCTCAGTGCAAATAAAATTTATATCCCACGCTATCTCCAGCGTGCAATATATTGCAACACAAAAAATAATAAAAAATAAATTTTTGGAAAAAAATTTCTCTCTCAATTTTTAAAATTCTGCTCTTTCATATTTGGGCTTATACGCTTCTCAAAGCATAAATTAAATATTTTCACACGCTACCTCCAGCGGGAAGATATACTCCACGCGTTTTCAAGCGAACAATTTCACCCCCCATGTGAACTAAATTTTTATTCAAACGCTTGTGAATTTGAATTGGAAAAATAATTTCACTCAACGGAAAAAAAATAAATTTTTATTCAAACGCTTCTCAGCGAATACAATTAAATCATACGCTACCCCTAGCGTAAAAGTTAAATTTCATACACGATTTACATTAATCGATTTTCATTCGCAAAATGTCGCATATCTCAGAAGCGGCAAATGAGGCTATTACCCGGAAGCAGAGATTCCATCCCGCGAGCTCTGTCTTTATATGGGAATCCGACTGCCTTCTGAAATTTTGCGCAAAGTTTCAATCAATCCCTATTGATGACCTTAGAAAATCCCTTTTGTTGGTCAAGCTTGAAACTCTCAATGATAATTGGGTTCGACTTGTCAGCGCTCACAAAGACGTCTTCTCCCGTGACGACAGTGAGTTGCCTGAAGATTCAAAGGAGTCGATGCGTCAGAAATTTTATCTCTGCTCTGAGAATTTCATGACATGCAAAGCCCAGATTCTCGATCTCCTCGAGAAAAGGCTTCCTCAAAGTGCAAAACATTAAAGCCTGTGACGCAAGAGAAAAAAGCAGTTCGAGAACCTCAATGTTCTTCGAATACCCATCCCCGGGTTCCGCCTGCCGACTCCGAATTCTTCTACGGAGATGATGAGGAGTGGCCGTCTTTCCGTGACATGTTCACGGAAAAGTACGCAAATCGCCCAAAACTGACACCCGCTCAGAAATTGTACTACCTCCGGTACAAAACCCAGGGTAAGGCGGGTGCTATCGTCAAGCCATTTCCGTTGCTAGACGAAAATTTCTCTATCGCCTGGGAAGCACTTAAGGCGCTATACGAGAAGGACATCAGAACCTCTCTGAATATCCCTATTGTGTCCACGGAAAGTAGTGAGGCGATCCCAAAAGCCTCCACTACTGAAAACAAAGTTCTGACCCCTCAGAAGACTCCCACTCAAAACTGGGTTCCCAACCCAGTTTGTAGCTACTCGTCAAGACTCCTTCAGACGAGCGGATACGAGGGCATAGAAAATCCCCTTTCGATTCGCCCTCATAAATCCCAACCATATTCACTCCTGAATTTGGCCGAAAATACATTGGAGAAAAATGTTGTGGAGCAGCGAATTTTGCCATCAGGGGACAAACTCTTTGCCCCGGGAGGATGGCTATCGCCAAAATGGGCTGATGGAAAGGTGTCCAGCGTGTCTTGCTCGGCTTCGCGCTCATATGTGCGCCATTCCAGGCGAGAAGGTGGAAATATATCATCGATCTCAAGTGCCACGCTTCCAAGTGGTGCGTCCACATCAGCCCTGGCCTGCTCTTCTTCCTCACCTTCCGTTTCTACGTCCAACTCCAGCATGCTGGCCGCATCCGTCAGCTGCACTTCTTCTTCTTCCGGTACTACCCCGCACACTGTCAGCGTTACTCCATCGTCGGCGACATCCCCCGTCATAACCGGCGCACCGCTAGCACCCAATTGCTCAATTAAGGGAAGTGGCTCCCTCGCCAGCCCTCAAACACCACGGTGGGTCAAATGCGAACCCAACCGCTTCATTCAGAAGACCGACATCCCCAGACGGTTCTCTGCATGTTCTCGAGCTGCACGGCTTCTAACTCCCCCTGAAGCCTGGCCGAAACGCACTCTCCGTGCCACTCCATTTCCGGAGAATAAGAAAACCGATGTTCTTTGTCCCCTTGAAGAACCGACCGTCATCCCGAAACGGTCTTCGTTATCATTTTTCCGAGCTGGAAAAAGGTGTGCTCTCTCCGAGCCTCAAATCACCTTTTATTATTTCCGAAACCGTTTGCTCTACAGGCCCAAAAACCTTTGGATGGATCAATGTCAGCAGTGCCAATTGTGCTTAGGACAGCACGCACTACGTTTCTGTCGCATAATCCTAGCCAAGACGCCAACGGAACGGGCAGCTGCGATTCGCCGGAAGGCTGAAGGATGTGCGGGTTAGCTCGTCACGCCTTTTGCTACTGTCGTGTTGATACAAGCACCAACGTCCGCCAACGCCCCATGACCAAGTTCGGCCAGGTGCACAGCACTTCCAACCCCGGCATATGAATTCTATCCTATTTTCATGCCCAATCGCAAAGTTGTGTGTTTTACCTCTCACGTAATATCACCAGCTTCCTTCATATCTCACTCACACTTGCACTCTTTATTATATTCTTGTCATTCCCCTGACACTTGCTTGCATCCATCGTCAATAGAAGAGAAGAAGCACCGCCTGCGGCGACTTGTACCGGTTGCGTGTCCGCTGACAGCCCATGACAGGATATACCTGACCCTGCGCCAGCTATTAATCCGATGCGCGCATCACCGGATATGACATCGGACTTCCACATGACGCGGACCTGTCCCAGGCTTTCCAGCAGGCAATTACTGCAGTCGCTGAATTCGGCCCATCCCACCTGGAATTAGATGTTGCAGTCCTGCAAGGCGGGCAGAATGGCTAAACGCCATGGAGCACTTTCCATTCTGTGCGCACCCCTCCCTTTCTATTACCATTTCCCAAGTTTCATTCCCATTCCGTTCCATTACAACTGTCATCTCTGGAAGTAGCCGGCCGCTCTCGCGCAAATCATGCTTGTCACATACCGACACAATATAAAGTGACCGAGCAACGTACGAGTGTCCCGCGCTTCGAATCCAATTTTCATTTTAAACTTTGTATACCTTTGGAAATTAAACGCGCAAACTCCGCGCATTCTAACAATCAATTCACCCGTGTTTTTATTAGCCAAAAGAAGAACCGCCGTGAATTAAACAAGAATACCAACTAAGAGTGAAATTTCTTGAAATCAAGACAAAATGTAAATGTACGCATTATTACAGCTATTGTTGTTGTTGTTTTTGCAGCTACAACTTGTTCATATTGCAGCTCTTATTACGTAAATAATATGTATGTACATATGCTGTTGACATTTTAATGACAATGCATTGTAAATTGATTACACTTAACTGCTGCGAGACATTTCAATTTAGGCAACAATGCCTTCAACAGCAGCTGTTGCAGTTGCTGCCGCTTACATTACAACAACAACAGCAATGCCATCAGCTATTCCTCACTATTGCTGCTTGCAGTTTCCGAAACAATTGCTACACGCACATTGTTGCTATTGATCAATTGAACACTTGCATGCTTGAGCAGTTGCTGACAGCGGCAATGACAATAGTTGTTGTTGTTGCTGTTGTTACTGCTACCTCTCTGGTTTGCATGTGCCCTTTGTGTGCGCTACGACGAGCAGCGCATATTGACAACAAATTGTTGTTGTTGTTGTTGCTGCTCTTGTCACCGTCGTTGTTGTTGTTGTTATCTTGATTATTATGTCTTGCAGCTTGTCAGCCCTACAGCAAAATTTCCGCTTGCATTGCTGCGTTAGTTGCTGCCATTGATGTTGCTCCCACTTCTGCTGTTGCTGCTCTCTATCACCGCCTTTGTTGCATTTATTCGCGCACGTGTCATTCGTTTCGTTTCACTGGCAATGCAATTTCTTTTCGCTGTTGGTGGCAGGCGCGTCGCTTCAGACTTTCCTCTTCCTTTCTGTTTTATCTTTTTGGTAGCAATTTTCGACGCGCCTTTGTCCTTTGGTGTTGTTGACTTTGCTGCTGTCTTGTTGCGTGCTAAAAAAATTTAATCAATTTTGTGATTTAAGCTTCCACTTTTGGCCGCTTTGTGGCTACACCAGCGCTAAAAGATGCAGGCAAGTGTTGAAATTTCGATGGAATGATTTCGAAGAACTGGTGAAGGCGCATTCGTAGCAGTATCGTCAGCATGCGTCATGTCGAAACCCGCTAAAGGGTTGTTTTGATCACCTAGTTTAGTAAGTAAGTTTTCGAAAAAATATATTCTAACACGAAGGTCATGGAAAGCACACGTAAACTTCGTAAAGTCCTATGCAGATATACATACCACATAAATGTACATATATCCGTATCAACAACAAAAAGTGACAAAAAGGGGTAATGATAAGACGAAAATAAAGCTAGTTGAAAAGAATGTGATGGACAAAAGTCATTTTGGCTTTCAAGTGCCTAGTGCTGAGTTGGGCCCAAGAGTCACTTTGAAGATGTATAGGAATGTGGAGGTGGTAGCATAAAGGAGTCGGGTCGCTTTTCATGGATTGGGGTTATCCAATATTCTCGGAAAATCTATTTCAAACTTAAATTTCTTTTAAATATACATACATACATACGGCATACATGTAGTTGTGTATAATTTTTAAGGATTTTTCCGTGTTACTAAACATAGGAATTAAAAAAAGGAAATTAAACTAAAAATATTCACCGGTTTTTATTTTTTTCGACACTTATCTTATTATCCGACACTGTAAATCTAAGTAGGGGAGAGGGGGGTACCTTCGTCCTTGGGGCACATTCGTCAAAGGCGATTTCGGTATGAAGGAGTCACCGAACATCACTGTTTATTAATAAAATCTAACCCATCACTAGCATAAATACCCCTCACAAAGTTTGCCATCTCTATCTGAACAGCTGACAAAGTTACGTTTGATTTTGTGTTTTCGCGCTTCGTTGCCGAATTTTCAGGTCGGTAACGTAAGAAGTTTGTGCTGTATTTATACCATTATTTCGAACAAAATTGTATTAGTATTACTTTAATACTAATTATTTTGTAAATAAAAGTGTATTAAGTGAAAATAAAGCACTGACATTAGAAGTAAAAAAATAAAAAGAAAAAAAAGTGACACCAGGGTGGACTCGTCTTTTTTTCATGGGGCACATTCGTCAATATAACTTCACAGGTACTAAAAATCGAAACCACAAAAAACCACACAAAATTAATATTAGGGTCGATCTCAGCACTTTAAACATTATATATAACAAATAATTTATAAAAAAAATTTGACAATGTCAATTTTTTTAAAGCTCTTAAACATGATTTTTTTAAAATTTTTTAATGCAAAAATAATAAAAACGTGTTATGTAACCAAAAGCATGTCTTATCTAGTCTAAACAAGATTTTGTATCACATTACGGTACTTTAAAGTGTGAATGCTGAAAGTGCCCCCCCAAATGCCGAAGCTACCCTGGCATGGGGGCACATTCAGCGAAATGACTTTTTTTACTAATCTTGAAAAAAATAATACAAACGGAACTTTTTAAAGAACTTTTGGTATAACATTTTATTGTTAAATAATGAGGTATTGTAACAGTCTAATCGGTTTTTAAATATTTTCATTACCTTCTGAAATACAGGCCTTCAAAAAAAAGTAGACGAAGGTACCCCCCTCTCCCCTACTACTACAAAAGGGCTGTATCATAAACATATTTTTAATACAGTGGAGTCGGGATATAGTGAACTAATTATTGCAAGGCCTGTTCACAGTATCAAGGCTGTTCACTATATCAAGGTTGACATTTTTTGTTCAAAAACTCATTTTATTTGTTCAAAATTGACATTTGTGTATATAAGTGCAAGAGATCATTAGAATATTTTCGTAGGAAAATGGAAATGTACATATGTATGTATGCTTATTGAAAAAAATCACGAATAGATGTTTGCTTCTTGCGTTCAGAAATGGACTTCTGAATCGCTTTTGCGCGTAGACTTTGCAATACTAGTATACTAGCATAATCAGTAGTGTTGGCTTCAGCCCATGCGATAGCTTTATCGAAACTATCAATAGCTTCAGTAGTTTTAACAGGATTTGTGATCTGTATATCGCCTTGGTCGTCATCATCAGATTCCGCAATATTCTCGGCTTCGTTTTCAAAAGGAATCGGTTCATCGTTTTCGATTGCATTCCAGTTTTCAATATCGATTTCAGTGAAGGTTTCCTAAAATAAATAGAGTGACAACTAAATGAACAAGTAGACAAAAAGAAACGTCATTAAAATTACCTCCGGGATAACAACTTGCAGTAAGCTCTGTATGGCATTGACTTCTCTATATTTTTCCTGCAATATTTCTTGTCGAAGTAAGCACAAAGGAACATCATCGTCTTCATCTTCGCTTTGATTTGGCTCAGTTGCATTGAAGCATTCTAATAAAGGCTTCCAACATTTCGCTATTACATTCGCCTCCAGCTGATTCCAAGCAAGCATTAAAAAAGATACAGCATCGCTCAAAGTTAAAGTTTTTAAAAACTGAGTGATGTCATCCTTTCCTACGGCTAATAACAACAGATGTTTTTTGTAGTGCAGCTTAGTTATGCGAATCACATTTTGATCCATGGGCTGAATCAAAGGCGTAACATTGGGTGGCATATAAATCACGAATATAGAGCCATCAGCAGTTTTAAGCTAATTTTCTGGCGGGTGACTAGGCGCGTTGTCAAGTAATAGCCATAATGTCAAGATAGCTTTAGGTTGTAAACCCTTTTGTTGCAAAAACTTTTGGACCTAAAGATGAATGAATAATGAATTTTAAATGTACATACACAATATTTGTTGTACCTGAGGCACGAAACAATGCTGAAACCATTCTCTGAAGATGTCTGCAGTCATCCATGCACTCTTAGAGTTTCGGTAGTCTACAGGGATGTCAAACGCCTTAAAGGAGCGCGGCTTCTTTGAACGCCCAATTACTAACGGTTTGACTTTATGCTCACCAGTTGCATTTGTGCATGCAAGAAATGTTATTCTGGCCTTTTCTGCTTTTCTCCCCGGAGCTGTTTTTTCTGCTTGGCTGACATATGTTTTTTCAGGAAGCATCTTCCAAAACAAACCGGTCTCGTCTGCGTTGTAAATTTGGTCCTTGCAAAGCTTCAACTCGTAAATGATATTTCTTAGCTTATGCTTAAATGGTTCAACTGCCTGTGTATCCGATGACAGTTTTTCGCCGGACACTTTTAATAGTCGAATTCCGAAGCGAGATTTAAATCCAGATAACCACCCGGGACTGGCATGAAAGCCACTTTCTGTTTCCTTAATATCAGCGTGCAACTTTATTGCCCTTCCCTTTAGCATTTGTCCACTGATTGGACAGTTTTTTTTGCGTTGATCTACAAACCAGTTGTATAATGCCTTCTCCATGCGTGGATACTCACCCTTTCTAAGAGTCTTCCTCTTAGGTGCTCCACTTGTCTGGTGAGAGATAATCTTACGTCTCCTTTTGTTTATTCCCGAAATTGTTGATTTAGCTACTCCATATGTTTTTGCCAAAGATGAAGCGCTAGCTCCTTTTCCGATTTTTTCAATAATTTCCGATTTTTCCTTTAACGAAAGGAATTTCCGCGAAGGCATGATGAATTTATGTATTACGATTCAAAAACTTTCAAAAATGTACACATAAAAAAGCTAGCATGTAAAAAAAGCCGCAAGAGACTCGACAAAAAACAAAACAAGCAACAACGTCAAGAAAAAGCTGATTTTGCAGCAATCAACAGCAAAAGTAAAATTTAGGGGAATACCCGCTTTCGTTTCGGATTCCTTATTGTATCTTTTCGTTCGTTTCTGCTTGAAAATGCTTTCAAAATTTGGTTCACTATTTCGAGGTTTTCGATTGTTCACTATTTAGAGTACTCCATGTAAAAATTTAGGTGTTCACTATATCGAAGTGTTCACTATACCGGGGGTTCACTATATCCCGACTCTACTGTACTTTAAAAAAACGTTCGAATTGTCAAATTTATTTCTACCAGTTTATATGATTCCTGAAATTTTACAGGGTGGTTCAATTTCAGTTTCAGCACGTTTTTCACAAAAATAGGGAAATTTAAGGAAGGCTTCGTACTTATTTTAATTTTACGAATATTTAATGTATTTCATTAGTTTGTACATAATTTTACTTAAAAAGGCAAAACAATACTTCGTTTTGAGACAATTTTCTTATGATTTTAATCGATTGCTGGTATTTCTGGTATCAAATTTATACCCTATCAATTACTCAAATTTCGATGTATTTTGATAAAAAAAAAGGTGTACACACTTATATAATTTTAAGCTTGTATTAAATGCAATTTTTGGCACAAGGTGATACCAAATATTTCCGGGTTTTCCTTAAAAAAAGCAATGCCAAAAATATACGCACATTCAAAAGACAAGAAAATAAACCAAAGGCAATTGTCAAACGCGCAGGCAAACTAGGCTAAAGAAATCATAATAAACAGTCAACTTGTCACACAACAACTTTCGACTAAATTTACGTGCAACCAACAGCAAGCCAAAGGCGACAACAAGCCACATTGTAAATACAGCAACAACAACAACAATAGCTATTTCTGTCAATTTTGTATCGGCAATGAGTCACAGCGGCGCTGGCGACAATCAAGTCTGCTGAAGAAACTTAGTTTTCCATATGACGATTTTGCTAGATTGCAGTTGGGAATATTGCTGAGCAATTTATTGGCCATTATTCATGCAAGTAAAAGCAATTTTTTTTCATAAAAACAGATTTGGCTTCAGTTCTTATTTATTTTGCACTGTTTTTCATTAATGCCATGAAATATTTAGAAAAACTTATAAAAACTTTGTACTTGGTATTTTTAAAATCCATTTAAAATATTGCTCTCTTTTGTCAAATTTGTTGTCACGAAATGCCAAGTTTACAATAACTTTACACTAACCGTTTTTCACTGGTGTATCGCATGCACTGTTATTCCGCCGATGACGTCTGCGTGGCCAGCTGTGCGCAACGTAACTAATTTCTTTGATGGCCTTCAGCGCGTGCGCGCAGACAACCGACGAAGTCTGTCTGTCAGCTGCTTTGGGAAGAGCGCGTGAGAGAGCAAGACTGTCGAAGAAAGCGTCTTTGGAGAGTGTTGTTGACCAGCAAAGGCCAAGCACAGCGGCAGAAGGCAGTAGAAATTTCTTTGTGGCAAGTGGGTCAAATGGGCCGAAGCTTCGCGTGCGTAGCTTTGTTATGAGTTTGTTTTGAGGCAGGCAGGTGTAAGGCAAGTTCAGCTGTGGTAATGAGAAGCTTTAACAAACTTTCAATATGATTGGATCACTTTTTGGTCAACAGCTGCAATCGTTTATTCCATGTACACATCGTTTTTTTGTCATTCATCTTTTAGTCATTTCTGTTAATCTAACCGAGAAGCTTAGAAGCCCTAAAAACCTCTTTGGAAATGTTGAACTTTACCTTTAGAGTTTGACTGTCCTTTCATTAAGCCAATTTTACTCCGAATTTGCTGAATGCCTTCAGGTGTCTTCCCTGATTTCAATGCCTTTAACTTATTTTATAACCCCAATAAAGAAAGCATAACACAATCCTTCATGCACTTTTTTTTTGTAATAAGCCGTTGTCCGTTATATTGATATGTAAATTTACTTTTACTGAATATTTCTTGATCTTTTTACAAAGTGAAGGATTTTAGATGGTGGTACCATAACGTCGATACCCTCGTTTTTACAAATATTTTATCAAAATCTGTCTTCGATTTCGTAAAGCATTTCCAGGTAGTTCGGTTTGCAATTTCATTCCAAGTTGGAATTTGTATTCAGTTTCTGACACAAATTCCCAAAAAAAGATAAATTTCAAACAGTTGGAATTAAATTTATCTGAATCTTTACTTGACCCGTTTAAAAAGAGCGCAGCACAAAGAACTTCAAATCCAATAGATAATCTGGAGAAGAACTTTGAAGCCTCTTAAAAACAAACCAATATTTGCATCGATTCCCATAAGTTTAGTGTCAAATTAAATTAAATTTTGTTTAACAAAATGAAGAAACTTACCTTCTTTTTACAAGAGAAGGTTTTGTAATTACATAGCTCTAAAAATATTGGTTATCATTAACTCTATCTTATTAGTAATTTCAGGAAATTGAAGCAACTCTTCCTCAGGCCCTTTGAACAGTAAATAATGATAATTGGTATACAAAGATGTATCTTCCAGACATGTAAAAGATTCAAATCAAAATCGATTTACAAATCAACTGATTTAAATTTTTGATTTAAAAATCAACTCCACCAATCGATTTAAATTTCTGATTTTCAAATCAGGCACCACCAATCATATTGATTTGAATCAAAAAACTCAAATCAGTGATTTGCCCTTGTCTGATTCAAATCACAAATCCAAAAAGTTGATTTTGATTTGAAATCAAAAAGCACCAATCGATTGGCCGCTGCGCTGATTCAAATCAACTTTGGTCAAATCCCACATTAAGGGCCAGTTTCACAGTGGATATTTAAACTCTGATTGTAGTTTAAATAGGGAATTTCAGTTTCACAGTTGAAAGTTAAATACGATTTAAATAGCCGATTGCGGATATTTAAGTACGCCACAAAGTTGCAATCGAAAACAAATAAACAACTGATTTCGGATGTGCAAACAAGCTGCGTGGACAATATTGCAATTTATAAGAGATCAAATTAAACATAAAACTGCATGGTATAGCACATATAAATGATCCCGTAGTATTATAAATAATATAAACTGTGCATTCTTTGCACTTTGCACTTACAATATCCAACAATTCACTTCTTTCGGCCGGCGAAAAGTTTTTAGTTCGCGCTGCCTCCATAATTGAACAATTGAACATATGTTTTTGGCAAGTTGTGCCAACCTTCAAATGTCAAATATTCCGTATTTAAATAAATGCACTGTGAAACTCAAGGAAAGTTAAACTAGATTTAAACTCAATTCGCAAATTAGATTTAAACATCCACTGTGAAACTGGCCCTAAGTAAGCTACACAGAGCTGCATTTTTCTGTATTAGAAGGAAAGTTGTGGATTTGAGTAGCAGATATATGATGCTACAAAATAGTATGCACAAGAAAAAAACAACAATTTATGTTTTTTTATTTCAAAATATATGAATGTATACGAAGAGTGTCTGTATATAAATACATTACTTTGTTCTTTTCCTAAACCATCAAATTTTAATAAATGCATATGCATATATTTGACATATTATATGTATATTATACTTAACATGTTATGTTTCCTGGAACAGCAGGTAGAAATTCATTACACTTTTGTGGCGGCAGTGGTTTGCACAAAAGTATACCTCTTTTGTGCGGGTGCTAAGAACGGATGCGAGACAGTGATGCCTATTTTTGTTCAAAACCTCTAAAAATAAATCGATTCACTCAGCTTAATTTTACGGAACGCAAAATGCTTCGAAAATGTTACGGACTAATAATAGTGTCTTCACAATAAACAAACAATGGCGCTGAAATAGATATCAGACGATAAATGCATTTTCATAAACGTATCAGCTTTAAAAATGCACAAAATCTGGTACGGATTTCACGACGTTGACATCACTGATGGAAGTGTCATATAAAACAGGGTTGCTTTTTTCCTTCCAAATAAATACTTTTCTTGCAATTTTCGGTGAAGAAATATGAACGAATAATTACATATTTCACTATCATTTCAATAAAATAAATGTATTACTTTAAGTTGTTTGTATTTACATATGATTTGTTCACGATTTCAAGTAATTATTCTTATTTTTGAGGAACGAATTTATCTTTGATATTTTTGGTACTATTTCGAAGTATGTATACATTTTATTACTGCTCTGTCATCCTTTTGCACACTTGATTTCAAGACTTGATTTGAAATCAAATCAAGATTGGTAAATCAGATTTGAAAATTTGCTGATTTAAATCAAGTGATTGGTAAATCAGATTTTCACTTTTGATTTGTGAGGGCTGATTTATAAATCAAAGGCCACAAATCGATTGGGATTTGAATCAGAAAAAGACGAATCGATTGGTTATGCTTGATTGGAAAATCAGTTTTTAAATCAAATAGGGTAAAATCACTGATTCAAATCAAATCTGATTAAACTCTTCACAACTCTGGTATCTTCACAAGAAGATAAAGAAGACAGGCGAATTTAGTGGCTATAAATTGTAAACTGTTCATGGGTGCGGGCTTAGATCAGTTTTTTGAGGATCCTCATCAATCTAAAAATCGCCTTTCATGAATTAGAACTTTTAATCATATACTACAGAAGTTTAAAGAGAAAATTATTAATAATGATACTCGTCTAAATGAACATTTGATATCATCAGATATACTATATTAGTTTAGAAATGCTATATTTTCAAGTCGCCAATCTATCTCCCCTTCAGCAACATTGAGTTCACTCTCAGCCTAACATATGCAACTTAAAATTATATATTTTTTACGAATTTTGTCAAATATTTCACAAATTGTCATAAATTCTTTAAGCTATACAAAATATACATTGTATTACATACATTTTCATTTATCTTTCGAATCATCTCCAGCTGCAATTATGTACAGCAGGCAATTTTCGCAAATTTTCCGCAGTCACAAACACTCACACACAACCACTTGCAAACACAAACACAAACACTTTTGCATAATTTGCCAAATATTTATTTACTGACATCAAATACACGCATAACAAATAAGCGTGCAACAACAGCGGCGAATAACAACAACAAACACAAGCACGGCACAACAACAACAATGGGCTCTTTTGAACGCTATTTATGCGCTTACCTTGAAGTCGTATACGCGATGTGTGTGTGTGTAGTGTTGCCAGGTTCCTCAAACTGTTTGCAATTTTGGGCATAGGAAAAATTTAAAAAGTCACACAATTTTTTTGATCGTAAACATTTCATAAAATATTTTATCTAGACGTTTTTCAAGCAAAAGTTTGCAAATGGTTGTAGCTGGAATTTACTTGTAAAAATCGAAGCAGAAGTAGAAAACAGCTGATTGTAGATAATATGATATTATTTGTGCTGATTTAACTTTCCTGATGCATTGAAAATTCCAATGGAAAGACTTTCTTCATGTTAGAACAGTGATTGGCAAAAATCTTAAAGCACGGATACTCGTATAGGAAGTAAGTGACGTTTTGTACGCTGGCCTCGACTTTGCTGCAAGATTTTCAGCTAATTTGTTGTACAATTTAGACGCTTAATATAAGTTTTTTTAGTACTGCTAGTTCAGCTTTTTATGGTTCCGTTCCCCAAAAGTGGTAAAAGGCAACTCTTATTTTAGTTAAAAGAGTTTAGTACGATTAAAGTGCACACGCTTTCAAATAAAAACCCTAGATCAATTCCTTAAGAGTCGAATTGAATAATTCTCACGTTTTTAATTATATTTTGTTATATTAGACGAAAATAAATCGTTTAGTTAAATCCCTAAAAAGCTTATACAAATCTACATACATCTAAACGTGGGAATTCAAAATTTAGGTTTGAAATCCCTTAAAAAATAAGCCAAACTGGCAACACTGTATGCCCCTCGTAACCTGGCCACACTCACTCACTCTCTTCTTCGCATCGACAAGTCTTGTCTGCGTGCTAAAGTATCCTCTGACAGGATACGCACCATGATTATATCAATTCCCGCACACGTGAAGCGGATATGCATTCACGCAAGCAAAGTGGAGTTCGGAAGCGAATCGGGGGCGGGGGAAAACTGAAGCTGAAAACGCTTTTACCTCTGAAATTCGATTTAACGCTTATTGTGCGAGCGTTCGGTTCAACGCTATGCAAATCACTTTGAACAGCAGCAGCAAGAAGAGCGTATTTATTTCATAGCTAATGCTGGCGGAGAGTGGGCGTGGCAGGGCAGGGACAGCGCGTATATATCTCAAGTGTCAAAGTGTAGCACGCATAAATCGATTACCTTCAAATAATACGCCATAAATTCTGAAATATGTGTGCAGGAGCAGCGCCCCTTCCTGCTATCCCCATTGAGTAAAAAGCTTCACTTTCATTCCAGCGTTGCTTGAAATAACTTTATAGCTTAAGGTGATTTCGCTGATTCCATTGACTTATGAGAACGAGCACGAGCGCGAAAGTGAAGGAGTATGGTGCTTCTTATTCACCTTCAAGGATATGCTTTTATGATTTTTCTGTGCCACTGAGTTGAGCTGCTACAGCAAGGTTGAGCTTATTGTTGTTGTTTTAAGCATGCCATGAATGAAAACGAACTTTGAAGTCCTTCTTTGACTTTCGAATAATTTCAGAGATGCTGCAAGGATTTGTTGATTATATTTTGTTACTTTTATATATTAATATTAATAACACTTCAAATTTGTCTTTCATCTCTTCGCCCTTCGTTTTTTCTGCGCAGTTAACCCTCTAACCGGCAAAACTGTAAAACTGAAAAAAAGTGAGTAAATAATTTTTTTCCAGGTAGGTTACCCTCTAAATAATAAGAATTCAAGATCCGCAGGTAAATTGCTCATATAGTTTAGTCGCCAGGTGAGAAATAAGAAAGGCTGCCTCAGGGCAGCTATGCCGGTTAAGGTATAAAAAAAAGTCTGTTTTATGTGGTTATATGCTGTGGTTTCTTTGAGAAAAATTTATTTACGCGGTCGTTTTTATTGAGAAAAAATTAGAAAAATTAGGGAAAATAAAACTGAAGAAGCAAGATATATATTATTTTCTATAAAGATAATCATAGGAACAGTTTTTTGCATTCGATCAGCATAAATGATGATTGAATGTTTGCAAAAACTTGGCGTTTGCGATGATTTGCAGAATTTGCATTTCTGAAGCCATTTTACTCAACCAGACTAGAAAGTGGTCATGATTATCGTAATGTATGTCATCAACGGGATGTTTTGATTTTGTGCCAATGGCAGTAGCACTCACTTGTGATGAACTTGCTTGTTGTCGACCATCAAAACGTCTCTCTCTTTGTACGCAACAAGACCAGCCGCAATTTCTACACAAAATTCTGGTAGCTTCAATAACATTCTACCTGCAGCGGTATTATCGCTTGAATCATTGGATTTTTCTGAATGCATACAGCGATATAAAATATATGAATTTTTAGCAGCCATATCGACTTGTTGATTAAAAAGTTGAATAATTGGATTTTGATTCTTTGCTCAAATATGATAATGGCCCATAAGCCTATCCATTAAATCCACATGTATTTCAGCCTTTATTTCCTTGTCTGAAGGAAACTTCCAGTTAGGAATTCTGTTGACTCTCACCGTACCAAAGCTATAGATTCCTGTATATATATCAATCAAGGTAGCGTGGTATAAAAATTGTTGAAGGAAAGTCTATGATGGGCAAAGTTTGGTATGGTTGTGACAAACGCACAACACTGTTCGGAGTGCTTCCAAGATCAGGTGTGTTTAACAAAATCAAATTATCACCTGTATCAATATAAATTTCGAAGCGATAAGCAATGCCGTTAGAATAGCACACCCTAAATAACTTTATTCCCCATTTATGTGGCTTATTGGAGAGATATTGTCGCAGGCGATGTTACATTTTTGGCTTGCCCATTTGCTCGCCCAAGCACTATCGAGCAAGAGCAGCTTTTGGTACTGTGTCCAACTGTTTGTGGATTTCGTCTTTGCCCCAGCAGGTATTCAAGTATGGATATCATAGACAGACATGTGCATTAGGATTCCAATGTGGTGACGAATTTCTTCTGCATGAGATTTGAAATTTGAGTTTATTATCGGTTTCCACCGTTTCCCTGAGCTACACCAACTATTTATCGGAAATATCTGAGAGTTTGAATCTTTTATGTCTGAAAACCTGGTATTTACCCTCCCTTTCTATGAAAACAATGGACAAAATGATGACTATGAATGAAAAATAGTGTGCAAAAAAAGTTGGCTTAAACCGGCATAGCTGCCCTGAGGCTGCTATTACATTTTCGCTTCTAAAACATAAGCTTTAATTTTTTGAAAGATACTAAATATTTAAATGGAAAGTACACGACTGTAGAAACTCACCCCTAAATTTTCAATTAAATCGGTCTATTGGAAGATTGCTTAATCGTCCCTATAAAATATTTTTTCACGTGCAATAATTTTTGCTCTTCTCAAATTGTTATACATATTGTATAACTTCCATAATATATACACCAGTCTGTCCATATTTGGTCACTTCATTTCTGGTAAGAACACCTCTCAATTCTCCAAAAATGGGCGTGGTCCGCCCACTCAGTTACTTGGTGTAGGGTATTACTCTGTCGGTGAAACCCGACTGATGCTTCCTTACTTCTTTTTCTTTCTTTCGCACTCTTCTTCTCTTTCATTACTACTTTCCTACCAGTCATTCATATTTTTCATCGTCTTTTCTATACATTCTATTATCTTCCTTTTTGTGCCTATCAATTGTTTTGTCTCCCATCTTTATATTCTACGTCCTCAAACCAACCAAGTATTTTTTTTGCTTTTAATTACATTCTTTCATGTACTATTTCATTTCATTTCTTTTATTCGTCATTATTGCTACCTTAGCCACAGGATACCAGCGTCCATCCCTTTAAACTTATGCTCTAATCCTCTCTCCTTTATTTGGAATTTTGCTACTTTTGTATTTGTGCTTCTGCTGCGTCCTTTTATTGTTTGCAATTTTCTTTCCTCTTTTATTCACTCCTTCACTTTTTTGCCTAACTTATTATTTTCCCCTTTAAAGTTTAAACTCTTCTTCCACCCTCACATGCTTGCATGTGTGTTAGTCTATCAAATTGGCGCGGCATCAGTATCAGTTTTAATATCAAATTCAAAATAATTGAGCCACTTCTATTTGTTTACAGTATCACACATACATGCATTCACAGGCACACACACCTGCCCATTCGTATAGCTGGGTGTACATGTTGCCATGACAATATCAAGAAATTTGCATTTACACTTTCCTTTTCTGTTGAAATTTTAGTGTCGCTTTGCTGCTAATAACCATGGTTGCCATGTCACTCCAGTATGTAATTGTAATTTTCGCTTCAGTTAACAGAAGATTTCGCAATGAACTTTTATGTATGTTTTTAACTGTTAGAATTGCATTGCAATGAGCACGAAAGCGCTCGAAGCTTTAAAGCTATTTAGGGTAAATATTGCAAATAAAGTTTAATTGATTGAATGCGTGACTTTAATTGTTTCTAAAACTTAAAACTAAAAGCTTTCATAAATAGATTCCAGAAAATTATGTAATAAGTCAGGAAAAAATTTTAGCAACAAAATGAGATGCTGATACTTTTATTATTAAATCATATATGAACACGGAACTAAAAATGATATTCTTCAGAGAATTATAACTTTTACAAAATTTGTATTCACTTTAGACTAATTTGAAAATTTATTAGTACAAAATTGGCTGCAGCTTGACTATCAAAGAGCTTTGAGAAAGCACTTAGAGTTCAGCAAGTAGCTATGAATAAAAGCTCTTATTGATCATTAATTACTCAGCACATTACAACTTTCAGGCAATTATTCTTGAACGCCATATTTCGATCCCCCATAAACTTGATAGTCAACTCAAATACAAATTGCCTTTCCAGTTTTGAACAGCTTTGAAGCAATATTAAAAGCAGCTAAATAGCACAAAGTTGCAGTGCTCTTAAGCTTTTAATATGTATTAAAGTTGATCGCTTAACTTGAGCATTACTTTCAAAGCTTCGAAAGTCACTCTCCATGCAAAAGTTGATTAAATATTAAACAACACTTACTTGGGTTTGGCAAATATCCTTTGTTATGACATGTGGAGCAGCCTTAAGTAGTGCTGAGCTGGCAATTTCCGAGTATGCAATTTTGCTAGTCACGCTCACACGTCATTCAATTATGCACACATACATGTAAATATATATATATTTATATATATATATATACACATCCATTTACTCAACTAATACTCGCTCGTTTTGGCATTTTGCACTTTAGCGCTGACGTACTCACACTAACGTTGCATTTCCCTTCCAACTGTCCCGCTTACCCGCTTCCTATCTTCCAATTTTCCGCCTCTCTGGCCTTTTGCTACGCTAAAGTCAACTTCAAGTAAAATGGCGCGCACAGAAGTGCGCCCTCACTTTCCGTTTACGAGCGCCGCTGACTTGTTATGAAAAGCTCATCTAATTTCAATCAACTGTGCCGAGAAATCAAAGTGGTTATGGATTGCAGGTGTGCCAGTGCCGTTTGTAAGTGTTTGGCGGCACTGGGCCCAATTGATTTTTGTGGCCTTGCTTTCTGAATTCTGAATTAAAAGCTTTGCTATAAACATTATTTTTTCTTTAAACTCTGGCAACGAAAGTATACAATAATAATAATGAATTAGCACAACATCCCGTGTGGCCTTAGGCCTAGCTTTCTCGCATTGACTTGTGAGTGCTTGTTATATTTTTCCACAAGTTAACGGGACTTACATTAACCGGATCTGAACGGGTTTGAGAGAAGCTTTTAATTTATTTATTTATTTATTTATTTAGTCTATGAATAAACAATATTCTTACAGACTAATAAGTAAAATAAAAAGAGATCTTACATCTAGCAGTTAATTCAGAACAGATTAATTCAGATTAGCTTTAAGCAAATTCAAAAAATTATTTTTGGAAGTAGAAAAATCGATTTCCATACGATGCGAAATATCATTGAATTCAATCAAAGCTCTTATAATCGGTGCATTTAGAGCATAGTTAGATTTAATGAAGCCAACATAAAAAAAATCAAAATGTCGAAGAAATCTCACAGGAGCATTGAAGTAAATCCTCTCGAGCAGAGAAGGACAATCAACTTTGCCATTAATGATGTCAAAGACGAAGGATAAAGATAAGATAGATCTCCTAATTTGAAGAGATTTAAGGTTTATGAGCAAGCAACGAGAAGTATAGGAAGGTAAGGGGTCGTGAAAGTGCAACGATCGAAGTGCGAAACGAATGAAAACTTTTTGGATACGTTCAATGCGATTAATATGACACGTGTGGTAAGGTCTCCAAATAAAAGAAGCATATTCAATCGTGGAACGGACAAATGAGGTGTAAAGCAACTTGAGGGTATATGGATTAGTGAATTCTGAGCTATTACGTCTTACAAAGGCTAGCATCGCATATGACTTAGAAATAGTGGAGTTAATGTGGCTAGAAAAGGTAAACCTGGAGTCAAAAATTACCCCCAGATCTTTGATTTCAGTAACCGACTTTAAGTAACAGTTGGCAATATGGTAGGAGGACTGGAAGACAGTATAGCACTTGGAGAATGTAACGTGAAAGCATTTACTAATGTTTAGAGATAGACGATTATTACAACACCACACATATACCTTATCAAGTTCAGCCTGGAGCAGCTGCGCATCACTCAAGTTATTGACAACCGTGTAAATTTTAAGATCATCTGCATACAGAAGAAATTTAGCAAAAGAAAAACAACTTCTGATGTCATTAATAAAGATAGTAAAGAGCAAGGGTCCAAGAATACTACCTTGAGGAACACCAGAGGATGCAACAAAAGAAAAGGACGCAGCATTATCAACTGTGACCACACAACGCCGATTACTTAAGTAGGATTTGATCCACTCGAGAAATTTGGAGTGAAAACCCAGCAGTTTTAATTTTTTTATTAGAATATTATGAGAGACGGTATCGAATGCCTTGGAGAAGTCAGTGTAGACCGCATCAATCTGCTGTCCATTTTGGAAGGCTGAAGTACAGTCTTCAGTGAAAACTGCTAGGTTTGACACAGTCGATCTACCGGGAACAAAACCGTGTTGATTTTGGCAAATTAAACTTTTAGTTGCAAAATACACTTTTTCCTTGATAATACATTCGAAAAGCTTAGAAACGGTTGAAAGTTTGGAAATAGGTCTGTAATTACAAACATCATTTTTATTGCCACTCTTGAAAGTAGGAGTAATAAATGCTGTTTTCCAAGCATCAATAAAAATACCAGAAGATAATGATTTATTAAAGATTGTCTTCAAAGGGAGAACAAGAGCATCACACTTTTTGAACAAAACAGCGGAGAGTCCATCTAAGTCTGTTTGAGACGAAGGTTTAAGTCGTGCTATACCATTAAGTATATCGAGAGATGACAAAAATAAGGAACCAAAATCCAGAGATGATTCCAAATCAGGAGAAAAATCAGTATCGGTATCCGAAATAAAATTTGATTTAAAAAATTCAGCAAACAGGTTTGCTGCATCCGATGCAGAATTTGCAGATTTATCTTTGAAAAATAATGACGAGGGAATACTAGAGCTCGACTTCTTCGACTTAATAAAGTGCCAGAAAGCTTTGGGATTAGAAGTTATATTGGCTTCAAACTTTAGTATGTGATTTCTATATAAAAACTTATCTAAGCAGATAAAATCTTTTGAGTACTGTTTGTATTTGTTGAGATGGAAAATGTCACCGGTTTTTTTGAATTTGCGATAAAATTTGTTTCTTTGATTTTTTAATCTTTTAAGATTTTTAGTATGCCATGGCAATTTATACTGCCTTTTAACGGCAAGTGGAATATTGCAGAGGCATATTTCAACAACTTTTGATCTAAAGATTTCAAAACAAGACGTGGTATCTAGGTCTTGAAACAAAGAAGTCCAGTCCAAATTTATAAAGAAGCTATTCAAATTATCAAAGTTACACGAGCTATAGTTAAAGGATAGAGTTTGATTATTATCTTTAATAGAAGAAAATTCATAAAATTCAAGTTCAAGAATCAAAGGAACATGATGCATGTCTGATGTAGATAGGGGAAAGAAACATTCAAGCAAATTAAAGTTAATGTTATTACTTATAAATATCAGGTCCAAGATTTTTCCAAGCTTGTTAAAAAAACTATTAATTTGAACTAGTTCAATACTTAAAAAGCTATCAACCAAGTAAATTTCAAAGGCACTATTAATATTACTAGGAATTAAAGCAGAGTTATTAGTATTATGAGACCAGCTGACATTACTTAAATTAAAATCACCAAGCACACATAGGTGATTATCACCAAGTTTGTTTAAGGCTAGAGTAATAATATTATCTACATGAGCTTTATAAAGGCTTTCAGAACTATTCGGAGGTATATAAGAAGCACAAACAAAAAGCGACCCAGTGGAGCCTTGAACGCACACAAAGAGCTGGTCTAGCAGAGAGTCGTGATTTTCCAGAATTTGAACGGACGCATGGTGTTTACGTTGTACGGCAATAAGCACACCTCCACCCCTGATACAGCCCGTTTTTCCAGCATCTCGATCTTTACGAAAAACATCGAACAGATTGGGATCAAAAAATTCATGATCATAGAACTTAGCATTTAACCAAGTCTCAACAATGACGAAGATGTCGAAATCCAGCTGCGAGGTCCTCGCCCGCACCACTTGAGATTTTGTTCTTAGACCAGAGATGTTTTGAAAGTAGATTTTCGACTGTTTACTTTTTGAAGTGATAACTTTTTATGGGAGGGTAAACCGCTTCGTAACGTAACGCGTTACGGTGCCAGTCTGTCTGGCTTCCCTCTCTCTCACGCATACGGCAGCGGTACGCGGGCCCCTCCTCTCTCACTCTAACCCACAGCGCTTAGCTGTTTTTCGGACAGACGCTACGCTTCATATGAAAACAACAACAACACAGAATCAAACAGCAGCGCTGTCGGGAATATCGTCTAGCCGAGCGCTGCTCTGATTCTTCGTATACTTTGTTGGCTGAGCTGCCGACATGCAGAAGAAGAGCACATGCACACGACTTTCATAACACCATGCAAAATACGAAAATCAGCCGCAAAAAATGCTCGTTCGGCTCATTTGAGTACGAAAACCGAACGAACCAAGCCATTGAGTCGTGCGATCAGGGGTGCAAACTCAGTCAAAGCCAATTTTCTCAAATGCTTAAAAAATTCTCCCATGGGAATTGGCACTTCAGCCACATTTTCATTCAAAATAATGGTAGTAAAAAACATAAATCAATAAATAAAACAGTATGGCTGAGTTCCAAAATGCTGTAATACAAAACAACAGCATTTTGTTAAGAATATGTAGAAAAAGAGTTCGAATTCCCACAAAATGGGAGAATTTTCTCACAGTAAGCAGCCCTCGTTATATTTACTTTGAGTTTGGAATTTCTTGTAGCAGAGCGGTTCTCTGAGAGGACGAGTGACTGAGCGAAACTGAGTGGAACTGTGGGCTTTATTAAAATGACCCAAGTGCAAAATTTTCTCAGCCAAAATTTTATATGAGATGCGCACTCTATTATATTAACATACTCTTTGCTACCACCGTAAATTTAAGTAATAACCTAAGCTTTTCTCAAGTTAAAAAATTTCAATATTAAATAGTTTAACTTGGATTAGTTTAAGTTATCACTTCTGTCGAGCGTCCCGAGACGCACACATTTTTTTTTTTTTGCTTGACGTAGTAGGGCAATTTAAGGAATTTGCCGTCGGTCTCCGAGCCTTGGAAAATACTGAAATGGGCGCAAAATAACATTAGCAGGCCACAGATCAGTGCTGATCAACTGCTCATAAAAGGCTGCAGATACACCCAGTTTAAAGTTGATACTTTTCAGGGAATCCAAGGAAACGTCCTTCTTGACCAAAGCATAGCATGAAATTAAATTTTTATTAATGCGGGCGTTTTCAGCAACATATTCAATGATGTTCTCAGCAGTAACAGATGGCGGAAAAGATGAAAGATGTATCCACTTCATTTGAGTGGAAACAGCAAGTCCCGAGTTAACTTTGGAGCCAACAACAAGTGGTTTTTGAAAGTTGTTCCTTTTGACTTGAGTCAATTCCGAGTCACGATTCACTGAAGGTGGCGCAGGGCGCGTAGCATAAGGAAGCGGGTGCACAGGCAGATTGTGAGCAGCACTTGGAATTAAAGAAGCAGCAGCGGCATTAATATTAGTAGCAAGCATTGGCGATATAGCATCAGCAGCGGCGATAGCAGCATAGGTTGCCGGAGCATTTCTGTGAACAGCGGCAGCGGCAGTATTAGTAGCAGTAGAAGCGGTAGCAGCAGAGGCAGCAGTGTTGTTGGCATTAGAATTCAAAGACTCTCCAAGATTTTTACTAAGAGCTTTGACCTCATCAGTTAGGAGCGAAATTGCAGTGTCTTTATCACATAATTTACGCTGCACCGATTGCAATTCTAAGCACAGATCATCAATTTTCTGCACTAAGAGATTTTTATCTTCCTGAAGAGAGCAGATCAAAGAGAACGAGCGGGCATTTTCAGCTCGAAGTGCGACAAGTTCAGCAAACACGGCTTGCAATGTTATTTCTTGCTGATTGCACGTTGCTTGTTGCGAAGAAACCGGTTTAATTTGTTGTTGCTTGTCACTGATAGCAGCATTTTCGGCAAGCGGAATAGATGGAGGGGGCGAACGAAGAGAATTTCGGCGCGCAGCCGCACAGTCTTTGCAATGAAATGGGCTATTTGACTTTAGCATATAATCAAGATCTGCAGGCAAAATGTTCATGCAGGCCGAATGAAAAAATTCATTACATTTAGCACATTGTATTTTCGGCTGTGCGCGGTCAACCTTTTGGCCACACACACACGGCATAATGTCATTAAATTAAAAATTTCAAAATTTTAAAAGTGTCCAAGTTAAACGATTCTGGTTCACAACGAAAACGCCTAACTCTCGCACAAACAGACATAAGAAATTATTCCACGATAGAGCTTAGATTAGCGCACGACCGTACAGTACGAGCACAGCTGACTGACAAGGCAAGGAATATTCTCGGAGAATTGCCAATTCATCGCGAGAAGTGGCGCCCCGCGCAAAGAAACAATTTGAAAACAAATTCTCTTGGTGCTAGATGTTGTGAAGCCCCCGGCTGAGATTCGAACCGAGACGATTTTCGCATTAGCGACCAAGCACTTAGCCAGCTGAGCCACCGCGGCAAATATACAGCTTTGCTTTAATCAAGAAAGTTTTTGAATGGAATTATCAGAAGAATAATTTATGGTTGCATATTTATTGCTCTCTTTGGAGTTGCATGTTACTTAAAATTTTTGAAATTTCGAAAAAAATTCAAAGTAAATTGAAGTCAAACGATTTCAAGGAGCGATAAATACTGTATACTAAAATGAACTCAAAATATTCTTGGTAAAAACTTTACCTTTAAATTTTTGAAATTTTAAGAAAGTCAATACTAAATCGTGAAGTTAAAACATTATAATTATAACTAAAAGATTATAACATATCTAATAAAATTAAAAATTTTATGAGCAACGACATTTCGGAAGAAGTTATAGTCATTAGCAGAGAAGATATATGCTTGAAAATGCATATTGCTTATGCATTCTGCATATTTTGCACGTTCTTGCATATAAAAGCATATATTTGGCTTTTTCCGAAAATAAAAGGAAAAATTGTCTAAATTTTCCACAAAAAACGAAAAACGAAATCCGAAGCAAACACAGACTGTGGTGACGGAATACCAAGCAAAAGAGCAACACACTTTTGCTATGGACTTGTGCGAAGCGTGCGTAGAAGCAAATATTCCTTTAAAAAAAATTAGCCATCCAAGCCTAAAGAAGTTTTTGAGCAAGTACACCAATGAGCCGCTGCCTTGCGAATCAACGCTTCGCCAGAGATACATGCCTTGTCTCTACGAAAAGGTTCTAAAAGATCTAAAGGAAAAGGCCAAAAGCGAATATATATGGATTTCTGTGGACAAAACGACGGATTCAGAACAAAGGCTGGTGATAAATTTCATTTTTGGGGTATTAACGTGTGACCCTAATGAACGCGCGAACAGCTACTTGTTCAACGCAGCAACAGTAGAAGCTGCCTGACTCATGACTCAATGACTCATTAGATATTTCTGAAATTCCTTCTTCAATTAGAGCATTGGCCCATAGGTAATGACGGCACTGGATGTGTACCAAGTCTAGAGAGTGGCTGCGACGTACGATTGCACGGCTCACTGACGACGTGAGTTGCCACGTACGTTAAACTTAGAGCCGTAGTGGATGAAACCACAGCAACAGCGGGAGGAGCAGTGGCAGCAAGCACGGAACAGGCGGCAGAGCTAGAAAAACTTTACGAACATGCGCTCGCTAAATTCACGGCGAATTGATGAAGTTTTTTTTGTTGGTATTAAAACGCCGTTATAACATTTACAGGTGATTGCTGCCTTCACATGCAAACACACATACTAACACACACTCGCCGAAAGGGTGGTAGGTACATCATGGTTTTCTTGTGGTTGCAATCAACCAGTTTCATGGTTAGCTGCCGTGTCCACAGAGTGTGGTAGTGAGAAACGGGTTAAAGGGACGCTGCGCATAGCAGCAATGGTTGAAAAAATTTTCGAAGGCAATTCATTGCAAAAACTACTAAACTTTTAGTGGCAGAAGGATAGGCAAATAGATTTTGTGATAACAGTAGTAACTGGTTTTTTTGTTGAGAAGGGAATTCAGCGATGTAATTAATTGTAATTTAATTAATGTAAGTAATTGCAATTTTGTCGATTTTAGTTAAGTAAGTTTATAATATATCTATTTTGCATATATGAAATAAACATAAAGGAAATTGTACCTTCCTGCAAGAGAGACAGAAAAAAGAGAGGGATAGGCAGATAAAATCCCGAGTCCTTTAATTTTTGTCTATACAAATTTTAATGCTACCCAAAAAGTTATTCTCAAAGCATATTTAATTTTTTAACTATATAAAATATGATTATATAACCCTACATTTTCTTCGGACTACGTTTTTGAGTAGCAATATACAAAAACAACGCCCATGCATGCCATAAATGTGTATTATAGTATATATGCACAAAGAATTGAAAAAAAGTGCAAATGTGAATTTGCATATTGAAATTACTTGCCTGATGAAGCTATCAAGAACTCCCTCTTGTGCATCATTTGGGGTTGAAGGCGCCATTAGAAAGTTGAGCGCCAATTTCAAAGCATAATATACAAGGTTAGTTTTTGCGGAAACTAAATTAGAAGTGCACTATTATTTTACTGAGTTTGCACTAACAATTAGTCGCTCAAGGGTTTTGGAGCAAAGTGAAAAGCGGCACAATTTGGCACAACTTCTATTCTTAGTTAAGCTATCACCGAAAAAGTCTATAAAATTGTGAATTGTTCAAGAAAGCCGTTATATGAGCAGTCGCGATATCGCTAAAAAACTGAAGATTGACCACAAAACAGATTTAAACCATTTGCATAAGGTTGGCTCAAAGATGGCTTGATTTCTTTTCAACAGCGAATTGCAGATGGAAATTCGGTCCATTCCATTTTTTGCACTTATTTTTTGTTTATGAGTGGTCCAAGTTTTGAGATGCAGTCACCGTATAGTCCTGATATTGCACCGTCAGATTACCATTTGTTACGAACTCTCGAACACTCTGTTGTTGGAAAAAATTGGCATCAAAAGATGGCTGGGAAAAGCATCTGCATCAGTTTTTCAAAGATAAAATCCCGAAATTAACAATAAAGGAATAATTATTTCAGACGAAAAATGGCAGAAGGTAGTTGAAAAGAATGGGCAATATTTGGATTTATAAAATTTTTTTAAATACAATACATATGTTGCATATTTTAGCTTATAAACGCCGCTTATTTTTTCCCCAATCCAATGTTTGGAATTTAATCTCCCCAAACCATTTTCAATACTTTCTCTTTATTAAATTGCTACTAATACAACCCGCATAACACTATCAAAAGCTGTTAGCTATATGTATGTATAAAAGTGTTAAATGGCAACACTGACGCTGACAGGTGTTAGCTGGCTATAGACCTGTAAGCGCTAGCTTCATGTTGTTGGCTCAAAGCAAAAGGAAAACAACAGTCGCACACACGGCGTATGCGTAACTTTGATGTCGCTTTTGTGCCGCTTTCAATTTTCAAGTGCGTGGCGCGGCGCGGCGTGAATTGGCGGGGTTTGCTTCGGCATACATGCATACATACATACCTACATACATATGTATCTGTGTGAGCGTGTGACGTTAATTAAATTTGCCGGCAAAATAATTTTCAACAAGTTGCAACATGCGGGCCTAACATAATTATGGCGTCATCATTTCAAAACAAAAACGACAACAACAACAAACAACTCTTCGTTAGTTTTTCAAAAACAAGCAACAAGCTTGCTTTGTTTATTTATCTTTTGTGTATTTAAACGCGCTACGCCTATAAAACGCAACAAAATGAATGCTTACAATTACGGAAAAAACAGAATAAATACGTCTTTTTGGAAAATTACTTACAAAGACCAACAGCGAACAACTTTTTAAAATCTTCTTATAAAATAAAAATAAAAGCACTTCTTTTGTTCATTAATTTGCGCTGCATGCTGGGTCCTTTTGCTTGTCGCTCCTGCTAGGTCCTTTCGCTGATGATGTGCAACGCTGTGGAAGTGTTTGGAGATGGTATTGCCTTGCAATAATGACAATAAGACTACGTGGAGTTCTCTGTTTTGCTGGCATCGTCGGACACATCCTTTTCGATGTAGTAGGACGAACCGTCGGGATTCTTGCATTTGTATTTCAGTTTGCAGCATTCCGGATAGGGCTTATCCAAATTCATACGCTCGCCGCGATTGCAGTCCTCAATGCGCAACTTGCCGCAGCTGCAAAGGATAATAAATGATAGTTTTAATTTTTCGAATTTAAAGATTTTATATACAAAGGGGTATGCCATGAAAAATGTCAGAACCAAAAGCAATAAAAAGAACGATGCCTGTTTAAGCCATTTTTGGGGACCAATAAACGTTGCAAAGTGAGGTATTACTGTAATTATATATGTAGTATGTATGAAAATTAGCAGTGCACGTTCCTTTTTAAGCACAATGTAACGGGACCTACTAATTTCTATTGCCGTATGCGAACTGTTTTGCTGTTTCAAAAGCTTTTTATCAGGGAAAAATTGCACTCAGAGTGTTGTCAACTTTGTTGCTAGAGATGGCATCGCTTCCAAATAAATGAAGTCTGATTTTTAAATGGCATCAGTCGGCTGGGATTTCAATGAGAGACTACACGCATCAGCCACCGAGCACTTACATATCCACTGAGCCACAGTGGCACCAAATATTTTATTATATTAAATTAAATTTCGTGATCGTGCTTCAGCCATTTACCATTTGGATACTTCAGTGTTTATAAAACAGCATGCACGCTTCAGATTGAAACCATTAAAATTTTTTAAACGAAATTATTTCAATCAATCACAATTCATTATATATTATTGACTTTTTAAATAAATTGACAGCTTAGTTTCTTTCATTCAACACTTCTCTTCGTCTCTGACACATTTTTCTGATGAATCGATATCGATAAAAAAAAATGTTGTGCTTTTTTCCAATCAAAATTCACAATTTCTTTACTTCCACAACATAAAACCTCGTACACACACACTCACTCACCCCTCAATGAGTATGGAACCATTCTCATTGCACGTCAGCCGTTGGCAGGGCGCATTGCCGGGATTAACGCCCACTTTTAAAGTTTCGCCGCGATAAACACATTTGCCCGGATTTTCTAAAACAAATATACAGATAGAGAATTTTTTTATAAGTCGGTACTCAGTTATATAATATCAAGTCACAAGACACACCTGTATCTGGCGGTATCAGGCCCGTATAAGCCTCAGAAAACACAAAAAATAGCGCGAGCGCCGCCAGGATGCAGAAGAAAATGTTCGCGAATTTGCCACTCATAACGCTCGGGAATTCAAAGCTACACTGCTGCTGTACTGAGTACTGAGTAGCAGCTTAGAGCGCCCCCTCTAATTAAGCTAGGCAATTTGGTGGCAGTGTTGTAGTCATAGAATTTAGTAGCAGGCTAATGATTGGTCTAGAGATAAGATGTATGCTGTATTTAAAAACATATCGATACTTCTAGGAGCATATTTTGAAGATAAGATTCTGGATATATAATTAATAGATTTATGGTTTATGTGTGCAATATCAAAGAATTATAATTCGAAAGTTTGCATAATTTGATTCTTTTGTGAGCAAAGAACATTGCTATACTTTTCAATACATTTCTATGTTTATATTTTTATAAGCCGTTATTTAAAAAAAATCGCTGCTCGGGGAGAGAAAGGTTCAGTGTGCCGGAGAAGAGTCTAAGCTCAATCGTTTTTCTTATATATATAAAGTTATATTGCCTAAATATCTCTGGATTGTCGAAACGTATCAGGCCAAAATTTAGAATCAAGATATAAGAAAGACTGGAATATGTTATAAAAAAATATATTCAAGCAAAAAACCTTTTACACCTTTAACAGCCCAATTTTGCCCCCAAAAATTGTTTACCAACTTGAACCGAATCGAAGAATGATTAAAATATATATGAGATTTTCAGAGTTTCTTATAAACGATATTAAGCGTAACGACAACATTATTTAGTTGAATATAGTGTTTAAATTTTTGGAATCAAATGTTTAACAAAACATTAATTCTTCAAACTTGACTTTCTTGAAAGCTCTTATATTTGTCAAACAAAGATTTTCTTACCATTTGACTTGTCCTTTTTTTGCAACGGTTCACAGCACCCTTTTGGGTCCCCTCTTAACTGCCACTAGACTTGCATAGCATCTCTCTTCTCATGCTTATTATTTTTCTTCTTCTTTCTCTTTCCATTTGCTGCAACTTTTCATATTCTCCGTGATTGTTATCAATTGCTCTGTTTATTTACGATCGGCTACAGTTTGTTTAGATGCGGCTTCTTGGCTGGCGCGCCTTGTTCATGACAGGCTTCGCTCTCGCTGCGAGGGCAGGGTCACGAGGTTATCGACGTTTGCCATTTAGACAGCGCATTTGTTTTCGAAATCGCTTTTGTATTTATTTGTTTGTTGATTTTTGCGCGCCTATTTTTGAAACACGCTTCTCAGTTGTCGTCTGAGCGGCTTTGGTTGCTTTGGAATGGCATGGAAATTGTTCTAGAATTTTTATTTTATATTTCATATATATGCTTTTTTGCTTTTGTTTACATATGTATATGACATACATTTTGTGCATATAATTCCCATTGATACGCCCGACTGCGCTGGCTACGCAGGCGGTCATGATGAATGGACGCCGACTGCCCGGCCTGATAGTGTATCGGAGTATGTGGAAATTGAGCATGAACAGTTCCGTCATGTAGTACAGATTATTTTCGCAAATTTAACTCGGTGTACAGATGTATTTATATGTTGAAATATACGTATGTACATAAGTATATGTTGGCATCTGTAGAACTAGCTGCTAAGCCGCACAATCATATTAATTTACTACTGTTCTATCTATCAATCTCTTTTTGTTTCCTTGAAATCTGCCTTTTAATACGGTACGAGCATAGTTCCGGATTAATATATAATACAAGTATTTCATAATATTTCTTATCAGCGATTTTACTGCAACTTTGAATAAATCTCAGCTTTTGAGGAAGTAATCTGAGGGACTTTTGTTGTTTTAATTTCGTGGCGGCACTTTCTTATCGCAATCTTATCGCAGGCATTATGTGCGCAGGGCTTTGCATGAAGTTGCCAAAAGCTCAAAACTTTTTATAAAGAAACCGAAATAAATTGATTTTACATTATTGTCTAAATTTTATAAATAGGTTCCGAGGTTTTTTCAAATCTATAATTTCACACGTTTCTTTCATGATTCGGAATTTCTTCGTTTGCTCTACAAGACCATAATTTCCTTCGTTCGCTGAACAAAGTATAATTTGCTATGCCTTATGTCTAAGCTTATATCTTCCTCTACCTATTGTGCAAGCCTTGAATTTCCTAGTCATAAGTTAAATACATACAATAATTTTGTTTGATTTTCTGCTCATGGCAAAAGTTTTCTTAATTTTCGGTAGTAGCGCAGAAATTTCTTTGGTTTCAATTCGAAAATATAATATTTTATGACAACTTTTTCTTCAAAGCTAGAATTTCTAACGTTTCTTCAAAGTTTCGAATTTATTACGTCTACTGTTCTAGACTAGAGTTTCCTTAGTTTACTGACCAAGGCTAGATTTTTCTTACCCTTCTGTGTAGGGCTACAATTTCCTTGCTTTAAAGCCCAAGCTTAGAATTTCCTCAATCTATTGACCAAGCCTGCCATATTCTGGTCATTAGTCTAATACTTTGATTAATTGCCTAAGGCAAAATTTGGAGCTTAATTTTCTGTACAAGATTTTTCTTTATCTTCTGTAAGTAGCTTTAATTTTCATGGTTCTTTTAGGATTATTACTTTATTCGTTTGCTTTTCCAGGAAATATATTCATCGGATTTTTGACAGTGTTGACTACTTAATTTTCTATTCAAAAAGTAACATTCTCTTGATTTCTGAACAAGCTTATTTCTTGCTTTTCTTCTATTTCTTTGATCTTTGTTTTCTTTTTACTATTTTCTGTCATTTGTGGGTATGCCAATTGTAGAGCAACCATCATCATCACAGCGGTCACCAATTTCATTGCATTGGTTGTAATTTATTCTGAGCATACTCTTCCATTGTGCTTGTGTGGATTTCTATGCAACTCACTAGATAAACTAATATTAAACATATTTAAAAATGCCATAAAATCTGCCAAGAACAATAATCTTTAAGTGAACTAACAATTCTAAGATTTCCTCTGGATCATTGCAGCTGACACCAGCGTCTAACGATTCACTTATAATTCATTTGTTGCAGATTATGATGTCAAGTTCTAATTAATTGCATTATTTTCATTTTCATTGCAGCCATAAAGGCAATAGACTGCAGACCGTCAGCTGATGTGCAATCTGATAACATCAAATTGATAATGGAAGTTCATATTTGTAATACTACTTAAGAAATGTAGACATAATTGTGTCTGTAGTCTCTGACATTGACACTATTGCAGATGATTGAATGCAGAAAAGTGAAATTGATTTAAATGAAAAAAAGTTTATATATCCGAACAAATTTTATATATTGTATATTGATCGAAGTTTTATTACGGCCAGCTGTCTTCATCCCTACTTCCCTATTTCCATCTCATTTTCAGAATGCCGATGACTCATTGCGTTACACCCATTAAGAATAAAGAGGAATACATTTTCCCATTCTCATGCATTCTTGCGTAATTGTGTTATGCGCTAAATTAAACGCCTACGGGAAAGTAACAAGTGGGAGTGATTCAAGAGGCATGCAGAAGCCTAGCCTCCAACACTTACACTGAAAATAAACGGAGGTTTTGTACAATGCTTAATAAACCTAAAAACTATGAAGTCGAGCTCCCAACTGAATATTTGTATCTGAGCGATAAATTCTAAAGGAAACAAAGGTTTTTGAATAGATTGACGAATTTTTGTTGCAAATTAAAATTTTGAATTTTCAATAAGTGTTGCTTTTGAGCCATTGGCTATGAGTATTTTGAGCTCTTCATGTTTATCTTTTTCAAGGCTCAGATAGCAGCTACTTTTGGATCTTGACCTTTGTTTGATTTAGTTTAAAAAATGACAAATAAGGACTATCTATTTTAGAGCGTCGCGACGTTGAATTCCTTAACTTTTCTGATTGTTCACAATTCGATTGAAATTAATGCATTTTAATACTTTTTTTTTGGAATATTTTTTTTTGGGTATATGCGATTAAAAATTATCAAAATTTAAAGTTCAGCAACTAAGCAAGTGGAAAAGTATTACAAAACTGTTTAAAAAGTATAAAAAAAGCTAAGGAAAAATCTCCTAAAATATTTTAACTTTATTTGTTCGTGAAGAAAATGTATCTTTATTTTTATGTCGTTTTCACTCATTTGCCAAAAATTGCAAAACTTAAAATTAGTGGCTCCAAAACAAAAATTGGCTTCATTAAATTAAATCTAATATTTTTTTGCAAATAAATTTTTTACAAACTGTTCAAAAAGTATAAAATTGGTCATTTCCACATTTCCTTGCCCGTCTGGTCTGTTACTACGTAATGTAGATGAATGACGTAACGAAAAATGCGAAAATCCCAAAATTATAACGGAAAAATTTTTGCATACAAAAATGGGCAAAAAACGCGTGCAAAAAACGACGTAAGGCGGGATTACGTCATCGCCGAAATGTGTCGCAAATTGCCGGAAAGCGTTTCGCTGCATTCCTTAACCCTTTGCCGTCACGTAGAGCAGAAAAATCCTGAAATTTTCCGGATTGCGGCCGAAAATTGCGATTTTTCCTTTTTCGTTACGTTGAAAAACCGCGCGATTTTAATTGAATTTTCTTGCTAAAATCACGAAAATACACTTACGTTTTAAGTACACTTCAAACAGAGAAACCGCGCGAATTTTATCATTTCCATAGCATATTTTCGTGCGCAACAAATGAAATCCAGCAAGAAAATTCAATTAAAATCGCGCGGTTTTTCAACGTAACGAAAAGGAAAAATCGCAATTTTCGCCGCAATCCGGAAAATTTCAGGATTTTTCTGCTCTACGTGACGGCAAAGGGTTAAGGAATGCAGCGAAACGCTTCCCGGCTATTTGCGACGCATTTCGGCGATGACGTAATCCCCCGCCTTACGTCGTTTTTTGCACGCGTTTTTTGCCCATTTTTGTATGCAAAAATTTTTCCGTTATAATTTTGGGATTTTCGCATTTTTCGTTACGTCATTCATCTACATTACGTAGTAACAGACCAGACGGGCAAGGAAATGTGGAAATGACCAATTTTATACTTTTTAAACAGTTTTGTAATAATTCCATCAAGTGCAGATTGTAAAAAATTTGCTTATAAGTCTATTTGCAAAAAAATATTAGATTTAATTTAATGAAGCCAATTTTTGTTTTGGAGCCACTAATTTTAAGTTTTGCAATTTTTGGCAATTATTATCAAGCAAGCATCTGGCAATTCAGCTCATTTATAGAGGAATTCTTCTCAATTCCAACAATAATTTTCTCATTTACAAGCAATGAGATGCTTGTAGTAGTAAGCATAAATAAATCTTAGAAATTCTTGAGACAGGCCAGTTAGATACTTGCAGAACGCTCAATGTCTTGAAAATGTAAGCTTATGTAACTATTTGTGATGTTACTTATAAAATATACTTATACTCTGACAGCTTTGTTGTAATAATTTATTGATGCTTAAACACCATGTTATAACAATTTTCAAAAACCTTTGCTCATAAAATTATGCAAAAAATTGAGATAAGGCACACAGAACGTCTCCCATCTTTCCAACTTTTCCATGTTTTCACCGCAGGACTCCCCTTTATGAACGACGCGACACATATGCATTATGCCCTATGGCAATATTATAATCCTACTTACGAATGACCACGGCTTACCTGAAGATATTATAGAAATTCCTGATCACTTTAATTGTAAAGGTTCGCTTATAAAAGAAATTTCAATACTCCACAATGCTACTTTGCCCAAAAAATTCTCTATGGAGAAACATGATAAGAGAAATGTCATACATTTTGTAGCATTTAACGAGAAATAAATCTATGAGAGCACTTCCATATTGTATTCGCTGATGACTTCATTAACATAAAATACTACAAATTTATAATTGCTATACAATCGAATCGGCATGAAATCGCAAATAAATGCAGAGAATATTGAAAGCTTAATGCAGGGGGGAGGGAGAAGCCGCTTTGTAGCCATTGAGCAGCTGCGGTTGAGCAAATTAAGTGCAATGCAAGCACACTCACAGTGTAGGGTGCATTAAAGTGCCGTGGCGTTGCCACACTTCAATTGCAATAGTGTTCACATTATGTTAAATAAAGAGAAAGCCGGAATTAATATACGCAAATATTTTTTTCGGGTTGGGAATGCATAAAAAATGGACTTTTGTGACAATATTTGTGACTCTTATTATGATCAATATTAAGCGAGAAAACTGACAAATCACTTTTTTACAAATTGTAGTGTCTATTATTCTAATATTTCTTTTTTCGTATTTAGCTAGATTGAATATTGTTTACGTAAAGTGAAACCTCTGAATGACTCTTATAGAAACCGATATTTCGTTTATGCGTAATTTCTAAAGGGAATCGCTCGATTATTCCAAAGAGTAATCAGCAAAATCGTAGATTAATGGTATTCAGAAATCAGGTAGTAAAATATATGTCATTTATCGTATCAATCGAAGTGATTCACTTCACTTTCATAGCCAAGGCTACGCCACTTCCGGTTTTAACAATTGTCGCCTCAATTTTCTCAATTTCGCTTTTTTGGGCTTGAAATTGTTTCACTTATTTTGTGGGTGAACTGGACAGTGCTAGTGTTGCCAGACTGTGGAACGTTACATTACTATCACAAAACCAACATTTTGCTACGTTTCACTTTGCTATTTTCACATGGTTTTTTTTTATTAATTTCGCTTCAGTTCGGACAATTTTGATACACGTTTTTTGTTTAAAATTTCTTCATTAAAAAAAAATTTTTACAAAAAATTTCTATGAAATCTTAAATAAAAGAATACACGAAAAACGGAAGGAAAATCACAATATATTGGTGATTTTCTGAGTCAATATACTTATGTATGCAGAGAGCAGCTGCTGCTGCGATTGTTGTTGTTGGTGCAGTTGTTGTATTTGCCGTAGCTGCATTGGGGCAGTGTGCAAGCTTCATGCATATTTGAGTTGGCCTGCAAATGCCAACTATATTTTCCTTTTGTCTTTGTTAAAACATTTCTTTGAAGCAGTTTCGTTCCACCATTTTTTTCTATCAAGCTAAAATCCAAAATACAAACATTTACTATTTCGCGTTAGCACTGCAATAAGTGAAAATTGCTCAAAAAAGTTTAGTCACTTTAACAGCTGCTAATTTCTCTGACTAACCCAAATTTTCGCTCTCTCTTTCCCTGCCTTCCACATGTCCTTACCCTTTGATATTATGATAGAAGAACTTATGTCTCACGTTCATTGCAGCTGTCACTTGACGCTTTCGTATGCTTCTGTTTCACTGTTTTACGCCTTTGTGTGTATGTGTGTGTGTGCCGCAATTCCTTGCGCAAGGCTGCACCCCTTTTGTGTTTTGCGGTCGAGTTATACTGAAATATGTAGCTTGCCAACTGCAGATGAATTTCAAATCTTAAAGATAAGCTTTCGCTGCTTAACACGCCAACACAGCAGCACAGCAGCACGTCGCCTGGCGGTCCATGAGTGTGTGTGCGAAATTCACACATGCATACTTGATGCTCCTTTGTGGTGCTGCCTTTGCATATTACAAAGATTGAGCAGTTCACTTTTTAAATTTCGCATTTTCCAGATTTCAATTGTTTTAAATTCTTGCACCTCAGCGTGGCAACTCTTCCGCTCATGTCCTTCATATCCCTTACCGTTACATGTCAATCAAGTGGTTCTTTTACTTTTGTGTATTAAAAACATTTTACCAGAATCTCTTTAAATGAAAAATGCGAAATAATCAATTCCAGAAACCTCAAAATTGATTGAAAGCTTTGGGAAACTTTTTCAAAGTGTGGTCGTTCAGTCTGGGCTATCAGCATGCTGGACATTTTAAAATGACAAACATGTACGTTAAAGGAGTACAGTGGTAGAAGGAGAAGTTGCCAGACGCAACTGATTTTTGTTTAGTCAATAAACATAAACATGCTCTCTTTCAATACTTCACTACCTCTAATCAATAATCAATAATCTACTTACCTTTCCTATCCTATATTCTACTTTATCCTACTTAGTTTAAATCTTATATTTTTTAAGTTATTAATGTCACTCGTTGCACTGAAATATTATATTAAAATCTATATAATAAAAGCCCTCGTCATTGCCTCATTGCCTCACTGATTGTCATTAACTCAAACGCTTTATATAAAAGTTTAGAAAGTAAGTAAGCAAGAGCTGTGATAGCACAGGGAGTAAGGCGCTGGCGCAGAAGCCGAAAGTGCGTGCGTTCGATCCCTGGCAATTCTTATATTTTTGTCAGTATTAAATTTGTTCAGTCACACGAACGGCTTCTATAAAACTCTATTAGAACATGAGGAGGCAAGAGCCGTGATAGCACAGGGAGTAAGGCGCTGGCGCAGAAACCGAAAGTGCGTAAGTTCGATCCCTGGCAGGGTATTCTTATTTTTTTCTTGGTATTAATTAATTAGTGGAAGGCCACAGTGGTTTTTAGTTTCTGAGCTAACCACCACAACGCAGTAGTTTTTAGTTTCAAATAAAAAAAAGTGTCAAAAATATTCAGAATTTTATGAAATATAAAGAAAATAAAGAAAATCAGTCTAAAGCGAAAATGAGCGAGCAAGAGGAAATTTTGGCTAAGAGACGTCGCCAAGCCAGGGAACGACAAGAGAGATTTCTGGCAAAATAAAGTCAAGAATCTCTTGCCAGAATTCGTGCCAATAATGCTGAAAGCCAACGACGTCGTCGTCTCAATCAAATGCGATCCGGTGAGATGGCTCACCATTCTGCAAACGCAGCATCGCAGCAACGACGAGTTAATCAAATGTCACCCGACGAGTTGGAAGCGCATCGAGCTTCTCACGCAGCAGCACAGCGACGTCACATTGCTCAACTAGCACCCAATGAATTGCAAGCCCATCGATCTGCAAATGCGGCATCACAACAACGGCGTATTGATCAGATGTCACAATATAAGTTGGAGGCACATCGAGCTTCTCACGCAGCCTCTCAACAACGACGCTTCGGTCTAATGTCATCGGATGAATTGCAAGCGCTTCGATCTGCCAACACAGAATCACAACGTTTAGCTCGAGAGCGTGCAGGCGAGGCAATCCGAAGAGAAGCGATAAATTTCAATGAAACCCGAGCCGACTACCATGATTGTGGACCGTTTAATGTGATGGTGCTGCTTTTGTGGATCGAGAAACTTTGTAGACGAAAGACCAGCTGACAGACTTTTCACCTCCTGTTGCCGTAAAGGCAAAATCATGCATACGTAAACCTCTTGATGTGCATGGTAATACATTGGAGTATCCAGACTTTTTACAAAGCCTCATGTCAGACACCACAAATCCAAATCAACAACATTTCCGCGAGAACATCCGTTCATACAACAGCGCTGTCTCTTTTGCGTCCATGGGTGCCAAAATTGTTGATCTGCCTGGAAGAGGCCCGTACGTCTTTAAAATACATGGAACCACCTATCATCGAACATCGCATCTGTAGCCTCTTAATGACGAAGCACCACAGTTTGCTCAACTGTATGTACTTGATAGTACACAAGCAACTGAAGTGCGCCAAGGACATGCTGCGAATGAAAATATCCGAGCTGATATATTGGACCAGATTGATCGTTTCTTCCGACAAAATAACCGACTGGCTCAATCGTACCAGCTAATTCGTGATGTTGAAGCAGAAAGCGCAGCAGCAGCCGGAGAACAGATTCGAGTAGTGAGCATGGCACTAAAAAGAGATCGGCAATCGGACCAGCGTCGCTACAATGCACCAATGAGCAACGAAATCGCGATGGTTTTTGTAAATGAGGATGGAGAGCCACCATTTAATCGCGACATCCACATCTATCCGATTAACCCCGCAAATCCCGAGCAGCAGTTTATTAATATCAACATCTTGAGCCATTCTTTTTCATTTGGAGAACCTGGCTGGCAGCCGAAATGGAAGTGTGGCAGTTACGAAGGAGCTCAAGCAAACAAGAAACGGGAAAATGTCAGCATGCTCCAATACAAAGCAGCATTAACAGCGATACGAGATGATTTCAATCCCTTCATGAGCGATGGCAAGTTAACGCAGCAGTGGTTGGTCGATTCCTATCTGCAAATTGAGGCTAACAAATGTCTACTGATGAGCTGGCAAAGAGAGTCATTGTTGCTCCTACCAATGCACAAACTCTAGAGATGAATCGTAAAATTATCGACTTGATTCCTGGCGTCCCTCAAATTTATTACAGCGCCGATTCGATTGTCAGCGAGGACCCTAATGACGCACTCAATTTCCCCGTTGAATTTCTCAATGAGCAAACGCCTTCTGGAACACCACCTCATGTCTTGCTGCTTAAAAAGGGTGTCATCATCATCCTGCTTCGGAACTTAAATTCCAAGAAAGGTCTTTGTAATGGAACGCGATTAGTTGTTGAGGAGCTTGCACGTAATTTCATCAAAGCAAAAATCCTTTCTGAGTGCAACAAAGGAGACTCCGTTCTGATTCCACGCATTGATTTGGCGCCAACAGAGACAACTCTACCATTCGTCTTGAAGCGACGACAATTTCCAGTAATTCCGGCCTACGCAATGACGATCAACAAGTCGCAGGGCCAGTCTTTTGATCACATTGGTATTCATCTTGAAACAGCAGTCTTCGCCCACGGTCAACTTTACGTTGCTTTATCCCGCTGCAGGAATTCAAACAGAGTCAAGGTGTTCATCGAGCCCAATCCTCAACAAGGACCTCTTCTCAACGTTACCCGCCAATTCACACGCAACGTAGTTTACACAATTTCTACTGCGTATTTTTTGTGTTATTTTAAAAATTTAAAATAAAATGTCGTCCTATTTAATGTTTTTAATGTAGACCGGTTACCCGGGCCATGCTTTTCCTTAAAATAAACTACTCTGTAAATGTGATTGATTTTTAATGTTGAAATGGTTTTTGTTAAGCTAAAAACACAATTTAACGGATAATGATTTAATAAATTTATGATGTTCTCCAACTCATATCTTGATTTAATTCATTTGATTTAAAAGCGTTATTGAGTCAGTGGGCGCCAGGGGCGCCTTTTCAAAACTAGTATTATATTAATTTAATGTTATCACTGTTATTGTTTCAATGTTATTTCTAAGTGAATGTTAGCTTTAAGTCACATTTTTTTGTAAATCAAATGTTTAAACTCCTTTGAAGTACTAAAAAAGACTAAGTCTTAGTGTACACCGAAATTTCAATAATAATAATAATAAAACAGACATAAACAAATGGAAAGCATACAAAATTGCAGACGTGCAAGGAAATTTATGAAGTATGAAGGAAATTTGGTCATGGTATAAACAAGGTCGAAATTTTTGTTTTGCTGGAAAAGTCGAGTCAGTATCTGGATGAACCACAAGCTCAACGCCGACATTGATATAGTCAGTCGCACTGACACCCAGTGGCTTCAATGGCTGGGCCATGTCGTGCATATGGACGAACGAGCTGCAGTGAAGAAGGTATTTGAGGGGGAAGTTGATGGACGGAGACGGCGCGGGGGCGGAGAAGAGGCGGAGAAGAGGAGGCAATGGCAACGCTTGGAATTTTAGACTGGAGAAAGCGCGCGCCTAGCAGGGGCACCTGGTGAGAAGCCTTACCTTATAGGTAACCTGGTAAAGGGTTATTACTGACCAATCAAGAAGAAGAAGAAGAAAATGAAGAAGAAGATATAATAGTGATGTAGAACTGTTTCTGAACAGAAATCCCAGCGAGATTCGCTTGTAATATTTTTATTAAAAACTCATATAATATTATCTTTAGCAGCTAAACATGACATAAAATCTTTTGAGGCAGACGAAAATTATAACTTTCTAGCCATTCGGATTTGTTAGTTTTTACAAAACATGCTTAAAAATTCATATTATTCAAGTTATAGTCCCGCAATATATTGCTGGATCCTGTCGGCGCGGGCTGTTGCTGCATATCCAGCAGCAGCCGATGCCGAATGTGCATCGATTTGAGGCGTTGCATGCGCCGCTTCAGATTGCAGTACACCGGGCAGCAGTCGGGGAAGGGCTTATACATCAGTTCCTGCTCATCGCCCTGTTCGCATTGCTCGGGCAGCACATCCAGGCAGCTGAGTTCCCAGTTGGCAGCATAGAAGAAAAAGAAGAGAAAAGGCACATGAAATTAGTCGAGCTTTTGGTGAACGGAACATTGGGTAGGTGCACTCTGCTTTGGACTAAAAGCAATAACTACTCGTTGGGTCTAGACATCTTTTCCACTACAAAAATAGACCTGGAACGCGGCACAATGTGATTGTTCTCACAGAACAAGTTCGAGCAGAGGCTGAGCAGAACGAGACGGCGTGGCAGGAATCTGGATTGCTCCCACATGCAACGGCGATAGGTGCCTGCAAGAAAGAAGATGTCAGCTTGAAGAGAACATGGCTTACAAAAAATTTTTATGTAGATTTTGATGAATCCAATATAACTCGGGTTTCTAGGGTTTTGTTAAATATGCATATTCATCTCGTGTTTTTATGGAGCCAATGTTAAGGAAAATATATTGATTAACGGAAGATAATAATCAATATCTTCTCCTTAATTTAAGTTGAAGAGGTCGCAAGATGGGGGATCACATTGTCTAAAGCCTCTCACGGTATCGAGAGGATTGGCTGTTATATCGTGTGTTAAAAAATAACGAATGAAATTTGTCGACATAAGGTTAACCGTTAGCTTTAACAGTGGTAGTGAATCTGCGGTCTGACTTCTTACGAAATGGTCAAGTTCTGTCTTGTTTAGCCGTTGCGTCCGATCGGTTCATCGAGTTTTAAGTGTCTATTTTGTTCTATGCCTATCATGCCCTGATTCCACGTGCATGTACATATATGTGTCAATTATTATTCGCTTATATTTATGTAAAGTTCTACGCGTCGAAATTTCAATACTTTACTAGAAGGTTCCTTCGTGCAAGACATAGATTATGATGTTCATATGAAGAGTCTGTCCAAAGCTCAGCTCGAATTATAACTAATTACATGAGAACAAGGGTCCTCACATTTGCTGTTGTAGCATCGAAGCTTTTTAAACAAAGATAAAATTTATGAGCTTCTGGAGCAAATTTATTGAAATTATTTTAAAAATTACTGAAAAAAAGCCGAATCAAGAAAAAGTTAAAAGCGCACAAAATTAAAAATGTTTTGTAAAAGAAAGAAATTATCGAAGTAGGTACCTCTTTGTGCAAAGTATTGACATTTGCAAACGGAACTCGTTTATATGTTGGTATGTATGGGTGTGAAGTACTTTACTAGGCACAAATTTCAATAACTAATATCGAGATCGATGGAAATCTCGAAGGTTTTATGAAAGCAAGCTATCGCCAATGAATAAGAGAATGTTTCGAGAAAGACGCATTTCTCGATTTTAATTTCCCGCCGAAAACGAAGTTAGGGTTTTTGTATCGCGATAACGTTCGTTAGCGATACAAATTTTATTAATATATCATTTTCGGAATTTATTTTAAAAGTTTTTTTCTAAAATGTTTACTTCATGATGAGAAAGACAGATTTATATCGTATTCATTCGATCATACGCATATTGAAAGATTTCGAAATTGATTTTAAATGTTTGTTCGAAAATGATTTCTTCATATTGATAAAGACAATTTTATTTCGAATTTTTGTATTCATTCCATCATGTGCATATTGGAAGAAATTGTACGATATTTTATTGAGGTCATCAACATTTGCTTATGAAAAATTTTGCATTAAATAATTTTACCAACTTTTTTTGTTTAAATCTTTTCAATTCGAATAAATACAAGTGTTCGCCAATTCTCAGAAGGTATCATAAAAAAAAATCACAAAATCTTGTGAGAAATATTTTTGGCAGTTGCACTTCGATTTTAGCGAAATTGGTTTCGAGCTGTTATGCGAGCCTGTGTGTGTGTTAGGTATGAGCGTGGTATGACCTTGCAAAAGGATATGCTTATAAGCTTGTATATGAGTTGACTAATGTCAGTTATTTGTGGAGGCGCATGGCTTTGCGTGTGTGTGTGTATGTGTGTGCACAAATACTTACGCAACACGCTATTATCTTCTTCACTTGAATCCAATTGACCGCTGTAGCGCCTGTAGTAGTTATTGTTGAATGCCGCACAAGTGCTCCACAGGCACAGCAATACAAACGCACATTTCAGAAACATATTTTGTTTGCAAGCTTTATTCTAAATAATTGCTATTTTATTTAGAATTTGTTAATTCGTAATTTTGCGTATTTTTCAAATAATTGCATTTCTTGTGGAAATCGAATGTGATGGACTCCGCTGTGTTGCTCTTTGCACGCTTAAAAGTCACTGAAAACTAAATTCGCACAACAAAAACATATGATTCACCTTCATGCGGCGGTGGCTGTGGTGGATTTGAATATGAACACACACATGGCAAAATGTTGGTGGAGTAATCAATCGAAGCATGTTGTTGTTATCTCATTTTTCGAACTTAAAGTTTAGAGCATTTCGACTCGAAAATTGATAGTAATAGGGGGTGTTTGATACACAAATAAAATTCGATGTTGGGTTTCCAAAAGCGTAATTTTAAAAGGTCTTACTAAACCTTAGAAATAGAAAACATATAAGGGAAGATTAACGGGTTTTCGTATACAAAACGAAAACTTGATGCTCTCTCTCTCTCTTTAATCACTTGTTGCACTCACTGCAGTTTCCAAAGTTCTCTCGATCACATACCATTTTTTTTCTTGATTGCTCAATAACAAATCGGGATACGACATGGCGTAGGGTTTCCAACCAGGCGCCCCTACTACGCACGTCCCTTTTAGTTGGAAGTGCCAAAGCCTCCACTACTTAGTCTATCCACCGGAGCACGGCCGCCCACGATGTCTCCGTCCACCAACTGCCGCGTCAAACACCTTCTTTTCTGAAGCTCCTTCGTTCATACGTGTGCCATAAGCCAGCTAGTGTAGCCGCTGGGTAATGGAACTGACTATGTCAATGTCGGCGTAGAGTTCATATAACGGGGGTCGGCTATGGGAAAATAACTTGTAAACAATTTAATAAAAACGCAATTTAAATATCAGACCTATTCTGGCGAGAGTCACAAAAGTCAAAACTCAATATTTTGTTTCAATTGATAATATTTCCAGCTGGACTTATAGTATTTAAAGTCAAGACGTTTCGGATCGAATAATTTACAGGCTTACAAGTTTAAGTATATATCACCTTTGGTAAAATGCCGTTCAAAAAGGTTCGACTTCCGGGCTAGTCTCGGTAATGTTAGAATTAATAAACTGATAGGATCATCTAAAATAAATTCGACAAGCTTTCATTAACGTACAGTATATTCTTTGAAACTAAACTTTTCTTTATTCATAAATATTTTGATGATGTTAACGAACTTTTTGTCTAGTGTACTCCTTAGTTAAGTACGTTACGTGGGCGTGTGTGGTGCTCACATGTACCTAAGTATGTTCTCTCATGCTCTTGCCCATTTACGATATAATTGAATCACGTTGATATATTTTTTGCAATTCACACTTGTGAATTTGTATTTATCACTCTCGGTGTTGGTGATGATTTTGTTGTTATTATTGTCTTGGTTTTTTATTGTTGATATGTTGGCATTTCTGCGCTCTTGTTGTTGTCACATTTGATTAAAGCAATTTAGCATATTATTTTTATGATAATTTTGTTGTCTACAAAAATAGGAATTTATCGCATTGCGGCGTGTTTTTTTAGGTGGAATTTGCGTGAATTTTATAAGCAGTTAAATTGGAATAATAGTGAACTTTTGAATTGGTATAATATAAACTAAAGCATACATATATGAACGAGTATGTATAACTTTGTAGTTCTTACATATAGCCGGCGCACCGACTGAAAGGTTCGGGGCCATACGCTTGGGACAATTTCGAGGTCTTTTTCAGCAAATGACTTTTGGACTTTTTTCCGTCGATGCTACGCATTCAAACAAAACATAAAGGCTTTTTTGTCCTTTTGAGGCCCCGATAATTGAGAGGCCCTTCGCTTGAACGTACTCAGCGCATAGGGTAGTCATGGGGCCGTGTATAGCTAACAAATTAATGTAATTATAATAAGTTTTGGCATATTCAAGCTTCAAATTCGTCCGCTACGTGTCGAAAGTTTTAACTTATGGAAAGCCCGGAAATCCTCAACAAAGCGAACTCATCCTGCCGTCACACATTGTCCACAGTACAGTTCCTTCATTTCTCATATTTTCGCTGCTGTTCCCCTTCACTCATTAGCTTCAGCAAGTAACCTCTCCTCCCACCGACCCCTTCCACAAAAAAGTTATGCGTCCGCCATTTTGGCCCAACTTCAGCTCCGTTTCATTTCGGTCGCATTTTCATTTTTCGCCACAAAAGTTTTTTTGTGCTACAAAGTTTGACGTTGCAGTGCTTGACTTATGAGATATATATTTTTTATGCTTTATTCAAGTATGTGCAGTTGAGTGTGAGAGGAATGTGCGTGTGCAGTTAGGCAACATATGGCAAAATACAGCTCGGAGCTCGGAGTTGTAATAAAAATGTGCTTTATTCTTTTTTGTGGCGCCATTGCAGGCAACTGCGCTGGACGTCACCATGATATAGTGACAGATCTCTAGAGCTGAGCGTTGAGCAATTGCGACACTTGACGAAAGATTCCTTGGATGGCATTCCAAGCACTCACTGACACAGTGACAAAACGCCTTTGAAAAAGAGCAATTTTTGACGAAAAAATTTGAAAAAATAGTGCTGAATTTTTGAAAAACGTTACGCCTGTTGAAAATGTGAGTAGAAGAACAGGAATTGGTGATTGTTTAAATTGATGTAGTGTAAATTTTGCAAAACTTTAATGTAGTAAAATTTGTACATGAAGAAACAACTTGCAACTCCAAACTATCCTCCACAAAAATGTGCGACTTTTAAAAGTCGACTATTGCATATGCTCAAAATTGCACATTCAGTAATAAAAATGTGTAAGAAAAGCTATTGAAATATTTAAGGTGGAAAAATTAAGCATAATTTTGCAATTTTTCGTGTCTATATTTTGACAGATATTGTCCAACCAATATTGTAATAACTACAAGTGATAGAGGCATTGCAAAATATTTTCAGTAAGTCGAATTCGATCAAGAAGCATTCGAATATTAATGAAGCGAATGGTTGAAATAGTTTGCCAGACATAAGTCAAAATATTAATTTCTTATTGAAAGCGTAATTCAATGCAAAAAAAAATTACACATGATCTGCTTTGATAAACCAAATTCTCTTCTTATTAGATGCTTTTCCCGCACCAGCGACCAAGCACTTGTCTACTGAGCCACGGCAGGCCATGATTTTCTTTGCTTAGGCTCTCTAAACTCACCCTTGCATTATTTAGAAAATTTCTAGCAACTCTCTTTATTGATGCAATTTCTCTAAAAGTTCTCGTCTTTCACTCCTCAGGTTAAAAATTCAATACTCCACTTTAATGTAGTCTGCAGGTTTTTTCTGTTTTGGCATGTTACTTTTATAGAAATTGCATACTTTTTGCCATTTCGTTTAAGCACATTTTCGCAACTAATTAAAGACTCGCCACGGTTTGGCGTCGCTCCATTTAAATGCAACAATTAACTGTAAATTGCAAACTCAACGCAAATTGGTCAGAAAGTGTCGACAATTGCAGCCAACAGCTCAAAAAACACACACTCACACACACACATTTCTATACTTCAACTGCAATTGCTGTAGTTAAAGCATATTGCATTGCATTGTTTTTGCAACTTTCAAACGCATCAACTTAATTACAGCTCATTAAGCGGCACCAATGTAGCGCATTTAGTGCCTGCAAAGTTGTCCAGAGTAGAGTCTCTCTCTTGTGCGTCTGGGGGCAGTAGTTGACCTTTTGGGACGAGTCATGCCACTACATATAAATATATTGCACATATGCATGTGTTTTTTGAACGCTTATTGTGTGTGTGTATAGGAAATAATAAAAATGTGGCGGAAAGTAGAAAACCATGTGCAAAACATGGGCAATGTTTTATATGCAAAAAACTAGCAACATTTTTTTAATAAGTTCCCCCCTTGAACATAAAATTAATTTAAATTTATTAAACCTAACAAAATTTCTAAAAGAGTATTCAAATACATAAATGATTGAAGCAAGAGCCTGAAAACGGGGCTGAGAATGAGCTTCCTTGCATTAACTTGTATGTGATCTTTCTATTTAAGGCACGAATTATAGGGACTTACACATTTATTCTATAGCCGTGACAGACTGGGAAGTTTTATTTAACATTTATCGATAAGCTTTTTATCAAGACAAGGCATATTTTTGGAGAGCTCAAAACTTCGTTGCTGGAGATGGCTACAAAAGAGATGAGATCGTAGCTGGCGAGACCGGGACCGAGACTTATCCACTAAACCATGGCGGCGTTTGAAATTTTCTAATAATCCCGAAAAAAAGAACATAAACCTTTGAATTATAAAACAAATCTCGAAACTTCCGATCAACTAAAGTAAGTTCGTTTAGCTCTCTAAAAATCCTACGCAATGTGGCAAGAAGTCAAAAGAGTTCAATGGGTTTGTCCATTTAAGTGTACCCTGAGACACTCTCTTTACAAACATTTTAAATAACTTCATCACAATTAACAGAAGCAGTCGCTTTTATTTATAGTTCAAGTTTGAACTCTCTGGTCTGCACAGTGGAGCTAATACACATACCAGTGAAGTGCAAGGCGAAAGGAGCCAATGCACTTCTGCTGTGTTCAGAGATCGACAAGCGCTAATTAGTAGTAATTAATTCTTTACAAAGTGTTGATGCACTCTCTTCGGTAGCTGGAAGCATACAATTTCTATTACATTGGCACTCTTTTGTGTATGGTATGGTAATTGTTTTTAAATGAATGCTCTTAATTGATTTTGAATACAAAATATATAAATAATAATTACTTTACGAAATTGGCATATTAAAAGGCACTAGTGCAGAAAATGTATGTGATTCTATATGAAGGGGAGACTGGGGCAGGTTTGGCAATTCAAAAAGTTATATTCGCTGAATGCACTTTCGTACTTTGCATTATAGAGAACCATAAAGTGCTAAATCTTGCTTAGTTCATATTAAAAGTGCTCAGATCAACCCTAAATATAAATTTTGTGCGACTTTAAGACTTTGAAGCCGGGTTCGAGGGTCTTGGGAGCTTGAATTCGATTTCGCTATTTAATAACAGGGAAATATCGTGGCGAATGTGCCCCAACATAAATCGTTGTATCTACCCCAGAGTCTCTTCATTCTAGTTTTTACTAATAAACAGTGATGTCCGATGGCTGTTTCATACCAAAACTGCCATTGCCAAAGGAACCCCAGAGACGAATGTACCCCAGTGTCCCCTACCTACAGATATTATCCGAAACCTTCAAATTTATGTTAAATAAATATTATAGCTCGTCAACAGGCAATCGCTCTTCTTCTATATGTATATATGTGCGCCATATCATTTATTTCTGAATAAATATGTAAATTCATATTCGCCATAGCATATTAGCGAAATCTTTCCTTGCTGGCTTTCTGTCCTAAAAAGATGGTTTACCTCAGGCAAATAAGCAGCTCAATTTGTTTTATGTACCCGCATACAAAAAAGTCATAAAATCAAACATGCTTTCACTTTTTCATACAAAATAATTTTCGCTAAGCTTATAAATCTGCATTCTATTCCATTCCACTACATACTTAGTACTAATTTATCTTTCTAAGGAAAAAGTTTTCGCGGACGGACTTACCATCTTAATACATAAAAGAATTCCCAAAGAGAAATTCTATATAGAAATAGAGTCCGTGCTTTCTGATAAATGTCGTCATTATTATGCGAAATATAAAATGAACCCAAGAAGAACAGGGATCTGATTTGAATTTCTGAGAGTTGAACTCTGTCCTGATAAGAGGTACCATACCTGGTAACTAGCCAAGTAACTAAGTGTGCAATGTTGGAACACCATAGAAGCAATCCTGAAGACAGGCCACGAAATTCCTCGGTTAATCAGCAGGAAATGTCAAACGTGAAATTTAAGGTCTACACTGGCAATATCTCATATATGTATGTATCACTTACGAGAGGACATGAAAACTATCATCTGAGGAAAATAGCACGAGCAATTTTTTAGATGCTATCTGTAGACTGTACATTGGGTATGAAGAAAATGGCGGTGCAAGGCGTGTGCCAATACTCGCCACCTTATAAAAGAAGAGTTAATTTAAGAAGACTTGGCTAATCAAGTGTCTTTCAAATATCTTTTCGATTTAGCAGGAACTCAGGAACATCTGCGGAAAGAGACATAATGATAAAACAAAAAAAAAAAAGGTCTCGTACGCTATCTGCAAAAAGGGGTTTGCTAAAGTCGTTGCTATAAAGCCTGGAGAGCAGGAGCTTTCGGAAAAAGCTAATTGGGTTGCTACATAATTTCCGTTTATTATTACCTTAAAAAACTTTAACTCTCTCAATTCACTCATTTGAGTTTAAAAAATTATTTTGACTACTTGGTTGGTTGGTTTGTGTGGCTAGTCCTGACTATCAATTAGCACTAAGTGCCATTTTGTTACCACGCCTCGAACAACCTACAGCCATCTGGCGAAATTCAAGAAGTTCAGAACATTAATGATATCCATACCTTGGATGTCATTGATGTTCTCTAGGAAGCCTTTTTCTAGTGTTTTGAGCCTGCCCCTTGCTAGGGCAGGGCATTTGCACAAAAAGTGGTCTATCGTTTCCTCTTCATTCGGGTCTTCGCAACTGCGACAGTACCGATTGAAAGGAATGCCAAGTTTTGCCGCATGTCTGCCTACCGCCCAATGCCCTGTGCACACGGCAGTAAGCCTATTTACATCTTTTTTGTTCATTCTGAGTAGGGTGAGTTTTTTTCCGATTTGGCTACTTAGCACACATAATCAGAAAAGAAAAAAGTTTCAGCTGTATTTATATTTGTATATTAAAACGTATAGATAAATTAAGCTTTTATTGTAGAAGTGTACATGTAGCCAGTTGGAGTGGTACAATAGCATATCGTGAATGAATCTTCTTCAGTCGTACTCAATTCAGAGCTCTCCTCCGTAGTGTATGTGGTTCTATCTGTGAAATTGGATGTGCCGTTTCCCAGGTCTGGGGATTGCGTGTTTGTAGTCAACTTGTTCTCTTCAGTGGTGCCTTTGCTTCCATCTGTGTTCGAATCGTTCTCTTCAGTGTTGCCACTGCTTCCATCTGTGGAATCGGATGTGCCGTCTCCTAGGTCTGGGGATTCCGTGTTTGTACTCGACGTGTTCTCTTCAGTGGTGGCTTTGCTTCCATCTGTTTTCGAATCGTTCCCTTCAGTGGTGCCTCTACTTCCGTCTGTGGAATCGGATGTGCCATCTCCTAGGTCTGGGGATTCCGTGTTTGTACTCGACTTGTTCCCTTCAGTGGTGGCTTTGCTTCCATCTGTGTTCGAATCGTTCTCTTCAGTGGTGCCACTGCTTCCATCTGTGGAATCGGATGGGCCGTCTCCTAGGTCTGAGGATTCCGTATTTGTACTCGACTTGTTCTCTTCAGTGGTGCCTTTGCTTCCATCTGTGTTCGAATCGTTCTCTTCAGTGGTGCCTCTGCTTCGGTCTGTGAAATCGGATGTGCCATCTCCTAGGTCTGAGGATTCCGTATTTGTACTCGACTTGGTCTCTTCAGTGGTGCCTTTGCTTCCATCTGTGTTCGAATCGTTCTCTTCAGTGGTGCCTCTGCTTCCATCTGTGGAATCGGATGTGCCATCTCCTAGGTCTGAGGATTCCGTATTTGTACTCGACTTGTTCTCTTCAGTGGTGCCTTTGCTTCCATCTGTGTTCGAATCATTCTCTTCAGTGTTGCCACTGCTTCCATCTGTGGAATCGGATGTGCCGTCTCCTAGGTCTGAGGATTCCGTGTTTGTACTCGACTTGTTCTCTTCAGTGGTGGCTTTGCTTCCATCTGTGTTCGAATCGTTCCCTTCAGTGGTGCCTCTGCTTCCGTCTGTGGAATCGGATGTGTCGTCTCCTAGGTCTGGGAATTCCGTGTTTGTACTCGACTTGTTCTCTTCAGTGGTGGCTTTGCTTCCATCTGTGTTCGAATCGTTCTCTTCAGTGGTGCCTCTGCTTCGGTCTGTGAAATCGGATGTGCCATCTCCTAGGTCTGAGGATTCCGTATTTGTACTCGACTTGTTCTCTTCAGTGGTGCCTTTGCTTCCATCTGTGTTCGAATCGTTCTCTTCAGTGGTGCCTCTGCTTCGGTCTGTGAAATCGGATGTGCCATCTCCTAGGTCTGAGGATTCCGTATTTGTACTCGACTTGTTCTCTTCAGTGGTGCCTTTTCTTCCATCTGTGTTCGAATCGTTCTCTACAGTGGTGCCTCTGCTTCCGTCTGTGAAATCGGATGTGCCATCTCCTAGGTCTGAGGATTCCGTATTTGTACTCGACTTGTTCTCTTCAGTGGTGCCTTTGCTTCCATCTGTGTTCGAATCGTTCTCTTCAGTGTTGCCACTGCTTCCATCTGTGGAATCGGATGTGCCATCTCCTAGGTCTGAGGATTCCGTGTTTGTACTCGACTGGTTCTCTTCAGTGGTGGCTTTGCTTCCATCTGTGTTCGAATCGTTCCCTTCAGTGGTGCCTCTGCTTCCGTCTGTGGAATCGGATGTGCCGTCTCCTAGGTCTGGGAATTCCGTGTTTGTACTCGACTTGTTCTCTTCAGTGGTGGCTTTGCTTCCATCTGTGTTCGAATCGTTCTCTTCAGTGGTGCCTCTGCTTCGGTCTGTGAAATCGGATATGCCATCTCCTAGGTCTGAGGATTCCGTATTTGTACTCGACTGGTTCTCTTGAGTGGTGGCTTTGCTTCCATCTGTGTTCGAATCGTTCTCTTCAGTGGTGCCTCTGCTTCGGTCTGTGAAATCGGATGTGCCATCTCCTAGGTCTGAGGATTCCGTATTTGTACTCGACTTGTTCTCTTCAGTGGTGCCTTTGCTTCCATCTGTGTTCAAATCGTTCCCTTCAGTGGTGCCTCTGCTTCTGTCTGTGAAATCGGATGTGCCATCTCCTAGGTCTGAGGATTCCGTATTTGTAATCGACTTGTTCTCTTCAGTGGTGCCTTTGCTTCCATCTGTGTTCGAATCGTTCTCTTCAGTGGTGCCTCTGCTTCGGTCTGTGAAATCGGATGTGCCATCTCCTAGGTCTGAGGATTCCGTGTTTGTACTCGACTTGTTCTCTTCAGTGGTGCCTTTGCTTCCATCTGTGTTCGAATCGTTCTCTTCAGTGGTGCCTCTGCTTCCGTCTGTGAAATCGGATGTGCCATCTCCTAGGTCTGAGGATTCCGTATTTGTACTCGACTTATTCTCTTCAGTGGTGCCTTTGCTTCCATCTGTGTTCAAATCGTTCTCTTCAGTGGTGCCTCTGCTTCCGTCTGTGAAATCGGATGTGCCATCTCCTAGGTCTGAGGATTCCGTATTTGTAATCGACTTGTTCTCTTCAGTGGTGCCTTTGCTTCCATCTGTGTTCGAATCGTTCTCTTCAATGGTGCCTCTGCTTCCGTCTGTGAAATCGGATGTGCCATCTCCTAGGTCTGAGGATTCCGTGTTTGTACTCGACTTGTTCTCTTCAGTAGTGCCTCTGTTGCCATCTGTGTTCCAATCGTTCTCTTCAGTGGTTCCACTGCTTCCATCTGTGAAATCCGTTGTGCCGTCTCCTAGATCTGGGGATTCCGTGTTTGTACTCGACTTGTTCTCTTCAGTGGTGCCTTTGCTTCCATCTGTGTTCGAATCGTTCTCTTCAGTGTTGCCACTGCTTCCATCTGTGTTCGAATCGTTCTCTTCAGTGGTTCCACTGCTTCCATCTGTGAAATCCGTTGTGCCGTGTCCTAGATCTGGGGATTCCGTGTTTGTACTCGACTTGTTCTCTTCAGTGGTGCCTTTGCTTCCATCTGTGTTCGAATCGTTCTCTTCAGTGGTGCCACTGCTTCCATCTGTGGAATCGGATGTGCCGTCTCCTAGGTCTGGGGATTTCGTGTTTGTACTCGACTTGTTCTCTTCAGTGGTGGCTTTGCTTCCATCTGTGTTCGAATCGTTCCCTTCAGTGGTGCCTCTGCTTGCGTCTGTGGAATCGGATGTGCCGTCTCCTAGGTCTGGAGATTCCGTATTTGTACTCGACTTATTCTCTTCAGTGGTGCCTTTGCTTCCATCTGTGTTCGAATCGTTCTCTTCAGTGGTTCCACTGCTTCCATCTGTGAAATCCGTTGTGCCGTCTCCTAGATCTGGTGATTCCGTGTTTGTACTCGACTTGTTCTCTTCAGTGGTGCCTTTGCTTCCATCTGTGTTCGAATCGTTCTCTTCAGTGGTGCCCCTGCTTCCGTCTGTGAAATCGGATGTGCCATCTCCTAGGTCTGGGGATTCCGTGTTGGTACTCGACTTGTTCTCTTCAGTGGTGCCTTTGCTTCCATCTGTGTTCGATTCGTTCTCTTCAGTGGTACCTCTGCTTCCATCTGTGAAATCCGTTGTGCCGTCTCCTAGGTCTGGGGATTCCGTATTTGTACTCGACTTTTTCTCTTCAGTGGTGCCTTTGCTTCCATCTGTGTTCGAATCGTTCTCTTCAGTGGTTCCACTGCTTCCATCTGTGAAATCCGTTGTGCCGTCTCCTAGATCTGGGGATTTCGTGTTTGTACTCGACTTGTTCTCTTCAGTGGTGGCTTTGCTTCCATCTGTGTTCGAATCGTTCCCTTCAGTGGTGCCTCTGCTTGCGTCTGTGGAATCGGATGTGCCGTCTCCTAGGTCTGGGGATTCCGTATTTGTACTCGACTTGTTCTCTTCAGTGGTGCCACTGCTTCCATCTGTGTTCGAATCGTTCTCTTCAGTGGTTCCACTGCTTCCATCTGTGAAATCCGTTGTGCCGTCTCCTAGATCTGGGGATTCCGTGTTTGTACTCGACTTGTTCTCTTCAGTGGTGCCTTTGCTTCCATCTGTGTTCGAATCGTTCTCTTCAGTGGTGCCTCTGCTTCCGTCTGTGAAATCGGATGTGCCATCTCCTAGGTCTGAGGATTCCGTATTTGTAATCGACTTGTTCTCTTCAGTGGTGCCTTTGCTTCCATCTGTGTTCGAATCGTTCTCTTCAATGGTGCCTCTGCTTCCGTCTGTGAAATCGGATGTGCCATCTCCTAGGTCTGAGGATTCCGTGTTTGTACTCGACTTGTTCTCTTCAGTAGTGCCTCTGTTGCCATCTGTGTTCCAATCGTTCTCTTCAGTGGTTCCACTGCTTCCATCTGTGAAATCCGTTGTGCCGTCTCCTAGATCTGGGGATTCCGTGTTTGTACTCGACTTGTTCTCTTCAGTGGTGCCTTTGCTTCCATCTGTGTTCGAATCGTTCTCTTCAGTGGTGCCACTGCTTCCATCTGTGTTCGAATCGTTCTCTTCAGTGGTTCCACTGCTTCCATCTGTGAAATCCGTTGTGCCGTCTCCTAGATCTGGGGATTCCGTGTTTGTACTCGACTTGTTCTCTTCAGTGGTGCCTTTGCTTCCATCTGTGTTCGAATCGTTCTCTTCAGTGGTGCCACTGCTTCCATCTGTGGAATCGGATGTGCCGTCTCCTAGGTCTGGGGATTTCGTGTTTGTACTCGACTTGTTCTCTTCAGTGGTGGCTTTGCTTCCATCTGTGTTCGAATCGTTCCCTTCAGTGGTGCCTCTGCTTGCGTCTGTGGAATCGGATGTGCCGTCTCCTAGGTCTGGGGATTCCGTATTTGTACTCGACTTATTCTCTTCAGTGGTGCCTTTGCTTCCATCTGTGTTCGAATCGTTCTCTTCAGTGGTTCCACTGCTTCCATCTGTGAAATCCGTTGTGCCGTCTCCTAGATCTGGGGATTCCGTGTTTGTACTCGACTTGTTCTCTTCAGTGGTGCCTTTGCTTCCATCTGTGTTCGAATCGTTCTCTTCAGTGGTGCCTCTGCTTCCGTCTGCGAAATCGGATGTGCCATCTCCTAGGTCTGGGGATTCCGTGTTGGTACTCGACTTGTTCTCTTCAGTGGTGCCTTTGCTTCCATCTGTGTTCGATTCGTTCTCTTCAGTGGTACCTCTGCTTCCATCTGTGAAATCCGTTGTGCCGTCTCCTAGGTCTGGGGATTCCGTATCTGTACTCGACTTATTCTCTTCAGTGGTGCCTTTGCTTCCATCTGTGTTCGAATCGTTCTCTTCAGTGGTTCCACTGCTTCCATCTGTGAAATCCGTTGTGCCGTCTCCTAGATCTGGGGATTTCGTGTTTGTACTCGACTTGTTCTCTTCAGTGGTGGCTTTGCTTCCATCTGTGTTCGAATCGTTCCCTTCAGTGGTGCCTCTGCTTGCGTCTGTGGAATCGGATGTGCCGTCTCCTAGGTCTGGGGATTCCGTATTTGTACTCGACTTGTTCTCTTCAGTGGTGCCACTGCTTCCATCTGTGTTCGAATCGTTCTCTTCAGTGGTTCCACTGCTTCCATCTGTGAAATCCGTTGTGCCGTCTCCTAGATCTGGGGATTCCGTGTTTGTACTCGACTTGTTTTCTTCAGTGGTGCCTTTGCTTCCATCTGTGTTCGAATCGTTCTCTTCAGTGGTGCCTCTGCTTCCGTCTGTGAAATCGGATGTGCCATCTCCTAGGTCTGAGGATTCCGTATTTGTAATCGACTTGTTCTCTTCAGTGGTGCCTTTGCTTCCATCTGTGTTCGAATCGTTCTCTTCAGTGGTGCCTCTGCTTCGGTCTGTGAAATCGGATGTGCCATCTCCTAGGTCTGAGGATTCCGTATTTGTACTCGACTTATTCTCTTCAGTGGTGCCTTTGCTTCCATCTGTGTTCGAATCGTTCTCTTCAGTGGTTCCACTGCTTCCATCTGTGAAATCCGTTGTGCCGTCTCCTAGATCTGGGGATTCCGTGTTTGTACTCGACTTGTTCTCTTCAGTGGTGCCTTTGCTTCCATCTGTGTTCGAATCGTTCTCTTCAGTGGTGCCACTGCTTCCATCTGTGGAATCGGATGTGCCGTCTCCTAGGTCTGGGGATTTCGTGTTTGTACTCGACTTGTTCTCTTCAGTGGTGGCTTTGCTTCCATCTGTGTTCGAATCGTTCCCTTCAGTGGTGCCTCTGCTTGCGTCTGTGGAATCGGATGTGCCATCTCCTAGGTCTGGGGATTCCGTGTTGGTACTCGACTTGTTCTCTTCAGTGGTGCCTTTGCTTCCATCTGTGTTCGATTCGTTCTCTTCAGTGGTACCTCTGCTTCCGTCTGTGGAATCGGATGTGCCGTCTCCTATGTCTGGTGCCGTGTTGGTACTCGACTTGTTCTCTTCAGTGGTGGCTTTGCTTCCATCTGTGTTCGAATCGTTCCCTTCAGTGGTGCCTCTGCTTCCGTCTGTGAAATCGGATGTGCCATCTCCTAGGTCTGAGGATTCCGTGTTTGTACTCGACTTGTTCTCTTCAGTAGTGCCTCTGTTGCCATCTGTGTTCCAATCGTTCTCTTCAGTGGTTCCACTGCTTCCATCTGTGAAATCCGTTGTGCCGTCTCCTAGATCTGGGGATTCCGTGTTTGTACTCGACTGGTTCTCTTCAGTGGTGCCTTTGCTTCCATCTGTGTTCGAATCGTTCTCTTCAGTGGTGCCACTGCTTCCATCTGTGGAATCGGATGTGCCGTCTCCTAGGTCTGGGGATTTCGTGTTTGTACTCGACTTGTTCTCTTCAGTGGTGGCTTTGCTTCCATCTGTGTTCGAATCGTTCCCTTCAGTGGTGCCTCTGCTTCCGTCTGTGAAATCGGATGTGCCATCTCCTAGGTCTGAGGATTCCGTGTTTGTACTCGACTTGTTCTCTTCAGTAGTGCCTCTGTTGCCATCTGTGTTCCAATCGTTCTCTTCAGTGGTTCCACTGCTTCCATCTGTGAAATCCGTTGTGCCGTCTCCTAGATCTGGGGATTCCGTGTTTGTACTCGACTGGTTCTCTTCAGTGGTGCCTTTGCTTCCATCTGTGTTCGAATCGTTCTCTTCAGTGGTGCCACTGCTTCCATCTGTGGAATCGGATGTGCCGTCTCCTAGGTCTGGGGATTTCGTGTTTGTACTCGACTTGTTCTCTTCAGTGGTGGCTTTGCTTCCATCTGTGTTCGAATCGTTCCCTTCAGTGGTGCCTCTGCTTGCGTCTGTGGAATCGGATGTGCCATCTCCTAGGTCTGGGGATTCCGTGTTGGTACTCGACTTGTTCTCTTCAGTGGTGCCTTTGCTTCCATCTGTGGTCGCATCGTTCTCCACAGTGGTGCCACTGCTTCCGTCTGTGGAATCGGATGTGCCGTCTCCTAGGTCTGGGGATTCCGTGTTTGTACTCGACTTGTTCTCTTCAGTGGTGCCTTTGCTTCCATCTGTGTTCGATTCGTTCTCTTCAGTGGTACCTCTGCTTCCGTCTGTGGAATCGGATGTGCCGTCTCCTATGTCTGGTGCCGTGTTGGTACTCGACTTGTTCTCTTCAGTGGTGGCTTTGCTTCCATCTGTGTTCGAATCGTTCCCTTCAGTGGTGCTTCTGCTTCCATCTGTGGAATCGGATGTGCCGTCTCCTAGGTCTGGGGATTCCGTGTTGGTACTCGACTCGTTCTCTTCAGTAGTGCCTCTGCTTCCATCTGTGTTCGAATCGATCTCTTCAGTGGTTGCTCTGCTTCCGTCTGTGGAGTTGGATGTGCCGTCTCCTAGATCTGGGGATTCCGTGTTTGTACTCGACTCGTTCTCTTCAGTAGTTCCTCTGCTTCCATCTGTGTTCGAATCGTTCTCTTCAGTGGTGCCTCTGCTTCCGCCTGTGGAATCGGATGTGCCGTCTCCTAGGTCTGGGGATTCCGTGTTTGTACTCGACTTGTTCTCTTCAGTGGTGCCCTTGCTTCCATCTGTGTTCGAATCGTTCTCTTCAGTGGTGCCTCTGCTTCCGTCCGTGGAATCGGATGTGCCGTCTCCTAGGTCATGGGATTCCGTGTTGGTACCCGACTTGTTCTCTTCAGTGCTGCCTTTGCTTCCATTTGTGTTCGATTCGTTCTCTTCAGTGGTGCCTCTGCTTCCGTCGGTGGAATCGGATGTGCCATCTCCTATGTCTGGTGATTCCGTGTTGGTACCCGACTTGTTCTCTTCAGTGGTGCCTCTGCTTTCATCTGTGTTCGAATCGTTCTCTTCAGTGGTGCCAATGCTTCCGTCTGTGGAATCGGATGTGCCGTCTCCTAGGTCTAGGGATTCCGTGTTGGTACTCGACTTGTTCTCTTCAGTGGTGCCTTTGCTTCCATTTGTGTTCGATTCGTTCTCTTCAGTGGTGCCGCTGCTTCCGTCGGTAGAATCGGATGTGCCATCTCCTATGTCTGGTGATTCCGTGTTGGTACCCGACTTGTTCTCTTCAGTGGTGCCTCTGCTTTCATCTGTGTTCGAATCGTTCTCTTCAGTGGTGTCTCTGCTTCCATCTGTGAAATCCGTTGTGCCGTCTCCTAGGTCTGGGGATTCCGTATTTGTACTCGACTCGTTCTCTTCAGTAGTGCCTTTGCTTCCATCTGTGTTCGAATCGTTCTCTTCAGTGGTGCCTCTGCTTCCGTCTGTGAAATCGGATGTGCCATCTCCTAGGTCTGAGGATTCCGTATTTGTACTCGACTTGTTCTCTTCAGTAGTGCCTCTGTTGCCATCTGTGTTCCAATCGTTCTCTTCAGTGGTTCCACTGCTTCCATCTGTGAAATCCGTTGTGCCGTTTCCTAGATCTGGGGATTCCGTGTTTGTACTCGACTTGTTCTCTTCAGTGGTGCCTTTGCTTCCATTTGTGTTCGAATCGTTCTCTTCAGTGGTGCCACTGCTTCCATCTGTGGAATCGGATGTGCCGTCTCCTAGGTCTGGGGATTCCGTGTTGGTACTCGACTTGTTCTCTTCAGTGGTGGCTTTGCTTCCATCTGTGTTCGAATCGTTCCCTTCAGTGGTGCCTCTGCTTCCGTCTGTGGAATCGGATGTGCCGTCTCCTAGGTCTGGGGATTCCGTGTTGGTACTCGACTTGTTCTCTTCAGTGGTGCCTTTGCTTCCATCTGTGTTCGATTCGTTCTCTTCAGTGTTGCCACTGCTTCCATCTGTGGAATCGGATGTGCCGTCTCCTAGGTCTGGGGATTCCGTGTTGGTACTCGACTTGTTCTCTTCAGTGGTGGCTTTGCTTCCATCTCTGTTCGAATCGTTCCCTTCAGTGGTGCCTCTGCTTCCGTCTGTGGAATCGGATGTGCCGTCTCCTAGGTCTGGGGATTCCGTGTTGGTACTCGACTTGTTCTCTTCAGTGGTGGCTTTGCTTCCATCTCTGTTCGAATCGTTCCCTTCAGTGGTGCCTCTGCTTCCGTCTGTGGAATCGGATGTGCCGTCTCCTAGGTCTGGGGATTCCGTGTTTGTACTCGACTTATTCTCTTCAGTGGTGCCTTTGCTTCCATTTGTGTTCGAATCGTTCCCTTCAGTGGTGCCTCTGCTTCCATCTGTGGAATCGGATGTGCCGTCTCCTAGGTCTGGGGATTCCGTGTTTGTACTCGACTTATTCTCTTCAGTGGTGCCTTTGCTTCCATTTGTGTTCGAATCGTTCCCTTCAGTGGTGCCTCTGCTTCCATCTGTGGAATCGGATGTGCCGTCTCCTAGGTCTGGGGATTCCGTGTTTGAACTCGACTTATTCTCTTCAGTGGTGCCTTTGCTTCCATTTGTGTTCGAATCGTTCCCTTCAGTGGTGCCTCTGCTTCCGTCTGTGGAATCGGATGTGCCGTCTCCTAGGTCTGGGGATTCCGTGTTGGTACTCGACTTGTTCTCTTCAGTGGTGCCTTTGCTTCCATCTGTGTTCGATTCGTTCTCTTCAGTGTTGCCACTGCTTCCATCTGTGGAATCGGATGTGCCGTCTCCTAGGTCTGAGGATTCCGTGTTTGTACTCGACTTGTTCTCTTCAGTGGTGGATTTGCTTCCATTTGTGTTCGAATCGTTCCCTTCAGTGGTGCCTCTGCTTCCATCTGTGGAATCGGATGTGCCGTCTCCTAGGTCTGGGGATTCCGTGTTGGTACTCGACTTGTTCTCTTCAGTGGTGGCTTTGCTTCCATCTCTGTTCGAATCGTTCCCTTCAGTGGTGCCTCTGCTTCCGTCTGTGGAATCGGATGTGCCGTCTCCTAGGTCTGGGGATTCCGTGTTTGTACTCGACTTATTCTCTTCAGTGGTGCCTTTGCTTCCATCTGTGTTCGAATCGTTCCCTTCAGTGGTGCCTCTGCTTCCGTCTGTGGAATCGGATGTGCCGTCTCCTAGGTCTGGGGATTCCGTGTTTGTACTCGACTTATTCTCTTCAGTGGTGCCTTTGCTTCCATCTGTGTTCGAATCGTTCCCTTCAGTGGTGCCTCTGCTTCCGTCTGTGGAATCGGATGTGCCGTCTCCTAGGTCTGGGGATTCCATGTTTGTACTCGACTTATTCTCTTCAGTGGTGCCTTTGCTTCCATCTGTGTTCGAATCGTTCCCTTCAGTGGTGCCTCTGCTTCCGTCTGTGGAATCGGATGTGCCGTCTCCTAGGTCTGGGGATTCCGTGTTGGTACTCGACTTGTTCTCTTCAGTGGTGGCTTTGCTTCCATCTCTGTTCGAATCGTTCCCTTCAGTGGTGCCTCTGCTTCCGTCTGTGGAATCGGATGTGCCGTCTCCTAGGTCTGGGGATTCCGTGTTTGTACTCGACTTATTCTCTTCAGTGGTGCCTTTGCTTCCATCTGTGTTCGAATCGTTCCCTTCAGTGGTGCCTCTGCTTCCGTCTGTGGAATCGGATGTGCCGTCTCCTAGGTCTGGGGATTCCGTGTTTGTACTCGACTCGTTCTCTTCAGTAGTGCCTCTGCTTCCATCTGTGTTCGAATCGTTATCTTCAGTAGTGCCTCTGCTTCCATCTGTGGTCGCATCGTTCTCCACAGTGGTGTTACTGCTTCCATCTGTGGAATCGGATGTGCCATCTCCTAGTTCTGAGGATTCCGTATTTGTACTCGACTTGTTCTCTTCAGTGGTGCCTTTGCTTCCATCTGTGTTCGAATCGTTCTCTTCAGTGGTGCCTCTGCTTCCGTCTGTGAAATCGGATGTGCCATCTCCTAGGTCTGAGGATTCCGTATTTGTACTCGACTTGTTCTCTTCAGTGGTGCCTTTGCTTCCATCTGTGTTCAAATCGTTCTCTTCAGTGGTGCCTCTGCTTCCGTCTGTGAAATCGGATGTGCCATCTCCTAGGTCTGAGGATTCCGTATTTGTACTCGACTTGTTCTTTTCAGTGGTGCCTTTGCTTCCATCTGTGTTCGAATCGTTCTCTTCAGTGGTGCCTCTGCTTCCGTCTGTGCAATCGGATGTGCCATCTCCTAGGTGTGAGGATTCCGTATTTGTACTCAACTTGTTCTCTCCAGTAGTGCCTCTGTTATCATCTGTGTTCCAATCGTTCTCTTCAGTGGTTCCACTGCTTCCATCTGTGAAATCCGTTGCGTCGTCTCCTAGATCTGGGGATTCCGTGTTTGTACTCGACTTGTTCTCTTCAGTGGTGCGTTTGCTTCCATCTGTGTTCGAATCGTTCCATTCAGTTGTGCCTCCGCTTCCGTCTGTGGAATCGGATGTGCCGTCTCCTAGGTCTGGGGATTCCGTGTTTGTACTCGACTCGTTCTCTTCAGTAGTGCCTCTGCTTCCTTCTTTGGTCGCATCGTTCTCCACAGTGGTGCCACTGCTTCCATCTGTGGAATCGGATGTGCCGTCTCCTAGGTCTGGGGATTCCGTGTTTGTATTCGACTTATTCTCTTCAGTGGTGCCTTTGATTCCATCTGTGTTCGAATCGTTCTCTTCAGTGGTGCCACTGCTTCCATCTGTGGAATCGGATGTGCCGTTTCCTATGTCTGGTGCCGTGTTGGTACTCGACTTGTTCTCTTCAGTGGTGGCTTTGCTTCCATCTGTGTTCGAATCGTTCCCTTCAGTGGTGCCTCTGCTTCCGTCTGTGGAATCGGATGTGCCGTCTCCTAGGTCTGGGGATTCCGTGTTTGTACTCGACTCGTTCTCTTCAGTAGTGCCTCTGCTTCCATTTGTGGTCGCATCGTTCTCCATAGTGGTGCCACTGCTTCCATCTGTGGAATCGGATGTGCCGTCTCCTAGGTCTGGGGATTTCGTGTTTGTACTCGACTTGTTCTCTTCAGTAGTGGCTTTGCTTCCATCTGTGTTCGAATCGTTCTCTTCAGTGGTGCCACTGCTTCCATCTGTGGAATCGGATGTGCCGTCTCCTAGGTCTGGAGATTCCGTGTTTGTACTCGACTTGTTCTCTTCAGTGGTGCCTTTGCTTCCATCTGTGTTAGAATCGTTCTCTTCAGTGGTGCCACTGCTACCATCTGTGGAATCGGATGTGCCGTCTCCTAGGTCTGGGGATTCCGTGTTTGTACTCGACTTGTTCTCTTCAGTGGTGCCTTTGCTTCCATCTGTGTTCGAATCGTTCTCTTCTGTGGTGCCACTGCTACCATCTGTGGAATCGGATGTGCCATCTCCTAGGTCTAGGAAATCCGTGTTGGTACTCGACTTGTTCTCTTCAGTGGTGCCTCTGCTTCCGTCTGTGGAATCGGATGTGCCATCTCCTATGTCTGGTGATTCCGTGTTGGTACCCGACTTGTTCTCTTCAGTGGTGCCTCTACTTCCATCTGTGTTCGAATCGTTCTCTTCAGTGGTGCCAATGCTTCCGTCTGTGGAATTGGATGTGCCGTCTCCTAGGTCTGGGGATTCCGTGTTGGTACTCGACTTGTTCTCTTCAGTAGTTCCTCTGCTTCCATCTGTGTTCCAATCGTTCTCTTCGGCGGTGCCTCTGCTTCCATCTGTGGAATCGGATGTGCCGTATCCTAGGTCTGGGGATTCCGTATTTGTACTCGACTCGTTCTCTTCAGTGGTGCCTCTTTTGCCATCTGTGTTGGAATCGTTCTCTTCAGTGGTTCCACTGCTTCCATCTGTGAAATCTGATGTGCCGTCTCCTAGATCTGGGGATTCCGTGTTTGTACTCCACTCGTTCCCTTCAGTGGTGTCTTTGCTTCCATCTGTGTTCGAATCGTTCTCTTCAGTGGTGCCTCTGCTTCCGTCTGTGGAATCGGATGTGCCGTCTCCTAGGTCTGGGGATTCCGTGTTGGTATTCGACTCGTTCTCTTCAGTGGTGCCTCTGTTGCCATCTGTGTTGGAATCGTTCTCTTCAGTGGTTCCACTGCTTCCATCTGTGAAATCGGATGTGCCGTCTCCTAGCTCTGAGGATTCCGTGTTTGTACTCCACTCGTTCCCTTCAGTGGTGCCTTTGCTTCCATCTGTGTTCGAATCGTTCTCTTCAGTGGTGCCTCTGCTTCCGTCTGTGGAATCGGATGTGCCGTCTCCTAGGTCTGGGGATTCCGTGTTTGTACTCGACTTGTTCTCTTCAGTGGTGCCTTTGCTTCCATCTGTGTTAGAATCGTTCTCTTCAGTGGTGCCTCTGCTTCCGTCTGTGGAATCGGATGTGCCGTCTCCTAGGTCTGGGGATTCCGTGTTTGTACTCGACTTGTTCTCTTCAGTGGTGCCTTTGCTTCCATCTGTGTTAGAATCGTTCTCTTCAGTGGTGCCACTGCTTCCGTCTGTGGAATCGGATGTGCCGTCTCCTAGGTCTGGGGATTCCGTGTTTGTACTCGACTTTTTCTCTTCAGTGGTGCCTTTGCTTCCATCTGTGTTCGAATCGTTCTCTTCAGTGGTGCCTCTGCTTCCGTCTGTGGAATCGGATGTGCCGTCTCCTAGGTCTGGGGATTCCGTGTTGGTACTCGACTCGTTCTCTTCAGTGGTGCCTCTGTTGCCATCTGTGTTCGACTCGTTCTCTTCAGTAGTTCCTCTGCTTCCATCTGTGTTCGAATCGTTCTCTTCAGTGGTGCCTCTGCTTCCGTCTGTGGAATCGGATGTGCCGTCTCCTAGGTCTGGGGATTCCGTGTTTGTACTCGACTTGTTCTCTTCAGTGGTGCCTTTGCTTCCATCTGTGTTAGAATCGTTCTCTTCAGTGGTGCCTCTGCTTCCGTCTGTGGAATCGGATGTGCCGTCTCCTAGGTCTGGGGATTCCGTGTTTGTACTCGACTTGTTCTCTTCAGTGGTGCCTTTGCTTCCATCTGTGTTAGAATCGTTCTCTTCAGTGGTGCCACTGCTTCCGTCTGTGGAATCGGATGTGCCGTCTCCTAGGTCTGGGGATTCCGTGTTTGTACTCGACTTGTTCTCTTCAGTGGTGCCTTTGCTTCCATCTGTGTTCGAATCGTTCTCTTCAGTGGTGCCTCTGCTTCCGTCTGTGGAATCGGATGTGCCGTCTCCTAGGTCTGGGGATTCCGTGTTGGTACTCGACTCGTTCTCTTCAGTGGTGCCTCTGTTGCCATCTGTGTTCGACTCGTTCTTTTCAGTAGTTCCTCTGCTTCCATCTGTGTTCGAATCGTTCTCTTCAGTGGTGCCTCTGCTTTCGTCTGTGGAATCGGATGTGCCGTCTCCTAGGTCTGGGGATTCCGTGTTTGTACTCGACTTGTTGGCTTCAGTGGTGCCTTTGCTTCCATCTGTGTTCGAATCGTTCTCTTCAGTGGTGCCTCTGCTTCCGTCTGTGAAATCGGATGTGCCGTCTCCTAGGTCAGGGGATTCCGTGTTGGTACTCGACTCGTTCTCTTCAGTGGTGTCTCTGTTACCATCTGTGTTCGAATCGTTCTCTTCAGTGGTGCCTCTGCTTCCGTCTGTGGAATCGGATGTGCCGTATCCTAGGTCTTGGGATTCCGTATTTGTACTCGACTCGTTCTCTTCAGTAGTTCCTCTGCTTCCATCTGTGTTCGAATCGTTCTCTACAGTGGTGCCTCTGCTTCCGTCTGTGGAATCGGATGTGCCATCTCCTAGGTCAGGGGATTCCGTGTTGGTACTCGACTCGTTCTCTTCAGTGGTGTCTCTGTTGCCATCTGTGTTCGAATAGTTCTCTTCAGTGGTGCTTTTGCTTCCATCTGTCGTCAAATCGTTCTCCACAGTGGTGCCTCTGCTTCCATCTGTGGAATCGGATGTGCCATCTCCTAGGTCTTGGGATTCCGTATTTGTACTCGACTCGTTCTCTTCAGTAGTTCCTCTGCTTCCATCTGTGTTCGAATCGTTCTCTTCAGTGGTGCCTCTGCTTCCGTCTGTGGAATCGGATGTGCCATCTCCTAGGTCAGGGGATTCCGTGTTGGTACTCGACTCGTTCTCTTCAGTGGTGTCTCTGTTGCCATCTGTGTTCGAATAGTTCTCTTCAGTGGTGCTTTTGCTTCCATCTGTCGTCAAATCGTTCTCTTCAGTGGTGCCTCTGCTTCCATCTGTGGAATCGGATGTGCCGTCTCCTAGGTCTGGGGATTCCGTGTTTTTACGCGACTTGTTCTCTTTAGTAGTTCCTCTGCTTCCATCTGTGTTAGAATCGTTCTCTTCAGTGGTGCCTCTGCTTCCGTCTGTGGAATCGGATGTGCCGTCTCCTAGGTCTGGGGATTCCGCGTTGGTACTCGACTCGCTCGAGGAGCTCTCCTCAGTAATGCTAGTGGTGATCTCCGTAGTGGCGGGTATTTTCCATACTGGCTTTGTGATTTTCTTTCCTGTTGTAAGGTGCAAACTTATATTAAATTTATTTTCTGTTCAATTTCTTATTTGCATAATTGTTTATCTTAACTAGTGGATTCGAACTTGTTTATTTAGTATTAATATTTCCTTGCAGTTGCTAGAATTCCAAACGCTGATTATACGTCATGACATAATCCTCTTGTGTTGTAATATCGTTTTGCCTACCTGCTTCCGACGAATCGTCTTCTACACAAAAGATTTCTTTACATTGGGGGTAGTCAATATTGCCGTCATAGTTCCTTGTACATTGGTCCGTGCTGGGATGTGTTAACATATAAATTTTGATTTACAAGCTTCCTTTTTTAAGCAAATCTAGTCGCGTTTCTACTTACTTCTTCTCACCCTCGTTATCGCAGGTTAATTGGCACAGGTATGTCCATAACAGATATTTTTTTAGAGTGCAGTTAACAGCGTTATTCTCAACTACATATGTAAATGTAAGTATTTTGTAGGTTACAGTTAGTAACCTGTATTAATAAGTGGTTAAGTATGTTACTTACTTGAACTATGGAACTCGGAGCAGGCCTTCGATTCAGGAACATAACCTTGATGTTGTAGAGGGTACGTTAAAAGTATTATATATGTTGTTTTTCAAACATATTTATAACTTACCATCTCTATGCACATGCTTCTTTATCTTGGCAGCTTGTATCGCAATCATCAAGCTGCTGCAAGCAATCACAACAACAATAAGTAGTTTCATTTTAAAATCCTCGAAAGTGTTGAACAACTTGTATGCTATTTTCACTTGTTACTATAAATTTTAATCTAATTCAAGTTTAAGAAAATCAAAGAAAGTCGAATTTCGTAGTTGAACTTTTGTTAAAGCTATCGACTGTACTGAAAATACAACTTCGAGAGATACTTTATATATGCATATATGTATATACTTATCTACCCCCATCAGCTAGCAGTTGACAAGTTTTTTCATAGCTCTGTTTTTGTAACAAACACTTTGAAATATTTGGCTGCCATCTGCACTACACCTAATTTTATGGCATTGTTTGTAATTGCAACGATTTGGAACGCTCAGAAGCAGTGATTATTTAATTTTTAAGGCTTTCTTACTAGAAAACTTTATATTTTTAAGTAAACACTTTTTTTCCCAAATAAACCGACATTCAGGGGATGCCTCCTATACAATCAAAGCATTTGTTGGTTTGGAAAGGCAAAAGGCTTAAGAGTGGGTTAGTCCATCAAGAAAATGATTTGAGCTGTAAATATTTCAATAAGCAATCTTCACTGTTTTACATATAAGAGTAACATGCAATTAGAGCTTTACTTAAAACATTTTTATGTCATGTTTCCATTATAAAACAGTTTATTTAATTAGTTGATTTCGTTTTATTAAAAATGAGCAATTCGCGCACAAAACGGTATAGCACAAGATAACGGGAAGAAGTTGCTTACAAAATATTTTAGTTTAGTACTAAAAGTTGTCGCTATTGCTTAACTTTCTTCTATTTGCGTCGTTCTATTAGCAAAAACAGCTTGAGCAACTTTTCGAAGATAATTTTAAAATCGAATTCCGCGCGTAATTGCATTTGGATATTTATTTCAATGAGTTCCGTTGAAGAAATTGCAATTTTCTGGTGTCACAAAATAAATTCCATATTTTATGAGTTAGAAAATACGCAAAGCCAGTATCTGTTATGACGTTTAAATTAAATAATTCCAGATACTTGTACTATATATTGAATATATGCATATTGTATAAAGCAAATATTTGCATACAAATTAAGCCATTTTCGAACTCGAAATCGTTCCTCAAATTCTCGTTGCCGTTGTTACTTCCTCCTTTTTTTTAAGCCGTTTTTTTGTCCTTTCGGTGGCTTTCCAGGTATGGTTACTCCGATAAGTGCCACAGCTAGCTCAGGCTATCAGGGGTGGTCAGTTCGACCCGCCATACCTGGTCAGAGGAGTAAACAAAACTAAAACTAAAAAAAACTGAATTCAAAAATTCAACAATAAAATCTCAATAGAGCCAAATGCTCAAAGGACACCAAAATTCACTCCTCAAAATACTCCAAAACCAAAGAAAACAAACAATAATCCACTTCTCCTCTTTTCCATCCAAACTTGCTACTCCGCTCAGAAACCTTCTTTTCTTTATCTTTCTGCCATGATGTTGTTGTTGCGCGCCCTCCCTGCCTTTGGTGACTTGGCTTATTTTAGTCACCCCTTTTCATGATTAAATTTTTCCTTTCACTCACACACACATACGTTCAGTTCACGGCTCTTGCAGGCACACAGCATTCGGGCCCCCTCATGTTCCCCCTCTATGCTCCACTTAGCCGCTCATTTTAGCGCTAGTTTAGCATACTGAAAATTCAAATATAACGCACAGACTTCAACTTGTTATACATTTATTCTACATTGGTATGCTTCAGTTTGACTTCAATTAATTTCCAAATAAAACGCAGAATTTTCTTACTTAATAATTACGCGCCCACCGGCTATTCCTTTTTTTTTCAAGGGCAATAGCCACTTCGCATTTCGCGTCTATTAATTTCCTACTCCGAGAGAGCTCTCTAAGTCGTAGTTGGTTTATGAATTTGCGCCTCCTTTCGAGGCTTGGAACCTTACGACGCGCTTGGCTAGCCTCCGTGGGCTTCACACGAATAAAAATTAAAAATGGGAGAACAAAAAAAAATATACGACTACAATAACTTAAAGCTAATATGCGCGATTGCGCTTTTTATGCATGCAATGTAAAAATATGAACTGCAATATAATAAAGTGTAATAAAAGAAAGAATGTAATAATCGTCTTTAGCTGGCTGCAATACTCATTTTAGCGACGAACGCCGCAATGTAACATTCAATCACGCAGCACTGTAAACGCATAAAATTTGGTGCTGCGGGCATATGGTTGGATCACTAGATTTTTGGGTAGTAGCTCTGCTGCCCTGGATTAACAAATTTCTGTTCTGTAGCGGCGCCACGAGATCAGCAATTACAGGGGTGCGTAGATCGCCGGCAAGGTCTTATATTTTTGCTCGACAGCCAATGTGGTATGTGTCTATATGGGTTTGGCAGCAATTTTTTGTTCTGTAGTAAAATTCATATGGACCTCTCGTTGCACCAATGCAATTTTTTTGTGGGGGGTTTTGAATTCTTTCTTCTAAATTTCAATTTCTCTTTAATGTTGCCTCCCGGCCGGAGGAGTTCGTGGCCGTGGTGACTCAGTCGCCTTTTTGCTTCTAATTTCCGTATCCTGTCTTCAATTCTAAGCTTCTTGTGGCCGTAATAGGCCCGGGGATTCCTATTTAAAAGGAAATACTCTTAGTCCCTGCCTCTCCTAACTTCCTATTGAAGACTTACCAAATTCCTCTTTAGCTTTATATAAGCTTATATTCTCCTGCCACTTTGTGGCAGTTCCATTTTATTACGCGAGTTTAATAAAGTTTTTACGGCACACTTCACTTTTCACTTTGGACTTCCTCCTCGGCTGGGAGGTGTTACTTTGGCACTGGTCACTTTCTTTATGACTCTAGCTTGAGGTGGCCCCAAGCTGCAAGCCATTAATGCCCCCAACTTTCTCTTTCCCGGTTCCTCGGGTGCCCTCGCTCTTACCAATGCCGTACCCCATCTACTTTGTCTCTCTCTTTCTTTCATCCATCGTTCCAGGACTTGAGACCTTTGGACTATTTTTTTGTGCGTCCCTATTTTTGGCGCTCCTTGGAACAATGGATTCCACGGCGTCCTAGCGGTTCCGAATCTTCCGCTCCGGCTCTATTCCCTGGGCCACCACTTCACCTTCGACCTTTGTACTTGTTTTTAAGCCTAATCTATATATATATATATATATATACTAACAATCTACAATCTTGGTGTCGCTTCCCCCGAGTGGAGTTATCAGGCGCTCATAAGTCTACAGGCAGTACCGCCCGCGCATAATTTCTCTTCTCATTACCCCATATTCCGATCTGCGCTTTCTCGCTCTTCCTTTTCCCCTACTTTCATGTTTTTGTACACTGTGATGTTATTTACAACGCAGTGATGCCAGATCTTATTTTTGTTTTTGTCTTGTTTTGTTTACATTTTTCACACCCAGGGTATCGCATCTAAGGGCGACCGCAACACCGTTTAGCATTTTAATTGTTTGTTTTGTTAGATGCGCCGCAGCTGAGCACTCACCGGTAACCCTTTAGGACTACAAACAGTCCATAACCAACAAGCTGTGCCTGTATGTCAGATGTATGAAAGGGGAGCATTTCAAATGTATAATAAAGAAGATTTTTACATATGACGAAAATAAAGTACCTAAAAATTATTATTTAATGAAGAAGTGCGAAAAATTACGTATTAAAGGAGCCGTTCCAGATATAGACACAGGTATATAGAAATGATTAGTATCATTTTCAGCATAGATTTCCGGTTGACCGTCTGTCTCTCTGTCTATCCATCCGTCCGTCTGTTTCTGTGTCTGACTGTCTGTGGTCACAGGAGAGAAAGTAGAAGTTGGCCGATTTGAACCAAGTTTGGTACACAGTGAGAGTGAACCTTATATGAACTTCGTTTAAGCTTCGAGATTATCCAAATCGGTTAAATGACACGCCCACAAATTCGTTAATTACTTACTTAAAGGAATGATATTTGGTATTCAAGCTAAAATGTGGGCCCCCTACAACGCGTCGTACGAAAAATTGGGCTCAATTGACTATTAATGAATTCAAACGAAGAAAAAATGGTTCTTAAGTTCAAATATCGGCCTCCAATGCTATGCTATAAATTTACCACTACCTTTAAGGAAAATTTAACCATGTTTCGTTTGGTTTTTACTTTCAAAAACATTATTATTTATTAAATTTTCTTGTTTATAGTAAATAAATCAGTTTTATTTCGGGAATTTTGGCTTGTCTTGTTTAATTGTACTTTTTATATTTGACAAAATTACAACATACTCATATAGCAATTTTGTCGAAAGTATGTGCTTTTCATCTACAAAAATATAAAATTTTGAAAATTTTGAAAATTCGACAAATTGCGAGACTATTGATTTTTCAGATCTGAATTCCTGAGATTTTTTAAGCTCTACGGAAATATTAAACTTAATAGCTGCTTGATGAGCTTGTTTGCCGGGAAATAGTCGAAAGAATTTGAGCAACGAAATTTATTCTAAATTGCTTTTAAAACAAGCTTTTGCAGCAATTTTGTCTTAACTTGTAAAATAGTTCTTCATCAGTGGATTAAACTTTGCAAAAAGAGCTTTTAATAAGAGTTTGTTGGCTCTTTTAAGGTGTCCAAATTTTATTTTAATTTATTTTATAAAAAGGTATCGCTACCTATAGAAAGGGGATTAAAGCCCCCAAACTAGCTTTTAAGTAGCAGCCTTATTACCTCTCTCCAGCAGCTTGTTCTAGCGAACTTTCTGTCACTCACACACCCACGCAAGCGAAACTTTCGACCGTGGCCTTAGCCTTCTGCCGATTTGGCATAACTTAATTGCTGAGCTTAATTGCCTGCTGCTCTTCCATCCCGCGCTGTCTTGGCGTTTCCAGCTTTCCTCGCTGCCAGCGGCAGCAGGTATGCACTTCAGCATTGTTTAGTCTCTGTCTTCGCTGGCGACTAGATAAAGTTTTCCCATTAAACATTATAAAATGATTGAGTTTTCGCATGAATTTGTAATATTTGAAACTATCAAAATTCTTGCAAGAATGCAATATAAATATATTACAATATTATTTGACACATTCTTGAAATTATGGCAACATTTTTTATTACTTTTATTTATATTTTTATATTAAAAACAAATGATATTAATTTCCTAAAGCATTTTGTTATTGTGAACCCAAAAATGAAAATGTTTCATTGCAGCGTATTTCATAGCAATCGGGAAAGGAGGTGAAATGCCGTGACATTCGCAGATCAAACACGAATTCGCAATATGGAAAACTGCAAAGATCAGATAAAATAAAAGTAATTGTTGCTATATAATATACTGTAATATAAATCTTTTATAAATATCAACAACATACAAGAGCCTAAAGACGTCGAATCGTTGTAGTGAAAGGAAACACATTATTTGTTCAATAGATGGCTAGAGTAATCTGTATCTCGCGTTGTATAAGTGCGATAGAGTTACGCTGAAGGGCGTTCAAAAGATAAGATTTCGTGCTAAAAAAAACTGCTTAGACGTTTTTGTGATTGCTTGACTCAGCTTTATTTGAGCGCACGTCAAACATGGATACCAGCAAAAAGAAACTACGCCCTATTTTACGGTTTTTCCTCGATAAAGGCGAAAACGCAAGCCAGGCTGCTGAAAATTTTAATAGTGTTTATGGTTCTGATACTGTCAGAATTAAGAAGAAATTACAATTATTTATGAAATGGAATCAATATAGTTCTATAGTTCAATAGTCAGCTTGGTGTAACTAAATATCGGAAAGGTACCAGATAATGCAATTGTGTATAGACAGACTTTATAAATGTAAGCTATAGCGCTGGATTGCATACAGCCACACTTAAATACTTATACACATGCATACATATATGTAGATACATATAAGCACACACTGAAATTTTATGTATCTAAAAACGAACAAAAAGCAGTAAAATTTACAGAAGGCAAAAAGATTACTTTCACACATACACGCACATTTTGTATACCATATACATATATAGCATATACTCACACAGGCGGAAACCACAACAAACACTGATATGTGCAGAGTATGCCGAAGGGGCGTTTGAACTCTCCGTCGGGCGTTTGTATTGAACCGGAATTGTGTTTCTTCCAGCATTGAGCGGTCCAACCTGCAACAACAACAAAAAATAACATCGAAAATAAAAATAACAACAAAAAATGGCGCGCAGTTGAGCAGAATGTGCATACACACACACACACATTCACATTAAAATCCTCGTACAATTGTATGTATGAGTTTGTGGCTGCGTGAGCTTGCAGCGCTGAAAACGGTTTCATTAATTGGCAGCAACATTGACGCTGCTGCCTTTTGAGCTGCTGCAGCTGTGTTGTTGTTATTGCTTGTGAAATTGCAATTTGCAGCATTCGAAGAAGAAATTCGATGTTGCGGAAAATATTTTTTGGTTAAAAATAAAAGTAATGCGCATGGAAAGTGTGCTCCTTTCTGCTTTTGGGAAATTCTCAATTAAGTTATTTTTTCATGGCGAAAGAGGCGGAACAGAAACTTTTATTGGAAACCTTCACCTACAAAGTATATGATATAGAATCACACAATATCAAGCAATCGAATGAAGCATAGCAGGGCCATCGCCACATGATCAGTTCATGGAAGATGCAGTGAGTCATTTCTTGAGAAAATCTCTTACAAAATTTGTATAATTTTTGCATAATTGTGCAAAAAAATTTCATGTTTTGAACAAAGTACCACTGAAATCAAAATATTCTTTCGAAAAAGACGATGAACTGTCTATTTTATTAGCAAATATTTAATTTTGTAAATTTTAATTATGATATCTTTAGAGGAGTCTTTCCAAGAAATTACTTGCGAAATAAACTTTGGGCTATTGCCTTGAAGAGCTTGGAGTATGCGAAGCATCTATCTAGATGCTAGAGTATTTGGGCTCAGTATAAAATACTACGAATAATATGATTGTTTGGCCTACACCATTATAAGATCAAACTAACGGAAGAATTGAAGCCACTTGATCATTTGAAGCGCCAAAGCTTCTTTGATTGAACTCTGCAAAAGTTTGTAAAAAATTCTGAATTTCTTCGAAAAATGAAACTCATTTTTGGGTTAATAGCTTTGTCAATAATAAAAATATCCGTCATTGAAAGACAACAGCGTTTCTTTAGAACCGTTTAAGCAATGAGAAACGTAGTGCGTAATTACAGAAGACACTTTTAAAATTTTTGTTACTAAACTTTTGGGGCTTCTTCTTCATAAAGTCTTCAAGACGGTCACACGAAATATTTAATTTTGGCCATTCGAATTTCCTGTAGTACTTTATTTCATTTACCTACCCCCTTCATTAACGACAAAAAAACAACACACAATTAAAACGAACACACTCCAAAAGTGAACACGTAATTTCGTCATTTTTCCGTGAAACGTTCCGTCTTTGTCGTAAGTGAAATAATATTCATATCGCGTTACTTGGGCACGCCAACGCTGAGCCACAGAGGCGCAAAGATTTCGACGGTATCACGGTCTGACGACTCTGTGTCCGAGCAGCACTGCGTGTGCGTTTGCCGTTACGTTTTTTCGCGTACGGAATAGTGTGGCGCGCAGTACGACACTCCGTCAAATGCCTTCCGAATTTCGGCTAAGGCGCAAAAGTAGCCAAGAAAGCGCACACACGGCCCACATAAATTGTGCGCACAATTGATAAATTGTCAGGTCGTTTGTGAGCCTAATGCAGTCACAAAAGATGCCTCACAATTATCTTGATTTCTTTTGCTTCTTCTTCTTTTTTTTGCTTATCTATTGCGTGATGCTTTTGATGAAATTGTTGACACCTTTTGTGGCAAGTGTTGCTAATATTTGAGCGCGTGTCGTTGTGTTAGTTTTGTAAACTCATGTTGATATCTACAGCAGTAATAGCTCCTAAGTATCTGCTCTTTTTAAGCACCAAATATATCATCCACCAAATAACTCATTCCTCAATTCATTTCAGAAATAAAGTATGTACTACATTTCCAAAGAATGTACATATTTTATTTAAGAAAAAATTTTTAAAATTATTATTCACCTAAATTCATTCAAAGTGCAGTAATGATAGTGAAAATATTTGATACACGATGTTAAAACTAAAGTCATATAATTGAAAATGTATTATCTGCTTTAAGAACTGATCAACTATAACACAAAATTTTTATGCAGCGTATGGAAAGCTGAGAATGATTCGAAATACTCGTGTTTTATGCAAAACCTATGTATGCGCCAGATATATAAAATCATGTACATCCTGGCTTAGATAATTTTTACCCGAAATTTCCAGCAAAGAATTCTTTTTTACAAAGATTAGAATGTCGGTGTATGGAGAGAAATGGTATAGTTTCGACTATTTGAGCTCTGGCTTCGAAGTGCTCGTTTAATTGCTATTTTAAATATCGGACATGCTAACCTCTCGTTTTGAAATATGTCAGAATAAATTTCTATATTTAACAACAAAGGTAAAACTAAAAAATCTATATAATAAAAGTCCTCGTCACTGACTCACTGCAAAATTAACGCGAACGGCTTCTTAAACGAGTTGAGAACATAAGGAAGCAAGGGTGGTGATAGCACAGTGAGTAAGGCGCTGGCACAGAAAGCGAAAGTGCGTGAGTACGATGCCTGCTGTGGGTGGGCTCTTCGACTTTTTTTCGGTATTAATTATGTACTGAAAGGACCACAGTAGCTTTCAGTTTCTGAGTTGACCATAACGCACAGTATTTTTTAGTTTAAAAAAATAAAAATTTTCAAATATATTCAGAATTTCATGAAATATAAAGAAAATCAGTCTAAAGCGAAAATGAGCAAGCAACTCGGAAAATGAGACGGGAGTGATCCCAAGTCTATGGAGTGAGACCAAACATGATCCCAATATCCCAAAGGCGCCACGGGCGCCTTTCAAAAACTAGTATATAAAGAATAAAGTGAGCTTTTATATCTATATTTAATAGCAGGAGAGCAGTCGGCTCTCGCGCTTACACATTCGACTTATTCTACTGCAACAGTTTAACTATTCTAGACTTCCTACCTAATTCATATAAAGCTGCCTAAGATATGCTCGCATTTGAAATTGCATAATAGTCGGGTACTCAGTTATCTGAAGTAGTCAGTTATGCGAACTTGGCTTAGTACACCAATATTCATCTTCTCTCCACCAACATACACACGCTCATACAAATCTATGTAATATTCAAATCAATTTGGTTGGTGACATATCATTTTTGCTATTTCTATTTTCGTTTTATTATTCTAATGAACTCACAGCTGGCTCGAATTAATACAATACGCAGTATGACTTGCACACGTGATACGAAATATTACCGAATAAATTGCAAATCATGTCAACAGATGATTTAAGTACATTCACCATAGATATACCATGTGAATTTAAGATACAGAGAACGACGTCAATTTTCTTTAGTCTGCTTTTAAAGTAAAAATGTTAGGCTAGAGCTGCAGTTTTAAGAGAATAAATGAATAAAATATATAGCAAATACAACAGCTGAGTGTTACTTAATGAGCATTCTTCTTTAATTTTCGGGAAAAAACCCCGTTTAAAGTTTAATATCATCCACAGCCAAAGCGGTAAAATTTAGGCCATACAATAAAACTGTTTCATGCAACTGAGTACACTTCCTTACTTATGGCCATTACAACCTCGGTCGCCTAGCAGCCTCACATACTGGTTCTTCTCAGTCGCCAGGCTATGCCCTAATAAGCATTAAATTATTAATATTCTCTAAAGAAAAAACAAAACTTCTTTTACAATGCAAAAATATCTGCCAAGTTCTCATACAAAAATAAATAACAGATTGAAGATTTCAAACATTTCTTTTAAACAAAATCTAGCAACTGGGAATCAAAAATATTATGACTAAGCGTCTTTGCAAGGCCTTTTGCAACGGATCGTGAATACTCCTAACGTAATTAGTTTGCGATTAAGTTTGAACGTCTTTGGCAAACACACGAAAGAACAAGCGATTGCTCGCACATGCACTTCCGTTAATTAAGGAAAGAATATGCTATAACAAAGTATGCTATATGTTTAGAATATGAATATAATGTAATGAAGAACAAGAATCTTGCCATTATACTATATTAGTAATTCTTTGAAGGGTCAATTCAGATAAAAGGAACCACAAATATTTTCGTTTTAAAAGTTATTTGCTTCAGAAGAAATAATAACATTTTCAAAGACCATTTACAAAAAAACAACAACAACCGCATTTACGCATTTGTTTTCTTATTTTTTGCATAATGCGTAAAATAAATGTAATTTGCCAAACGGAATAAAATAAATGACCGCACAAACATTTCACTTAATCAAAGGCACACCAACACACACACACACACACACACACACACACACACACTTGCCAATGTAATGCCTACATGCAGCAGTGAAATTTTGTGTGTCGCCTCAACTTGATCTAGATGGGCTCATTCCACTCTCGGGCATGGCCTTCAACGATCAATGTCATTTCATTTAAAATGGTGTCCAAAATAATGCTGAGCAGCATAAATAAAAAAGCAACAACAAGAAAAGGGGGCGAATAATGGTGTCACTTGTACAAAATACCCTCAACCACTTGTACAAATTGCATGCGAACCTACACACACACACACGCATAGAAGCAAGCACGAATATTCATATATACATTCATATGTGTAGGTAAGTTCCACCGTAGCGAGTGCATTGATATTAAAATGTGGCACTTGATCTGATTTTTTGACATTTCTCATTAAATTGTGTGCAACTGTATGAGTGTGTGTGTATGTGTGTGTTAGCATGCTGCCAGGCGAACTGGGGAGCATTGTTTTCCATGACGGCCGCGTATGTTCAAGTGTATTGTGCCATATGTGTGAGAAAGTAAGAGTGTTGATGCAGTGACGGTGTCAAAAAAAAGAGGTTTGTATTCTTATGATTTCGATCTTATTGACTTAAAACTTATCTTTTCCTTAAGAGTATTTTTAAACTTTTGAAAACTGGCAATGAAAAATGTATTATTTATAACAAGGACAATCGTAAAAGATTGTGGAGGAAGCAAGGTGTACCAGCAAGGTTATGTTACCAGTATGAAAGGCTCTGTCAGTGCGAAAGTTCGACCCGCTAAAACCAGCTCATGTCCATACAGTTAAGCGCTACCGGGACTACCGGTAAGTAGGGAGGTCGTGGAAGCGTAGCTGTCCAAGCGTCTTTTAAATGTCATAGACATATTTAATTCGGTTTTTTATGCGAAGAGATACGTGATGGCATGGATCGGGGGGACCGCTGTTCAGGTAAAACAGACTTGTTCTAGAGCGGGTCCCAGAATGGTCGATCGGCCTTGTATTCCATGTCACGATATTGGCGATATTGTGGGTGTCCTCTGCTGGTAATTATGGGTTGGCCCAATATCTTGTATATATATATGCACCTTCTTTATAATAGAACATCATAATGTTTATTTTTATTTAAACGCCACTGATCACTTTCCGGCAGAGTGCTCTGTGTTTGCTGTTGTTTTTGTGCGCTCACCCTTGATTATTTTAATCAGCGAAATGACTGCCACCACTTATGGCACCGCCGCAGAGTACCAGCTCGTATAAAAATCGCATTGGCCCAAACGACGCGCATCCATGACAAACGGAAGGTGTAGCGCTACATACGCGAGAGCAGCGAGTCCAACAATTTTCAAAACTGATTCGAAATAGCGCGAAAGCGAGCTGGAAAGTCGAACTCTGGCGGCAGATGGACCGCGCAGCGCGATTCGGCCTCACGATGCCTTCAGTACGGGGGCGGCAATCGCAGTGCTTAAAAGCGACAGTGCAAAGTTGGCGAGAACTAAAATAAAATCACGCGAAAAATCACTCTTTCCAAAAACGCAAATGCGAATTGATGAAAATCGAATTAGTCGGGCGTAGAAGTGAAATTACGAAAAGCGGCAGCGACGCGTAGAAAGTGCTTGTAAGCCGCGCCGACGCTAAGCAGACGAAGATGGCGAAGCTATTGACTTGCGTCTTCGTGATCTGTTCGTTGATACTGTGGTACTTTTTGTTGTTCGGTGATAGGGGCAGTAGTGCAGGGCAGGGTGATGCCGTCATGGGTTTAGGCGTAGCCGCCACCAATGGGCATGGCAGTCCGCTGGAGGGACGTGATTACCATCATCACGAAAGAGGCGGACACATAACAAGTGAGTGTGCGGGAAAATTTGTGAAAGCAAAAGCAAAAATTATTTCCAAAAAAAAGCAAACTAACTTCCGTTTCCTGCAGGAGACATCAATCACTGCTGGCGGCGTTATGATGGCTATAATCTGCAGAATACCTACGTCAATAAGAAGGAGCAATTGAAGAAGCCTTTCGGCATTCTGTGCAATTTCAAATGCACTTGGTTTTTTACTATGAAGTGAGTGAGAAAATTCTGTCGAAATGGGTACACAATTTAAAGTATTTGAAATAATTTTTTTTAATTTCGAATTTAAACAAAATTTTATAAGCTAAATATAAGCAGATATAGTCGGATATGTGCGTATGAAAAATATCAAAATGGAATTGAGTTCAACAAAATTCAAGTGCAATTTTCGCTTTCATTTTCTTTCAATATGGATTTCGATTGAAAGTGAAGCGCAGCTGAAGACTATTTATGTTGTATATACAGTGAAGTTCGCATAGGACATACATACATACATCTGATTCCATTTTTAGTTCCCCTAAAGGGAAAAAACGGGAACAAGGTCACTTTTGTTTTGGGAGTGTGTATATAAAACGACCTTATTTTAATCGTAGAAACCTGAAATTTGGCACGATATTAGGTCTTAATAACCTAAACACATTTTCACTATAAAAAATTAAGAAATATTTTTAGAAATATTTTTTTATAATTTTTAAATGTTTTCGGGTCGGACAAAAAATAATAAAAATATTTTTAAAACGTATCGTGTGGGGTATCGTTAGAAAGGGCTATGTCCATAGATTATAAAATGTATTTTATTTTTATTTTATGTAAACGGGTTAGAAAGATATAGTTAAAAAGGTGAAAAAACAGACCTGTCCTCACATGATCCCTTCTGCACACACCATTTCTTAACCGGTATTTGATCACGCATGACTGAATGGCTGCCGGTTTTTTCGAATTTTTAATTAATAATTTTTTTTTTTAAATTTAAGTTGACCCCCTCAGAAAAAAATTTTTATTGTTTATATCGAGTGGGGTATCATTAGAAAGGGCTATATCCATGGATTCCAAAGATATTTTTTTTTAATTTTCTGTCAAGTGGTTTCGAAGATATAGCACAAAATGTCGAAAAAATTACCATACACCCCTGGCTTTCTACATTTCTTAAGCTAAAATTTTGATAAAATCAGAGTTAGTAGGTCTTTAGTCATAGATTACTGGAAAACTGTAGCTTTTTTCGATTTATTTGTTTTTCTATTTTTTAAAATTTTATTTAATATTACCATAGTAAAAAATTTCCTTAGCGAAAAATTTTTGTTGTTTCCATATTGTGGGGTCTCGTTAGAAAGCGTTACGTCCGTGGATTCCAAAATTGTTTCTTTTTACAATTTTAGGTGAATTGGTTTCGAAGATGTAGGCCAAAATGTCGAAAATTGTGTGGCCAGACGGGCAAAGAGAAACTAAATTCGAACGCTTAAAAGGGTATTTCTGGTACGGAACCCTCAGTGAGCGAGCCCGACTCGCACTTGACTGCTTTTTGTATAGTCAAACCTGTGTAGAGAATTTTAAAACTCATATTAAATTATTCTGCAGAAATTTTTAAAGAAAAGTTGATCATAAAACAAGTTTATTCAAATATTGCTCTGAAGAAAAGAGCATATGCAAAATAGATGCAACGTATGCAAAGAATATCAATATCTATGTGAATTTTAAAAGGAAGTCACCTTTAATGTAAGGACAAAAATATTATCAACTACAAAAATTCGTATAACAGATCCACAAGGGGACGAATTTTTATTACATTTCAAACATTCAAGAAAATCAATATGAAATCGAATAAAAAATCGCGTCAAAATCGAACAATTTTATTTGTGGTTTTTTTTTTAATGGGAATTCCATTTAAAAAGTTTTAAATAGGTATACCTACCTATCATTTCAGATTACATGATATTTATCCTTCTTCTGTAAAGCAACGAAAATTTAAGTTACATCCTTTCCATACTAAGCTAACGATATATACTATCAAAGAATTCATACCCAAAGAAAAGATAAGAAAACGGTTACAAAAATGCGATAACAAAATGTCAAAATTTTTATGTCGTTTAAGCTCAAACCGTATCCATTGAGATACAAGCTAATTATCAGCTATGTTATCATTCATTTCTCATTTCACTCTTCAACGACCTCTAAATTAAAATCCTTTGAAAGCGAAATTTCAACTTCAATTTTGGTTGAATGCAATTCGATTTTGTTGCTTTTCATTAACGATTTTGTTCAAAAGTTAAAGTTTTGCCATGTTTAATTGCTATAATAAAATTTATGCCAACCACTTTTTTTAAATATATTTTAATTTTCACTTTTTTCTTGCAGTTTCCCCTCATGTGAATTCATCTACGATTACAAACTATCTTGCTACTTATTCACATCACTGCCAGATTGTACAACAGTGAAATGTACGCTTTTAACTTATTTTAGTTAGAACTAAATTATATTAATAAAATTTTATATTTAAATTCAACACAGTGCAATTAAGTTATAATTTTGATAATATTTAAACTAATTTATTTATATAGTTAAATAAGCTTTGAATAAAATTTGATGCAAAAATAAATTCGAAATCAAATTTAATTTAATTAGGAAATCAAGCAGCTACTGAATTTTGTAGAGTGTATGCCGAGCTAGCGCCCACTGCTGCCAACAAGTTCAATTTCCGCTACTCACAGTATCAATACAGGATATAGCCCATCTACTTACCAAGCCTGCTGTGCTGTTCGGCATTGCAAGCGTATACCCCCGAGAATGTCTACTAAACTTGAGCAATTTCCTTCCTTGTCTTCCTTGCAAGTTGTTGTTGTTGTTGCATGCGATTGTGCATGCAATTTCAGTTTCCCGAAGCAACAAACATTTTGCTTGTTGCTAAGCAGTTTCGGAAACTTTTCCTGTTGCCTGTTTGAGCTTTCAATTATGAGCAATAACAAGAAGCTGCTTGTTATTAAAAGTTGCAATAAAAATATATTTTTTTAAAAAGATTTTCAGAAAAAAATCAAGATATTGAACGTTATTAAACTACTCTTTCCTGAATTTGTCGCAATGGTGAGTTCGTTATTCAAAGGCCATCATAGCATTAGTCTTTCGATCGAGCTATCAAAGGCACTTAGGATTCTTCATCATATTGAAACTTATTGGTCCTAAGTAATTGCTTAGGCCAAACGTTCCTAGCACAACTTGTACCGTTTCTAGAAAAATGTTCTAAAATAAGTATGTACATACACAACATTTCCACATTGTTGTTGTCCAATACCAGTAGCAAGAGTAAAATAACCATTACTAACATCATTTTAATAGCTAGGTAACCCTGAAGGATAGGCACAGCAAGCCAAGCCAACAAATTTAAATTTGTATCCACAGCAACAACACAGCTGTTTAAAAATAAGATAAATTACAACAATTTCAGCAACAACAGCAAAAACCATTACCACGCACATTGTTTAATCGCATCAGCTGTAGCATTTCGAACAATTCAATGAAGCTGTTGCCAGGGCGCAACCAAAAGGGAACACAGTGTGGACTTTCTTAGGAGAACGGTAATTTCAGTTGCTATATAGATACTATCTGGAAAGGCGAGAACGCCAAAAAAGCCAAATTTTTATAAAATCTAGTGATTGCTCAAAATTGTGGAATGGGGATGAGATTGAGAAATTTGAAGCCTTAATAGATTTTGTTCTTTACTTTTTCGATAAAATTTTCACTAAACTTAAAATCTGGAACCAAATATCTTTGGATGCTTTACGTTAGGTTAGGTTGATCTGGCTGCCTAAGAAAGGCCACGCATAGACCCTTTTGGGTCCCTAGCGATACCAGTTTGGGTTTCATTTTAGAAGTTCTCAAAGTAATGATCTGTCAGATAACTAGTTGGGTAGCAGGGAGACCTTAAAACACATACTGTGCTCCTGCCCCGCCATCGCCAGAACTCGTCTGACTTGTTTAGAAGCGGCGTTCTTTTCAGCGCTCGAACAGATCTCGAAACTTTGGATGCTTTGTCTGAAGTGGTTTTCTTTAGGGTCCTTAAAGTAGATGTTGATAGCTGATATGAGCTCTTTATGCAATCCAGTGCTGATACACCTGGCCAGTGATTCTCAAACCTTAAATTCTCTCATAGCAAATGTTTGCTCTGATGTCGAAAAATTAGCTTTTTAAAGCCAGTAATAGAAAAAATTTAATTAGGTCGAAAATCTGCCTATTGAACAGGCAAATCCAGAAGCTCGTTGTACTTTTACTTAGTGACAATTTAAGTGTGTATTTATCAAAAGATTCGCATTAGTGATACTTCAATTTTTGTATACCACTCCTCATACCCGCGTAATGCTCTCAAATCTTCTAATGAAAGCCAGCATGCCAACTCTTTCAGGCCGCCACTCCTTTAGCGTGTGGAACCAATACTTACCTTAAAAATCAGGCACTCCCTACAAAAGCATTGTCTTTTGAAGGCGCTTAAAGTAGTTGCTACTTTTTAGTTAGTGTCTCCCATTTATGGCTACTATATCTTTGCCTATTTGACAAGTTTTTAATTTTTTTTCCAGAGTTTTTAGTTGCACGAAACCAAATCTGCAAAATAAACTTGATTTGGAAGTACGTCCTTGTATAACATCCCTGCAGCTCTCTTTCCCTTTCCCTTAAAAAAATTGTATATTCCACACAACCTGCGTGACCTTTACGCACAAACACCTCAGCATACACCTGAGCCTTCAGTGTGAGCCATTGCGGCACGCAAGAGAAGGGTTCAAACAAAATTGATTTTGGTCATAAATTAGTCTAGGCAAAAGGAAAAGTTATTTACGTTAAACATGCGCATATAAACTCCCATACATACATATGTATATACGCACAAGCAAGTGGAATAACATATGCTACCTTTTACATGGGAGTGCGGATTGAAACAGAGGTACTCCCTACAATGGGAATTAGTAGTTTCATATGCACGAGTACCTAAGTACCTACTATCGCTGCCACAATAGGCCTTTCAGCTCGTCGTGACTATGAGACTGTATTCCTTCTCCAAATCCTATCCAATGGAACATTCTACCCCTCTTCCTCACCCACCCACCGCGTTAATCGGGGGTGACAGGTGTATTGTAATTTTTTTTTTTATTCTAAGCAAAGCGAAATTTAGTGGGACTAGCATTCGTCGTAGTGCTATTAAAAAGTACGTACGATCAATTTAAACTAAAATATTCGTTACTTTCCTCTAGGAGTCCCTGCTTCGCGAGCGCCTTCCTCTAATAGCTCTAATATTCGTTTCTTTAAATTAATTTAAGTTTTTAATTAAAGAACCTCATTGCTTAAAAGTAATTGGATTTATACGAATACATCAGCGGCTATTATAATTTATTGCCTATATATGTATGTATAATACCCACGTTATTTCAAAAGTAACCGGTTACTAACAATATTAAGTAGAAATATGAGTTCGAAACATTTTTCAACAATAGCAACCATTCTAATTTAATTTTTGAATTTGATTTGTCAAACAATCGCTGCTGGTACTGACTACTTTGGAAATATGTATTCGGTTTTTTATTTCACTAGTTTATTAACAGCTTGTGCCTGTATTTCTATGTAAGTTTGTATGTGGAAGTTTGGCCTTTTGGCGTATTTAATTAAGCTCATATAAATATTTCACACCTGTAACACTTTCGGAGCAGATTCGTTCAACTGTGCCTCTTGCCTGTCTCTCAGTTGCCCGCCATCTCTTTGCCAGCACCCAGTTTCCATTCCCTGCCCGCTTCCTCTCAACCAAGCCGTCAAGCGTGCTCGTTGCGCATTGAAAATGTTCACACATGTTGCCTTCGAGTGCTGTATCTTTTGCTCAGATTCCGCTTTTACAGGCGGCTGGATTTGAGAGCCTAACAGCATTTGAGGTCTTCAAAATTTTGCTGCGGCAATTCAGATTTTTCCTCTCCTCAGACATTTGTTGCTGCCATTTGTTGTTGTTGCATGGCGTATCGAAATTAATGATTTGAGGCAGCATGAACGCTTGTTGCGCATAAATCTTGGCCTTTTAAATGCAAATGTGATTTGCATGTGAGCGTGTGAGTCCTTATCATGATTTAATGATAGGCATGCTTAATTAATTGCATAAGTTTCATTGAAATGTTGTTAATTTTGTAAATGCCGACATGGGAATTACAACAAGAGTTTTAAAACTGCTTCGATTTTTGAGAAATACCAAGCAAGGTAACTCACAATGAACAAGAAACAGCTAAGAATGGTCGATAATATTAGCTCTGTAAGCAATTGAGTTTAAAATTATAGATGCTGAAGATATATAGAAGATTAACCCTAACTTTCTGGCTGCCTCTGTTCAAAATATATCGGCTAAGATTGGTCGATAGTGTTGGTTTGAAGATCGCATGATTTTAAGTTCTTTGCCGCTTTTATACGATAACTCCTATCCATTTCAACTTGATACAGTTGCAATATTTATATAAGTTTGACTTTGAAGTGTTTCTTAACAAACGAGGTATGATCATTCGGAACACATCTCCAGTCAAATCAAAGAATGCTGCAAATTCGAATTGAAATCAATTGGGGAGTTCACAGTTCCATGCTATCTAGTGTGCTTTCCTTGCCGCCTGCTAAATTAAACCACTTTGCCATCTGGCAACTTTTGTTGTTGTTGCTTTGCACGCAAACAAAAAAATATCACTAGTTGAAAAAATTGCCATGCGTTGATTGTGCTTTTCTTTCGTGACAAGCTGGCATTTCTCATCAGCTGTTTTATTCGCGAAAATGGAAACAGATTTTAAGTAAATTTTATTGAATTCGCAGAGAATAATCACACACTACTTCCATTTTGATGGAATATTGCTTTTTGCGAGAGTAATAAATCCTTAATAATCGCTTTAGAAAACACTTGTAATGCGATTGTGGCAAATTAAGAATGGTCCACGAAACAGGGGCGCTCAGAGTTTTATTTTACTATCGTGCTGAAGTTGCCAGATGGGAAATTTAGAAGGAAACTGTGAATACCCTAAATGTAAATCTAAAATTCTTACATCAAGTAGCTATAATATAATCGATTCAGATCTGTTCTGCATTATAGGCAGATTTCCCAACAACAACAATATTTTTGACTACTACGTCTTTCCTTAGTTTCCTATTGTGCCGAATTTTCTACACCTTGAAAATTGCGCTCTAGAAATTATGTAGAATATGAAGACTATCAAAAAAGTGTAAAATATTGTTATAGAAAAACTGTAGTTTAGATTAAAAAATTCAGCGATTTTATGTGACGAAACTATTTCATTACGATTTTAAGTAATTGCATTACTTTTTCCATTTCTTTCTTCTCCATTTACTCTGCCATTTGGTTTATGTTCGCTTGAAATTCTTTTCAATTCAATTAAGCTTGCTATTATTTCATTTTACATAAAGCTTCTACAATACTTTCTACAAACTTGCCGCAATTTAATTCAATTTTCTACCACAAACATAAATAAACTTTAACTTTGCATATTTTGTGTGCATTTGGAGCTGCAGATATTAGCATTTCCTGAAACTTACTCTGCATTTCTTATCCTTTCAAGCTTAAGAAATATTCCACAGAGAGGAAGGAACGTGTCCCTCGTGAGTGCAGCGTGACAGATTGTGTCTGGTTGTCTCGAGTTGAAGTGGCATCTGCATATGATAGTTACGTCTGTGGGCTTGGAATAAAACACTTGAAGAAGTTGATGCGAGGGAATTGCATACAAAATATGTTTGTAAAAGAAGAAGAATATTTTATATTTTATTTTTATTTTTTTGGCCCAGTTCATTTAAAAGTCGGAAGCAATTATCGACTAGTCTAGAGACGATTTTTTTTACCATCTACTGTCTGGTAATATGTATATGGTTGCGCTTATATATAGTAGTCATAGTTGTTATATTTAGTAGTCATCCATGGTGACTTTTTCAGCCGAAGCAGAAGAAATTTCGTCTCTTTAGCTTCGGCCGTATGCGAAGCCGATGGTTCTTCTTTTTGAATGAACAAAGCTTTTTATTGCAATAATTCATTACAATTTAAAAACATTGAGTAATACCTATAAAACCCAAACCAATAGTTACTAATTCAAATACGAGCAAAAAAAGGGAAAAAAACTTCTTTTACCAAACTTTATGCAATCGTTTAAACTAATAACTAACATTTTGTTGTTTCCATGTAAAGCAAAATGGTAAAAAAAAGATAGAGAAACGAGAAGAATTTCGAAAAATTGCAAAAAATTTGCCAAAAATTCACTAAAACCTCGATAAATTATATAAAACAGCTCTTTTAGGTCACCAAGATGGCTCCACAGCAACAGAAAAATAAGCACATGTCAACGAAATCCTTACTCTGCTGATTTTCCAAAGAAGAGAAAATTTCAAAACAACTTTTATAAGATTATTATAGAATATATTTGATTTTAATAAAGGAACAAAAGACCAACACACTTCAAGTCCACGACACACAAACGCCTTGTTCGGCAGACAACGACCAACTAACTACTCGTGTATTCTCGTTCGCTTTTTAGACCTCCAGATTTTTCCAGGGTTGCTTACACTTTTCTGCTTCAATTCAAAATCTGAAAATTTTTTCGATTTATTAAGTGGTATCTCACAAAACATATCATGAGAATTATTTTCGCCTTTTCACATTGCTCGTAGATTGTCCACGACGTACATAGAGCTGTCACAAATTACAGTTCGCTTTCAAGCTTATACTATGAAAAACTGTACATACAATGAAGACGCGAAGTAAACGGGTTAAAATTTCATCAGAAAGAATTTTTTTGTACTTCAAACTTGCTCCATTCGAACTTTTCGGAAGTGCGTTTGGAATATTCTAAAGTACAGTGTAACTTATCTAAAGTAAAATTTAAAAATTCTCTGCTATATTTATAATTTTCTGAAATATATGTAAAAAATGTTTAGTACATACACTGAAAGCAATCTTGTGTCGAACACAACACCATATCGATCTGATTTCATGCTCGAAAAAATGAAATTAATCTGAGACTGAAGTTTGCAAAACTAACAAAAACTTTACTCAAAAGAGGCCTAGCAGCACAAACACTGAATTAAAGATTACATGGCGGAGTATATACCCTAGTACATAGATATATAAGAAATTTATTTTTTTATTGGTCAAACTAATACGTGGTTCTGTGTTTCGTAAAATAGTTGGTAACTCTAAAAAGGTATTTGTATCTTTTCATGATAAAAAGCTTTGCAAAACAAGAGCTTAATAAGGCAGTAGAATAAATGTGTAGGTCCCGTAAAATAAATAACTAATTATTCAAACCAGAAACTTTCTTGGGAAAATCTGCGATCGCAGGTTCTGGTCGTTCATCTTTACTGTTGTACACTTTATCTCGTGGTTTTCAACACAGATATAGATATATCTTGTCTTTTCTATGACAAAGAATCTGAATCAGAAAACTTCAAATCCTTCTGTATTAATTATGCATTTGAACCATTATATAGGAAATATGTTTACATCGGATTAGCTATACATTTTTTATTATTTTACGTTCGATCGTTTGTAAATAAATTAAATGAAATCTGAATAACCTTGCATTACGTAACTATTTGTGCTGCTAGGCTTGAAAGAAAAAGCGAAATATAAAACTTTTCAATTTGCTTATTTATTGAATAACAATTGAAGTACAGTCGAACTTCCATAACTCGAATGAGCAAATCACAAATTTGCCCTTATATTTGTGAACAAATTCTGTTGCTGCGCGCAAGGCCAAGGATTCGGCTGTAAGTAAACAATTTATAAAAAATTTGTGTACGGAAAGTTCCACTTGGGCAGCACCGTAGCAGATAAAGATGAAATTTCTTCTCTCGAATTTTCTATCATCTAGCTTTTTCATAGAATAATAATAACTAGTAATAACTCCCGATTATCGGGTGTGCCCTATGACATAGCTAAATTAAATTTAAAAAAAAAATTACTTAATATTGTTGCCAAAGTTTTCCAAATCTATTCAGCAGGCTTTATCTCGAAAGGAAACAACCCAATACAAAACTTTCGAAATTAAAAACTCTAATATTTTAGAACATTTTCAAACAATCTTCGAGAATTTATGCCTGAAAATTCATGGTGAAACTTTCAAAATGGTGTATCATTCAATATTGTGCAATTCTTAATCCGTCTAGACCCCGAAATCTTTAAAATGATATATAATTTATCATGCAACTCTCTCTAGATCGTCTGAACTAAGCGTCGGTTTTCAATTAAATAATAGATACATAATTAATAATTGATTGGCGCAACAGCCCGTGTTGGCTTGGGCCTAGCTTTCTCGCGAAACCGAACGGGAAGAGATGCTTTTTCATGGCAAAAAATATTCTCTGAGAATTGCCAATTCATCGCGAGAAGTTTGGATTTGAAAACTTATTCTCTTTGTATTAGATGTTATGAGCCGGTCTGAGATTTGAACTCAGGCACTTTCGCATCGCGACAAAGCACTTAGTCCACATTTTTTATTCAAAACTCCTTTCAATTTGACTGTTATTAATTTTTGCCTAAAAAATTGGTCAAATTACTTACTCTGCATAGAGCTTTGTAGTGATCATCAGATGAAGTGTCACTCGTTTGTAAATATAGATTTATAATTTGAAGGCGTCTTCTACAACGTTCTTGTACATCGAATAATTTCCTCCACCGAACCACCCTCACTATCCGTTTCGCTTAAAATCGGATTCACTAATTCGGATTTATAATGCGCAATAATGTCATCATTATTTTATTTACCTTTAGCCATGTCTCGTAACCAGCTTCCAGTAAGTTTTGATTTTCATAAATGTTATTCAAGAAAACTAAGGTTATGTTGTGCTTTTCGTATTATGTAGAATATTGCCCAAGTCCTGCTTTTTGAAACAATTCGCTATCGTTTGATTTTTGACTTCATTGTCCCAAGCTTTTGTTACATGAATAATGCAATCCACAATTGATTTCCCTAAAATTTCCACTTACTTCCACGTGCCAATATTTTTGTTAGATCTATAGAGAAGTTCGAGTTACAGAAGTTCGACTGTATTTCTATTTGTTTGGTAAATACGCAGTATAAAGACGCACTCAAGCTATTAAATCCTTAGTTGCAATTTTTAACTTGTAGGGGAGAGGGGGGTGCCTTCGTCTACTTTTTTTTGAAGGCCTGTATTTCAGAAGGTAATGAAAATATTTAAAAACCGATTAGAGTGTTACAATACCTCATTATTTAACAATAAAATGTTATACTAAAATTTCTTTAAAAAGTTCCGTTTGTATTATTTTTTTCATGATTAGTAAAAAAAGTCATTTCGCTGAATGTGCCCCCATGCCAGGGTAGCTTCGGCATTTGGCGGGGCACTTTCGGCATTCACACTTGAAGGTACCATAAGGTAATACAGAATCTTGTTTAGACTAGATAAGACATGTTTTTGGTTACATAACACGTTTTTATTATATTTTGCATTAAAAAAATATAAAAAAATCATGTTTAAGAGCTTCAAAAAAAGGTAGTTATTGTAAAATTTTGTTTATAAATTTTTTTTTATATATAAAGTTTAAAGTGCTGAGATCGACCCTAATATTAATTTTGTGTGGTTACGGGAGGTTTAAGCCAGGTTCGAGGGTCTTGGAAGCCTCAACTCGATTTCGATTTTTAGTACCTGTGAAGTTATATTGACGAATGTGCCCCATGAAAAAAAGACGAGTCCAACCTGGTGTCACTTTTTTTTCTTTTTATTTTTTTACTCCTAATTTCAGTGTTTTATTTTCACATAAAACACTTTTATTTACACAATAATTAGTATTCAAGTAATACTAATACACTTTAGATTGAAATAATGATATATGTACACCACAAACTTCTTACGTTACCGACCTGAAAATTCGGCAACGAAGCGCGAAAACACAAAATCAAATGTAACTTTATCAGCTGTTCAGATAGAGATGGTAAACTTTGTGAGGGATATTTATGCTAGTTATGGGTTAGTTTTTACTAATAAACAGTAATGTCCGATGACTCCTTCATACCGAAATCGCCTTTGACGAATGTGCCCCAACGACGAAGGTACCCCCCTCTCCCCTACTAGCTGCATTTTTCAAATCGAAGAGAAAGTATAATCGAAATGCAGTTTGTGGCGTATCTTTTGCTTTTCTTGCCGCTTTTCGGTTTTGCTTTTCGTTATGCAGAAGACTGTAATATCATAATTAAACTTCCATACTCTAAAACTTAAGAATAACATCTTCACTTCACGATATTTACATAATTTAGATGATTGTGAAATCGATAATGTCCTACTGGACGCTGGTGAAAAATATAGTCCGAGTGATCATTGTGTGGAATTTACATGCCAGAGATCTGGCGAAATTACTGTAAAATAGTAAGCATATTATTTCGATATAAAATTATTTTAAAATGAATTTACTCTATTAAATTGTGTACGGCTTATCTTCTACAGTTGTGCAGAATATTACCCAGATCCATTTCGCGATTGCAGATATTATCCAGAGAACCCATCCTATCCGGAATGTTGCTGGGGTTACGCATGTGATTAAAAATAAAAATGTTACGATATTGGATTGCAATAAAGAATAATATGTCACAGTTGCTTTATGTCGGCATCATTCCTTTTTAGCGCAGAATTATTTTCAAGCCATTGACCAACGTATTGCACGATTTCTATGAAACCAAGTCAAAGGCTTTGCTCCAGAGTAGACTGTCCGCAAATCGCATTATCCTGCGGAAAGGCATTAATTTGCTAATAAATCTTTGGATTTAACTAATAATATCGACTCCTAATCGCAAAAAGATTCTTCATTGTCTTGTCGGAAATGTCAGAAGGGTAGCCAGAAACTCGAATTCGCGAAGAAGTGAATAATTTTGTTTATAAGATAGCTCCAAACATGGAATAACATACATACATAAATGCAAGAGAAAATACCAAGGGGTATGGACAAAGTACCACTGATTTTGATGAAAAGCAACAACAGTGAACTTAGTGCACTTTTGAACGAAGCGATCGAAGAACTTAAAGTGGAAGGTTCTTATATATTCAAAAGATTGAACTGCATGAGACAATTACAGGGATATCGGGAGTGCACATCATACTGCGGTTCATATGAAAGTTGCCCATGGGTAGAAATGATCTTAAAGTACCTACAACTTCTTTGCGGATGGTGTAAAAGAAAATTTATCATTACGGAAGAGGTAAATCCGGAGAACGAGAGAGTCATGGTAGAAACAAGTAAGGAAGCATCAGACGGATTACACCGATAGAGAAATAAAGAAATGAAATTGAGGGTGTATTAAATTTTTCGCTTATATAGCGGGCGGAACACGTCCAGTTTACGCAGGATGTGTAAGGTTCATTAGACTTTAAGACAGACAGACAGACGGACTGACTGACTGACGGAAGAACTGACGGAAATCAAATCAGGAAGTGATTCTGATAATTTCTTTATGCTTATGGCTATACCAAGGACGGCTACTTCAATGCTTTACGATTTTCGCGCAAAGTTATTATTAGAGTCCGACCGAACGCTCAGTCTCAGTTACCGAACAGTTCAGCCAAAAGGTTCGGGTTCGGTCTCGGTTCGATCTCGGCTTTTAAAAGGTCGAATATTTAGCCGAACAGTTGAGGAAAATCGTATAGTTTTAAACAAGATTTTAATTTTTTAATATATTTTTTCATTAAAATTCTTCCTCTTTTTGTTTGTTTATATATTCGAAAGGTGCGGTCTCGGTCTCGCTGGAACATTAAAAAAAAGGCCGAAGTTCGGTCTCGGTACCGGCCAAAATTAATTATTAGAGTATAAAAAAAGTAAATACATGCACAAACGATCTTCTAAATGTACAATTTTTAACATTTTTTTTTTTAAGTTTTCTGAAGTAAAATTTAAAAATTCTCAGCTTTATTTATAATTTTCTGAAATACATGTAAAAGATGTGTAGTACACTGAAAGCAAGCCTTGTGTCGAACACAAAACCATATCGATCTGATTTCATGCTAAAAATTTAATTATTTGCATAACTAACAAAAAAATTACTTAAATTAGGCCTGGCAGCACAAATTCTGAATAATAGGTTACTTGGTGGATTTAACACTCCATAATACATAATAAATTTTTCTTTTGTCAAATAAAATCGTGGATATCAGTTGCGTTGGGGTTAGAGAGGAAAGCCGGATTTGTAATGCATAGGTTATATGCTATGGAATATTTGTCTGATCTATCCACCAGATTGTGGTTGAATAAAGGTAACTATAGGTATTGGGCAAAGCCGCTGCTCAGTGGATAAGTGCTCCCTTCCTGATGAGTGAAGTCGCTGATTCGAATTTCAGTCGACGCATTCCATCAATCGACTTCTGGTATGAAAAATATGAAGCTTATGTCTTCGAACTTATATTTTCAAGATGATTGCATAATGGATCTACAGTCATACTCATCTTTAATTGCAAATCCTTCTGTATAAGATAATGCATTCGAACATTTATGTTTACATCGGATTAGCTATTCATTTTTTATTATTTTACGTTCGAACGTTTGTAAATAAATTAAATGAAATCTGAAACACCTTGTATTGCGTAACTATTTGTGCTGCTAGGCTTGACAGCAAAAGCGAAATATACATCTTTTCTAATCGGTTATTTATGGAATAACCATTTAATGAAGTATCACTATTTGTTTGGTAGGTGCGCAGTATAAAGACGCTCTCTAGTTTGAAAATCCTTAGTTGCAATTTTTCACTTGAATTAGCCGCATTTTTGCAAATCGAAGAGGAAGCATAATCGAAATGAAGATTGCGGCGTATCTTTTGGTTTTCTTGCCGGTTTTCGGTTTTGCCTTTGCAAAAGACTGTAATATCATAATAAAATTACCATATTCTTAAACTTAAGAATAACTTCTTTACTGATCGACATTTAATTTAGCAGATTGTGTAACTTTGGAAGATAAAGTCAAACTGAAGGTGGGTGAAAACCATCATCCGATTGGCCGTTGTGTGGAATATACATGCCGGGGTCCCGGCAACATTACTGGAGAACTGTAAGCAATATTTTTATACCCTACACCTATGGTAATAGAGTATAATAACTTTGTGCGAAAATTGTAACGCATTAGGTATAGACATAAGTATATGGAAATGCTTAGAATCTCTTTCTGTCTTGATTTCCGGTTGTCCGTCTGTCCGTCTGTCTGGCTGTCCATTGGCGCAGGAGAGAGAGAAGGAGTGGTCCGATTTGGACCAAATTTGGTAGATACTCGCAGTGAACCTTAGCTTAGATAAAGTTCTGAGATTAGCAAAATCGGTCGAAGGATACGCCTACAATAGGCCTCTGGGTCTTACTATCTCGAATTTTTTTAGGTAAAATAGCTATACTTTGTCCAATTGCTCATTCAAAGGAATTGTATTTGATATTTATGGTAATATGTGGCCCATCTACGTCATAGGAAAAAATGGGCGTGGTCCACCCACTATATAAGCGATAAAATTTTTTCAATAGAATTGCTCTCAATTGACTATTTATGAATTTAAACGAATGAAATTTGGTTCGCAAGTTCAAATAAAGGTCTAACATAACTTACAAAAAAATGGGCTTAGTCTGCCAATTATACAGGCGGTAAACGTAAAATTCTAAATGGGCGTGGCCTGCACACAATATTGTACGTAAATATAATTGACCCATAATTTAATTTCCTTCAGTGTATTATAATAGCTCTCGGTTACTTGGTGTAGGTTATTACTCTGTCGGTGAAACCCGACTGATGCTTCCTTACTTGTTCGATATAAAATTTTTTTTGGAGATTTTACTCTTTCAAATTGTTTACGCCTTTTCTTCTATAGTTGCACGGAGTATTTTCCAAGTCCACTTGCACACAATTGCATACACTATCTAGAGGATGTCTCGAAACCCTATCCGGAATGTTGCGAGCAGTTCTTATGTTATTGAAATATAAATGTTACGATATTGGATTGCAATAAAGAATAATATGTTACAGTTATTTTATGTCAGCATTATTCCTTTATAGCGCAGAATTATTTTCAAGCCATTGACCAACGTATTGCACGATTTCTATGAAACCAAGTCAATGGCTTCGTTCTAGAGTAGATTGTACGAAAATTGTATTATCCTGCAGAAAGGCAACAAGTTGCTAGTAAATCTTTGGATTTAACTAATACTACCAACCCTTAATAGCAAATAAATTCTTTATTGTCTTGTCGGTAGTGTCAGAAAATGTATATCTGTGCATGTTTATATTCAACTTAAATTTTAAAGCTATAGAGCAACTTCAGAGCAGCGTCCTTGTTCCTGTTAACTTCACATAAGTTTCAAAAATTGCATCGAATATTTTTCGAGTGCTTTGATTAACCCTCTAACCGGCAATGGCACCAAAAGGCGGGGTTAAGCAAAACAGCAATAGCGGAACGTCGTTATAAATTTTCACATTTATAACTACGCAATTATGTGGAAATATGCTAAAGCAACGTAAATATACAATTTTTATGTTCTTAGCGCATTGATACAAGCATCTGTGATCAATCGAAGTCGAAAATTCGTGTGAAATGAAGAAAAAAATTATTTTACCGTGAAGCGAATATTCAAAAATTCCAAAAAATTAGTTATCGGGCTTCAATTGTTACTAAAAAATTATCACTGTATAGCTACGGTGTTTATGTTAGATACTATAACTTTTGTTGTGTATATTCCCAAAAAAGTAAGCTTCTGATAAGTTAAATGTGCACCCCGCCTAAAGGCGGAGTTGCCGGTTCCCGGTAAAAAAAAATATTCTTTATTTCCAAGTATGCAAATTATACTCATAAATAATTTTACATATTTTATCTTTATAATACTTTCTAGGGCACTTAGAAATAATTGTTTCGTAGTTGTGAACACGGAAACTAATCGTAAACGTTTCAATTTATCGCTTATTAGAAGAAGCTACTCAACAATTGATTAAATATGTAATAGATAATGATGGTTCTGCAGATGACAATAGCGTAAGCTAGGATGATTTAGACAGTGATGACAGCATTATAGATCCTGATATTCAAATATCCAATGAAGCTTTTGCGCAACTAGATAATTATATACGGCATTTAACAAGTTCTAGTGGCATTGACGGCATTGACCTTCTCTCATCCTCCATAAATATTAATTACCGTAAAAGAAGCACACTCACACAGCATCTACTCACATTTATGTAAGTCAAGCAGCCGGGCAGCACAACAATAGGTCAAATGGATAATAAAAGAAAAGGCCCCAATGAAAGAAATGAGCGTGATCATCATTACCAGAAATATACAATGAATCTACTTTTCCGTCTAATTTCGAATTGTAATCTTTTGAAGGACATTGATGTCAAAAATTAAGGACGGGGCTATTCAGAAGAATTTCTGAGCAATGTTATTGCTGTTAACATATCCTCTATACTGTGGAAAGATACAAAATGTGTACGACTAGTTTCTACTTATGCTGGTGTTTAGCCATCTCGCACTTTCGCTGCCACCGCTCAAGGACTAAACGCCACTGTTTTGATAGAAAACAAAAATAATACGTAGAAATCGACTTCCCAAAAATTGTGAAAGAGTATAGCTTTCACATGGTTGGCCGTGATATAATGGCTTATTAGGGCGCTGTCACATTCGTCTGAAGACCAAACAAATTTACATTGCGCTTATTTTATCACATACAGGATATGACTGTCGTAAATGCGTACTTACTCTATCATCGCATTCACGATTCAGACCCTAAGTGCAGACATGATTTGAAATTGCCTGATTTCCGAATAGAAATTAATTATGTGTTATGCTCATTATCGAATGAAAAAATAAAACAGTGCGTATATCACAAACTACAAGTCCTAAAATGAGGACTTCTTATAGGCGAACTTATGCGCCCCCAGCTGATATTCGCTAAACCACAAATTTTTTATATCATATATAATAATATAACTTATATTTATGACCTTTTTATTACAAATGTTTTGAAGTAAAACTTTTTTTTAAATAAAACTTACTATGGACTAATTTTTTTACGCTGTAACAGGCAAGCCCGCCTAAAGGCGGGGTACACCTTTTTGCACCTTGACTTTTTTAAAAATCTGACTTCATATTCTTGTTTCTCACATATTAATTAGTATATGGTAATTTTTTCATCAAAAACAAAAATTGGCCGGTTAGAGGGTTAAACACTAAGCGAATGTGTACTCGGTTTCCACTTTCCCTCAAACTACAATATTAATCCTTGACCCCAAAGGAAACTATTTCTATTCATTGCAGCATTCGGTAAAAAAATAGTTATTCCATCGATCTTTATTTATAGCACAAGAACATTCCACATAAAAATTATAATCAAAATTAAATAAGAAAACCGATTACCCAATACAAGTCAAGCTGCCCCAGAAGTACGAACTACCAACATACGCCACTGTCTACAAGTTGTTGCATTTTGATAACTTCCGCAAGTGGCTAAGAGCATATTTTATGCACTTTTACTGACTCACTTCTTCCGTTCAAAAAAGTTTGTTTCGCACTTACTTTCTGGTTGCATAAAAAATAGATTTTCCATCAGCATCAACGTCTTTTTCAGCATATTGCTATGTAAAGTAAACCCTTTGGGACATGTTGCTGGCATATTTTTGCTGTTGCTTTTCATACGTTCAACGACCTTTCAGTGCGTTCTTTAAGTGCTAAATTGTGTTTTTGTCTTTTTTCTGCTCCCTTTGCTTTCTTTTGCCTTTTTTCGCATAATTTTATTTAAATTTCATTTCTACATGCTTTTAAAATTTCGCATGCAATTAGAGTAAAAATTATTTCTGAATTTAGCCGAAGGAAACTTCTTAACCTTTTAGCGATTCAAGGCACTGAAGGGAACCACTTATTTTTTTTTCTGTTAAAGACTTTAAGTGGTTTTCAGATTTAAGCATAGATTTTTCCTATGTGGAATCTATGAAAAGTATAAAAGAGTAAAAAAATCTATTATAACCTTGCTTAAAGCTGTGCCAGTTTTGGGGTTCAGTGTCGTCACATCGTTTGAGCAAATTAAACGATAGCTATATAAGTCACCGTCATGCTCTTAAAATTGAGTCCTTGGAATATGCCCAGCCGATAAGAAATGAAGCATGGCAGACGATAAAGAGAGAATGAGATCGTTAAATTATTTTCCAAAGCATACAAGCAAGATATTCTCTTCAAATCAAATAGTTGATACTGTAAAAAGTCTGCTGACTACTACAGGGCTCATTTAGCTTAGGTTTTATATTTAGTCGCTTATATCTTAGTATATTTATATATATATACATAAATGGCGGGCGAAAAAGGGGACACTGGGATCATCCTTAAGTGCTACTCCGCATAAAAGATTTAGCTATTTTGAAAGTCTAAAGGGGGACTATCTCTGCAAAAGTGAAATCTATCGACTCGATGGGGAACAATTAATATTTTAGCTGTTATTTTTGAAAGTGAAATAAGTGCACTTTCTGTTATTGCGAGATATTTCATTGTTTACATTTCACTCTCAGTGTCACTACTGCTAAGAGCTAAAATTTCTCCCAAATAATAGAATATCATGTTTTTTTACCAAAACTTTTTTGCCCATAAAAAGATCATTAAAGGTTTTATCTATAACTGCCATTAACTACACTTTTGTAAAAAATGGACATTCCATTTTCAAAAATAACAGCTCATTTATCTAATAAAATTAAACTAAAATTCTCAGTTCTTCTTTATATTGAATGTACTTTTTTATCAAAGTGTAACAGTTCTACAAGAAAGTGTTCGATAGAAAATTGCATGTATTTTGTTTCGATACATTCAGTATTGAAGAATCAAAATTTTTAACTCTTTTCGTTAGGTTTTGGTAAAATCTTTTACATTCGTTATATTGAAACAATATTATCGAGGTCACTATACTTGAATGAAATGATCATATGCTCAATAGTACTTTGATATTCAGTTCTATGAATCTAAAACTTGAAATATATCTCGAGATAAGAGTATTTTTGAAATAAAAAAGCTCACACCTCTGAAAACAAAAGAGTTCTTATAAGAGCTCCATTTTTTCCCTTAGAGTAACTTTGAAATTCCTTTTAGCAAAAAGCACACTTTTAAAGTTTTAGTACTTCATTTCAGAAAGGGTTAAAACTGTAGCTAAAGAAGTAGTATGTAGTACAGAAGAATATGAGGTAGTCGATGAGGAAAGAAACAGCAGACGCAAGGCAAAAACCTTTCAGAATTTGTCAAAATTAATTATTCAGCCGCAAGAGGACGCTGTAGTCACTCTTTTTCCGCGCTGAAGCGTTAAGCCCATTTACACTTGCTTTGCGGCTGGCACTTGATGATCGCAATGTATAATGTAGAGTGGAAAGGGAAGGGAGGCGTATTAGTAATACTTGCAGGCAGTCATAAAAACTGATACAAGTCCTTGCTGCTTTTTTTGCGCTCATACGGAGTTCTTCTCCTGGGAGGGAATGGATAGTGCGGCAACGTGCGAAACATGGCTGCAATATTAACGCCGCACTTTAGCTGTTGTTGTTGTAGTAGTAGCGAGCATAAAAGTTAAAGCAAGAACAACAACACCGACGACGACGACAAGTACACACTTGTCGCATATCCTATAAGCTACACATAGCATGCAACATGCAGATTTATCTTTATCTTGGCAACAGTATGCAAGTCCTTCCGCTGATGTTGCCGCTCAGGATGCTGCTGTTGCTACGACGACGACGGCTTCTCTTCAGTTGCAAATAAATTTCTACTCATAAAATTTATTTTACTCCAGATACTTTGCATGCTTATTATATATACACTCAAACAAAAATTTATGGGAATGTTTGCATATTTCATAAAAATATAAGTTTTCTTAAATTTACGTCCTCTATTTATGTTTACCATATTTTGTCAGGTTTGACATATTTTTTATAGTGATATCTGAACTCTCAACGAATATTTCAAAAGAGCAATAATTTAAAGAAAGAGTTTCAGCCTCAAACCACAGCAAATTGAGCAACAGAATATCAGGTAAAATTCATTTAGTTTCCATAGAATTTCGGCAAGTCTTTAGGTCCCGATATCTTTATTACTAACCAGCTATATACCAAAAAATAAACCCGAAAGAAATTGTTGCGTATTTCAGAATATTACTTATAGTGAAAGCATGACTTAAGCGTTCCCGACTCACTGAAAACTCATGCAGAGCGTAGCTCAAGCCATTTGGAGAGTTGAGTAAGCCACAAAAGCTTCATGATATTGAACGATATGAGCGCATTCAGGCTGTTGAGGAAAATGTAAGCCATGGTCTTCATCCTGCGTCTAGAAAAGGCCGAACAGTGACAGAGTATTAAACTACAATCTTATTCTCCTCCTTCTCACATTGGCAATTACTAGTATGACTGAAGTCAATTAATTTTGAATAAATATTTTGATATTTTATATTGAAATCACTTTTAACATAATTTAAAAAATTGTCTCTAATACTTTTTTGGGGCTGTAGAAAAATAGCCTTTTATTAACTTTGCTGCTACTACTAAAATGACTATATTTTTTTCTAGCTTTCTATATTATGACTATGCTACGTTTTGTACATAATACATACGCACATACACATACACACAAATATCTATAAATCTGTCGCTCATGTGTGCGTGTATGTTTCTCTTTAGACTTATTACCACTTTCATATCCTTTTTTGCACTTTTTCTATTTTGCCGTGTTATATTGCCGTCTTTGTCTTAACTGTTTTTGAAGAAGTTGTTTCATTGTTTCCGTAAAAATAGTTTCTTCTTGGAAATCATTTTTTTCTTTTACCATTTCTCTTCTTTTTGATTCTCTTTTTTGTTGCTTTTCGTCGTTTTTCATAGTTGTATGTCACTTGCTTTGTTTTTACTATTTTTATTTTGCTGCTGATTCTTCGTGGTATTGCTATGCTGCTGCTTCCTGTGTAAGCCAGTGTATTTGCCAGCATATGCATGTATGTGTGTGTGTGTGTGAGAAGATACTTTTCTGCTGTTGGTACTACTTTTAACACTTTGCAGCATCTTTTTTGCTATCAACAAAGAAGCCATAAATTTCATTTTAATAAGCGTCTTGATAGCAACGCTTTGCTGTTTATATGTATGTATGTCTATATGTTTGTGTGTGTCTGTGTGTGTTTGCGTGTGGTTGCGCTTGCGGTGTTTATAAGATACACATTTGCTTTGCCTTTTTGCAAGATACTTTATGACAGAAAGTGCTTGCACATTATTACAGCGGGCAATTTATATTAAAGTTGTTGTTGTTGTTGCTGTTGCAGTTTTTGTTGCTAGCAATATTATATCTAGTTGAAAATGTTTCCGAACTAGGGCGCGCCATTGAAAGTGCCAACTCGCTGAATCTTCGAGAATATTCTTCGACATAAAAGTTAAGCTTCTCAATTCCATTCGGATGCGGCTGTAGAATAAATGTGTAGGTCCCGATGCCTTTATTACTAACAAGCTATATAAAATATAGGTAAATAAATAAATAACCCAGAATAAAATCGTTGCGTAGTTTTAGGCTATTACTTATACTGAAAGTATAGCGTTCCCGACTCACATATCAAAGCAGCTTATATGTTATATAATTCTAGTGCTAAGAACCGCAGCAAAAGGATGCTCAAGATTAAGTGAGCGTAGCGCCCTCCAGGCGCCCCAAAAACTCCATACACGACACTGTTTAGTGCTCTCGCTTCATTATAGTAGCGCATATGCTGCACTTACAGATATTGCATTCTATGATGCACTTCATTTGTTATTGTTGCCACTTTGCGGTTGTATTCAAATGAGTTTACTTAAGCTTATTTGAACATTTAAAATGAAAATTGTATTAAGAATTTTTTCCAAAATTTTGATTCATTTCGAAGACGCACCAATTACTTGGCTTTGAAGGAGTTCAAGCTCCCTTGAAATATGGGAAGATTCATCAAAGAAATATTTAATTCGAAAAAAAAGTTCATAAAGTTGCCTTACTACTGAGATTTTCATTTATAAATAAGTTATTTTCGAAGAGTGATTTAAGTCAAATCACTCAACACATTGAAAAATTATTTTTCAATATCGACTTTAAAGTCGAACCCTTAAAACGCGACTATGTTGGAATTAAAAAAATAAAACTGTTAGCGGGAAATTACGGAAGGCTCGTGTAGATCAGCTTGTTCAGTTGATATTCGGCGCAAAAAGAAAATAGTAAGCAATACAAAGTATAAAATTTTGAAAGATTTGACTTAACAGAGTAAACTAAATTCCATTGAATTTTAGATTTCATTGTAAAAAAATTTCAACTATTTATACACTGCACATAGGATGGCTATTTCGAAATGATGACAGCTGCAGGAAATGCAAAGAAGCGGGTAGCAGGGAGATCTTGGAACGACAAACTGTGCTTCTGCCCCGCTTTCGCTAGAACTCGTCTTACTTGTTCAGGGGCGCCTGTCATTTCAGAGCTCGAACAAATCTCGAAACTACGTATTAAGCCTCTTTAAACCTCAGAAATTTGTAAAACGCAAGCTCTAACAGATAATTTCTTTGACCATTCCTAAACGGAACTCCAACTGCCATTGCTAAGGACCCAACAGGATCTATGCGTGAACCTTTTAGGCAGTCAGCATAAGCTAACCTATACAATGCCATATCACATTGTAGAATACCCTTTCGAGTCAAATTTCCTTTGCAGCATCTAAGCAGTTGCGTTTGCTCTTTAATAAAGATTTTACTAATTCTCTGTCTGTAATTCATGATGCTGAATAGCTATTGATGCCTTATAATGGGAAATTCGTAGTAGAGCAATTAATATTTTTGTTCAATAATTTGCTCGAGTGCTACTTTAATTGCAAACAATTTTCTCACACATTCATCACAGATGTTTCGAATGGCAGCACAACTCTAGCATAAAATTTTTATGAATTTGTCTCACAGATGCTATCAATTGCCTGGCGTTGGTCCAAAAGTGCCAGCACTTGTCAGCATTTGGCCCGCGCATCGCAACATCAAAATATTTCTACAAAAAGTTCAACAAAATTTTCTGCTTGTCTGGGCACACGCTCTTGTAAAACATAACAGCAGCTAAAAAGCATTTGAAAAAAGTCGAATATCAGAAATTCAAGGTAATTTTTGTTTATGAAAATTATGAATGTACTTTCACTTTAGTTTGAAGAGAGCGCACATCTGGCTTAAGTTAAAGGCATTGCAGTGAAGAGAGAAAGAGAAGAATGAGATCAGTGCATTGAGAAATTAAGAAGGTCTCTTATAAGACATTGAAATGGAGAGAGGAAGAAATATCAGTTTGTAGAAAAATTTTAAGTGGTTCTTGTGTGACAATCAATTTTATGAAATAATTTATACAAAAATGCAGCTTTGGTTTAGTGTGTAAAAGGCATATATAGCAAAAGAGCAGGTCTCTCTACTGATGGTTCATTTTCGTCTCTTATATTAGATACGATCATAGTCATATAACCATAGTCATTATAGCTAAATTCAAAACGGTAGCAGTAACGCAAAATTGAACTAGCATACAGTGATGTTCGAAATAATAGAAAAATTCGCAAAAAAATTTCAAATATGTGTCTTCGTTGTAGACATTTTTCCAAAAAATTTATATTGTATTCGAATGAAAAAAGGATACAAATTAAACATGCTGCAGTTTCCGCCAAAAATGTCTTCGTCGCTCACATTTGTTAAGTAATTTAGACATTAGTTTCGAAAGTGTCCCTATTATTTCGAACATCACTGTACATGTCATATTCTGCATAAAAACATTAGCTGTATTTACGAAATAAAGCAACTGATTTGCTTAGACCAACAATAAACTAAAATTTGCCACTTGCAAGCTCTTTATATATTTTGTTGTTGTTCAGAGCAAATCTGCTCTTTTACCCCTCCGCCAGATCAGTTGCTCTGCCCCGATTAGTTGCCCTTGCTCGTCAATATTATAGTACTTTATTGCAAACTTAGTCCAAATTTGAAGGGAATTTTAGTTGAATTTAGCGGCATTGATCAATGCTGTTTTGCCTGCATGTTCTTCTGCAAAATGGTAACGATTTGGTTTTTTCTTCTTTTGGTCAGCGATGCCATTTTTCTTATGGAACCTGACTATCGAGAGACGGCCGTCCTCCCCTACTCTTAGTTTGCAAAGAAATTTTTTAAATGCCCACTGAGGGTGATCTTGAAAACTTTTCACAATAGCGAATAAATTTGAATATACATAGTAGGTACTTTTCTTACATTCATTTACTGTACTACGAAGAAATTTTTCAAATTGCCTAATTTGAAAAAAATTGATTTGATTGATTACTTTTGTTAAATGGGCCCAAAAATGCATACTTAAAATAACTTCTGCAAAATTATTTAATTTTCAACTAATTTTCTTCATTTTATTCTTTCAAATGAAAATTGTTCGTATAAAAATTTGACTTTAAAATTATTACAACACGCTCTACTGCAAGTTCTCTAAGTCAATAAAGTATGGCAGCCCGGCATATAGCGCAGCACTATATAAAAATAGATTTTATAGTCTTCAAGAGAAATCACGCAAAGAAAAGCACATCACAGAGAAACATATTTAATTAAAATAAAATTTTAGCGTCCAAAGATGCAAAGCATTTTTGTCAAAATATTTGTATGTAAAAGTTTTGAAAAATCAAAAGAACATGTTTGAATGTTGACTATGAGCAGGGAACCACAGGGAACAGGCTGTTGAAAAGCAAAATATGTACTTGCTTAGAGAAAACGCTCGACTTCACACTAGGAAAATGTATTGTACTAATGTGTTTTTAAAAGTCAGCAACGTAATGTCAAATTTTATTCTAAGGGATAAATTTTTGAGATCGGCTTATTTCAATAAGTAAACGAACTATAAACGACAGCTTTGGCTTAAAATCGCTTTCCCTTTTAAAGAAAAGGGGCATCAAGAACCGGCGCTGTATGCTCACCCCCTAACAACGCCTCTGCTAGCATTGCTGTCAGCCGGCATGGCAGCGACGTGCTCACTGAAACTTGTTGAACAGCGGCGACAGTTGCAACTAGAACGCCGACCGTGAATGAAAGCGTGTGCCGCCAGTCTGAAACAAAAACTTTCGAAACAATTCCTTTCGAATGCTTCGTTTGAGTTGATATAAAGAAAGTTCAAAAAATTATAAATAAACTTTGGTCTATTGTGCGAAATGCCGGCGAGAAACAAAGTAATGATGAACGTGTTGCAATAAATGTATACATTCTTCTAATTTTATATATTTATTAAAAGCATATACTAAGCACAGACAAGTTGCAGTAATTTTATTGAAATGAATTTGATTTAAATTTAATCGAAATTAATTTTACTACATAGTAGTTTTATTGAAAAACAATGAGGGTCAAAGGCTGCCAAATTGTAAAATCAAAAGCATGCCAGCCCATCAATCATTGTAGAGTGAAATGCATCATATTGCTTTAAATTATGGCCAAGCGTATAACTATTTTCGAAAAATCTTGCATATTTTTATTAATATTTGGCATATTTAAAAAGTGCACTTGTCCAACAAAAGACACAATCTTTCCTCAGAAAATAACTCGCATTTCTTTAATTGAAAATTCCATTTAGCTTGAAACAGCTTCAGCAATTTCAGACACGAAAAAGCTTTTACATACAATTCGCACCTCATTTTTCGAAATTAAATATTAATAGCAACATAATTTATAAAAAAAAACACATAAAAGCAAATGAAAATTCCAGACCCCCGTCGTTCCTCGTGTATACAAATCGAATTTCATGCCATGGCGTGTGTATCCGGCTTTTACAGCGTATACAAACTTTTCTAAAAGATTTTTTCCAAATAACAAGAAAAGTCGAAATCGCTTATGAACGCTGACGGAGTGAAAAACTGTCTACTGCGCTGCTGCGGTCAAATTCACTCAACCACCGATTTGTGCCAATGATTCAAAGTTTTTTCCGACTTTTGGCATCTCAGAAATACGAGCATTCGAAATATACGAATTTTTATTTACATCTTTTGTGAGCAAACGCTTAAGAAGTGTCCGCTTTAATTAGTGTGGCCAGCTTGATAAAAGTAATCTACTGAAACTTTCAAATTTTTTCCAAAATAAAATGTATACTATCTTTCGAGAACTGTTCGAGTTAATTATTGGTATGGCTTTAATTATCGATTTTTAGCACTTTTTTAATGAAGATCATTTTGATTGAAATTCTATAAAGCTCTAGATTATAGAAGAATGAAAATATACATTCTGAATCGGCTTGCCTAATTTCATTATGGCTCTTAGCTCAATGATTTTGGTTTCTACATAGTTCCCAAAGCAATATGTTGAAATTTTCTATTGTATAATTTGATTTTCTAGACTTTAAAAACTTTAGTGTTGGCGTTTTTCATTTATATCTTACTTTATATGAGATTAGATTCTTTTTTGGGTAGAGAGCTAGTAGTCTGCTGGTCAGCGCGATCTGAAAGGTATATTGACTTGGAATAATTTATAATATATCTGCTATTTACTTAAAACTAGCTGTTACTAGCGGGTTCCACCCCACGATTTTATAAAACCACGCAATGTGAATGATGCTCTGATTGTCTGTTGGCGTATTTAATTGTATTTAATTTAATAGCAGTGCCTTTCCTTGCCCGTCTGACCCTTTATTTAATTTAATAGCAGTGCCTTTCCTTGCCTGTCTGACCCTGGAACCTGTGTTAATATAGTGTTAGTCAATTGTGATGCATATATATATGTAGGGGAAGGCATAAATGTAGGTCCTTACAGAACTATATGTGTATGTGGATTACTCCATTGGTGGAAGCCCAGAATTAAAAGCACGACCCCAATTCACTCCTCATGGGCCTACAATCTTTTACGATACGTACATTTGAGATGTATGAGGGGTGCGACGCCCTCTTGCCCATGCTCATAAACTTATATACATATGTATATATAAAGCTCAAATTCTGTAAAAATGTATATATGTATGAACATATGTTAGACATACTAACAGAATACAGAATTTAAACGACATATTACTTTTAGTCTTAAAAATATGCCAAACCAATTACTTAAGTTGTATGGGAGGTACCACGCCCTCTTAATGCATCAGAATCTTGTATAGCCTATGAACATCCTTGGAAAATCTATAGCAGAGACATTGTAATTTGATCTAATTAGATCTCTTAGATCTCTTTCTGGTTTGAGTTAATGAATTTTCAACAGTTTATTGAAAATACTCAATTTTTTTCGTGAAATGCTCGTGGCTTTTTTTTTTAGCGTTTCTCTTAAATTTTGCATGTTGTTGTTGTAGTATATTTTATGCGCTCGGCGTCGCGTGCCAAAGCTGTTAAGTACACGAAATCTTCCCAAATAAAAAATCCAAAAATAATTTGTTAGGTTGGAGAGAGCACAGAGGAACAGCTGAAGGCCGCAAGCAAACGGTCAAAGCTAATTGAAGCAAGTGCTGTCAGCAGACACACCCACTCGCGCACACACACACACACATACATACATCTGCATGCACGCGCACACCTGTTCATTTTTTACATTGAAGAAAAAAGCGAACGGAAGCAGCGGAAATTAAGCGCTTTTTAATTGTTGAGCGTGCTAAGGATTTTGTATTTGACAGAAAAGCAATTTCAGGCTGATAAATGATGTTAGACAAGAGTAGAAGTTGGAAGGAGCGGGTGGCAGGCACCGGAAGTGTTACAGCATGACTTAAATTGCAAAAGAAAATTAAAATTATCTGAATGTTTGAAACATCAAGCTGGAAATGTATTTGGAGTTTTAAAAGATTTCTAATTACATAAATTAATGAAAATCCAGAAGCGGGGAATTTTATGAGCCCCAAACATCCTCCAATTGCCACCTCAAATTCCTTCTATTCGATTTGCTAATGATTTATAAGATATGCTGCTGTTAATTAAAATAAATGAATTAAAATTGCAGCCCTCATTAAATTTTCCCTGTCGAAAAATTTTAGCCCTTTTAAAACTTCAACTTGATATGACATAATCATATATATTGCAATTTCTTTTGAACTTTATTTCTTTGCAGAAAAACAAGAAAAAGCATCATCATCAACAACAACATCAAAGCAACAGCAGCTCCCAACAACAACGGTCAAATAAAAACAAAGCCTCCAGTGCCTCTATAACACCTGAAAGCAATGAGAGTGAGGAGCCTAGTGATGCAGCCCATAGCAATCTACCCTATAAGGTGGAAATGTCCAGCATTGTGGGACGCTACTTAGTGGCCAGTCGTGATCTGAAACCGGGCGAGCAACTCATCAAGGAGCAGCCTTTGGCCATAGGACCTTGTGTATCCGGGGACGCTGTATGTTTAGGTTGTTACATGCCAGTGGAGCTGTGTGCAACGCAGTACAGGTGAAAGATGTAACTAACAAAGGCGGGTGTCGGGGTATAAGTACTCGATTTTGCTAAAATTTTCATATGTGACAGACAGAAAGCAAAAGTATAACTTTTCATGTGCTCATTTGGAATTTTCTAGAGTCCTAGATGGATGCTAGCAATTTTCTCTTTAATTGACAATTTTCTTTTAAATTAGATAAATTCATTTAATGTAAACAATTTCTTGCGAGTCTGTGGAACTTTGCGGGGTGCTTTTACTCGTCTTATACTATGATCAAATTTCTTTTAAATCTAATTTTGTTTAGTTCCAAGGCTGTGAAATAAGTTCAGAGCAAAAACTCAATTTGTATCTTAAATGTATCTCAAACCTACTTAGTTTCGTTTGGACTTGATGTCTATGCCATCTTTGAACAAAATTAGTTCTTTTCATGATTTTAATACAGATTAAATTAATTGTACTAAGTATTATATTTTGTGCTTGTAAGGAGAGTTTAGATTATTCTCAAGACTACATATATCAATTTGTTGCATTATGTTTGTCCATTTATAACTATTTGGAATTAAATATAGTAGCCTTGAACCGAAACCTAGTGCAGTTTCTTAACCAAAATTATTTTTCGTGTACTTGTTGCCTATCTTTATTTCAAATTCAATCCCATGTGAAGAATCTGAACTATCGAATTTATGAAAAACAATATTTTATTAACAATATTTTTTTAAAGCTAACTCTAGACTAGGCCTGCTAATTCTGAGATTCCGAATTCCGAACTTTCGAAAATAATTTACAGTTCCGATTCCGAATTTACCGGAGTATTGTTGGAAAAATGTTCAATATTTACGGCATTTCTTTGAGGGAAAATATATATAAAATCCTCAACACTGACTATTACTAGATCTTTTTCAAAGTTAGAGCTAAGACTCATTCTGCTACTGCAAATCAGTTGTCATAGTTAACCAAGACATTTGGGTTAGGGTTTTTGAACCAGCTTCATTCGCTTTCCAGCTGATCACAGGCGGCGCAGGTACAGCGGTATCTTCTGCCAAATTAAGGCATGACCTGAAGAAATTCCGATTCCGAAAATCGTCAGATCATAACCTGTAACGGGTTGTTATTAACCAATCAAGTAGAATATCTCAAAAATTTATGAAGTCAAATTTGCAATACCGAAAATTCCGGAATTGTAAAAATATTTCGGGATTTACAGGCCTAGTCTAGACTAAGCACAAAGTTTGATTTTCTTTAAGCAAAAATTTTGATTATCGTAAATGATTTGGAAATGAATTATTGCTTCAGTCTTGAGCCTGAAATTTGGGCAAAATTGGTAGATTTTTTTTGCATAATTTAGTACATTCCAAAAAATTTCCAATAAAACAGTTCTCCAATCAAATGCACGCACAATTATCTGCTCGTTGCGAAAAACCGCGCAATTAATTAACTTCTCTGCTAGACTGACAAACCGCCTCGTTCTCTCTTCACAGATGTCCCTCCTGCCACTGGCCGATGTGCGGTGCAACCTGTCGCGGTCTGCACAAGCCCGAGGGCCACACTGTCGACGAATGCGCGCTGCTAAAAGCACAAAACACAGCCGCGCCACTTAACAGCTCCCTGCCGCACAGCTCGGGCTTTCCGGTGGTCGTGAAAAATCTCTACGAGCTGATTCTGATCGTGCGGATACTGCTGATGCGTGAAAATGCACCCGAAAAATATGCCACCATTTTACGCATGGAATCGCACCTCGAGATGCGCAAGCAAAACGCCGAGCTGTGGCAACACTACGAGCTGAATGTGGTGGAGCGCTTGCGGCGCGATTGGCACCTGGAGCAGTTCAGCTCAGCGGAGATTCACACCGTTTGCGGCATTCTGGATGTAAATTGCTTCGAAATTGGCCAGAATGCGGCGAAGGCGCGTACGGTGTATCCGAGTGCGTTTCTGCTGGCGCACGACTGCAGTCCCAACACGACGCACACCGACGACCCGGAAACATATGCCATCATACTGCGCACCTCGCGGCGCGTGCTCCAAGGGGAGGCCATCACGCTGAGTTATGCCTACACTTTACAGGTGAGTGCATTGCGGCTCGTGAAACCGCGCTATAAAAGAGTAGGAGCACAAAGGGTGTAGCATATGCAACATGATTCGCAATCACTTCAAAGCAGCTGCAAGAAATAATTAGTCTAAAACAATTCCATACGAGTATGCTTTGAAGTGGGCACAAGTAAACAGAAAACACGCAGGACCAAAGCAAAATGGCGCAAATCTTTATTAGGGATTTTAGATAGAAGCGAATAAATATCAAAATAGCTAATAAAATTATATATTCTTCTATGTTCAGACAAAATGTTGGCACTAGAAAGAACGTGCATTTATAAAGATTAAAATTGTATGCAAAAGTAAAGTAAAGGAAAGTACCGAAATAGAGAAAGATCAGCATTCAAATTCAATTCAATTTATTAGATTTATAATGTTGGCAAATAAGAGTTATAACATCTTTTTAGAGCCCAAAGAAAGTACAAAATATATAACAACTCGAATGATATGGACAGAAGAAAGAGAATGAAAGAGACTAATTAGATATAGAAGAAGAGGAAGGAACAGGATAGCGAGAGAGGAGAAATAAATAAGAGATGAAATTCATAGTTAGGAAAAGTGTTTGAGAGCTGTTCGGAAAAAAAGGAGTCAAGTGCGAGTCGGACTCCCGCTAATAGGCTTCCGTACCAAAAGAATCTTCTATAGGGTTCGAATAATTTCTTCTTGCACTTCTGTTCATGATGGCCATTGCAACATATTGCAAGTTCCGGCCTCACGTACTCCTAGGTCTGCTCAAGCGCCTTCTACAGTGCCTTGTTCCAAGCTCAGCTCGGGCTTCTCAAACTTGGCCCCTACAATGAAGATTCGTCTTTTCATCGCCCTCTTCTGCGCCGGCCTTCAATCTTCGCAATGAACTACCTTACCTTATTTTGCATACCTAAACGAATTCAATAGCGCTCAAAACCTTAAATATGTATAGTTATCATTTGGGATCATATTCGAAAAGTGGTACACACGATATCCTTTGACAGCGTCGATAGAAATGTGCGAAATTTAGAACACAGCTTCTTCTAAACAGCTCAGCATCTATGTGTAAAATTTTTTTAAATCGGACAACTGCTAATGTAGTTACTTAGGACTGCTTCGAATATAACTTTATGACAACATCTACTTTCACATCCTGTTTCTAGGGCACCTACAAGCGACGTGATTTCATGCACGCGGGTAAGCTCTTCTGGTGTGGCTGTAAACGTTGCGCTGATGCCACAGAGTTGGGCACCGATTGCAGTGCCATTGTGTGCGCGCACTGCACCAAAGGCTCGCTGAGGTCGACTTCTCCTTTGGATCAAGACGCCGAATGGAAGTGGGTATACTGAAATATTACGCTGCCACAAAATTCTAATTATATTTGCTCATAGTTGCGACAACTGCGATTACAAGCTGACGGCTTCAGAATTAGTAAAGTTGTTGGATAAGATCAATAACGATTTGGAATCGATGGACGTGCATGACATTCCTGGTCTGGAGAATTTCTTGAAAAGGTTTGCGGCAGTTTTCATAAAAAAATTTGTAAATTATGGTCACTTCAATACATATTTTTGTAAAAGAAAAAGTAACAATTGATACAAAATATTGAATTACGACAAACGGTGCTATTCTGAATAGCATCTCGAAACTCAAAACTAATAACAGTTTAATTATAATTGACGTATGAAAGAATATCAATTGAAATGGCAATCAGCTGTAACTGTAAATCTTTTTACTGCTAATTTAATTAAATATAACAAATAAATTTTATGCCGTTGCATTTTTTAGATATAGCAAAGTATTGCGTCCCAATCATTATCTGTTGCTCTCCGCAAAATATTCGCTATGTCAGCTCTATGGACGCACCGAGGGTTATCTGTTGCACAACATGTCACTGGAGGATATCAAGCGAAAGGAGCGTTACTGTCGTGAATTCCTGCAGGTGATCGATGTGCTGGAACCGGGCCTTACACGTTTGAGAGGTGAGCTCTTTTCGATCTTTAAGACGATCGGGAAAGAAAACTTTTCTTGGGCTTAAGTTGGTAAAGCATAACTTTTTTCATATTAATACCTCTTCAATTGAAAAAGTTATAGGCTCTTATATGAAAAAAGTCTAAAAATATCTTTAACCCTTCACAGCTTGGAAACTGCGAATTTCCGCTCCCCCTCTAGAACGATTTTATTTATATTTCAATCTTATCTATTCATTTCTACTGTAATATAATTTTGTCCAGCTAGCTTGTTCTACTCGAAACACTGTGAGTTGGAGTAAAAATTCTATGTTTTTTCTGCCAATGCCCCAACCCTAAGGAAATGTAGTGCATACTTAAAGCGGCACTTCTTCAACGAGCTAACGTATCTTGAATTCGCCAACAATAGAGATATACATACCTACTTCGGTTCATAAAAGGGTCTAAGCAGGATTTCGTAAAGGGGCAACCAATCTGTTATTTCGAGAACCTCAAATTAAAACTTAAGAAATTGTACATAGAAATGACGGCATTTAGAATGTTGAGATTTTGTTCCGAAAGATGTTAGTTTTGATTTTGTCTAAGAAAAATGGAATCATATCTTGATCCTGACATGAACTTTTGAAGCATGAATTTTTCAAAAGGTTTTTTTAAGGTATGCAAGTTTTTTGCATTTTCTTTGAAACTTTTTGGATAAAAGTGTCTGTTTTTTTATAGCTGGGTAAAATTTAGCAGATTCATATTTAAATTTCTTTGTATATTTATGATTTCGTAGCTCTAGGGAGGTCAGCTGGTCAGCTGCTCTCCATGTCCCTACTTATGCCCATTGATCTAAGTGCATATGACTAGTATATTCAAACGTCTATAATTTCGTCCATTCCAGGACTAATTATGTACGAGCTACATGCTCCCATCATGATGATCTCACAGCAGCTAATGCAGAGCAATCTCATAAGCAAGCCGGATTTCCAGCGCAACATAAAGGAAGTAATTAAATTACTGCGTGAAAGTCGTGATATACTGCTGATGGAACCGTCGGGCTCCAGTGAGCATCAAATGGGACTGGCAGCTGCGGACGCACTCAACAAAATGGGCTGCAATTGAGTGTAAAATCCAGCGAAAATCATTTTTCCCCAACATAAACTGTAAAGAATCACTTTTTTTTTTTACTTGAGTGCCTAAAATAAATTGTTGTTGTTGTTTTTGCTACTAAAGTCCCACTCCCGCTGTTTGTCTTTTATAAGTAAAGCTAATAAAAAGAAAAAGAATTAAAAGCGCAGTATCCGCTGCTACAATATAAAAGCAAGATTTTTAATTAGTCTGCAACGTTTCTGAACAAAATGGAAAACAGACTGGCGCAATCTTTTGAGCAGTCTTTAAGGATACGCTTCAGCATTATGCCATTATGAAATTGAAAGCCGTAGATAAAACGAACGAGAAGTAGACAGGGATCAGTTGACTTTTTGTGCCAATAGCAGAAAGGAGTAAGTTGATATTTTCAAGCACTCTGGCAACTGCTTACCCTTTACCTACGTCACTGCTGGCAGCGCTGCACAACAGGAACGCTCTCTTTCATAATACATCCTAGCCGGGTATTAAAAACAAACAAGCTGTAAAAATTCATTGCCTTAGCATGAGCATGAGGGGATTGGGGCAATGCGCTGCAACAGACAAGCTCAAGTACATAATTGTTCTGTTGAGATTGTTTCGCTCTTTTCGGTTGTTGTTGTTGTTGCAATTTTATTTCCTTTTTGCACTTTATGGTGTTGAAAGCCAGTAAAGCTGCAAGTATCTCACAGTCATGAAAAAAGATATGCTAAATGACAAAGAAATTCAACCTAAAAAGTCACAATAAAATTTACCAAAGCTTGTCTGCGAAAATAAATAGCAGACCGCCTTTCTGCACTCCCCCTCAAACATAAACAAAGCAGTAGCAGCACAAAAAATGGTTGTCCAGCAAAATGCAGAGCAGCACAAAAGGAAAGTATCTCAACGCTTGGATAGCCAGAAAACCTCTTTAAATTAATTATTTAGAATTTAGTGAGAGCAGAGGTGAAAAGAAAAAGCTACTGCATTACATTTTAAATACAACTTATATATAATTCTCTTTGTAGTGTTTGCGCTTTGTTTGGGATTGAGCTTGATAAGGGTTAAGGTAACTGGTTAAGGTAACTGCCGGCAGACTTTTTGCAGTATAATGCCCACATTTCGACAATAATAAAATTTCGTGGTTTCATTCTAAGCACAAATTGTGATGCTTTGAGCGGGAATGCAGCCGCTTTCAACAAACTGTCACACTGATACTTACGTTAGCTTAGCCCTAAATACAAAAGGATTTTATTTATATTTTATGCTTTGAAGTACACCTGCTGGAAAATACAATATTTATAGGCATTAAAGTTTGATTTCAAAAATTACTTGACAGCTCATCTGTTCAACTTCTTCAAGCTGAAAAGCTCTCACAATCAAAACACCTTGAAGATAAGCTACGATCAGTTTTCGAAAGAAAAGCTTTTAATTTATCTTTAATTTAGCTTTTTAATTAATCAATTAACAACACTGAAAAGTGGTTCACAATTTGGAGCTCTTTGATATCTTTCCAGCAGCAAGAAGAGACATGCAATGCCATTGGCATTGGTTGTTCAACTTATGCCATAGGAATTAGTGGCATTAACAATATTGACTATTTTGTGCATTTGAGATTGCAAATTTTTGCAATGGTAAATATTTGCCATAAACTGGGAGCGGTCTTTTTCAGTTTTGTAAGAAACACCTGTTGGAAAACACGATATTCAGAGCTGATTGCTAAAAAGGAAAATTATTTTCTGTTGGAATTTTGGCTTTCATAAAGATAATGTCAAACGGAAGCTTCCAAGAAAAACTAGTGGACTGTTTAATAGGAGAAGCTGCAGTGCAAGCTCTTTCTCATGCTATTCTTTTTTCCATACTAATTTATTTTTCAACATTTCAGTTAATGAAATTAACATCTCTCGAAAATTGTGACATTATATTTTGCATACGTAACTGCCCGATTTTCTCGATATCTATTGAAATTTTGCTTCAAAATAGAAAACTATGCATTTGGTACCTTCCTCAAATCTGTCAAATTCTCTAGCATATTTGTAATTTCAGCTTTACAACAATGACATTTCAGCTTTCTGCGAAGCTAGCCAAATCGCTGAGTGCTTAAGCTTCATTCAAAAAATATGCCAAATTGGATAACATTTCATTAAGGACTACAACAATGAGCACCAAGGAGCAGCAGCGAGCGAGCAGGAGCGATTTGTGTGCGCTCATTATAATTGCCAGTCTGCGTGCAATTGTGGCCGAGGGCCAATTGCAAGAGCAACAGCAGCAGCAAGGGGCAATTATTTATGAACTTGGCGAGCAATGATAATGTTGCCAACAGGCGGCTTTAGCAGCCGAAGCTATGCCAGCATCAGCAACAACAACAGAAACGGCGAAGCAACTCAAAAGCAATTCAGCATAAAATTAAATTAGTTGTGATTGTGGCAAGTAATAAGCTACATGACAACGGTACTTGCTGTCACAAATGCGCCCAGCCGTTTCGCTTTCACTTCCTGATGTCTGCAAAAGCTTAAAGGATTTAAATTTGAAGAGAATTGCAAGAATTAGAAGAAAAAAATGCATGTGTAGAGCGCTTTCAAATATGCAAAATTTTTGGCAAAATATTTAATTTTTTGTAAATGAATTTTTTATAAAAAATTTTTTCTATTTAAAAAAAATTTTAATCATTTTAATTCTCACAATTGTAAAAGCAGCAGTCTAAACTGTATTGTTATAGTATGAAGAATGGGAGCCATTTGTGCACCAAAATCATTTAACATAGTTTCTTGCATTTCTATTACAATTTCCAATTTTATTTCCAATAATTTCTCAACTTTTAAGATAATTTTTAAGAAATATTTGCAGATCGTTTATCTACGTGAATGGGTTGAAAAAGGGCAGTGAAAAATGCAGCAATTTTTATAAAATCGAAGGCAAAAATGTAAGTTGATGTTAACTCATAAGGACCGATAAATTATATAAAAAGGTCCATAGCATAATTACAAGATAAAACTTTTTATACAAACTTATTATGCTACCATTGAAGGAAGCTGGCTGCTGCTGCAGTGCTGCAGAAATTCTGCTTCAAGCGTGCAAATATGTGCTCATTTATGGATCTTCCGCACCAAATGGTAAAATGCCAAAACAATGGCGCCCTTTTGAAGCCACTCAAACAAATTTGCACCTTCCACCCATACTTGCATCAAAAAAGCAGACACACACACAGATGCACGCAGAGCATAAATTAAGTGCACTTATTTGCAATTTACGGCAAATACAGCTACTTTATTTGCCGCTGTTGCTGCTGCTGTGAGCGGCACAAAAGTTTATGCGCTGCAACAGAAGGGCAGGAAGGAAGGAAGGAAGGCCAGGACAGGGAGTTAGTGTCGGATGAGCACAGGACACTCAAGCTACATGCAACACACAGAAATAGACAGACACTCAGTGGCAATAGGCATAAAGGACTAACAATGAACGTGGGAATGGGAGTATGTGTGTGCGAGGGAGAGGCAACCAAATTATGTGGCAACACTGAAGTCAAGTGGTAAGCGAAAGGATTGCGCCTGCTGCTTTGTTTATTATTTGGAGCGGAAACTATTTTTTCGGCGTGACAATGTGTTGTTGACTTTATATGTGCATATGCATTAGTGTACGTGCTAGTGTGTGTGTGTATGTGCGTTGCACCTTTTCAAAATGGCTACTCAACAAACTGAGCTTATGTATGCAATTGTTTCATACAATAAATGTTCTTTTGCATTTGAAAAAAGTAAGCAAGGAGAAGAGGTGACTCCTCAAAGGTGTATGATGTAATGAGCTGAATCGCCTTTACAAGGTTCCTTTCCAGTTACCAACTAAATTGTTTTCGTCTTGCATTCTAATTGATTGACCACTTAAAATGTTCGAAAGGATTTTTGATATTTTTGATTGATATACAGGATTCCTTATCCAAAACATATAATCTTATCTATCCATCTATCCAGTAGATTAGCTTACTATGATGACGATCTGGTTTACAAATACTTCAAAATTTCAAGAGGTTTTTCTAATAATAATAAATGGAATTTATGTATAATCTCTCAATTGATTTTGCACTGAAAAGCAGCTAAAACTACATGACAGTGTCAAATATTTAATCAGTAGAATCAACATTTTGTTGAAATATTCCCTTTAAACACCCCCAAGTAAGTTAATCTTAATTTCTGTTAAATTGTGATTAATACCAGTCATCGATAAAACCAACAAAACCAACTTGAACTGAATAAAATAGAATCGTTTCTCAAGTGTTTTCATTTTCGAAATTTAAACCTATGTTAATGAACTAAGCGCCTCTTTAATCTTCTAGCATAACGAAACAAATTACGATGTCGGATTAGTTGATATTTGAATCGCTATATGATTTGATCTACGTACATATGCTCATCGTTCAATTGCTATTCTCTTGCTTTATTTATAAGCATCCACTTTAATAAGCACATTACTCTAACAAAACAAATGATTTCTGTCACAAGTATCAGCTGTTTTTAAGACATAACACGAAAAGTCAATATCCTTTCTCTAGAAAATTTTCGACACAAAAGAGTTACCTACATTTCTCCTTGAATCCCGAGCAAAGCCAATCACACCCATCAAAATAACAATCATAATTTTATGGTTTCAATAATCAAAGCAGTTTGGCTGAAATGGCGGCGGTGAATGGGAACGGCTAGGGGGGAAGCATGTTATCTCACATGTGAGCACCATTCTGTTTACCTTCACTTCATATGGAATTTTACTGGCATAAATCCCAACTGAAAGTGTTTTCAGTAATGCCTCAACTCGATGCCTTGAGTCTGTCTGGCAGTGAATTCACCACGCTCCTGTTTGGGAGCTGAGAAATGACGCACATGCGCACATCTGAATGAGCAAAGGTGCAGAGAGCTGACTCAGAAGTCTCTCTCGCTGCAAGACGGTGCATTTGCAGATTGAGTGAAGTACTCAGGAAAACGAATTTAAATAAGAAATTTCGTTAATCAAATAATATAAACCATCGAGCTTAAAAACTCATAAAGTGGCATGCCTCAGGTGGAATACTGCATCGTCTGCCCATTCGAAATAGGAAGAAAGTCATCGGCAAAGGAATTGATTAAAGCTGTATTTCTCGCTTTTGAAGAACCTTAATCCGATTGTAAAAAAGTGTCAGTCCCACTAGTTCGATACTTGTGTTTTCTTCTGAACTTGTTATTGGCATCCGTAAAGCGTGCATATTTAAGTATACTCTTTCAGAGTTCCTTTTAAAAACACTCCCTTCTGCTTTCTTACTATTAAAGTTCCTTCTATCAAAATTACGCTCTTAAATGAATTCTCTTTTCAATTCTTTTTTAATACTCCTCCTTCTTTGTAACAACTGAACTAGAGTTTTGCTTTAAATGTAGAACTTTGAAGGCCTTCGATCAAGGATAAAACCTTTCTGTTCTTAATTTTTGACAACGCCAACTTATCTATTTACAGTCTCTTTCACACTCCTACCTTAAATCAGCTCTTTTGAGCATAGACTTTATTGAGGTTCCCTTTTACAAACTGTTCTTGTAAGATTCCTTATTTAAAGATTCTTCTTTGGGGTTTGTCTTAAGACTCCGGCTTCACGGAATTTCCTTTAAGAAGACTTCTTTATTGTTGATCTTTTTTTCCAAAATGCTCTTCTAAGATTTTCATTTAAAGTTTGTTCTTCACTGTTTTAAGATTCCTCATTCAAAGCCTCCTTTTTGGGTTTTTATCGTAAGACACCGCCTCAAGGAATCTATTTTGAGACGGCTTCTTTTTTTTTTGGTCGCCTTTCCAACTTATCTGGTAAAATTCTATTTTTTAGTCTCTTCTTTTGGGATTTTTTCGCACTCAAGGCTTCTGTTTTAAGCCTTCTCATTTGATACTCTGTTCAGCTCTGCTTATTTTGAGACAACTCCAACAAGGCTCTTCTTTTGAGGCTTTTCTTAAGTTTATTTTCAGATTTTTTATCTAACAGTATATATTTAAGATTTTTTCTTAAAACTTTTTAGCTAAATTATTACTTAAAGCTTCTTAAATTGAGATTACTATTTTGAAAGTTTTCGCTACGGCCTAAACTTTTTGAAACATTTCATGTTCTTCTCGCTAATTATTGGGCACGATTCATTGATTTCCAAGAGCAAAAAATGCCGGTTGTTGTTCAAAACAAATAGTGACTTCCACTCAATGCAACACTCGCACTTGCAGCGCATGTCACGTGCGTCCATGTCCACACTCGACTCATTGCCAGACGGACGAGTTGCTCAAACGCCAGGAAGTCAGTCTGCAAACTCACCACATTGCCTCCATGTGTCAGGCGGACAAACAGCAGCAGCAGTGGCACTCGCAGTCGGTGGCACGTTCAGCTCGACGTTGCAAGCAGAGTACGCAGACACTCGTCGTTCGGCCTTACGTGTAGTTGGACGCGCTTACGGATGCTGTTGCCTGTATCTGTATCTGAATCTGATACTGAGTCACTTCGGTCGTATTAGCTGCTTTGCTGCGGCACTAAAGCAAAAGAAGACTGCTCCGCGTTGCAGCGTGTTGCAACTGGCGTACGGCTAATTTATCATTGCGCGGCTTAAAACGTTCCCGATTTTTTTCCGGCCTTGAGTGGCGCGGCGTGCTAATTAATTTCCCTTCAAGTGGCGGTGCGTGCGCTCTTCAAAAGCATTTCAACGGTAATTACGAAAAAAAAGCAGAGCAAACTGAAAGAAAATAAAAAGTGTTTTTTTTATAAATTCAACAACCTAAAAAATTTATAATCCTTTAAAAAGGAAATTGAAGTGATTAGTTTGTGTTATCGTGCAGCATTGCGGCCTTTGTTGTTGTTACGCGGCCGGCAACAAAAGCAATTTGTGTGTGTGTGTGTGTGTGTGCATGGCCGACGTGCGTACTTGGATACAATCATTAATCATTGCCGCGCGACTTTAATGCTGTGACGTTTTTTCCGTTCTTTGTTGTTGCCGCTCGGCGCGTTAACGTGGCTAATATCCTTTCATTGTGCGCGCTATTATAAAGCTGCCTTTGTTGTCGGTGTGTGCGTGTGTGTGTGTGTTCCTTTAGCCCAAAGCCACTTTTGCAGCAAAAACGTTTCCAGACTTACTTTTTTAAACAGTTTAGCATTTTTATTGCCGCTGTCGCTGCTTGCAAGCTTCCGCATCCTTTGTACTTGCGCTTTCACTTTGCCTTACTGCTCATATTTCTGTACGCAAAGCTATTCTTGTCTACTTCAGCTCAAATTGTTTTACCTTTCCCCCTTTAAATTTTTTTATTACTTCATTTCTTTTTCACTTTTGATTCTTTAATTTCAAATTGATGACTTTATTTCCACCATTTCCTTTTAGTTATTTAATACTGAAATTTTTTTGGAATTTTTAACGAAGATTTTTCGCTTTAAGCTGATTTTTTAGCAAAGGCAAGCAAAATTTTTCCGCTATTCAAATTTACTAAATTTTTGATTAGGAAAAATCTTTCCTCAAAACTATTTATATTATTAAAAATTATTATATCAATAAAATTATATAAAAAAAAACTTTTTAAAAATAAGCTTTAATGTACTAAAAAGTAGAAAATAAGTTGTTTCCAAGTCACATGTATCTTACTATCCCTAAAAGCTTGGGGCGCTCATGTGTTCAATATTTGTCAAACAGTTACCACAATATTTTATTTAAATAATTTTTTGCAAATAGATTCTAGTAATGAAAGATATTTTGAATATGGATATTGAGCGCACAAGCTTTTATTAATAGTAAGATACAGGTGACTTGGAAACAACTTATTTTCTACTTTTTAGTACATTAAAGCTTATTTTTAAAAAGTTTTTTTTTATATAATTTTATTTTCTACTTTTTAGTCTTCCATAAATTCAATTTTAGAGCTCTGAAATTTTGCGCAAAAAGAATTTTAAACTTGCAGAGCAGTACACAATATTTAGGGTATTCACAGTGTTTCCTATCGTCATATGTCATATCCTCAATTTAACAAATAATACGTGGCATATTTGTGACGCGGTGAGTTGTTGCTATTTTGCCAGCAGGGCGCGGCAAGTAAGTTCCTATCGTTTTTCATTCATGTGTGGTGTACCTATAATTATAAACTGAAGCCCAAGTGTGTAGTTGCTTGAAAAGTGCCACGCCCCTTGTCCTACGCCCATAAAATTTTACCAGTGGGACGACACATCCAAGAGGCGACTGCATACGAAATTTCAATGCTGCACGACCTTTAGTTCCAAAGCTAATCGAGATCAAAAATTTTGTTTGTATGGGTGGTGCCACACCCCCTTATCCAGTGCCCGCCTTATTTTCTCAGTAGAAGGATATGGATATGTAGTAAGTTCCTACCGAGTTTCATTGATGTGTGATGTGTAGTTCTAAAGTTATACACGAATCTAGAGTTGATAAAAAAGTGCCACGCCCCTTATCCTACGCCCATAAAATTTTACCAGTGGGACGACACATCCAAGAGGCGACTGCATACGAAATTTCAATGCTGCACGACCTTTAGTTCCAAAGCTAATCGAGATCAAAAATTTTGTTTGTATGGGGGGTGCCACGCCCCCTTATCCAGTGCCCCCCTTATTTTCTCAGTAGAAGGATATGGATATGTAGTAAGGTCCTACCTAGTTTCATTGATGTGTGATGTGTAGTTCTAAAGTTATACACAAATCTAGAGTTGATAAAAAAGTGCCACGCCCCTTATCCTACGCCCATTAAATTTATTGATTCATGCATTGTCATGGTGGTTACGCATGTATGCAAAGTTTCAGATCTCTAAGTAGTCGGGAAGTGGGTGAAAAATTGATTACTAGATTCCACTACATACCGGATGTGAAGTTAATATAAAGCTTATAAAAATAGGCTAATTAAGCTAATCTACTTAAATCATCATAACAACCCGTAGCCGGGTTACGGCCTCCGGTAGAGCTTTTTGTTCATGTCTCGTAGCAACGTACTTCTTTTGTTAAGTTTTCAAGTTTGTTGTTGTTTTTTTATTTCAAGTTGTGTCCAATATTTTGACATCCTTCTTTTGTCATCTTCAGAAACCTTTTGCCTGAACGAAACCAATACCTACATATAATAAAAGAGGCAGAGTAAAACATATCTATTTTTTATTCCAAGTAGGTATGTACTAAAAAATATAAATCATAATGCTTCAGCAGATAAGCAATATATTTAATAAAAAACTACAACTTATTTTTTTAATCTAATTTCACACTGCTTAATATTAATATAAGCATACTCTTTGCTTAAATTCTTTCGTTTCATTATCGAGGCTAACTCTTCCGAGTTGAGCATCTTCCTGATTCAAATGATTTACTACATTGCCATATCGGTTTTAAATTCCGTAGTTTTCAAAAATTACTTCATAATTTCAGTTTCTTTTTAAAACCATTTCTGAATATTGCTAAAAAAAAAAAAACTTTCTTTATAGCTAAAAAATTTGAATATCCTTCGATTTTGCGTTCAATTTAATTCTCAGCTGCCTGCAAAATTAGCTTTTATTGATTCATATTAAATTTAGAGAATCCGATTAAATTGAAATTCCTGCTCATACTATTTCAATGGATTTGCTTCTAGCATTAACCGCCTTCAATTCTGCTTCCACTTACTTATAGGCGTCTATAAGAAAAAGGATTTTAGTACATTTTTGAATATATAAATATATATATTTACTATATACATTTAAATTTACGCTTCAGTTTCTTGCTCAAGTTCTGTTGCCATTAATTCCTTAGTTTAAGTCGAGCAGCTTGCCTTTTGAAACTCATGAAACTAAAACATGTAGGGATCCAGCCTTGAAGTCAGCAAGGCTTGAAAAGCCTTCTGAGATGCATCTCTTATCTACTCTCATGCTAAAATTCCGAACATTGTGTAATGCACTTTCTCTTCTTCACTTTTTGACAAAATTCATGTTTATAAGAAAAGGGCACTTCTCAGAGATCGCTAAGCTAAAAGGATAATAACAAATACAACAGCGTCAAGAGTTTTCAATCGTGAAAATTTTGGTATTCAAATGTCATCTCGGAAATGGAAATCTCTTTATTCATTTTGAAACTCGGTACCAAAAGTTTTTTGGCTTTCTTTTGGCTTCGTTTGACTTTTTTCACTTCTACTAAAGCTTCCTTATGCCGGCAGGATCTACAATTGCAGCTTAACTCATTTGCCTTAAAAATATTATAAATCTGCTTCGAACACTTTTCGATTTTTCTATATAGACTCTCTATTCTAAAACTTTCTTTTACATGCCCATTTTTTTCGTAGTTTTAAATAACATTTTTAACCCTTGTCCTTTTGCCTTTTTTCTCTTGCATTTTTCTGACTCATCAGTGTGTTCCTCATCACTAGCCGTTCCGCATAATCTATGCTTAAGGGCTACAGCTTCCGCTACCTCACCTACTTATCCACTCCCTTCCACTTTATGCTCTTCTAATGTCACCGAAACTTTTCTTATTTATTATCTTACGCTTAAGACTTGCATTCCAAATGTTGCGCACTTCCTGCGACATTTGTCCCGCTTCGATTTGGCCAAACTTCCCCCCGTGCCACTACTCCCCAACTCGTACCATTGCCATGTGCTGCGCCGCGCTGCGCCGCGCTGCTGAGATGCTTCGGCGCACATGTCTGGGATTTATGGAAATTGACTTTCATTTGGCACATTTGTTGTCCATTGCCGTGCGGAGCGCAGCGGAGTGGCGGCATTCTCGGTCCTGCCGCTTGGTCCTTTGATTTACTTCTCGTACGTTCGCCTCGTTTTGTTGCTTTCGCTTTCACAATTGGTCCTTGCCGGCTTTCCGTTTGCATTGTTCCAGCACGAATTATGAGCGACAATTGGACCATAATTCAATTTCAAAGTTAATTTCCGCTCCTCCACAAAAATTACATTTGCTCTTTTGTATTTGCGGCGGCGTGTTTTTAAGAGTTTTGCAAATGCCAAAGTGACTGTCGGAACATGGTTGAAGGCATATTTGTGGGGGGCATGAGGTGGGGCAGAGGACTGTGGAATTTATGTGTTTGTTTTTCATGCATATAGCAAGGAGCTTCAAAGCAAGCGAAGAGCTGAACTTAAATTTAAATTTTCAAGGAATAAATTTGTATGTTATGAAATTTTGCAAGTTGATATTTATGGAAAATTTAATTAAAAATTAAGTTATCGTGCATTCGAAAGCTATTCAGATATGAAATTACTTTATGCAGACCCTTTGAACAGGAAACTGTTAGTAATTTTGAAACATCATTTGAAAGTCCATAACATTTTTCCAATTTAAATCGTTCAAATGGTTCGGAAATTGTTTTCATATCAATAAAAGTATTCTTTAAGACTCTTATTTTTTAAAATATAATTTTTCATTTCCGATCAGCTGTACTACTTATTGCATTTAAGTGTTCATAGAACTTTGTGTTTTCTTTAGGGAAAGGATAAAATGTATTCTGGCTTTTATGTGCCATCTTTTGCTTCAAAATCTATTCCGAATGTACTATAAAGATGCAACGAAAGCTTTTAAGTGTCCAAATATAAAAATGAAATCTATTAAGTTTCATACAGTGAACACAGCGCGGGGCTGTGTTTTGTAAAGAAAATAAGAAGTGAGCGACAATCGAGGAGTTCAATATAAATTCAGAATGTATTATAATTTAGAAGTTTGATATAGGAATGTTACAATGGAATGCACAATTAGAGGTTCGAATTCAAAGGTAAATTTCAAAGAACAATTCAATGGAGATTCAAATTAATGGTATGATATAAATTGAACTTGGAATAAGGAAATGGATTTAGGAAGTGCAGTGCGACGAAGTGTCGCCTTTCGAAGGTGGAAGCGAAGTGCTCAGGTGGAATGTTGAAGGTGAAGTGATGATGTTGAGCGATGCAAGACGCGAAGTGCCCGTTGTAATTGAATCGGTTAACTGCAAGAAGACCGCCGCCGGCGCGTAGTGACACTGAACGACCGAACGACACTGGGCTCGCCAGTGCTGGGCCAAAGTCGATTGAACATACAGAAATAGACTGTTGTTATCCTTGCTATGGCAGAAGTAGGTTTAAAAGATTCTTTCCACGTTTTAAATTTAAAACTGACTCGAGTTTATCCCGCCAAAAGTTTATAAATTTCGTAGATATCGCAAAGTAGATTAAAATCTCATAGAATTTTTTTATTTTCTAAACTGTTACTAAAAAAGATTGGAATAATTTGCCAAATATTATATCATTCGGTGGTTTTTAGGAATGTATTATACAGATGCCACTTCAGATTCTTAAACGCAGCTAAACGATATTTCAAGTCTGAAGACTTTTTTAGCATAGTTAGAATGATCCGACTCCGGCCGAATATGCATCATTTTGTTTGTTAACTTGTAGTCATTTTGAAGATAATTCCATTAGGCTTCCCTCATATGAACCCTCATCCCTATTGGCAAAAAACAGGAATAATTGATTTTCACTAGCTTCTCTTGAGCTGAATTTTTATATATATTTATATAGTAGTACATATAATGAAAAAGCATCTATGATAATATTCAGCCTCAAATGCGCCAGTCCCTATTTTCCCTCTTCTGTGAGTCTTTTTTAGAATGTGTATTTTCCTCTCTGCATGTTCTTTCGCTCGTGGTATTTTAAAAGTTTCCGCCGATACGAACTACACACTATAATTAAGCCACGACCTATCTCAAGAATTTTTTCCAACAACTCATTCAACAGGAACTGAGCAACGCCAACAACAATAAATTATAAAATCAATATAAATTGAAAAAAGAATTTGAAATTCATTGAAAAAAGGCAAAAAGATCATACCAATCAACGCCAAGTGTACAACAACAACAACAACAAAGAGAACCACTAATAAACCGTGCTATGAAATGCGCTTAACACAAGCAATTTCCAAAACGACAACAACAACTGAATTAACACCAGCAACAACAACAACAACAACAACAATGAAGTGCACATATCGGTTGCTAGCAAAACCACAACAACACCAACAACATCAACAAAAGAACGCCTTCATGCGCGCCAGCTTCTTCTTCTTCTGTAGCATCTTCATTGCGCCGTCATTGCTGTTGCAGCCGGTTGCGGCGGGCTCGTGTCGCGAAGCCCAATTGTGCTGCAGCGGACGCGACTCCTCGTGCGTGGTGCAGAAGGCGCCCATCAATGCAATCATCGAGGATCTGAGCGACAAGCCGTGCTATTGCGATCATGCGTGCCTCAAGCTCGGCGACTGCTGCGACGACTTCAAGGATCATTGCGGAGGTGAGTCATCAAAAAGCCGATTTAGCCTGCTTTAGTGTGTGTTTGTTTAGCAACTCTGATACTTTTAAACGCTTTTTTCTACAAAAAAAAGGTAAAACCTCAGTGGCTAAGCAATACCCTACAACAGGCAGACAAGCTTGGCTGATGTAAAGCAAAAATATTGTTAATGCTTAGAAGTGACAAGTTTTATATGTATAGTGGAGGAAAATTTTAATCTTCTTTTTTGATGTTAGATATTTTCTCGAAAAAATTTCCAATTTCTTTTTTACAAAATTGCTCAAAAAATGCAAAATTATCCAATTTTAGTTAAACTTATTTCAAATTGAAAGGCGATAGGAAATATCTGATAAAGAAGCCTAATATAAAACAGTTTACCTTTTACAGAAATGTACAGAAACTTAATATATGTGCCATAAATGTAGGGCACCAAAATTGTGAAGCCTTTTTTAGGCTCGCCTTATAAGTCAAGCAAGTAAGCATACAACTAAAAAAATTTATGTGCAGAATTTTTAAATTTAATTGGCAGCTCGCGTGCGTGAATTTATGGCCTGTTGTTGTTGTTGTTGTTGTGTGTATTTCTGTGGAACTGAGCCTTGGCGTGTCCTTACAACATTAAAACAACAACAAGCCTAAAATGTAGCGAAACTCAAGCAGACAATGAGCTGCCTCTCCCTGCCTTCCTTCTTGAGAGTCCACTTCAGTGGACTTTAAAGAAGAAGAAAAGTGGCGGTCGCTTTAAAAAGAATCAGAAATAATACTTTAGTGGGTCTCAAAAGGTTAAAAGCTTTTATTGCATGCCGCTTAAATAATTTTAAGCTGTTTATTTTTTGAGAGGCGATTCTTAAAGGCAGCAGACGGAAAGGTGCGCACTCAGACGCTCATTGAGGTCAATCATTTTATAGTTTCTACCAAGTTGAAGACGAGTTTTTGTGTAGGTGTAGAGTAGTAAAATATTGGATATATGTAGCTACTGACATGCACGTAAGAAGTGCAAAATCGTGTAACGGTACTTGGTCGTTATGACTTTTGAATGGATGCGCCTTAATGGAAAAATACATTATGCTAGAGAAAATAATAAAATATTAAGAGTTATATGAAGAATATAAAATAAGCATTGTGAAATGGGACCTTACACTTATACACGAGTGTAATACTGGCAACACTAGAGAGTGAATACCTACCCCTCATATTAGGAAAAAAGCAAAAAGAAATGCATTATTTTTGCATAAAATTTAAGGCTTTATTTAGCATAGTTAGAATAATCCGATTTTGGGTCCTTCTGGGCAATCGAAACTTGACGGTCGAACTCAGCGATTTCCATGATTTCATCGATATTTTACAGAGTTGGCCTTCCATAGCGTGGTGCACCTTTGACATCTACATTAAGGGAGAATGGAATCGACGTAACCTAAATTGCGCATGATAGCCTTTTACATTATCAGGACCGAGCTTCCTAAATACTAACTACACTATCAGTCGCTTGGCTTGCGTTTTCGCCTTTATTGAAGAAAAATTTAAAAATATGGCGCATTTTCTCTTTGCTGGTGTTCATCTTTGACTCGCGCTCAAACAAAACTGTGCCAAGCAATCATAAAACAATCTGAGAGGTTTTATTACCACGAAATCTTATCTTTCTAACGCCATCTGGCTTAATCTGATTGCACTTATATCTCGCGAGATACAGACTACTATAGCATAGTCATCTATTGTGTTTTGCCCAATTACGGCCGCAGTTCCAGTGTGGCAATCGTGAAGCGGTGGGTTCGTGAAGTGTGATGGAAGCGGAAAAGGGAAGAAAAAAAAACGCCTAAGAATTATTACGTCGGAATATTTGCGTCTACTTTGGTCGGAGTTACAGCAAAAGTAACAAACATATGTACAATAACAAGGACTGGGATCGCTGTCAAAAAAGCCGAACAGCGAGCACTTTCTTTCTTTTTAAATTTTATATGCGCGTTTATAAAATAAATTATATGCACTTTTAAATTTGTATCTTTCGTTATAAAGCGCAAATTGAATAATTACATTTACTTGCAATCTCATTTTAATTTCGAGCGTAACGGCTGCCAGTCTACAAGCCGTTATGCCACTAACAAGCCAACAATGACACTTGAACATATTTTGCAAAATGCAACACTGCTTCGCCTTACCCTGCCCGCACTAGTGTAATGTCAACAAGCGCTTTTAGCATGTAATTAATTGTAAAGCGTAAATATTTTATTAACGAGTTCGCTGTTCAAGCAAAAAAAGCAACTTTATTATGCGCATTAAAATTCAATCAACATGAACCGATCGGGGAAGTGGGATGGCTAGCTAGGGGGAAGACATATGTATATAAATATTGGAATTAACAGGCTGTGCACTATTTTATGGAATAAAACCGCAATCGCAAAGCCTTTTGTATATAGCCATCAAAAATGCATTATTATTGTGCGTGATTTAGTGCAGCGCCTGAAAGAGAGAGTGAGAGAGAGAGAGAGAGTGATAGACAGAGTGGGTCGAAAATATTGAATGGCATTGCATTAAGTGCGAATAATTAAATATATTGTGCAATATAAATGATATTTAACGGCGCCTAAAATTGTGTTCTATTTGAAGTAAAATGGCATAGTTTAATGTTCTGCGTGTTGTAGAAAATAGATGCATATACTATGTAGGCGCCGAGGTGGTGGCTCAGTGGACAAGTGCTTGCTCGCTGATGCGAGGAGACCTGGGTTCAAATTTCAGCCGGGGCTCAAAGCATATAAATAATTTTTTTCAAATCGCTTCTTTGCGCGGTGTCATGATTTTGCAACTCTTCGAGAATATTCTTTGCCATGTAGAGCTGTAAATTTGTTCGGACATGGCTGTTTGTAGGTCCCGTCAATTTATGCGAAATATAACAAGCACACACTTCTTTATGCCAGAAAGCTAGACCTAATGGTCAAGTTAGTCATGACTAAGCCGTAACTTAACTTAACTTAGTTTCCATAGAAACTTAGGAGGGAATACTTATTCATGACTTAGAAGCAGCTGCTTCGCTATTGGCAATTCGTGTGTATAAAAGTAACCAAGGCTACTACTTGCTTCACTTAAGTGTTTTTTACTAATTGCTAATTTTCGAACAAATTAGAAATTTTAAAATGTTGAAAAGTAAAAGATTTAGTAAAGGATTTGTGCATACTTTTTAAAAGGAGTTTTTAAAGTGAACCTCTTGAATGTAACACCGCACAAGGCCGTGTAATCTGCAAATTTTCGTCGAATTGTTATGCAAAATATTTCTGTTTTATTTTATACCATTTTTTAGTGTCGTAACATTTTTAACACAATAATTAGCGCGACGGAAATTGCACACTCATACATATGCACGCTCAGCTGTTGTTGCTGTAACTGGTTTCCGTTTGACACTAAAGAGTTTTTAATTACTTTACTAAAGCGGATAGAGGCAAATGTTTATTTGCAGGTGCTACTGTTTGTGCTTGTGTGTGTGTACAAATACTTTGTTAATTGTTGCATTTTAATTGTTATTGCAATTAAATCACAGTTAGTTAAATTAACAAAGGTTTAAGTGCGTACGAAACGAGGTGGCAGCATTTCGAATTTGCTTTCGCCTCAAACTGTTGGCTTTTGTCATTCCCGCGCGATTCGTTTGTGTGCACGTGTGTGTTAACATATGTTGTATAAATATTTATCTGTCTGTGTAAATTAAAATAAACACACACCTACACAAAACCGCGGGAAAAATGGCACAAAAAGTGCGAACTCAGTTTTTTGTGACACAAAAAAGCATAAAAAAGTGTCTGAATTTACACAATTTATGCTGTTTTTTGCTATTTTGACAAAACAGCCAAATACTTACAATTTTAGCTTTCAGAAGAGAAGTACAAAATTTCATATTTAATATAGCAAAAAACAAATTTAAATTTATATTGCGCAAACCTTGATTGAATAAACACAAATATTACTTCCGAATGATTTGATGGCAAGATAGCAAATGTGATGTGAGATAATTGAAAATTATTTGATATAAATTATTGTATGGAAAAATAATAATTTAAATAAAAAGGAATTTTCTCATATTTATTTCAAAATGAAAAATAGCAACGAATAATAATTATAATTATGATAATCAGTTTTTGGTTGAATATTTTCATACTTATTTCAATTAAAAATGAGAATGAACAATAATGATAAATATGATAATCAGTTGAACATTTTTTTAAAAATATTTTCCATATTTATTTAAATTGATAAATGACAACAAATATGAGAATTAACAATAATGATAAATATGATAAATAGTTAACAATAATCTGGTTATTATATAAAATTATTTGTCATATTTATTTAAAAATAAGCGAAAAGTAAGAAAAATTCAACATCATTGATTGTATGCAAATTCATATTTCGCTTCTTTTTTCAATTGGGGAAGCAACTCAATTTGTTGTTCACCTGGCCAAGTGTCGATGAAGCGATCTTCCTGACGAAGCCAATTGTTTGGCTGGTAAATGGCTATGCAAATGCTTCCTAAATATTTACTGGCTTTACTGCAGCAAACTGCAGTTGAATTTAAAAAAAATTTTTAAGCTTTTGATAAAAGCAGCAAATCTTCGAAAGATATTGCAGCACAACCTCTGCCATATGTCAGATTATCAGTTTTTAAGTTTCATTCACTATTTGTAAATGTGTCAAACTTCAACCACGTTTTTATTAGTCCTCTTTGTATTGTATAACAAGTAAGGAAGCATCAGTCGGGTTTCACCGACAGAGTAATACCCTACACCAAGTAATCGAGTGACCGGACCACGCCTATTTTTGTCAAAGTAAAAGATATACCTAATAGGACTATATATGCCAAATATGGATACTTTGACAGGAGTACAACAAAAATGGTCGGTATATTAAATTTATCGCCCCCATGGTGGGCGGACCACGCCGATTTTTGGAGAAAATTCTCACTTGCAATGAAGTGACCAAATATGGATGCTCTGGTGTGTATATTACAGAAGTAATGAGGATTTTAAGCTTACCGCCTATATAGTGGGAGGACCACGCCCATTTTCTTATATGTCATGTAGGACCTATATCTTAACCTAGGAACCAAATTTCATTCGTTTAAATGCATAAGTAGTCAATTGAGAGCCATTTTACCGGAAAATTGTTGCCGCCTATACAGTGGGCGGACCACGCCCATTTTTTGGTATTTTGCAGAGGGTCCACACCTCACCTTAAATACCAATAATATTTCTCTTGAATGAGTAATTAGACAAATTATAGCAATTTAATCGAAAAAAACCCGAGGTAGTGGGACTTACAGGCCCATTCTGGGCGTGTCCTTTGACCGATTTAACTAATTTTAACACTTTACCTAACCCGAGGTTCACTGTGACTGTGTACCAAATTTGGTCCAAATCGGACAACTCCTTCTTTCTTTTTTTTGCATACACGCAGACAGACAGACGGACAGACTGACAGACTGACAGACGGACAACCGGAAATAAAAAGAGAAAGTGTTTCTGATCATTTCAATATACTTATGTCTATACCTAGGAAGGCTCCTTTAATGCGTTACAATTTTCGCACAAAGTTATTATACCCTATTATCATAGGTGTAGGGTATAAAAACATAAAATTTTTTTTCGCTGGAAGTCATCAAATAAGGGCTATCGCTCTCTTTAATATCGTAGCAGCTCTACTATTATCTCCTTCCTAATTAAGCGTAAATTAACCATAAATTTAGAATACCCAAAATTAAGAAAAAAACTTCCAACGAATTACAGATAAAAGTTACAAAATATCGAATTTATGTGTGAGAGCTATAATTTTAGGTTTGGCGGCAACGACACGCCCATCAACTCAAACTAAGCTACAATTTGCCCAAAAGCAAAAAGGTTCGACACTGAAATGAATGGCTGAGAAGAGCTAAGGGCGACGTGACGTTGTGCGGAAAAAACGTAAAGCTACTTTTATTGCAACTAAAGGATGCTCAAGCAGCACAAAGATACACATACAAAGATGCAGATACAGATAAGAGAAGATGCCGCATAAAAGAACAAAGAAAGGCAAGCGATAAGCAAGCAGCTACATTGTTATTACTGGCATTGTTGTTTTTGTGATTGTTGTGAATGTCATTGTTGCTGTTACTTTGGTTGTTGTTGTTGTTATTAGCAACACTACTACCGTCTACTACGCCTTTATTTTTGTCAAGATTTTTTTTCCTCTTTGCATTCTTTCGTCTGCTTCTTCTTGTTTTTATTAAGGCACATAACTACCAATTAAGATGTCAGTATTGGGCTTACTGCCATAGCAGGGTAGGGGAAAGGTGGCTGGCGCTGACGTTGGCCTCGACAGTGGTTGCGCCACCCGGCGATAAATGTCAGCCAAACAAAAGTAGCAACATAAAAATTAGAAGCAAGTGCAAGAACTACTTGAATGCCACTAGTATTTTGTTGTTATTGTTGTTGTTGTGCCTGAGCATGCTCACATCAATGCAATGACAAAGAAAAAGTATAGTAAAAGGAAAAGGATTTAAAAAAATGCAAACATACCTCTAATAAGGGCAATCAGACAAGCTCGAACGAGTTTTATTTATTTTGGCGCTCGAAATTAACCCTACAACTGGCAAGGCTGATCTGAGACAGCCATCTTTTAAAACTCTTCTATTCCTCAGCTGAAAATCTTTACCAGCTAAAGGGTTAAAGGCGCGACAATTTTTATCAGACAGCGAAAGCTGTCAGCGTTTTTGAGGCAGGTCTAATAGTATGCGTAAAGTCCTGTTTGGATTAAACGAATAGAAATTGCTTTCAAATAATTGTGATTAATAACCGGTATCACTGTATTTAAAATTTTTTCTCAATTAAATAAAGAATATTAACAGCACTATTTCGAACTCATTAAGTTTTCGAAGTATTTTCATCATGGAATTTTATTAAACTCGTTGCTGACATTCAGCATAATCATTTCCTTTACTTTATTTGCGAGTGTCGAAAGCTAAAATTTTTCGGGATTTAGTCCTTCTGCATCCATCCATCCATCCTTAAAGGAATACAGAAAATCATGATATATGAAGATAAAATGGTTAATTATTAGCAATGCCTTAAGAGGAACTGTTTGTAAAATAAGATACTGCTGCATATAATTTCTTTAGCAACTATAAGAACTATGAGTGTACTAGTTGACAGTAAAACAAACGGGCCTACAATAGAATTGCCATGTCTAATACTCTTGCCACACATTGAACAATTGTTTATATTCAATCAATCCAGCCAGAAATGAAACCTCTTAGCTTTCGCTTTAGAGAACTCCTACTTACTTCATAAGGTTTTCTTTTTTGAAAAAAGTTGAAATTATTTATTTGCTATGAGCCTATAATCCTTTCAAAACCAACAAGTGCTTTGCATGTATGGGTGCTTCCCCTAAATAACTGCTTCCTTAAATGGTGGACCCCCAGGAGCCTAAATGTTGGTTTGTTTCAAAAAAGCTAAGGTTCTCAACATGAAGATCGGCTTGGTTAAGTAATTGATGCCAGTCCTTGAAAGTCGTCCGAATATTAATGCATTTTTATAAATATATAAATAATGTATATAAATTTTAATGCAGTTTCTACTAATCTATTTATTTGAGTGTAGCTTATTTCTTACTTTGCTGCTCTACCACTTCATCCACAGCTCCCACTTACCGGCCTATTTTGTGTGTATTTTTACGATGTTTCAATGAATTACTACAACTATTATTTGGATGCAGCCCACTTTTGTCCTCTCATTACTGATACATATTATAATTTGTTGTTGTTGTTGTTGTTATGGTTATTGTTATGTTTCGTGAGCTGCTCGTTACACTCTAAGAGCATTAGCACACATTCAAGAACTGACCACACAAATACTTAAGCAGGCTAAGGAGCAAAGGACTGCACACTTCATAGCATTAACCTGGCAGCCAACAGCCAAGGGGGTATGTAGAAATTTCCTTTTTTATTTGAGTTCGCTGATAGAGACAAAATTATATCTATGCCTATAAATACGCTTTAAATGAAGTAGGGTTATGTATGTATGTGAGCGAACTTCCGGCCATTCCCCTTTTGGTTCACTATCCATTTGCATGCACGCATTTAGTATTGTCAAAATCTTGCCTTTACTTTTTCTTATAATCATTGGTTCCTTCAAGTTTTTGTTGTTGTGCAGTCACTATCGTTCTGACTCGAAGCTGACCCTTTTTTTTGTTGATTTATACAATTTGATAAGAACTGACATAAATGTCTACTTTAGCTCTTCCTCACCTCTCTTCTGTCTGGTCGTAAATTTACTGATTTCATGGTTTTCTTTTTATTATCATTATTATTTTGTTGCTAGTGTGTCCTTTTTTATAAATGAGCGGGTTAAATGAGCGTTACCGCTTCTTATGAATTTATTTCTGCTTCTTCTTCCAACGTCTTTCTGCTTTATTGTGTCTATTGACGTTGGAAAATTACCAGCATTTTCATTGTTGTCGACAAATTTTTTGAAGCATACTTAGATGCGCTTGATTGTGCATGCTTGAATAATCATGGCATTATTTTGGCTCTTTATACCCTACACCTATGGTAATAGGGTATAATAACTTTGTGCCAAAATTGTAACGCATTAAAGGAGCCTTCCTAGGTATAGAGATAAGTATATAGAAATTATCAGAAACACTTTCTCTTTTCATTTCCGGTTGTCCGTCTGTCCGTCTGTCTGTCTGTCTGTCTGCGTGTACGCAAAAAAAAGAAAGAAGGAGTTGTCCGATTTGGACCAAATTTGGTCCACACTCAAAGTGAACCTCGGGTTAGGTAAAGTGTTAAAATTATTCAAATCGGTCGAAGGATACGCCCCCAATGGACCTATAAGTCCCTCTACCTCGGGTTTTTTGCGATCAAATTGCTGTAATTTGTCTAATTACTCATTTAAAAGAATAATACTTGGTATTCAAGTTAAGGGGATGGTCATCTATGTTATACGAAAAAAAGGGGGCGTGGTCCGCCCACTATATAGGCGGCAAAATTTTTCCGGTAAAATGGCTCCCAATTGACTAGTTACGAATATAAATGAATGAAATTCGGTTCCTAAGTTGATATATAGGTCTTAGATGCCATAGAAGAAAATGGGCGTGGTCCGCCCACTATATAGGCGATAAACGAAAAATCCTCTTAACTTCCATAATATATACACCAGAGCGTCTAGATTTGGTTACTTCATTCCTGGTAAGAATATCTTTTAATTCTCCAAAAATGGGCATGGTCCGCCCACCATGGGGGCAGTAAAATAAATATGCCGATAACATCTGTTGTACACCTGTCAGAGCATAAATATTTGGCATGTATAGTCCTATTAGGTATATCTTGTGGTCTGCCAAAAATGGGAGTGGTCCGCCCACTATGTGGGTAGTAAATCAAATGCACCCACAATTTCAGTGAATTATCACCCTACTTGGGAACATGGTGTAGGGTATTACTCTGTCGGTGAAACCCGACTGATACTTCCTTACTTGTTTTGCGTTTCAGTTTTTAGTTTGAAGACAAACTTAAATGCAGATTTATTATTTGTTTTTATTGAGTCGTTTAGACTAGAAGAATTTTAAGGATCTTAAGCATTTGCAGCTTCTGACAGGCTATTTATGGATACTGAATGCAGCAGCGGAACAAATAATCCTTTGGGCTATCTGTATTAAACTTAAACTAATACTACTTATTAATAAGTGGAATACCTAGCTCGATACAGCCTAACCAATCCGATAGATATTTTTCGCCAAATATTTATGTAATTATTGCGAATGGAGAAAAATAAGGGAATCTTGCAGTAGAGAAACACATAAGCTACATCAAATATATTCTCCACAGTAGCTCAGTTCTTAAACAAATCGCTCCAAGAATAAATATTTTCTGTAATGCTGTTAACCTTGTCTGAGCTTTTCCCTTAGTGAACGAGGTTCTATTTGCCAAGGCATGCTTTGCATGTTACTCTTCTTCTTCTATGCGCATTACCCTTATTTCTTCTTTAACAAAAATCTATCTATCTAAACTAAACTAAACTAAATTAACTTGATCCAATCCCAAACGCCCAAACCCTGCTAAGCAAACTTGACCTAACCTACCCCAGCTTCTTTTGTCCTCAGCTAAGGCTACTCCATCTTATGTAATCCGATCTAACTGTTTACGCTCTGTAAGTGCAACCAATAAATTATCATCGATACAAATTATTTCACACGCTCGTAAATTGCCTTCTCTCAATGGCACTAACACAGCTGCACAGCCATAAATATGATACTTGCATACACACACACAAACATGAAGTTGCCGCCCACGCCCACAGCCATTACTAGCTTTACATGAAATGTGCCGTAATTTACAATAACGTGGCAACGCTCTAAACTGCGTAAGCACTGTAGTTCCGAATAATTTTAACTAATAAACTACGGTCAAACCATTTAATAATGTGCAACCAATAAAGGCCATAATAACGGTTTGCCCAAGTAACAAAAGCAGTTAATACAATAACCAGCAGCACAATATAAAGTGGCAACAAAAAGGCCAACAGCTACTGCAAAAGATAGCAACAACAACAACCAAGCGTAGACAAAATTGTTAATCAAGAAAATGCTATAAGACAAATGCTGACAAATTAGTGCCACAACTCTCTCTCTCTCTCTCTCGGTCACGCACAACAACAATGCATCGCATCACCTCAGAGCCTATGAAGAATAGCTCCCCCAGCCCTTCCAAACATAAGCCAGCATTATTGCTGATGCTGCTGGTGGCGCATAAATGCCTAAAAGCATGCTTCCAAACACCAAAGACAGAGATACATTCCAGCCAACCACTCTAAGTACACACACCCATACATACAGCCAGACATATAGACGAACAGGAAGTATTAGGCACAGGTGTTGGAGCGGGTTGAGCGAAAATGGGCAGTTCATATTTCTGTGGGTAATAGTCTTTATATTTGTGGAAACTTCACTGAAACTTCCTTTAAATCAATTTTTCAATAAATTTTAGCTATAACCTGTAAAAATTGAGGTAAGACTGAAAATTTAAACTTTGAAGAAAACTGTTGCCTAGTTTCAGGCTTGCACCTATGCTCAAAGTACAAAGTACGACTCAAAACTCTTGCCGCGGAAACTATGCAACCTATCATTTTTTAAAAGCTTTAATATTCCCGACTCACGTGTCAATAAAGCTATTGATGTTCAATCTGTACTTGAAAATTAGAAGATTGCTGAAAATTCAGTTGATTTGGCGTACCCCCAATACTTTTTTTGAGCTAAAATTTCTGGACACACTTATTGTATAGTAGAATGAAGGGAATTTAAGCCCAAATACTTGAAAATACTTTTTGTAAGGCCTGGTGAAAGCTATCAAAGAAGGGCGAAAGATTTGAAAGGTTGAGATGCTCATCTGTTTTACTTCGAAGTGTGGTCCCTTAAAGCCGCTATTAGTAGACTAGAAGACTGCATACTTTCTTTAGATGCATGTTGAAACAATGTTTAGTTAATGTTCGCGCTCTATCACAAAACGATTTGCTACGTCACTCTTTTTCAGATGAAAGCCCTGAACTAACAAACGCAATAAAAAAAATACATACATTTTATGCAAATTATTAATGAAGTGCAAAATTTGTATGAATTTGCACAAAGCAAAAATTCATAGACCAAAGTGCAAACAGTCAGAAGAGTTCGGCCAGTTCGGATATTTGGTCCATGGTTGTTTGGTCCTTTTTGTGGCAGCTGTCAGTTAAATTATGCACAATTTGCTTAAAGCGGCATTAATTACTTTTGCAATTTTGTGCGGTGATGCGAATAAACTTTGACATTAAAAGCAGCTGCATTTCATTTGTGTGTATGTGTGTGTGTATGCTCATTTCTATTTTCGTTGCTGTGCGTATTTTAACTTGATCGTTGGATTGTATTATAATGACTGGCAAGTCAATAAGCAAGAATTATGTTTTGCCGTGATGACGTTGGCAGTGAGCAGAGAGAGAGAGAGATGGTCAAAGTTCGGTCATCGACATGAACAAATATTTTGAGGTCAGTTGCCCGAATGGGATCAAGCCTTTGAAGCAAAAGCTTTTGCACTATTTTAGCGTTTATTTGGTGTTGGTATTTTTTGGAGAATTTTATAGCATACTAGCTGATTTACCCGGCTTTACCCGAGTGCCACATCATACGGGGAATAACAACTAAATTGGAATTTAAAAATTGTATTAAAAGCCACATTATTGTTAGTGGTATGGTAAAGGGTAATTTGTTAGAGTGGTTTTAAGGAATAAGAAATGTATATTGAGTGACCTTGCTTAAGACTTTCCTATTTGCTTGTGAAGTTTTGTCTAAATCGGGGAAGTCATATACGTAGGTCCTCACAGAACTATCTGTGTATGTAGATTACTCCTTTGGTGGAAGGCGAAAATTAAAGTAACGACCCCCTTCACTCCTCATGGACCCCAAATTGTTTACATACATTTGAGTGTGCCACGCCACCTTGTCCCATGACCCTAAATCTATATACATATATAAAACCCAAATTATGTAAAAATGTTTACGTGAATGCATGACTAAATAGGTACTAACAGAATACAAAATTTTTATGTTTTATGGCTTGTAGTTTTAAAGGTATACCAAATCAAATATTTAAGTTGTATGAGGGGTGCCACGCCTCGCGTCCAATGCCCGTCCCATTTTCCGAGTTGAAGGATACGGACATGTAGTAAGTTCGTATCGTGTTTCATTTATGTGTGGTGTATTGGTCTAAAGTTATACTCAAATGTATAGTTGATTAAAAATTACCACGCCCCTTGTCCTACGCCCATATAATTTAACCCGTGGGACGGAGCATCCAAGAGGGACCTGCAAACGGAATTTCAATGCTTCCCGACTTTTAGGCCAAAAGATATTCGATATCAAAAATTCTGATGTATGGGCGGTGCCACGCCCCTTGTCCAATGCCCGTCCCATTTTCCGAGTTGAAGGATACGGATATTTAGTAAGTCCGTATCGTGTTTCATTTATGTGTGGTGTATTGTTCTAAAGTTATACCCAAATGTATAGTTGATTGATAAGTGCCACGCCCCTTGTCCTACGCCCATAAAATTTTACCCGTGGGAAGAAGCATCCAAGAAGGGCCTGCATACGGAATTTCAATGCTGCTTGACTTGTAGTTTTAAAGATATGCCAAATCAAATATTTAAGTTGTGTAGGGAGTGCCACTCCCCCTTGTCCCACGCCCCTCAATTTTTTTCAGCAAGAGGGCACGACTAATTACTAACAGAATAGAGAATTTTAATGTTGTATGGCATGTGATTTTAAAGATATGCCAAATCAAATATTTAAGTTGTATGGGAGGTGCCACGCCCTCTTGATGAATCGAAAAATTTTATATACAGTCGCCTTCCTTTGGTCTTCAACAATATTGGTATAAAGTTTGGCTGAAATCGGTCAACGCGTGTAGCTTTGTATAGCCGGACAGACAGACAGACAGACAAACAAACATTCATTATACCCTACACCTATGGTAATAGGGTATAATAACTTTGTGCCAAAATTGTAACGCATTAAAGGAGCCTTCCTAGGTATAGACATAAGTATATAGAAATGATCAGAAACACTTTCTTTTTTCATTTCCGGTTGTCCGTCTGTCCGTCTGTCCGTCTGTCTGTCCGTCTGTCCGTCTGTCTGCGTGTATGCAAAAAAAAGAAAGAAGGAGTTGTTCGATTTGGACCAAATTTGGTATACAGTTACAGTGAACCTCGGGTTAGGTAAAGTGTTAAAATTATTCAAATTACCCAAAGGACACGCCCACAACGGGTCTGTAAGTCCCACTACCTCGGATTTTTTTCGGTAAAATGGCTATAATTTGTGTAATTACTCATGGAAAAGATTAATACTTGGTATTCAAGTTAAGAGGTAGGTCTTCTATATCTCAGGAAAAAATGGGCGTGATCCGCCCACTATATAGCCGGCAAAATTTTTTCGGTAAAATGGTTACCAATTGACTAGTTACGAATATAAATGAATGAAATTCGGTTCCCAAGTTGATATATAGGTCTTAGATGCCATACAAGAAAATGGGCGTGGTCCGCCCACTATATAGGCGATAAACAAAAAATCTTCTTAACTTCCATAATATATACACCAGAGAGTCCAGATTTGGTTACTTCGTTCCTGGTAGGAATATCTTTTAATTCTCCAGAAATGGGCGTGGTCCGCCCACCATGGGGGCAGTAAAATAAATATGCCGATAACATCTGTTGTACACTCGCCAGAGCATCAATATTTGGCATGTATAGTCCTATTAGGTATATCTTGTAGTCTGCCAAAAATGGGCGTGGTCCGCCCACTATGTAGGTTGTAAATCAAATGCACCCACAATTTCAGTGAATTATCACCCCACTTGGGAACATGGTGTAGGGTATTACTCTGTCGGTGAAACCCGACTGATACTTCCTTACTTGTTTTTATATATTAGATTTCAAAATATATATCACCACTCGGTATCGCTAAGAATCAAACAGTTGGATTAATTCTTTGGGGGCAAAAATTCCGAACATTTATGATTTAAATAGCAGCTAAAAGAGGCTGCTTTAAAATACGTGGCTAGAAGTTATATAGAAATAATACAATAACATTCGAAACTTTATATAATATTTCATAATAGATCATACGGATTTTCAAAATCACAAAAGAAAATCGAAAAACAACAGAATAGTGCTACCCAAAATATAGAAGAAAAGTAAGTAATTGCTTCTAACTAGGCGAATAGCAGGGCAGGTAGCATTGAGACCTTGGAACACATACTGTGATTCTGCCCCGCAATCGCTAGAACTCGTCTGACTTGTTTAGGAGCGCCTGAATTTCATGGCTCGAACAGATTTCGAAACTTGGTATCAAGCCTTTTTGAAAACTTGTGAAGCACACCCAAATTCTCATATATGATTAATTTGACCGTTCCTAAACGGAACTCCAACTGGCATCGCTAAGGACCCAACAGGGTCTATGCGTGGCCTTTTTAGGCAGCCAGCTTAACCTAAACTACGCAAAATACAAGCGAATATGTATATACAGTAGAAGCTCTCAAAGTAGAACCACTCGCTTTTCGGGTAGTTCGAATTTACGAAAATTTATAGTTTCTGAACTTTTTGGCATGGAAAAACCCTGTGTTTCCTACGTGTTCCATAGAAATACGCATTTCCTTTTTCTTTCTTTTGTTGAAGCAAAGTACTAACAATAACGGTAACGAATTGGAAAAAACTTAAAACAAAACGAAAAAAAGAATTCACTCGCAAATTCCGAAATCTTTATTTTAGAGCCTTCAGTTTATATACATTACAGTTTCTGGACAATTCGAAATTATGAGAGTTATAATTTGTGCGCCTCTACTGTATTTAAAATTATTTCCCTACTTTTCAGTTGAACCATAGCAATCTCTTGATGAAAACAAATCCGAAAATCTTTACTAATCGTTATAAATGGATTTCATGGAGTTATATGCTATTTCTCTTTTTATACTCTCTCCTTCTCTCTCTCTCTCTATCTTTCTTTACAGCAGCAAAATTATATTCTTAATTTTTTTGTTATGTTTTTGCTTTCCAACTAGTTTTACTTTGAACTGTATTTGCTGTCGCTGTCGCTATGCTCAACTGCTCAACAAAATAACTACGAAAAAGCTTAAATCCTTTGTATTTAGGCCAACCATTAAACTCGATTTAAGCCATCGAATGAAAGCGCGCGCGCACCAAATCCAAAATAACGCAATCGAATTGATATGCAAATGAAAAAGTTTTGTACGCGGCGCACTGAGAAGGCAGATCGATGTGGAAAGTTGTGTATATAGAAGTAGGGGCGAAAATTCGCACGATAGCACGCTTTCGTCCTTTTTGTTGCTGTTGCACGCCATTCGAAAAATCTCGGCAATTGCGCGGGCGTTGCGTGGGCGGCGGCAAGTTTCGCATTTGTTTATATAAATTGCCCGCGTGCGCCCGACGCCCGCCCCGCCCAGTGTAAATGTCGCCTCTGGCGGCTGCCACTATTTGCACATGTAAATATATCACGTTCGGCATGAATTTGCCTTCAACCATTCACTCACTTTCTTTTTGTTTCAGCTGCCACTTCGCCTCCAATTTTATGCTATTTATTTGCAACTCATATTTACGAAAATATATATTTTTGGTCGCTATTCATTTGCAAAGTTTTGTGCGTTCAGCTTTTAGCGTGATTAACGCAAATTTTCGCCTTTTGCGCATTGCCAAAAATAATCGTACCCTTCGAACAAAAAGTTCACCATGAAATATACTACTTAATTTGTATGAAATTGTGGGCCATGCTGACGGAAGTTCTGTACTTAATTGAAGTGAAATTCGCTTTCGAAATCACGAAAATTCTTAGCAATTTTCTGAGTGCTTTTTTCTTAGGGCAGATATCAATCTGAAGGCTTGAGCAATGCAAAGAGCAATATGAGTTTTCTCTCTCTCTCTTACTTTCTCCTTGTCTCTTTCTCCTTCTTTATAACATGCTATTGATGATATCTGCTGATAAAAGAAACCAACGGAGTTATATGCCTTTAGTCAGAAAGAGTAAAAAATAGTATGATAGAGAAGGTCCGCTATTGGTGTAGGGTATTATTATATCAATCAAATCCGACTGATTCTCTCGTACCTGTCTAAATTTGATGAACCAAAATGCTTCATCTTTTTAATACAGAGCAACCCGCCTTTGTCTGATATAATTAGGGCTGCTTTGTTTTTCTCTCTAATCATAAGAATCAGATTTCAATTGCAGAATGAGCCTCTCTATAGAATAGGATTCCATTAAGGGATTATTTCAGATCTTAATATTGGAACGAAATCTGTTTCCCTTTGATATTTCTAAATCATATATCTGATATCATCTGATGTCAATAAAAAATATAGACCTTTTTATAAGCTTGTATCTGAATCTTCTCTACGGTAGTAATTTCAGCTAATAGGCTTTACTTTATTAATCTGAGTTTTTTCAGAATTAGACATTGTTCCTTTCAAGCAAACTTATACATATGTACTTTCAAATAAAGGACTGAAAGAAAAGATTACACGAGAAGAATTTTTTTTAAGCTTACCTTCATAAATATAAATCTTCAAAGAATCAGATCTTATGCATTCCAAAGAATCTTATATTCTCAGATTAAAGACTAAAAGAAAAGTAATTTTAGCTCCGCTTTCAGCGGAGTAATTTTAGCTTATAAGCTTTCTTTAATCCTTCATTGATTTGATTCAATGAACGGTAAATATTTCGACAACAATTTCGCTTATCTCAGGGCCATTCATTCATTGTATATGATATATCCCAAACTACAACTCTCTGCTATTCATTAATTTGCTATTTCATTCGTATATTTGCTCATTCTGCAGTATTTTGTCAAAAAGAATCCAAAGGCAAATCGTTTGTGCGCTTCCCCACTAACTGCAAAATGACAAATTTATACACAGGATGAGCTCAACTGCTGTGCTGCGTCCCTACATCAAATGTCGGAGCGTTGACAGCTGTGCGTCACAGGCGCACTTGACAGTTCGCAAATGACCTTTTTTTGCGAGGTAAAACGCACACACATACAACTGCAAAGGCTAGCGAAAATGTCAAATAATAATAAAAAAAGCGTTAGAGTGTGATAGTGAATGAACTAGCGAGTGAGATAGCGCTATGAGTGCACGTTAGAAAAGTCGAATGACATTTTGAACAATTAATTTTAAATTTAGGCAAACACTTTTTTTATAAATTGTGCTTTTTTGGGATACACAAGAGCGCCAAAAAAGAGACAAATTTATGCGCAAGCAAAGTGGAAAAAGATAAATTACACGAATGTGCGAGTCGAGACGCTATAATGTGCGAGTGGGATAAAGCCTTTAAAAGGTGCGACTGTGAAAGTGTAAGCATGCATGAAAGAGACAGCAACAAATTTAGCTTGATGAAGCTATTTTATGTAATTTGTGAGAGCGGCTGCAGGCAACAGAAATAAAGTTTTATCATTAAAGCTGGCAACAGCAGGAAGCGACAGGCAGAGAGACAGACAGGGCGAGCGGGCGGACCAACTGACTGGCAGGACGACAGCAAGGTAGCTAAGCAGACGGGCAGCTGAAAGGGCATATGCTGCCGCAGCACAGCGTTGACAAATGTCTCTCGTGCGATAATTTTGTATACGAGCAGCTTGTTGCTGTTGTTGTGCTTTTTCTAGTCGCAGCCAGCACTTCCTGTGTGTGTGTGTTTGGGTGTGCCGAAGTGTATGTGTGGATTTAAAATTTCACGCGCGATTGTAAAAGTTTGTTTAAGCTAACCGCATGCCAACTTGTCGCACAGTAGCGCCTTCAGATGCTTGCAAGCATATAGGGCCAATACAAATTGAGGGCCTTTTTCTAATTTCTCTTATTTTTGGGAGAAACATATAATGGCTTGTTTCGTTGGTTTCTCTGAAACAGGCTCTTAAGCAGCACATAATTTTTTTGTAGAGGTTGCTGTTGACTCAGTTTATAAAAGAAACGTACCAATTGTTTTGAGGTTTCTTTTGAGTCAGCTTATAATACTAGCATAAGCAATTGGAAGCAAAACCTTTGATAAAAATTAGAGCAATGCTAAACACTAACAAGTAAGGAAGTATCAGTCGGGTTTCACCGACAGAGTAATACCCTACACCATGTTCCCAAGTGGGGTGATAATTCACTGAAATTGTGGGTGCATTTGATTTACAACCTACATAGTGGGATATACCTAATAGGACTATGTATGCCAAATATTGATGCTCTGACAGGTGTACAACAGATGTTATCGGCATATTTATTTTACTGCCCCCACGGTGGGCGGACAACGCCCCTTTCTGGATAATTAAAAGATACTCCTACCAGGAACGAAGTAACCGAATCTCTGGGGTATATATTATGGAAGTTAAGAGGATTTTTCGTTTATCGTCTATATAGTGGGCGGACCACGCCCATTTCCTTGTATGGTATATTAGACCTATATATCAACTTGGGAACCGAATTTCATTCATTTATATTCGTAACTAGTCAACTGGGAGCCATTTTACCGGAAATATTTTGCCGCCTATAAAGTGGGCGGACCACGCCCATTTTTTCGTATGACATAGATGACCGACCCCTTAACTTGAATACCAAGTATTATTCTTGGCAATGAGTAATTAGACAAATTATAGCAATTTGATCGCAAAAAACCCGAGGTAGTGGGACTTATAGGCCCATTGTGGGCGTGTCCTTCGACCGATTTGATTAATTTTAACACCTCACTTAACGCGAAGTTCACTGTGACTGTGCACCGAATTTGGTCGAAATCGGACAACTCCTTCTTTCTTTTTTTTCCGAACACGCAGACGGACAGACAGACAGACAGACGGACAGACGGACAGACGGACAACCGGAAATGAAAAAAGAAAGTGTTTCTGATCATTTCTATATACTTATGTCTATACCTAGGAAGGCTCCTTTAATGCGTTACAATTTTGGCACAAAGTTATTATACCCTATTACCATAGGTGTAGGGTATAAAAACTTACTCTTTCATTGAGAAATCAAAATTTCCACATTAAAATTTAGCTAAATGATAAAATTTGAAGAGTGTTTTTATGAAATAAAAGCGTCATATTTAACAATAATTTTGAAAAGTTTTCTAATGAGACATTCCTTCTGTTTAGGCCAAACATATTAGGGTTAAGAATCATTTGTAAAATTCAAATGTAGGCGGCGCTGGTGGATTTAAGAGGACTTTCTGCTCGTTAATTCGTAAATAAAATTATATAAAAAAAAACTTTTTAAAAATAAGCTTTAATTTATTTAATGTACTAAAAAGTAGAAAATAAATTATTTTTAAGTCACCTGTATCTTACTATCCATAAAAGCTTGGGGCGCTCATGTGTTCAATATTTGTCAAACAGTTACCACAATATTTTATTTAAATAATTTTTTGCAAATAGATTCTAGTAATGAAAGATATTTTGAATATGGATATTGAGCGCACAAGCTTTTATTAATACAGTGAAACCCGCTTAAGTACCTCCCCGCTTTAGAGCCTAACCCGCTTTAGTACCCAACAATTGCTGACACTATGGATTTTTTGCAAAAATGCGAAGAAATTTACCCTCTTAAGTACCTCCCCGCTTAGTTACGCAACCCGCCTAAGTACCTCAATTTTTTGTGCATTAAATACAATTTTCCATACGTTTTCCCCCGTTTAAGTACCTTTCTAAATATATTGATTTTTTTCAAACGACATCTCTTTATAATGCTTTGGAACACTTACGGAGGAAGAAATAGTGTTACGCATTTTGGAAGATAATGCTTACGAGGAATCAGCATCTGAAGAAACTTCGGAAAATACTATTGAAGTGAATCCACCCTCATTTGCAGAAGCTTTGAAAGCACTAGACACAGTGAAAAAATATATGGAAAGCAAAAATCTTGACTTTTACGAACTCGAAATAATAGAGGAGAAGCTTTATAAAAAAATGTTTAAAACCATGCGCCAAAAGAAAATGACTGACTTTTGCACTATCTAACTATATTTTTCATATCCACTTGAATTTTAGTGGTCTCATAAAATATGTGCATTGTAGTACATATAGTAAATATGTACACAAAAGTGTTCCTTTTTTAAATTAATTTTTAAAGCAATATGAAATACGCTTTTAATTATCAATATGGATAACATTTTTTGTTATTTTGTTTAATAAAGTTTTAGTTGAGTGATTAAATAATTTTTTTTAAATATTTTTAAAGATATTTAATGTAGGTACTAGGAAGTTTGTTTAACTACCCAAAAAGAGGTACTAAAGCGGGGTTGTTTAAGTACCCAAGCTGAGGCACTAATGCGGGTTCGCATTAGTGCACATCCCGCTTAAGTACCTCAAAATGCTGGCATTTTTAGGTGAGGCACTTAAGCGGGTTTTACTGTAGTAAGATACAGGTGACTTGGAAACAATTTATTTTCTACTTTTTAGTACATTAAATAAATTAAAGCTTATTTTTAAAAAGTTTTTTTTTATATAATTTTATTTTCTACTTTTTAGTCTTCCATAAATTAAATTTTAGAGCTCTGAAATTTTTCGCAAAAAGAATTTAAAACTTGCAGAGCAGTACACAATATTTAGGGTATTCACAGTGTTTACTATCGTCATGTCATATCCTCAATTTAACAAATAATACGGCTGTGATCGACCCTAATATTCGTGGCATATTTGTGGCGCGATGAGTTGTTTTTGTTTTGCTTGCAAGGCGCGGCGAATAAGTTCCCTATAAGCAATTCAGTAGTCGACTACGAAAATAACGCACTTATAGTTGACTTTTCAGTAGTCGACTACGAAAATAACACACTTATAGCTAACTTTTATGACCTAACTATAAGCTAACTACAATGTAGTGCAGAGCTGCCCCAAAATCAAAGCGAGCTGTTTGCTTTCTTCTTTTTTGCTATTTGCTTTTTTTGAATTTTTTGAATTTATTTATGTGCATTGTGAAATTGAAATTGAAAAATCAAAGCAGGCCGTTTGTTTTCTTTCTTTTTTGTTTTATATAATTGTCAAAAATCGGCTCAGAAAGAAATGAAAAGATTTATCGTGAAAAATATATGGAAATATGATGATATATTATGTTAAACAGGCAACGATTTTACACCATATTTTAATAAAGCGTATTATTAGCTTATCAACTAATAGTTTAGTTGAATAGCTTCATATGAAATTAGTTAGCTATAACTAAAAAAAATTTAGCTAACTTTTAGCTAACTTCTTAATAACTAACTTTTAGCTAACTTCAAAGTAACCGACTTTAAGTTAGTTGAAAAGTCATCGAAGGGTAATCGGGACTGACTACTGCCTAGGACATCGCAATGTTAAAAAAGTCAGTCATTTCCACTGAAAGTAGTCGAAGAATAGTCAGCTATGGTTGCGAAGTAGTTAGCTTATAGTGCACTAAAAGTTAGTTGAGTTGCCGGTAGGGTATAAACTGAAACCCAAGTGTGTAGTTGCTTGAAAAGTGCCACGCCCCCTGTCCTACGCCCATAAAATTTTACCAGTGGGACGAAGCATCCAAGAGGGGCCTGTATACGGAATTTCAATGCTGCACGACCTTTAGTTCCAAAGCTAATCGAGATAAAAAATTTTGTTTGTATGGGGGGTGCCACGCCCCCTTATCCAGTGCCCGCCTTATTTTCTCAGTAGAAGGATATGGATATGTAGTAAGTCCCTACCGAGTTTCATTGATGTGTGATGTGTAGTTCTAAAGTTATACACAAATCTAGAGTTGATAAAAAAGTGCCACGCCCCTTATCCTACGGCCATAAAATTTATTGATGCATGCATTGTCATGGTTGTTACGCATGTATGCAAAGTTTCAGATCTCTAAGTAGTCGGGAAGTGGGTGAAAAATTGATTACTAGATTCCACTACATACATACATACATACATACATACATACATACATGCATACATACATACATACATACATACATACATACATACATACATACATACATACATACATACATACATACATACATACATACATACATACATACATACATACATACATACATACATACATACATACATATAAGTTATGTATTGGCTTATATATATATATTAATGTTTAAACTAACTATAAGTTATTAATTTATTACTGTTCTTAATTACAACTGTTCATCTACTTCATATTTTATTTTTGAAAAGACACATTTGCTCTAATAGCTTTGTGCATGAAAATATTCGATAGAATAAAAAATATCATTCTCATAGTTTTCACTAACCGACAAGCAGCTTGTTTTAATCGCTCCGAAATAAATTAAAACGAAACTGGCGACGAGGATGGGATTGATGTATTAAACAATCATCCAGTAATACGGACTAAAATAAACTATTTTAAAATCAATCAACGCACAATTCAGTTCTTGTGAATGAGCATCACCTCCTGTTGTGAAAAAAAAAAAAAGAAACGACCCAACCCAACTATCAATTCGAACATACGAAGAACGCTGAAAATGGCATTAACACTGGCAGAATGCCTCAGAGAGGCCAGAAGTCTCCAAATTTTTAATGGAACCAGTGAGTATACTCTAAGTAACTTCCTGAGGGACGTCTCCACGGTTTTGTCGCTGACACCAAAGGAGCACGTTGGAACGATACAGTCTGTCTTGGCTAACCGTCTCCAAGGAAAGGCGCTTTGCGCCATAGAGAGTTTAGTGCAACCAACGTGGGAGCAGTATTTGCAGAGACTTAAAGAAGAATTCGGTGTAAAGCAATCCTTCATTAATTTAAGAAACGAAGCAATGAATATTAGCGCTTTAACCATAGAAGAATTGCATCACAAGTTACGTAAAATCTTACATTTAATGAATTCTAAATATTATTTGGAAGGGAGTATCGATAGTTTATATGCACCTACGAATAATGAAAAAATTATTTTTGATGTATATACTAGTTTTTTGCCAATTTTCATTAAAACTTTAATCTTACAAAATAATATTACTACAATTGATCAAGCCAATAGTTATTACATTGAGCATAATTTAACAAAAGATATTAACCTTAATATATATAAACCTTGCTGTTCACATGAAAATAAGCAACAGGAACTAATGAATAATGTTATACCTAAGCAATTTTACAATCATAATTATAACAATATTGGACAAAATAGAGTAGTACAACACAATACACAATATCACAGAAATAACCCTAACAACTCTGGACAGTATAGGGCACAACGACCAACAAACATTAACTCGTTTCAACGAAATAATTATAATAACAATAACAATTCTACTCAGTTTAAAATGCAACAAAATCAGCAACGACAAACAGATAATTCGGGGCGCTACAGACAACGGTACGATCATATTAACACAAGACGCGAAGGAATGAATTACAATTATGAGCCAGCTCAACGTGAATTAGAGCCTATGGATGTAGATACCTTAGATGTTGCAGAAAATTTTCATTTACCGCCTCGCGAGAGGCCAACATACCAATAGTTGTTTTGACAATAAATAATGTTAAGGTCAGATGCTTGATTGATAGTGGAGCAGCAACAACTATCGGCAATTACAATATATTTAAAAATTTCACAAGTAGAAGAAACTTAGAAATTCCATTGAAATTACATACATTATTAGAATCTAGTGTAATTAGAGAAGAGGTAATTGCAGAAGTTCCACTTGAATTTAATAGAAAAGGGGAAACGATGTCAATAAAGTTAATACAATTCTTAAATAAACACTTTGATTGCATATTAGGCATCAATGTATTAAAACCACTTGGTATTAAATTGGATTTCTCAGAAAATAAATTGATAATAAATAATTCAGAGATTCCTTTTCATAATATTGAAACAAACCCTCCAATTTTCAATGATATACACTACATAGAGAAAAATGAATTTAACGTAGATCTTTTATTAGACGAACAATTAAACGAAAGAGAAAGAAGCAGGATGAAATTGTTTTTGCAGCGAAATAAATCCTTATTTTATCAAGAAGGTCAGTTTATTTCCACGACTAATTGTGTGAAACATCAAATAATTACAGTTCCTCATAAACCTGTTTATTCACGAAACTATAGATATCCGTACGCATTAGAAAATGAAATACATAAACAAATTGAAGATATGTTGGCACAGGGGATTATTAGACACAGCAAGTCTCCGTATAACTCACCACTTTGGATTGTTGCCAAAAAATTAGATAACTCTAAACAACAAAAGTGGAGAGTCGTTGTTGATTATAGAAAACTAAATGAGGTTACTGTAGATGATAAGTTTCCCATGCCAAATATCGAGTCTTTATTCGACAAACTTGGCCGTGCCCAATATTTTTCTACTATTGATCTCGCAAAGGGATTTCATCAGATTCCGATGGAAGAAACTGATGTCGAAAAGACTGCTTTTTCAAGTCCTATGGGCCACTTTGAATATTTGCGAATGCCTTTCGGCTTGAAAAATGCACCAGCGACCTTCCAAAGGATGATGAACACCGCGCTCAGTGAATTTATAAATAAAGTTTGCATTATTTATATGGATGACATTCTAGTCTTCTCAACCTCAATTGAAGAGCACATTGAAAGCCTCACAAAAATTTTTAACTGTCTTAAACAAAACAATTTAAAAATACAATTTGATAAATGCAAATTTTTGTCTAGACACACTGATTTTCTCGGTCATATAATTACTCCTGAGGGCATTAAGCCTAATCCAGCGAAAACGGATGCAATTAATAGATTAAAATTACCCGAGACAGTAAAAGAGATCAAGTCTTTTCTCGGATTGACCGGATACTATCGAAAGTTCATTCAGAACTATTCGATAATCGCAGCTCCTATAACAAATTATTTGAAAAAAGGTTCAAAAATTAATATTACAGATACAAATTATATCGAAGCTTTCAATAAATTAAAACGAATATTAACCTCCCCTCCTATTCTGTCCTTTCCCGATTTTTCCAAAAAATTTGTACTTACCACAGATGCTAGCAATTTAGCCATCGGGGCAGTTCTCAGCCAGAACAGTAGACCAATCTGCTTCGCTAGCAGGACACTAAATGGTCATGAACGTAACTACAGCGCATTAGAAAAGGAACTTCTTGCTATCGTTTGGTCTATGAAATACTTTAGACCATATTTGTATGGCAGAAAGTTCCTCGTGCAAACCGACCATCAACCTTTAAAGTGGCTCTTCTCGCTAAAAGAACCTAACACTCGTATAATTAGGTGGAAAATCGCGTTGAGTGAATACGAATTCGAAATCGAATACTTGAAAGGGAGAGAGAATAAAGTCGCGGATTTCCTAAGCCGAATACAATATAACAAAACAGAAAAAGGGGAAGAAATTGAAAACTTTGAGATTAAACCTATTTTTGAAAATTCTATAGAAACGGCGCATTCAGCTGCCGAAGAGAGAAACGATCACTTTTCAATAAGTGACTCTATTGTTAATAGATACTTAAAGCAAATAAGAATAGTAAAAAGGAAAGAACAAGAATTCGAGATTTTGTATAGAAAGTATAAAATTGTATACGTTGCAGAAACGGATTTAGACAAAAATCATTACTTAAACGATTTATTTAGGCGTTATTTGCGAAAAGGAACAGTCGGAATATACTGTGAATTAGACGACCATAAGTATAATATTATTCAGGAAAAGCTCATAAGTCTCTTTTCGAACGATAGCAATATTAAATTTACAAAGTGTAATAAGCTCGCAATTGATCTTAGTAGTGAAGAAGTTCTCTTTGATATCATAGAAAATACACATAAAGAGGGAAACCATAGAGGAATCTCTGAAAATTTCGAAGAAATTAAAAATAAATATTTTTATCCTAATTTGAAAAAATGTATTAATAAGTTTGTCAATAGTTGTAGGATTTGCAACGAAAATAAATATGACCGCAAACCATTTAAGAAAATGTTTCAGCATACAGCTACACCAAAAGCGCCTAATGAAATCGTACATATCGATATATTTCAAATTCACAAAACATATTTTCTTACCACTATTGACAGATTTACAAAGTTAGCCTCTGTACATAAAGTTACCGACAAAAATATGTGCACTATAAAGGTTAAATTAGAAGAAAGAATTTCCTGGTTAGGAACTCCAAAGCTTATGATAATGGATAACGAATTCAATAATGCTTTAATAAAAATGTTTTGTAGAGAAAAAAATATTGATATGCATTTTACTACGCCCAACTCTCATACAGGCAATTCAGACGTCGAAAGATTGCATTCGACATTATTAGAGCATATTCGAATTCTTAAAAACTCAGAAAATTGTCAAGACATTGAAGAAATTGTAATACAAGCAGTAGGGTATTATAACAATACGATACATAGTACAATAAAGATAAAGCCGATAGATTTTATCAATAAACCCGACATAGATTACAAGCAAGTTGCAAATACATTAAAGAAAAGAAAAGAGGAAGTTATAAACAAAATAAATTTAAAAAGAGAAGAGACACCTAATTATAATACTGATAACATGTATGTCAGAAACCCTCAAGCACATCGGCATAAAACCGCAAAAAGATTTTTAAAACACCATATTAGCAATCCAAATAAAATAGATATCGCGGGAATTAAAAGGCCACACAAACTCTTTGAACATTATTAAATTTTTGTGCATGTAAACAAAACGTAAATTGTAATATTTTAAGTAAATTCGCAGGGACTCGAATTTTAAGGGAGGGCGAGTTATGTATTGGCTTATATATATATATTAATGTTTAAACTAACTATAAGTTATTAATTTATTACTGTTCTTAATTACAACTGTTCATCTACTTCATATTTTATTTTTGAAAAGACACATTTGCTCTAATAGCTTTGTGCATGAAAATATTCGATAGAATAAAAAATATCATTCTCATAGTTTTCACTAACCGACAAGCAGCTTGTTTTAATCGCTCCGAAATAAATTAAAACGAAACTTATATACATACATACATACATACATACATACATACATACATACATACATACATACATACATACATACATACATACATACATACCTGATGTGAACCTAATATAAAGCTTATAAAAAGTAGCGAGCTCCGTTTCTCGTTTCATAGGGATCAATCTTGGTTCTCACCCAGTCAACACCGCATCTTTTTTTTGTTCGTCATATCGAGTTATTGAAATATATAAAGTTGGCGTCTACAATAATTTTTGTTTAGTATAAACAAATTTTAAAAGACGAGCAATTTATTCATGTTTTTAGATTGTTGATCTTTTCAGTTAGGGGCTCCATGTTTTTGACTCCATGTTAGTGCAAATGTAAAGACGGCACTGTTCATTGTGTATGGGTAACTTATAAAGCATGCAAGCATATTGACACTCTCTCTCACATATTTACTCTCATACACACACACATACGTATTTGCAAAAAATAGGTGGAGTATGAGCGCAAACATCAAAGCGATTAAGCGACACAAATTTCAATTTTATGCACATACTTTCAGGCGCTACCACTTGCCAGCTCTTCTGCATGTTTCTGTGTGTATTTATGTGTATTTGAGTGTAGAGTGTGTGATTGTGTGTTATGTTTTGCTGATGGTATGAGCTTATAATAGGCTTACTTGGATTTAGACACATTTGAGCGCCTTTTTCTTTCGCGTTATTTGCCTAATTTATATTTAAAATCGCTTGTATAAACAGTAGTATGGATGTATAAGTGTGTGGGTGATTTTTTTTTTTTTTTTTTTTTTTTTTAGTAGGTGGAAAGCATCGAAAGCCTCATGGTAGTGCGGGACTTCGATCCGCTAAAACCACCTCATGTCCGGACGGATATGCCCTCCCGGGACTACCGTTTAGTATTACGTCGGGAGTGTGTGGGTGTGTGCATGTTTCAGTGGCGGTGTTAACGAATAAAATGTTTTTGTTCTGAGAAGTACAAAATTGTAAAGCATACTTTTGGGTTTTGCTGACATGCGTTTGTGTGTTCAATAAAGCGCTCAAGCAGGCAAATAAGTGCTGGAAAACCCATAAGGAACAGTGCTTTCTATTCAAAAAAATTCTCAAATCGCTAAATCTTTGTTGCATTGCTGGAAATTTTCTTGATTAGAAATTTAAACATTCAAATAGGTGTAAAAGCAAAAATGTTGTCAGAGTATTGAGTTGTTCTATAGAATTTAAATTTAATTTTTGCTAGTTGCTAATGCATTTTTATTAAGCTTTTCAACTTCATAATCAGTCTTTATTAGTTGCAGTTGAAAATCAACATAATTTCAGAATTTCTAGCATATATATAGACGCTTAATTTTGCACACTTCTTTAAAGCTAAAGAGTTTTTCAATGTAGACATAACAATTTCGGTTTTAAATAAAACAGAGAATAATCGAAATGTCGGGCTGAAATTTATTTCAAATTTTGTTCACATATTTCTTTTGTATAAGGAATTCCATCTCATGGATATGACCACCGCGAGCACGTTTGCAGAAATCGATTCCAGCTGGAACTCTTTCACTCTAACTCGTTGCCAATTGCGTGTTCGATATTTTTCCACAGCTCTTCTTACATTATTGGTTTGTTGGCATAAACCAACGACTTAAGATAACCCCATCAAAAGAAATCCAATTGTGTTAGATCGCATGAGTGTGTTGGCCTCTCAACCAGACCTTTTCTCGAAAAGATTGGACTACCGACTCACAACTTCGTTATTAGTTTTTGATAACTTTTAAACGTTACACGTTCGTGAATTTCGCCATGATAAATGTGTAAACCTTGACACATACGTTTTGACATTGCCAAATGATAAAAAAAAAAGGTTTATGGGTGCGTTTGCATTAAAATACAGAATGGATATGTCCTTTTTGAAAAACCCTTTACAAACTGTCGAATTTGTCAAACAAACATTAATTTTGTACCATTTCAAAATTGAAAGTGTGCTCTGAAAATTCGCAGATTAAGAAATGCTTTCGTATAGCATACTTAAAGGCGTATTTTACGTTATATGTGCCTGACATATGAAATAACAAACGTGCATTATGATTTCATAATTCTTTAAAAATTCTATCCCAAGGCGAATTTAGTGCATAATATGCTTCATAATTTGTCAGCAGTTGATACTAGAGCACACTTTAGGGTGTATTTTCTATACCATTTTTATATCAAAGCTAAAGTTATGCTTACGTCACTTATATCATAAAGGTCATAAAATATATACTTTATATTAGAAAAAATTGTATAAAATTATTTCCCATGGCGAAATCATTAACATGCTTCATAACAATTCGCTTTGAATAATAAAATTTATTTGCATTGCTTTCATTTTCCGCACAACATGACGTCATTTCATTAGATAAACTTTACGACATTTACGACGGCCATTTGCGGTCGATTTTAATGCCAGAGTACAGCAACAACAAAAACATCAATAATCGACAAATAATCGTAAATTTTCTAATTTCACTTTGAATGATGAATTTCATTGCCTGCACCCCTCCCCGTTCCTCCTTTTCATAGCGCTCAGCATGACAACATGATTTTGCTACTTCAGTCTTTCGTCTTTGTGCCCTCTTCAGTCCCCGTTGCCACTCCACCATAAAGCGTCAGAGATTTTAATACAATTTCATTTCGGAAATTTACAACTTCAATTTGGGTTTTATGATTTTTTAATTCATTTTCAAGTGTTGCTCATTAGCTCTTCGTGCGCTTTTATGATCTTTGTTCGGCATGGGCATGAAAATTTAAATGACAACAACAAAAAAGGAAAATGAAAATGACAACAACAAAAACGGAAAATGAAAAGTGAGGGCATGGGTTTATGCAACTTGTGCCAGCATTTTCCACTCACAATTTCATCAGGCTGATTTTGGCTAATTGCAGCGTTGAGAAATTTTTCCTAATTTCCTAATTCAAAATTGTTGTACTTGATTAATGTGGCAGGAAATCTGAGGGTAAATTTTCATTGATGCACTGAACTCAGCAACTGAGAATTCATTGATGGCACGTGGAATTTAAAATTATCCATTTGTATAGTTAAATTTTGCTCAACTAAAACAAATCAAAACAATGTCAAAAGCGTTTGAACTATTTTCGCTAAGAGAATTTTGTGGAGCATGGTGTTTCATCCTTCAATATAGCATGAATAAATAAAACTTGGTGAAATTATCTGGAACTGCTGGGAAATTTTCGGCTTTCTCTGGAAATACAGATGGGTATACAGGCTCAGGAGTTGTAGTGTGTGGGTAGCGAAGAGAAGGGACGAAACAAACGAAAGGCTCAATTTCGTGTCTTAAATAGAAATTATTTCTTTATTCTATTATTATACTTACCATTGGCTGTGTCCATTTGAGACCAGCTTGGCTCTGAGAGTAATCAGCGTTGCCACATAAAACTAACAGAATCTAGAGTGGAACGTTAACACTCAGGTTGATATCAGAGTGCAGTCAGCTTATGGCAAAGACCTTATAAATTGACAATATATTGTGTAAGAGCCCTTTAGGTAGCACACAAGCCATTCTAAAAATTCGTTGTAACATTTTGATGAAGTCGAAGCTCGTATAGACTGAACTCATTTATCTGAACAACAGTGAAAACGAAATCTGATCTCGAATATATAATTAGTCTCTTCTGGTCACCTCTCATTTTTTTGCAGGACCTTGAAGTTCCAGCAAATTTAAAACTAAAAAATTAAATGATTACGCACAACTTTGAGCAGAAATATGAGCATTAAATGAGAGAGAAATGTTTATTCAAGTCAAGACCAAAATATACTTTTATAAAGTTATCATTTAATATCCTTAACGGTAATTTATGTTGGAATATATTACCACGTTTTGAAATAACATTTTTATTGATTCATTTTGAATTTTTTTTATTTAGTTATTTATTTATTTCATTTCATCTACTGGGAAAAAAAGCCCTCACAGATATAACTACATTTAACTTATACTAAATTCAAAACTATAGATAATAAATTTCTCTCAAATATAAATCTTATTTCTTTCATATTAGAGTTACCTGGAATGATATCTTTTTGAACGGCGGTGTTTTTGAGCAGCTAAAAATATTTGTACCATGTTTTTTGTAAAAAAGAGAAAAAGCTCTACTTCTGCTTCTCTACGCCTGCTGAGCACAAGGTAGCAGCTTAGAGTTGTTACCTTCTTGGCCTAAAAGCTGACGTTGTTGTTGATAGCATCGCCAAAGTAGAAGAAATCCTTGACCACGTCGAAGATAAAGATATCAGAAGTGAAGAGTTGTTCAAGATTCAAAAAAGTGTCAATTACCGCTGGAATGTCAAACTAAAAAAAGTTAGCTTTTATATAAATATATATCAACTTGATGCAATCTGGCAACACCTGAAACTAGCAAAAGGCAAGTGCATAAGGAAAAGAGCAACATCAATTGAAACACAGACATATAAAACACACATGCATACGTTTAATTATGCAGCGCACAAGCTCACACACACACACACACACTCGTCCACTTAAAAGTACAGAATTGCATTGTAAGCTTAATTAAAGTACAGCGTTGCATTTTTTATTGCAAGCAAAAAAAAAGAAAAATGGCAACACAGCATAGAGAAAATGCAAATGTGATAAAGCAATCTACACACACACATACACTCACAATAGAGAGCGCCGACAATGGCAAACAGCATAGGGTAGGAAGGAAGGGAAAGAGCAATTAATGAAGTGGGTAAAAGGGCAAAGCAGATGAAAAGACAAGCATGTGCGGGAACGTGTTAAAAAAGCTGTATACATTATACAATATAATAAAATCGAAATCAAGTTTTGACATGAACAGGACAACAGTCAGATTGACAGACGTTTTGGTTGTAGTTGTGAAACTCTTATGAATACATATATATATTAAGCTACAAGCATACGTGCATACAAATAAGCATAAGAGCATTTTTAAGCGGATGTGAAACTAAAAGCTTTTATGAAAGAGAATGGCTGGCAAATTAATTATTGTTGTTGTAAGGAGACGAACATTTTTTACCTTTATTATTCCCCCTAACACTTTCACAATTTTGAACAAGCTGCCAAATGGTGCTCATAGTATCCTTGATAGGCATCATTATTTGATAGAAATACTTCAATTAGAATTCTCTTGAAAGCCATCCCAAGATTTGATGAATATTCTTCAAATAGAATTGTCTTGAAAGCTAGCAAAAAATGTACGTTCTTTCATTTGTTTTCCATTAAAATTTACTTATTCTGACTGAGAAATTTTTATGAGTGTTTGTTTGTCTTTGTATTGCAACTGCTCATATTTTGCTTGTTTATGTGTGTGCATGTGAGCTTGTGTTTATTTATGCTTATGCAAATGTCGTTGCTTTCTAAGCTATTAAGTTGCTTTTGACATTTATGACAAACGCAAATATTACACACACACACACACATCAACAAAAACATAGCTAGACGCAATTGCTCAACTCATAAATACACACATACACCCTTACTGTTAAATGCATGCATTTAACTGTTTTTGTTTGCACAGCACATACAAATGCAGATCATACGCGCCTATAGACACACCCACTAGCAAAATATGTGTAGTGTTTACACATTTTCATGAGTATGTGTGCATATACTCAAAAAAAACACACATCAACTTTCACGCACACATTTGCACACAACCAATGAACTGCAGCTTGAGATGAAGTATAGCAATATTTGATGTTGTTCATAATAGCAAGTTGAGATGCAGAGGTCTACATTATTTAGATACGTCATTAGCAGTATATCTTAACTAAATTATGTTAATGTTTAATATGGACATAGAAAGCAGGAAGGTGATTTCGAGTAGAACAGCTGAATGTAATTATTAGTATTATATTAGTATATAAGTATAACACTTCGCACTTCGAAAGATAATCAGCTGGACTAGTTTTGTTCCGAATCTGCCAACTACTCTATTCCAGTACTCAAAGAAAATATCATTATAAAGTATCGATGTCAAGCTCAAGTACCTGCTCGATACTTACTCGTATCGGACTTATTAACACATACGAAATTTCGTTAAACAGAACAATCCATTGGTTTTTTTTGTATGATAAATACATTCATAGGTATATAGTATATATGAGCCGTTTATTTTGAAAGTGGTATAAGTCCACTTTCTGTTATTGCGAGATATTTAAATGTTTACATTTCACTCTCAGTGTCACTACTATGAAGAGCTAAAACTTCCATCTCCCAAATACAAGAATCTAAATTTTTTTTTACTTTAAATTGTTTACCAATAGAAATATCATAATAAGTTTTATCTAAAAATGCCATTATCTACATTTTTGTAAAAAATTGACTTATACCACTTTCAAAATCAAGGGCTCATATAGCATATGCATACAAATAGCACAGTCTTCAGTTGAATAATTTATTTAAAAATATGCAAAGAGAATTTAGTTGAGATGTTTCTCAATATTCTCTTTTGGGAATATATAGCTCCCGCTTCAGAAAGCAACCGCTCGCAGGGCAAAGACGATGCGAAGACGTAAAGCTAGCTTCGAGCAAGTCTATATAATATTGGAAAGTTACTTTTCATTTCTTCGCATTCTGCAAGAGTGTTGCTTTTAATGGAATTTCTCATATGAGCTGTTATTTTTGAAAGTGGAATAAGTTCATTATTTACAAAAATGTATATAATGGCAGCTATGGATATAACGTTTTATAATCTTTCTATGGGTAAACAATTTATAGTAAAAAAAATTTTTGATTCTAGTATTTGGGAGATGGAAGTTTTACCTCTTAATAGTATTGACACTGAGAGTGAAATGTAAACAATGAAATATCTCGCAATAATAGAAAGTGTAGGGGAGAGGGGGGTGCCTTCGTCTACTTTTTTTTGAAGGCCTATATTTCAGAAGGTAATGAAAATATTTAAAAACCGATTAGACTGTTACAATACCTCATTATTTAACAATAAAATGATATACTAAAATTTCTTTAAAAAGTTCCGTTTGTATTATTTTTTTCATGATTAGTAAAAAAAGTCATTTCGCTGAATGTGCCCCCATGCCAGGGTAGCTTCGGCATTTGGCGGGGCACTTTCGGCATTCACACTTGAAGGTACCATAAGGTAATACAGAATCTTGTTTAGACCAGATAAGACATGTTTTTGGTTACATAACACGTTTTTATTATATTTTGCATTAAAAAAATATAAAAAAATCATGGTTAAGAGCTTAAAAAAAAGGTAGTTATTGGAAAATTTTGTTTATAAATTATATATAATGTTTAAAGTGCTGAGATCGACCCTAATATTAATTTTGTGTGGTTACGGGAGGTTTAAGCCAGGTTCGAGGGTCTTGGAAGCTTCAACTCGATTTCGATTTTTAGTACCTGTGAAGTTATATTGACGAATGTGCCCCATGAAAAAAAGACGAGTCCACCCTGGTGTCACTTTTTTTCTTTTTATTTTTTTACTTCTAATTTCAGTGCTTTATTTTCACTTAATACACTTTTATTTACAAAATAATTAGTATTAAAGTAATACTAATACAATTTTGTTCGAAATAATGGTATAAATACAGCACAAACTTCTTACGTTACCGACCTGAATAATCGGGAACGAAGCGCGAAAACACAAAATCAAATGTAACTTTATCAACTGTTCATATAGAAATGGCAAACTTTGTGAGGGATATTTATGCTAGTTATGGGTTAGTTTTTACTAATAAACAGTAATGTCCGATGACTCCTTCATACCGAAATCGCCTTTGACGAATGTGCCCCAAGGACGAAGGTACCCCCCTCTCCCCTACGTATTCCACTTTCAAAAATAACAGCTCATATTTTGATTATTACATCGATATCGATTGATATACTTTTTTTTGAAAGGCGTGGCACAAATTCAAGAAAAAATAATACAAAATAATAATGCAAAGAAAACTTTTTTTGGAAAATGAAACCGAATGATCTTTCATCTAAACCAAGCCACTGTGACCAACATTTCTCTAACGAGCTATACTATAGCGCTCACCATTAATAAGCACGCCATGCAAGAAGCTTCTACGATATAATTTTTGTGATTGCGAAAAAAGTTTGTTGTCATTTCATGCTTGAGCAATGTTGCAGCGATTGCTGCTCACAATGAAATAACTCACAGAGCAAAATAAAAGGTAAACTGTCAACCGAAAACAAAATGTCAGACAGTGAAACAAAGTAAACGAATTGCCATACAAACGAAAATAATATGGCGACAGGAAATATGATAACCTTTCGCTTTCCCTCTTTATTTCTCTCTCATTGTTTTTGCGCTTACTTGCGTCGAATGCAACAGTGTGTTTGGTATTGCCATATTCTTGCCAAAAGTTCATTATTTATATTTTTCCGCTGTCGCTTTGAAACGCACACCTTGCAAGCGTAAAGGAAGGTGGAGCTGCAAACGGCAGCAGTATTTGAAAAATGAAATTGCTATTTCGGTACATTCATTATTTGTAACTGTTTATTTGGGCGCTTTTACCTTTTATTTGCGCAATTTCGTCAAAAATGAATTATGTTTTGTGTCCGTTGGCGTATAAACGACATTATTGCGCATATTTTCCCTTTTACTTCTGTTTATTGAACGCTGCTAAGAACACCAAAGGCTAAGGAAATGGCATAATAATTCAAAGGCAGCTGTCAACAAGTTGCAGCAGTGGGCTTTAAGAATATGTCTTTAAAAGTTTCAATAAAATATGTTTTTGTTTTCAATGTTATCGATTATTCATTTATTGAAATGTAGAGAAATAAATGAAAATAGTCTAGTCTAGTTCTAGTGATAGAAAAATATACGTGGTTAATCAAAATTGTAACTTACTTTTAGGTACTCCAATCAAGTTAATGCAATTTGCGTGTACCAAGTGCAGGATATATTTCATAGTGTACATGTCGGAGATACATACAATTAACGTAAATAATGGGCATGTTATCTGAGCCCGTAGTGCCGCCACACAACAATTTATAAAAGAACTATAAAGTATTATTTTTGTAGCACTGAAATGTAGAACAGCTTTTGGAATTACTTTTGAAGCTTTGTATTAAATGACTCACTGGCGCAGACAGCCAAGAAGGAAAGGCTTCAGTTGATATGCGGAGCTCAAGAAGGTACAAAATATATTTGGGGAGTTCTGCTAAATTAAACCTTCTTTGCCATCTGGCAACGTTTTTTGTTGTTGCTTTGCACGAAAACAAGAAATACCACTAGCTGAAAAAATTGCCATGCGTGGGATCATGTTTTTCTTTCGTCATAAGCTGGCATTTCTCATCAGCTGATTTATTCGCGAAAATGGAAACAGATTTTGAGCAAATTTTATTGAATTCTCAGAGAATAATCACACACTACTTCCATTTTGATGGAATATTGCTTTTTGCGAGAGTACTAAATCCTAAATATTTTGCTTTAGCAAACATTTGTAATGCAATTGTGGGAAATTAAAAATGGTCCACGAAACAGGGGCGCTCAGAGTTTTATTTTACTATCATGCTGAAGTTGCCAGATGGGAAATTTAGAAGGAAACTGTGAATACCCCAATTATCAACTTGCTGTGGGAGGAGAGTTGTTGTTGTTGTTGTTGGGCAGTTGTGCGATCATGTAAAACACAAGTGAGAACCCTTTTTGAATCAACTTTTAAGTCAAAAAACGCAATGTTAGCGCCGATCTGGCAGCCTCGCATTTCAGCAACAAAAGCAGCCCTGTTCGAAACGAAATGACAGCCCGACTGAGAAAGAGCGATAGGAGAAAAGAGCAGTGGGAAAAAAGAAGTCAAAGCGAGCACACGGCTGGTTAGAAGCGCGCGAGGTTACACAAGAATTTTTGAATCCATTTCCATTTCGATTTCCATTTTCTATTTCCATTTCATTTCTCAATTACTTAGCTTTTTCTTTAACATTAATGGATTTATGTTTGAACCATTGTTATTAACGTAAATATAACTTTCTTTGAATTTAAAATAAATTGGATTGCAAAACTTCGAAAAATTGCCTCGTTTTTAGTTGCTTGTTAGTGTCGCAACATCTTCAAAAATTCTTCTTGTTATAATTTCGCTTCTTAACCATGCCTGGAGGAACGTGCTCGGGTATTCTGTCTGCTGCTGAGGAGAGGAACTGTTTGCTGTGCTCTGAGCCGGATAATTTCGACATAGTGCGATGCTGTAATTGTTCCAGTTTGTATCACGCCACATGTGCGAATGCAGATCCTAACCTAAAAGAAGAGAACTGGCGCTGCGGATCTTGCTCCAGTCTTACAGCTAGCACACTCATCGAGGCGCAATCAAAAGGTGTTGTTGGGCGATTAAAACAACGCTTCTCGGCTGCGGAAGAGCAGATCACGAGTGGAGTAGCTGCTAACAGCACCAACGGGGGAACCTCCCAACAGGTTCGAGCGCAGAGGGGTGAGGGTGCTGCAGCTTCGGCATTGACAATGCGTGTTGATGCTGTAGCTAACGGGAACAGCAACCTGGATAATAGACCGCGAGAAAAATCACGCGATACAGCTGCTTCTATTCATTCGACGACCTCTGAAGCAGTTTCAAGGGCAGATCGACGAAATCAAATGCGAATGGAGCTTCTAAATGAGGAGCATACACTTCTTCAGCAAAAAGAAGAACTGCTAAAAAGGCGTAAGCAGTTCCTGGAGCAGTTTGAAGCTGAAAGCATCGGTGCGGAATCTGATAATGAAAATATTAGTCAGAATGTAGGGCAATGGCTAGCAGCAGCCGAAAAGGTTCTGCCCGCAATGGGTGGAGCACCACGAACAGATACTGAACAACATGGGCAACAGTCGGGTCAGTGCCGAGACGTACTATTACGACGACTGCTAGGTAGGATCGAGTCGTTGGAGCTAAAGTTGCAGTCCAAAGCTAACGAATGTATCACGGATTCGTGGTGGATACCGCCGAGGTTCTCCGCTGTAGCGGGTGGTGCCGTCACACGACCGAGCGCTGGCGATGACGTAGGTGGGCCAATCAGATCAACGCCGCGGCAACATCCAAGTCTTACGCAAGAGCACGTGGCGGCACGCAAGAGTCTCGCTAAAGAACTTCCAACATTCACAGGCCTCCCCGACGAATGGCCCCTCTTCATTGCGAGTTTCGAGCAGACCACGACTCTTTGTGGATTTTCTCACGAGGAGAACTTAGTAAGACTCCGACAAGCGTTACAAGGGCCTGCGCGACAAGCAGTAAAAAATCTCTTGCTGCACAGCTCATGTGTTCCTCAAATCTTGTCAACATTGAAGTTGAAATTTGGAAGACCTGAGCTTATCGTCAGCGTGTTGCTAACACACATACGAAGGATGGCATCACCCACTGAAGGTGACCTCGAAACTTTAGTGAATTTCGCTGTGGAGGTCCAGAACATATGCTCGACCATGAAGGCAACTGGATTAGATGCGCATTTGAATAATCCAGAGCTACAGCAAGAGTTGGTGAGCAGGCTGCCTGGCCTTCTAGCGGCGTTTTGGGGCATGCATAAAATTTCGCTACCATCATGCAATTTAGAAAACTTTAGTGATTGGCTGTTTCAGCTGGCTCAGGGAGCCAATTCTGTCATGATTCCCGCCATGGCAACTAAGGGTGCCAAGCGAGGCGGCACATTAAATGTTCACCACAAAGAAGTGCATGGTGCGGTAAAAGGTGGCATGTGTATTATTTGCCATGAGAGCTGTAAGACAATTGCAGATTGCAAGAAGTTTGCTGATATGGGCCGGGCTGATAAGTGGAAAGAAGTGAGAGCGCACCAATTATGCAAAAGGTGCTTGAAGCCCCACTATCCTAAACGTTGCTGGTCTAATACAGTTTGTGGAGTCGATGGATGTCAACTTGCTCATCATGCCTTGCTACACAATCCGCCATCAGATGGGGCGGGGATTGAATCTGCGTTGAAAGTGAGCTGTAATGCCCACTGCGAAGACAGCTGTGATGTCCTATTTAAAGTTTTGCCCGTCACCTTGTATGGAAAGGGCACAGAAGTGAAGACATTTGCGCTGTTCGATGATGGATCATCTCTTTCGCTGATGGACGAAGGCCTATTGAGAGACCTCAAGATGACGGGAAGGTCCCAACCATTGTGCTTGAAGTGGACTTCAAATCAGCATCGATATGAGGATGAGTCAGTCACCCTGGACTTAGGCATTTCGGGGGTGAATCAAACCAAGCAGTACCAGCTGAAGAACGTGCGCACTGTGAAGCGATTAGGGCTACCACGCCAGCCGATAGACGCCGGCGAACTACAACATCAATTCAAACATCTGCGAGGGCTGCCTCTTCTATCATACGCCGAAGCTATGCCCAGACTATTGATAGGCTTAGACAACTGCATGCTGGGCAATAGTCTGAAGTCTAGACAGGGTGCAGCTAGTGAACCAGTTGCGGAGAAGACTCGCCTGGGATGGGCAATTAAGGGAAATCGAATTGGCGTGGATACAGGAAAAAGGCCTGTACATTTGATGTTCCACAGTTGCGATTGTGACGTTGCAGCCAACGATGAACTTCTGCGTCTAGTGCAAACATTTGTTGCTAACGATCAAATGGAAGTTAACGACAAAGTAGCAGTTCTACCTTCTGATGACGACATGGAAGCGATGCGCCAACTAGAAACCCTTACGCAAAGAGTAGGCGATCGCTTTGAAACTGGTCTACTATGGAGATGTGCGGAGCAGCAATTGCCTGACAGTTTGCCCATGGCTAGGAGTAGAGTAGAATGTTTACGTAAGAAAATGCAAAAAGACAATACACTTGCTTCTATATTACAGGCAATGATAAGCGATTACGTGGCTAAGGGGTATGCGTATAGGCTACCCTCACAGGAGCTCGCTACAAGTCGATGTTGGTACCTGCCTGTGTTCCCAGTCTATAATCCAAGCAAACCAGGCAAGGTGCGGCTCGTATGGGACGCCGCTGCGAAAGTGAACGGTGTTTCGCTCAACACGTTTTTGCTGAAAGGACCAGACCTGATGACTCCATTGGTAGCCGTTCTGTACAAGTTTCGGCAAAGGAGAGTGGCTATATGTGGAGATATAGCCGAAATGTTTCACCAAGTTCGCATTCGGCTCGAGGACCAGAACTACAAACGTTTCTTATGGTTTCCGCCCGGCAGTGATACACCAGAGGTATATGCTATGGCAGTCATGACATTTGGTGCTGCATGCTCGCCGAGCTGTGCGCAGTACGTGAAAAATAAGAACGCTGCAGAATTTCGCATAAAGTATCCTCGTGCGGCACAATGCATTTTAGAAAATCATTACGTGGACGATATGTTGGACAGTGTGGACACGGAGGAGGAAGCGATTTGCCTAGCCAGAGATGTCCGTTTTGTGCACGCAAACGCGGGCTTTCATATTCGTAACTGGGTCTCTAATTCTGAAAAGGTCGTGCAGGCGCTAAACGCTAGCGCTGTTGAGGTACGTGGATTAGAGGCATGTGATGGAAAGTCATCCGAAAAGGTGCTTGGTATGTGGTGGTCTACAAGAGAGGACTGCTTCTTATTCAAAGTATCACCACGCTACAAGGAAAGCGAACTACTATGCGGTTCACGATGTCCTACTAAGCGGGAAATGTTAAGCTTGCTGATGAGCATCTTTGACCCGTTAGGCTTAGTGTCATTCTACGTTATGCATGGTAGAGTCATCTTTCAAGAGACCTGGCGGAGTGGTTGCGCTTGTGATGATTTAGTGCCTGACGCGCAATATAAAAAATGGTTGCGGTGGGTTCAGCTTTTACCAATGGTGGAGAAGATGATGATTCCTAGATGTTATCTGCGACATGCTACCGAGGACCAACCAGTCTTTGAGCTGCACACTTTCGTGGATGCTGGTGAATGCGGATATGCGGCTGTCAGCTACTTGCGAGTTATGGACCGCGGAATGGCGTATTGCAGTTTAGTGGGTAGTCGAGCAAAAGTGGCACCGTTAAAGCAATCATCAATCCCTAGACTGGAGCTACAATCCGCGGTTCTGGGTGCGCGGTTGGCGAAAAATATTACAGCGAATCATTCCATTCACATAGCAAGGCAATACTTTTGGACAGACTCGCGTACGGTGCTGGCCTGGTTACGGTCGGATCAACGACGATACCGGCAGTTTGTTGCATTTAGAGTGGGCGAGATATTGGAGTTGACGGATGTAGAAGGATGGCGCTGGGTGCCATCAGCAGAAAATGTTGCTGATGAAGCAACGAAGTGGCGCTGTACTCCAGACTTCTCTTCCAGTAGCCGTTGGCTTCACGGACCACCATTTCTTTTATCAAATCCTGAGGAGTGGCCCCAGGAGGGTGTTAAGCGTGCGACAGAGGAAGAATTGCGTATGCAAGTGGTTAACTTGCATGAGGAGATCAACTTTACACAAGCCGTAATGATAGATGCAGAAAGATATTCTACTTGGAGGCGAATGCGGAATGTTGTTGTAATGGTGCTTCGTATGGTTTGTGCCTTGCGCAGCAGAGTGCGAGAGCGCACCGAGGTAAAAATTTCTCTTCAGGAACTTATTAAGCGAGCAGAGATTGTGCTCTTTAAAGAAGCGCAAGTTCGAGCGTACGAAAAAGAGATACAGCAGCTGTTACAAGTAGGCAGCATTGGAAAAACCAGCTCGATATACCAACTCTCTCCTTATCTCGACACTGATGGTGTGCTTCGGTTAGGAGGGCGAGTAGCCAACGAAAATCAACCCGATCTTGTTATAATGCCTAAAGGTGAGCGAATTACTCTCTTAATAATTAATGACTACCACCTCAGATTTCACCACTGCAACCATGAGACCGTCGTAAATGAAATACGACAGAAGTTCTGGGTTACGAAGCTGCGTGCCTGTTTGTCTAGAGTGAGGCAACAGTGCTCAACATGCCGAATAGAGAACGCTAAACCATGCCCTCCGCAAATGGGCAGGTTACCACTCCAACGGACAACGCCGTTCCTTCGACCATTTTCATATGTAGGCGTCGATTATTTTGGGCCATTGCTAGTGGCCGTGCGCAGAAGTAACGAGAAAAGGTATGGTGTCTTATTCACGTGCCTAACGACCAGAGCCATACACATAGAATTGGCGTACTCTCTGTCGACGGACTCCTGCATTTTGGCCGTGCGTAACTTTATGGCTAGAAGAGGCGTCCCACTGGAGTTGTGGAGCGATAATGGGACCAATTTTAGAGGCGCAGAACGTGAACTGGCTCTTGCTTTCGAAACCATCGACAAAAACGATCTGGTAAGGAATTTTACTACCGCCAGTACGACATGGAAGTTTATACCACCATCATCGCCTCACATGGGCGGAGCATGGGAGCGTTTGGTGCGCTCTGTAAAGGTTGTTCTCAGCAAGGTATTAAAGTCAAGGAAGCCGACCGAGGAGTTGCTACGAGGTGCATTAATGGAAGTAGAGATGGTCGTCAACTCGCGACCGCTTACATACATCCCCGTTCAGGACGAATCTGAAGAAGCGCTGACTCCGAACCACTTCCTGCTAGGCAGTTCAAGTGGAGCTAAGCCATTGGCAGATCATGTGGATGAAGGTGTACTGCTGAGATGGAGCTGGCAGAGCTCACAACAGATAGCAGACGCTTTTTGGAGAAGATGGGTGCGCGAATACCTCCCTGTCATCACACGACGTTGCAAGTGGTTCAGCAAAGTGAAACCAATAGCTGTTGATGATATTGTGCTTATAGTGGATCCGAGCAATCCGAGGAATTGTTGGCCAAAAGGGCGTGTAGTTGGCATAAGAGAAGGAGCCGACGGACAAGTAAGAAGTGCGCTAGTAAGAACCGTTGCTGGTCTATACGAAAAGCCTGCAGTCAAGCTAGCCCCGATCGACGTTGGAATGGATGGTAGGTCCTATGCAGGACATACCGGGGGGAGTGTTAGCGCCGATCTGGCAGCCTCGCATTTCAGCAACAAAAGCAGCCCTGTTCGAAATGAACAGCCCGACTGAGAAAGAGCGATAGGAGAAAAGAGCAGTGGGAAAAAAGAAGTCAAAGCGAGCACACGGCTGGTTAGAAGCGCGCGAGGTTACACAAGAATTTTTGAATCCATTTCCATTTCGATTTCCATTTTCTATTTCCATTTTCTATTTCCATTTCATTTCTCAATTACTTAGCTTTTTCTTTAACATTAATGGATTTATGTTTGAACCATTGTTATTAACGTAAATATAACTTTCTTTGAATTTAAAATAAATTGGATTGCAAAACTTCGAAAAATTGCCTCGTTTTTTAGTTGCTTGTTAGTGTCGCAACACGCAAAATTAGACCAACACGACAAAAGAGAATTTTCGAAACAGACATTTTTATAAACGTATTGAAAATAATGTTTATAATACATGAAAATGACAGAACACCTTTTTTGCGACTTGCAGTTTTTAAATAAATGCAATTTAAAACTAGTATTTTATGCAATTTATACTTCGACAGAATAAACAGAAAGGATTCGGTGCAAGATTTGGCTCTCATAAGTCTTTATTAAGTGTATATATTTTTATGTTTATGTTTACTAGTTTATACTAGTCACGACGTCTGAAATCATACCACTCGCTATGCTTGTACATATATGTGTATGCAGCTGTTTGCATGTGCGTGTTCGCTTGCTTAAGGAAGCACATATCAGTTCCCTATAGACGCAATTGCTATATTATTTTATACTGCATATTTCGCATATATCTTGGCTTTTTGTCTGTGCCATGTTGGAATTTTATATTTCACTTTTGCACACACATACACTCATATACAAAATTTGTTGCTACAACAAAAAAGATAGAACGCCTGCGAACGAAATTGCGCCATGTCATTCTGCAAATTGCTGCTGCAGGCTGACATATCAATTACACACGGCGGCCAACGTTTGAGTTTTCCGACTCATTGCCTCCTGACCATAACCTTCGTGCCATTTGCAGCGCTGTGCACATGTGCATGTGTATGTGTGTGTTATAACTATGTCTGTATGTGCTCAGCTTCTGTCGACAGTGCGGATATTCTGCTGACAGTATCCATTATTCGAATTGTTCTTTTAGTTGCTGGCAGCAGCCGCATTTCCAATGTGCAGCCATTGTCATATTGCTCATACGCTCCGCTGTGCGCTCCGTCATATGAAGCAATTATGAGCTTTTGCCATAAATCAATAGCTACCTTGCTATTTTTAAGTTGTATAAGCATTCAACATTTTTTATAAGCCACTTCCGTTTAACGACACGAAATTATGCTAAAGCTCAACAAGTAAGGAAGTATCAGTCGGGTTTCACCGACAGAGTAATACCCTACACCATGTTCCCAAGTGGGGTGATAATTCACTGAAATTGTGGGTGCATTTGATTTACAACCTACATAGTGGGCGGACCACGCCCATTTTTGGCAGACTACAAGATATACCTAATAGGACTATACATGCCAAATATTGATGCTCTGGCGAGTGTACAACAGATGTTATCGGCATATTTATTTTACTGCCCCCATGGTGGGCGGACCACGCCCATTTCTGGAGAATTAAAAGATATTCCTACCAGGAACTAGGTAACCAAATCTGGACTCTCTGGTGTATATATTATGGAAGTTAAGAAGATTTTTTGTTTATCGCCTATATAGTGGGCGGACCACGCCCATTTTCTTGTATGGCATCTAGGACCTATATATCAACTTGGGAACCGAATTTCATTCATTTATATTCGTAACTAGTCAATTGGTAACCATTTTACCGAAAAAATTTTGCCGGCTATATAGTGGGCGGATCACGCCCATTTTTTCCTGAGATATAGAAGACCTACCTCTTAACTTGAATACCAAGTATTAATCTTTTCCATGAGTAATTACACAAATTATAGCCATTTTACCGAAAAAAATCCGAGGTAGTGGGACTTACAGACCCGTTGTGGGCGTGTCCTTTGGGTAATTTGAATAATTTTAACACTTTACCTAACCCGAGGTTCACTGTAAGTGTATACCAAATTTGGTCCAAATCGAACAACTCCTTCTTTCTTTTTTTTGCATACACGCAGACAGACGGACAGACGGACAGACGGACAGACGGACAGACGGACAGACAGACGGACAGACGGACAGACGGACAACCGGAAATGAAAAGAGAAAGTGTTTCTGATCATTTCTATATACTTATGTCTATACCTAGGAAGGCTCCTTTAATGCGTTACAATTTTGGCACAAAGTTATTATACCCTATTACCATAGGTGTAGGGTATAACAAACTTTTAGCATTCATAAAGTGCTTTTTATACCCTACACCTATGGTAATAGGGTATAATAACTTTGTGCCAAAATTGTAACGCATTAAAGGAGCCTTCCTAGGTATAGAGATAAGTATATAGAAATTATCAGAAACACTTTCTCTTTTCATTTCCGGTTGTCCGTCTGTCCGTCTGTCCGTCTGTCTGTCTGTCTGTCTGCGTGTACGCAAAAAAAAGAAAGAAGGAGTTGTCCGATTTGGACCAAATTTGGTCCACACTCAAAGTGAACCTCGGGTTAGGTAAAGTGTTAAAATTATTCAAATCGGTCGAAGGATACGCCCCCAATGGACCTATAAGTCCCTCTACCTCGGGTTTTTTGCGATCAAATTGCTGTAATTTGTCTAATTACTCATTTAAAAGAATAATACTTGGTATTCAAGTTAAGGGGATGGTCATCTATGTTATACGAAAAAAAGGGGGCGTGGTCCGCCCACTATATAGGCGGCAAAATTTTTCCGGTAAAATGGCTCCCAATTGACTAGTTACGAATATAAATGAATGAAATTCGGTTCCTAAGTTGATATATAGGTCTTAGATGCCATAGAAGAAAATGGGCGTGGTCCGCCCACTATATAGGCGATAAACGAAAAATCCTCTTAACTTCCATAATATATACACCAGAGCGTCTAGATTTGGTTACTTCATTCCTGGTAAGAATATCTTTTAATTCTCCAAAAATGGGCATGGTCCGCCCACCATGGGGGCAGTAAAATAAATATGCCGATAACATCTGTTGTACACCTGTCAAAGCATAAATATTTGGCATGTATAGTCCTATTAGGTATATCTTGTGGTCTGCCAAAAATGGGAGTGGTCCGCCCACTATGTGGGTAGTAAATCAAATGCACCCACAATTTCAGTGAATTATCACCCTACTTGGGAACATGGTGTAGGGTATTACTCTGTCGGTGAAACCCGACTGATACTTCCTTACTTGTTATACCCTACACCTATGGTAATAGGGTATAATAACTTTGTGCGAAAATTGTAACGCATTAAAGGAGCCTTCCTAGGTATAGACATAAGTATATAGAAATGATCAGAAACACTTTCTCTTTTCATTTCCGGTTGTCCGTCTGTCCGTCTGTCTGTCCGTCTGTCTGTCCGTCTGCGTGTATGCAAAAAAAAGAAAGAAAGAGTTGTCCGATTTGGATCAAATTTGGTACACAGTTACAGTGAACCTCGGGTTAGATAAAGTGTTAAAATTATTCAAATTACCCGAAGGACACGCCCACAACGGGTCTGTAAGTCCCACTACCTCGGATTTTTTTCGGTAAAATGGCTATAATTTGTGTAATTACTCATGGAAAAGAATAATACTTGGTATTCAAGTTAAGAGGTAGGTCTTCTATATCTCAAGAAAAAATGGGCGTGGTCCGCCCACTATATAGGCGATAAACGGAAAATCTTCCTAACTTCCATAATATATACACCAGAGCATCCAGATTTGGTTACTTCATTCCTGGTAAGAATACCTTTTTATTTTCCAAAAATGGGCGTGATCCGCCCACTATGTAGGTTGTAAATTACATGCACCCACAATTTCATTTCTTTCAGTGGATTATCGCTCTATTCGGTTACTTGGTGTAGGGTATTACTCTGTCGGTGAAACCCGACTGATACTTCCTTACTTGTTTATTATTTATAAATAGTCAAAGATGAAAAGGAAAATTGATATGAAGTATCAAGCTGCTTCAGAAAACATTTAACTATTTATTATTCACTCAGAAAAGTTGGCCAAACTAATCTTAAGAACTTCTAATGGCTTTAGCATGATTTTAAAATACGAAATACGAATCAAAAATCTACTTCTTCTCTCGATGATTTCACAAAACTAACTGATTAAGCAAAGAGATATGCCATTAAGAACGTGCCAATGGATATCCTAATATAAAGTATTCAACCAATTTTGTCGTTTAGAAGAGATGTTATTTTTCTCTTTGACTGCTGCTTTATTTTTACACAATTTAAGAAGCCTTTAACATAAATTTTTATAAATCAGTCATATAGCCTCATAGGCAAAGCCACATTAAATTTGCGGTAAATGATGCTCATTCAAATTTAAAATGGATCTTCCAAGAGCAGACAAGCTACTAGATTAACTGTTTAAAATACATGCAATTAAACGAAAATCTTCATTGCTATTTTTCTTCTAGCCAAAATTCATAAATAAATTAATTCTAAACAAATTTTGGTTTTTAAGACCTTTACTCGTAATATAAACTAAAAAATATATATCATAAAATATCGTCAACGAAACTAGTTCGCTTTTCATGCACAATTATTTCTAATGTCGAACTATAGCTTCTAGTAAGCATGTTAAAATTATTAAATCTATGTTTTCTTCGTAGAAATTTTCAAATATTGCCAGATCTCGGGGCTTTAATATCGGAATTTTTAGCTCTTGAAAAGATAAATCAATGAATTTTGAGACAGAATAATATTGATTCTAAAGGTTCATATTTTATTATCAAAAATAAATGGTTTCCAAGAAGAATTTTGTTGCTGTTGTTGTTTTGCTTTTGATTGTTCTACATTGAATATTATCTGAGTGAGTGTCCTGTTATCATTAAACTACATGGGTAGATTTCTAACTGCAAGTAAGATCGAGTATTCGAGAAATATTTTGATTTTTTTAAATTTATGCTGCCATATTTTGGCATTAAATGCGTTGCTTATGGGTTTGGGAATCAAGTACCGAATCAGATTCTTTGTTTCCAAAAAAAGCTTCCCATTTGGACACGACTGTGGAATAAATGTGTAGAATCCGTTTATTTGTGCTTAAATTTTACGCTAATGCCGGAAAGCTGAGCCTCAGACTCGGCTGCGCCAATTATTTATTTACATATTTGTACATTTTTGTGGCTGCGGCAAACAGATTCAAAGACTTTCAATTGTAAATAGATTGAGAGAATTTTCTCATCAGAGCTGCAATTTTCCACTTTTGAAATGTTAAATTTATTTTATATATTCACAACAGAGAATTTGTTACTAAGTGGCTTATGCAAACTTTCCGCTCAACTGAAATCACTTTTGAATGCTTTAAAATTCAGGTACAAAAAGCAAAGCAGCAGGAAAGCTTGTGCAATTTAATTAAAATATTTGTGAATCAAAAAGTGTGCATTAAAATGGTGCAACGTGTGCTTCCTTATAATCTGTGCGTACGCATGGCAACATTGCAACAAAAGCGGCAACTTATCGCAATGGCAGCTTGTCAGCTTGACTGTGTGTGTGTGTGTGAGTGCGTCTGCAGCAGTGCACACCATGGCAACACTATTCGTTTAGCTGTAGCAAATTATCTGCAGCTTGCCACATGTAGCATGCCACAAGCAAAGCGATAATAATGCCACATGGACAGTCGGTTCAATAGTTGAGATGTGCCTTTCCATGAGAGCTTTGAGAGCTGATAATGTGTGCAGTGTTGTAGTTATCCTTGCTGCTGTGGTTGATGTTGTAGTTGTTGTTGTCAATGTACGCATTGTTGTAAGCTACAGCTGCAAGCATTATAAAACGCTTTGTTTTTGTAACTACTGTTCCCATTGTTGTTGTGTATTGTGCATCTATCACAGTGTGTATTCTTCATTTTGCGCATAGGACACCAGCCAGGATACGTCCTTATCGCTGTGCACATACCACACTGAGTTCACACAAAAGCTGCTTCAAAGCCAGCAGGCAGACAACTCAAGCGACAAAGTCTTTCAAATTACAACAAATACAGAAGATCTCAAAAAGTTAGGGAATCAGGTTTTGAAATTAAATTAGTAAGGAAAAATTAAATGCAAGCCCTTAACAAAAACCGAATTCAACTGAAATGGAAAGCAATTTCGGAATTATAACTTATTTTTTTGGCGAAAATGAAATCGTAATCGAAACGAAATTTTGAAATTAGAAATTTAAAGCCATTTACTCTGAGTGTGTCTAAGAGGTAGTCGATCAGCATGCACCATAGCAGAGAATAATGCACGTCGCTTCTTGCCGAGTGAGTTTCAATAAAAAGAAAAAGGTTTGGAAACTTCAAGCGGGTTTTTGAATAATTTATACAAGCGAATTTCCTACTGCTTTTAATTACAACTTATAGAAACTTTTCTAACAATTCATTTCAGTCCAAATCATAAAAAATCCTTTAAAATCCTATGGTAATATAAAAGATGTCACTTCGCCATTTTATATATTTTATAGACATTTGATTCCAGCTTGCAAATCATGTGTGCATTCAAAATTCGCTTTCAGCTATTGAACTTATGTCATTCCATATTTTCAATAGTGGCTTTCAAAACATTTTCATGTGCACTTTGACTCTGCTTTATTTTCATTTGTGCACACATCCTTCCAGCACAGACACAAACTCACAAAGTGGCAGACAAAACTTTTTCACTTCAGCACTGCGACAAACACTTGCTTTGACACGCTCTGACACTTTCATATCCGGTTTGCTCATTTGCCTAACTGAGCAACTAGTAGTAAACCGAACAACAAACAACAGAGTTGCAATGTGGCGTAGTATATGGTAAATGAAGAGCATTGAAAGGCAAAAACTATCAAAGTGGCTAGATTGAAAACTGCTGTTGCTGATGAGGAATACAATGGAATCAGCAATTTGAAAACAATTTCTAACAATTTGCAAATAGTATAAACAGAATTCTCTTGAAGCAGTTTGAAAGAAAACTGCTAGATGGAAAATATGTGAAGAAAAGTTTTTAACTATTTTGAAATGTAAAAAATATTTATTGCAGAGTTAGATGAAAGAAATAAAGTTCAAAAACTTTTGAATTTATTGAAGAAAAATTGTCGGTACATGTTAAAAGATTGGTAGCTTCGAGCAGACTAAAAGCTTATTTTGAAATGTTCTTGAAGAGTATATGGCAAAAACGAGCTAAAATGAACTGCCGCTAATTATGATCTTTTTAAGCTCTTTGCAACAAATTCTTTATATTAGAAAGTTGTTGTTTTATATGAATTTGAATCTACATCAACAAAGCAGCTTCCATTTAAAATCATAATTTCTTTCACAACAAAGATTCATCCACTCATGTTGAATTTGAGTACCAAACAAAACAGATTCTTTATAAAGCTAAAAAAAAGTCTACACATGTAAAATTACTCAGCAATGTCAAATATGTTGCCAACATAAACTAACAAAAAACGTGTTGCTCATGCCCAAACACCGGAAGAAGCCCGAAATATACACGCTAATTAATATACACTCACAGTGAGTGTTTGTGCACTAATTAGAATAATAACAAAACAAAGCACAACAACAACAACAATAAAAACAGCCGCTGCTGTTATAATATAAAGCACAACATATACACACACACAATCTCACATGCAATCGAGCGCACTCACACATTTGCATGCATAACCCTTTTATTATTCAAGGTCGAAACCGCCATTTCTCGTGCTCGCGCTTGAAAGGAAGAGTGACTCATATGTGTGTAATATTTCTATGCATAAGTATGTGTGTTTCCTGGCCAGCCTCTGCTGGCGGCAAAGAAAAGCTCATTAGTTAAGTTGGCTTTTGAGTTGGAAAATTGTAATTAAGCAAATGTGTCTACTCATGGCTCCCGGAGAGCTGCCACCGCCCCTCCCCCCCCCCCCCCCCCCCCCCCCCCACATCAGGCATTGAAAGCATTTGTGAAAGTGATTCTTTTGCTTTATGAGAATGACTGAAAAAGCAAATACAAAGGAGTATTTCTTTCATTATGCACACAGAAATAGCAAAGACTCTGAAGTTGTATTGTTTAATATTTTTGTAAGGATTCACATGAAAATGTAAGGACTTTGCTACCTAAACATAATGGCTTATGCATAACAATGCATTCAATTTTATAACTAAAGAGTAGCTTAATACATCGATAAAGCAAGAATAATTGCATCTTAAAATTCTAGTTCTATCCGATTTCCGCAATTTTTGCTGTGATGCCAGAACCTTGTTAAATAGCAATATTTTATTTATATATTTATTTATTTATTTAGTCCTTTCTAATATATCGCCTTTATTCTGCTTTCGAAAAACTTCTCTTGCCGATTTTGGTTATATATTCGGAATTATGCATATTGGTTCATTGCAAAATGTTCACTTCTTTCTTAAATATATTCGTGTTGTATAAAAATATCGATTTTATACAATCGAAGCCATAAATATCGGTAAAAATATTATCGATACAACTTTTTTGATAAATACATATGTAAGTACTATATTGGTATATAGGCTTAAATATATTGAATTTTTCAAAAATCAATGTCATAAATATCGGCATGAAAATAATCGATTATTAATATTATAATCGAATTTAAATGTATATTGAAACGTTAAAATATGTTTTTCGAATAAGTAGCAAATGTTCGACATAGCTTCAAAAATATGGAAATAAAATTCATTGTAAAATATTTGCAATTCTTTAACTTTTTTCGAAAATTACATACATATGTAGGTATTTCAAAAGTGTTTTGAGTTAAAATTTATAAAATCAAAAGATAAGACTATCCAGCTTATTCCTTAACATTATAACAGTGAAATCACATGTGCAATCAAATTCATAAAATCTGACAAGCAACTAATTATTAGCATGCAATTTGAGTTCTAATTAAATTTTTATAACAAATCCTTGTGCTCCTCGAAGTGTGCTTACAGCAAAAAGGAAGAAGAAGAACAAGTTATATTTATATATCTGCGCTGTTTCATCATTTTTCAGCGCTGTCGATTTAATTAATTTCAGCTCATTTATTATGCGCACATAAAATGCAACTCTGCGAATGAGCGTCTTCACAGACAGCGATACTCTGTATGTGTATGTGTGTGTGTGCCTGTGTGTGCCAAGTGTGCATGTGTGTGTATTTATAGCCGCCACATTCCATGTTCGAACTTCGAACACAAGAGATAAACATCACTCAAATTGAAGTGCTCTTCACATTCACATTCTTGTTCAACATTTTTGTAGTTGTTTGCTTTGGCTCTGACTGACAGTGGTTGTTAGCCTGTCTTCATTTTTTCCTTTTCTATCCCACACCCTCCTTGCCCAACGACTGTGGCATCTTCGTTGTCGTGTCGGTTGGCTGGGAGCATAACATTTCAATTGCACATGTTCACTTGAAGTTTGCTATTTTTGGATCATTGGCTCTTAATTTAGATTAAATCTAGCAAATTTAATTTAATGCATTCTATGGGCGTATTTCAAGCTTTAATGCTGATCTTCAAAACTAGAATAAAGATATCTTCTTTAAGGCTTTTTTTTTAGCAGTCGAAGCATGGCGTAATGCTTCGTTAATAATAATTTTCCAAAAAGTTATTGTAAATACATTAATAGTTGTTTATAAAGTAAAAGAAAAACACGAAATTAAAGTTAGCGAACAACTCCAACTTCCAAGCTCATTGAAAAATTCAACCATTCTCTGCATGAGAATAACAATCACACTTACCGCAAGGACATGACAAAGGTGCTCGGGTATCTGAGAGTTCTTTGTATGAACATATTAAGATACCTCTGTAAATTTCAATCTAACTTAAACAAAAGCGCTTCTATATAAAAGCTGAAATAACGAGCTTGAATACTAATCTTTTTTGGAGCTTACGTAGAACAAAATATTTTGTGATTTTTAATCCCTTTGTCAACAACTCCCTATGCCTTAAATTAAGCCTATGTATGAAATTTTAGAAGCTACCAGTATGCATCATGAGATAGCTACTCATCATAATACCCAGCACTTCTAAATAATTTCAACCTAGAGGTCACAGCAGTGCTAGGGCCACTGATGCTTGGTGGGCACTCCAATTCCGGCCAGTCCAGCAAAGTATCCAATTTCAACCACTCATTTCTTGGCTGATTAAGGAAAGTTCAGCAGACAAAACTTTGCAACATAAATCAAGACGCTTAATCGTGTTTTCACACAAATCAAAGTCTAATTAAAGAGTAGCCTAAAACAGCCATGCCTCATACCTTCGCCACCAGACAACAGATCCTGAGACGACAGTCGGTAGGGAAGAAGCGATCATAAAATAAGTAACCTGCTGCGCATTTCATTGACACTGTAAACTTTGGCCAGCCGACAGCCAATTTACTATAAGTGACTTTATATGTATATGTATGTGTGTATATATGCATATAAAAAAGAAGTGACCATAAACTGTACAAAAGGGCTTAATCAAAATTTATGATGGTCCAAAACAGCCGAGTTGAAGGCAAAGCGACTGAAGTTGAAATGAAATGTATGAGCAAAGCAACCGCAAAATAACTGGACATAGGACACAAGGCAGTGAAGTAGCTGTAGGAAAGAGACATCGAGGAGGGGTGGCTCATTTCACGGACTGACAGTTAAAATGACAGACGTAGGTACAAACTCAGCGGCAGACCGACAGGCGGGAGAACAGATGAAAGTGCGGAATAAGCAACGGACGGAGGAACCCTAGTGAGAGCTTGGCGCACAGATGGTTGAACGAAGCGAGAGCTGTTCAGACCGACAATTGAACGCACAGATAAATGTAAAGACGAACAGACGATTGGATGAAATGAAAGCTGCCAGCACAGACAGTTGAAAGGACCAGGAATGGAATGAACTGACTTATGGCTGGATGAATATACGGTAGAGGAACACATGGACGATGGGCAAACAAATGTACAGTAGAACAAACGATTGGACAAATCGAGAAGAGTATTGAACGAACCTGGGGCTGAACGGACAGACAAATTATTGGACTGTGCTATGGGATGAAGAGCGAATGCAGAGGCGGACGGACACACCGTTGATGGTACCATTCTTGATGAATGCATCCAACCGCCTGGTTGTTGCTCATACCTCTGTTTGCCATCGCTATGGCCAATTCACTGCGGTGTAAGCGCTGATTCCAGCTAAGACAACATTCAGCTGATATTTATTTAACTATTACTTTATCTTTTAACAACTTTGTTCTAACAACAAAAACAGAAGCAAGAGCTGGAGAAGCTGGCGTAGCAAAAGCACGAAATTACCGCAAACGGTTCAACGGCCATGTCTGACTTGATTTGGTTTGGTTTGGTTTGGTTGGATAGGAAGCCGAAGCGACTGGCATGCAAGAGGACTCGGGGTGTCAAAGAGATTTACGACCATCACTCACGCAGCTGCTCGCATATACGCTCGCTGTTCCTGACAGCAGGTTTTGACTGACTGTTTTTTTGTTAGTGGAGTTGGTTTGGATTTCAAGTTTAAAGTTCGAAGTTGTTGTAGCTGGTGAAAACCCAAGGCATGAGAGGAGATCAAAGCGCACCAGAGCAACATTTGTAAATGTGACAGTTAAATAAACGATTCAAGGATATATAAATGAAATAAATTTTATGATGTAGTCAGAGACGAATATACAAGCACACCTTCAAAGAAACCAACACACACAACCACAAATTAAATGTGATCAAAGAGAGAACCTAGCCGGAAAGTTGCGTTCTTAAATGCAATTAATGCAATATTTCCGTATGGAAAGGGCGCTGTAGGTTGACTGTTCAATTGAACTATGACAGATTGCGGAACGTGCAAAGGATTTCGAGTTAAATTTCGAAGGAAATATAAATAATATTTTATAAAAACCAGTAAGAAATCAGCAGTCGGGTTTTACCTACAGGGTAATAAGCTTCACCAAGAACCGCGGTTGGGGTAAGATATATGAAGTTAATCTCGGAAAAGGCAGACCGTGGCCATTTTTGAAGAGTAGGCGGACAACGCCTATTTTTTACACAACATGTAGAGTTTATACCATAACTCAAATAGAAAAATTGTTTCCCTTAGATACACAAGCGAGAGCCAAGGGTAGAGGGTAAATTACCGAGGTGTGAATACCTTTGGATGGATTGAGAGTGCCTGCTTATGCCTAAATACGATTGGAACTTAACTTAGAAGAATCTTCAACTGAACAGATAGCGGTACTCTCCTCATGCTAAGATAACATGGGAACTTGAATACAGAGAAGCTTCACTGTGTAAAAATTCTTATCTGTTTTTAAATTGTATAACTAGTTCTTTATCTGCTACAGCCATGAACAGACGGAAAAACAGAAAAGGAGACGAAGAACTGTAAATAAGAAAAGAAAGGGTTTCTGATCATTTCTATATACTTATGTCTATACGTAGGACGCCTCTTTTAATGCTAATCTTCGTACTAATTAAGTTGTCCTTTTACTATAGTTGTAAGGCACTGATAGATAGATATCAACCTGCTTTTGGTCATCAAATCATCATGGTATCAAATGCTTTTTCAAGCATTCATTTAAAATGTCAGCAAGTTCTTTTGTAGCTACGATAACTCATTACTATGTACTCACATACAAGCAGAGGAGCAGTATATTTCTTTACTTAATCTTGATTTGTTGTAAGAAAATTCTTAGAGAATTTAAAAAATTAGAGACATAGCAAAGCAAGCAAAAATCTCAAGCTAAGCTCTTAATAAGATTTATGAAAAATGTAAGCAGCGTATAAGAGAAAGTATGAATGCGCAAAGCGCGTATCTGTAAAAGCCAAGAGAAAGGATAATACAAATACAACATAATGGTTGCTGCCAAAAAAACAAAGAACTAACATGGATATATGTTTATGCGATAGTATGCAAAACGAGGAATAGTCTTGCTAAAGAAGTGTGAGAGGGGAGAGGGAAGAGGACATTAAATCCTTGCCTCGAAGAAGCCGAAGCAATGAGTGAAAATGGAATTTTGCACATTTTCAAAAAGCCATAAATAACGGCACTCGCTGTAGTATGTAGTTGTAAAACACACACACACACACACAAAACAAATAAAGCAGCAACAACAAATCGACATAGTCGTTACAGTAAAAAAAAGTATGTAATAATGCAGGCGTTACAAGAAAGCAGTCCATTTCACTACGCCACACATTTTCAAATATATTTGCTTGTTTTTATTTGCGTACAAGACAAAGAAAGAAGAGAGGGAGCATACAAAAACACTTATGAATAATATTATAAATATATATTTACATATTCATATATATAGTAACATCGTAGTATTTTTATGTTGCCGTAAGTAGGATTTGTGTGGCAGTGTTACACAAACTTTGGGCATTTGTGTATGGTACAAATGTGTATGTAGTATATTAATAGCGTGTGCTCCAAGCAGAAAGAGATACTATCAAACTTGGCAAAAATCTTTTGCGGATTGATAGAAGATATGAAAAAATCGCTTCACCGTTTGAAACGGTTAACTTTTGTAGAATCAAATATTGAGTTGCCCAAAAGCTATCGGCTTTCTGAAGCTTTTTTAGGGCATACTAGATCGTATTGTTACTATGCTTGAGAAGGAAAATTCATAAATAAAGAAATATAATACCGTTCGACACTAAAGTATCGAAATATGCCAATAGTAACATTTTGTTGAAACCCAAATCGATACAAAAAAGCTTGCGATCGGTTCTCTGAAGTCTTTCGACTGTCTTATAAGTTATGTTATGCATAGTAATGGTCCGTTGAGTTATGGCTTCACATAGTTTCGGCAAACAGCTCTCAGAGTCTCCAAACAATGGGTAAAGATACAGGTTTAAATCAAAATCAAATCTGCCTATGCCAATTTAAGACGAAATAAATAAAGGTGAAATAACTGATATTCCAGACCACAGAAGTAAAAGTTCAAAACTCTCAGTTTTTCTTGTCAAAAATATATGAACTCATTTGTCATAACAATTATGATGCGGGTCCCTGCTTTATTTTTCTATATGGATGAGAGATCCTAACTAAACATTGCTTCTTATTATGAAAATTGCTATATACCTCTATTTGCTTCTTTTTTATTTACAGGTAAGAAACAACAATATAGGAGCGCTTGTCACTGAAATCCTTCAATAATACGTAAAGGACACGCTTGAGTATCGTAAGTGTATACATATGTACATCTACATGCACCCCACTCGGTGTCGCTTCATTGCGTAAGAATATTCAATATGAACAGCTATGCTCTGTGCCTATTTCTGTTTCATTGCTTCGATTATTACTTTATGTTAATACCACAAAAAATCCGCAATTTCATTGCTACAATGGTTGCTCTTTCCTCTTTTTGTTGCCACAAAATGTCTCAGTATAAATCTGCCAGGCGTAGCTCATGTATCTTCCTACATAAATCACATGTGATCATCTAAATTTGTTTGAGCTGTGTACCATAAATAGATTTTTTTTTAAATTGGGGTGTGTCAAGGATAGACATATTGAATAGACAAACTTTGAACTTTGTTGATCCAGACCAAATTTTTGAAAGGAGTAAAACATAAGAAATAGTTGGTGGAAAAAGCCACTTGTTTTTCAAGTAGGTACAGTTTCACTTAAACATTCACTTTGTAAAAAAGAAGTTTTAGAAATATATTTTTCAATAAAATTAAAGTCCAGTTTGCTCAAAATTCGATTTCAAGTGAAACTGTGCTGAATATATATATGAAAAATTTACTAAAGTCATGGCTTGAAGCAAATAAAATACGTAGTACTTGTCTGCTTAATTTTCAAAGGATACGAATAGCTCGTTTTCCATGTGTAACCACAAACACACGCACACATGCAAATACAATTCGAAGAGCTTTTATCAGCTATAAAGAAACAAATATTATTGGTTTTTTTAGTATTTTTGTGGCATTGTAGGCGATATTATTCGCATTTGTAAACCAACTCCCCAAACGCACGCACACACTCACAAGCACATACACACACTTCGACATGTGTGGCTGTGTGTCAGCATTAACACAGTGAAATGGCAAATAATAAGCATAAATAAATCATTTCATTGGGAATATAAATCCTTCAGGGGGCTTATAAATATTCCTTATTGAGCAGAAATTTAGTGCTACTTGCAGCTCGCACACACACACAAGCACACACACAGTCAAGCAAACAGACATACAGCTATATACAGTCATTTTTTGAATTAATGCTTTGAACTGACATCATGTGAAGCTTGTTCCGGTGGCATGTCTTGCACAAATATCGACAGACCATGTCAAAGTACAGCAAACAAATTTTATTTAAAATGCAAAAGGGAATAAAATTTCAACACGCAATTTTATTGACTTGAGGTGTTGATATAGTGTCAATAACATAGCAATGTTGTAAAATTATATATTCTTTTGATGTGCAGTTTCAAAGCGTTTTCAAGAAATAGTCTTACGAAATTCCTTTTTGTAAGCTTCTTAGCTTGATCGAAATAATCGATATTTTCTATTGCATATCGATATACATATGTACTATAGAAAGAATAATTTTAAAATTAAGTTAATAGGGTCGTATGGTATTCAAGTAATCCTCTTGATTGGTCAATAATAACCCGAGAGTAACGGTGCCGAGTCTTCCTGCTTATTGAAAAGTCTGCAAGTTCCTCAATCAAATTCTTCTGTGGAAAGTCTTCTGTGGAAATTCTTTAAAAACATGAGCTCTCTCTTCCAACGAATTTTAAAGCAACATATTTTGCTTTATTTCCATCAAACAATATCTTTGCAAAAGAATCCCATTTCAAATTATTTAAAACTTTACACATACGAGCGAACTCCCCGAAGTGACCGACCTGTCGTCATATACTCAACTCATTTGGTCCACTACTGCGATGTTCGTTTTGGCAGCTCCTTTAAACTCCGTCATAAAGGGGACTGATTTTGAGAAATTCATCAATGATTTTCTAGATTTTTCTTGTGTTTTCTGTTTTTAGGTGGCACTACCCATGTTCCTTCTTCGTATCTGAGAGCTGAAAACTTATTGTTTATAAAAGCTGCTTGTTTAGTTGAGTCCGACCGAAGTTCAGCTTTCGGCTTCGACCTAAAAATTGCCGAAGTTGTCGCTGAAGCCGAACTTTATTGTTTGCTTTTAAATCTGTTTGTTAAGTAGTGTCCAACCGAATATCGGCCCTCGGTTGCTTGGGAATTCGGCCAAGAATTTTTCTTTGTACATTTCTTCGGCTTTTGCCGAAAAAGTGTCCGTCTTCCGTCTCCGACGCTGCTGTTTTGCTCATCATCAATATTTTAATAAAACTACAAGCAATTGTTGGCACTTCTTTCAGCTGCACTTCTTGCACATGCCCTAAGCTCTTCCCCGTTCATACTCCTACATATTCCCTACATATCCCCTTTGTAGGGGGTATGTAGAGGATACGTAACAAAGCTGCTTTTCCCGTAGACTTCATTAGAAAATCTTGCAGCGTTTTGTGAGCTCCTGCGCCAGGCATACTCAATTGCTGATGCATGTGCTCTGAACGCTAAGCGATACTCTCGTCCTTTTTCTCTTCCCCTATTTTTTGTATGGCATTTTTCAAAAGCTCTGCTTATTATAGAAAAGTAGTTCGATATAATTGAGCAGTGCTTGATTTCCTCTACGAACGCGCCTCGACGTTCCGACTTTGGCTGCATTTTAAAATGTTCTACTCTCGGCGGAGGATTGTGCCCTTTTTTTTCCTGCTTATCTCGCTGCCAGTCAATGCATAATTTATGGTTCCACTGTTGCGCTCTGGAATCTTTGCTGTGCTGCTTTCTTTAGGGGCACTTGGAGCATGTTTGCGTGTTGCAGGCAAATTTTTATGGGTTTTCTTTTATTAAAAATGCGCTCTTTTATAAGAAACTTTATTGTTATTCGTACACATACACACACATGTTTAGCATGTGTGCAATGTAACGGTTTATCACTGCTCCCAGGGGTAACAGCGTTGTGCCCGAAAGCCATGCAGCGGCAGCGCAACAGCGAAGTATTCGCCTTATGGCTTCTGCGCTGGTTCTATCAGATCCTTCAGTGGCACTGGGACTAAGAACTTATTTATTGATTTCTTATTAGCCGCAACGCAACATTTTGACCAGCAACAATGCTAAAAAGCAGCAGCAGGGGGGAAATGGCAGAAGGATTGTTAGCATCAAGAAGCAAAGCATTCGACGAGAAACCGTAATAAATAAGCATTTTGACTGAACATTGAGATACACGCACAAAAATCGACTGCTGGAAGTTTGCAGTCAATAAGGCAATCCTTTGCATACCACTGTATAATTTTTATCGAAACAAATTTTAAATATTAGAAATAATTTGGCGCCTCAGTGGACAACTGATCGCTTCCGAATGCGTGGATTCGCTGGTTCAAATTTTAGCCGACTCATATCAGCTTATAAAAAAGAAAAGCCGCTTCTTTGCACGCGGCGAGGTCTCTCGCGAGCTCGTTGAAAACTCTCAGAGGGTTTTTTTTGCCATAAATACAAATCTCCTCGATTTCGTTTGAACACGGCTTAAAAATAATTTTAGATCCTCTTATCTTTTGCTAAAATAGTACGAGCACACAAAACTTAGTGCGAGAAAGCTAGTTCTAATTCTTGTTCGGAGGCTTTACGTACCAATTACAGGATTACAAAATCCCTTGGATTTCTTTCCGATACCCTTTTTTGATAAGAGAGACAAGAAGGGCGAGCAGCTGCAACAAGATTTGCACAGACTTTATAGAAATTACCAAGGTTTCTAGTATGGGGGCATGATGAGCGATTTTAGTTGGAGTGCATTACGTGGAACAAACCCACAAGAATACATTCTAGATAGTTACACCGCACTTCATTTCCAAATTTAAATTTTTTATTGAATAAAATGCCTATGTATGTATAGTCGAAAATTGCAAAATATTGCCATTTCAATTGCATCGATAAAGTGATGACGTAAGGAAAACGAACAACGGATCGGAAGCAGTGTCGAAAATTATCCAAGGAACAGACTTTACATTCCTGTGTTATTAAAGAAACTATATACTATATGCGCTTTTGCGTACCAACTTGTGAATACCTTTTCTATTATAGCACAAGGTCATGAGTTCTACAAATTTATTCCATAGCCATTCTATAGTTCTGATCATCATGACATATTACCGTAGGTGTAGATCATAAAAAAATTTTTATCACTAATTTTTGACTTTTTAACAGTATTTCGTCAATGCTCTTTCGGCTTTGAGTGCGCACATTTTTATCATAAACTATGAGTTTCCATTGCCACAATTCGATAAACCACGAATTTGGAACACTAAAATAGAAAAATATTTGTATTGTATTTCTTCTTCATTTATGCAACAGTCGCTTTGCCAGCGTGTAATATGAGGCAAGCAGCATGCAACGGCCACATGCTCCCTGCAGAATTCCTTTGAAAGCTACACCGTAGGGCAAATTTATTATTATTTATTAATTTGATTTTAAACACACGCACACACACAAATACAAAAGAATCATGCACAAGGGCACACATTCATAAATACAAAAGAAGGTATGTGTGTGTGTGCACGCAACGCGGAAGTAAAAGCCCGCCAAAAATATGCTGCCACGTAAAGCCTTTTTTTCTGCGTGGCTTTACACACTTCCTTTGCTTAAATAAAAGCAACAAAATTTATTGCATTGTGTATGACATTTATTATAAAATAAAAAAAAATTATTTTCGTAGCTACCTGCCTTCTTTACAAATCTTCATGGCAACAAAAAGAAAAGCAGGTGCGCTGAAGTGAAGTGAGGAGCAGTGATGGAAAGGAATAAAAAGTGAAAAAGAGAGAAAAATAAGTTAAAGGAATTGAATTGTAATGCTCTGAAAGCATTAATAATCATTAAAATTCAGTGAAGCATGCTGTTGTGCTTTCTTCTTCTTCTTCCTCTTTTCACTACGCTTTACTACTTTTATTCGACTTCTTTTTCGTTTTGCGCTTTTTCAGCTGATTCGTTTTATTTTTCCAATTTTTTTTCCCAACTATGCACATATTATTTAGCAAAAAATCTCTACACTTCAGAGTCACTGAGCCAGAAACTCATTTCAATGCAAATATGTAGCATATTTGAAGGCGCTGCGCCGGCTCATATAAAAAATCCTTTTACCAAGCTGCCACACTTTGCTGTAAGCGCTGCAGGCTTAGTCAACAGAAAAAGCGTAGCATGAAAGTGCCCAAAATCAATTTAATGCTTCTTTCAATTTATGTTTAATTCATTAAATTAAATGGGCAATTTTTACAATGTTTATAAAAAAAACTGCCATGAACCTTTAAAAATTCAATAGTTGCTGTGAGTTTGAAAGCACTGAATTTCAAAAGTAATTTGCAGCTTGTATTTGAATTGAAGCACGTGAAATAGAAGCATACTTTTGGGCTGCGAAGATTCATAAGCGAAGGAGAAGAGTGCTTCGTCCATAGAAATATATTTATTTGCTACGATTCCCAAATTTTATAAAGGTTTATTAGTCTTCTATTCTGCTGAAGTAGGCTTTAGAAAGCTTAAGGCATAAAATTATATTACAGAAAGGCACTAAGCCTTTCGGTAGGCAGTTTTATTTTGTAAACCGAGACCTCTGGGCAGAAATTTATGGGTATTCTGAAAGATCGAGCTAGAAAATTATGTTCTGCATATTTAGAAATCTGAAATCGTAAATTTATCCTGAGACATACATATAGTCCCAGTAAACATTTTTCGTGGCTCTTTTAAAATGCTAAAAATTATTTTTGACAATCTGTGTAAATTTTAAAAAGCTATTAAATATAACCTTAGCTAGTTTTCTCTGAGGTTCGCTTTTTTTGGCATCTAAAATGTGGATTATGACACACATTACGTTGCAAGATACTTTAGTGAAATTGGGATATAATACTGTGGTCATATGCAATAACGACTTAAGTCGACTTAAGACGAAATTGAGTTGACGTTACCACTGTATTCCTGACGTTGATGCGCATATTTTGTTCAAACCCCGGTATCTGTACCCATCTCAGAAAAAAAGTTATTTAAAAAAAACATGCACTTATGTACATGCACTTATGTGCATTTCAAATTTCAAATTGCATTTTCTCGAAACAGTTGTTTTCGACTTAAGTCGTTATTGCATATGACCACAGAATAATCCCAATACGTTTTTTGCGTTTAATTCGTAAAAAACGCGTGAAAAAAACGTGAAAAAAACGTACTGGGATTATATATCCCAAATTAACTAAAGGATCTTGGGACGCTTTGTTCCAGTAGTACCGATAGGTTAAGTCATTGTTCTAGAGAATGTAAGGAGTTATAGGAGTATGAATGTGAAGGGCGATTATAGGCAACAGTTTATAGAGTGCACAAAACTTAAAGATCAGCTGAAAGAAATGAACCTTTATTTTAAACATGCCAGACTGAATGAACATTCAATTCCGGTTGTTGATATGCCAAAGAAATATTAAAATAAAATTCTTAAAAAATCACACAAAACTTGCGACAAATAAAAATCTTCGCGACTGGCATAATTTCAGCATACTTATATATAATTATAATAAATATCTGCTACAATGCATGAAGAGGTGAAATACCACAACAGAACATTTCATTAAAAATGCAACTCAGGCAGACGGAGCGGTATAAAGGAAAAGGAAAAGCCAACGAATGATGGAAGTGAATAAACTGCAAGCAGCGGAATAATTAAATCACTGCATCAATGCCGCAGATGCAAAAGCGGATGACAAGCTCGTCAAGAATGGCGCGCTGGCACGCCAGGAATGCGCACAGTTTGTGAAGCGCTGACGTGATGCCAGGCGTTTGGTTTTTATTGAAATTTCTTTCTGCACATTTCTTCTTTTAATTATGCAATTTTGAGCGTGTCATGCACTTTTAATGATATGTGCACTTTTAATTGCATTGCATACTTTCGGGCGCACACAAGTTGATTTAATGAACCCAGCCAATTCCGATGTGTGTGTGTGTGTGTATGTGTGACTGTGTGTGTGATACATATTTTTGGGCGCGCTTCAACATATTTAAAAAGTGTCTCTTTTTTGTTGCTGCAGTATGTAAAGCGGAAAAATATTTATATTGCATGATATAAAAACGCAAGTGAATTAAAGATTTAAAATTTTTTTGGTAATATGCTTCTGTGAACTTCATGTGGTCGCTTTTCTGACAGCAAGATAACTTGTAGTAGTAGGCGCTGAACATTACATATTTGCATGCATAAGTAGTACAGAGTGGGAAGTTCTGCAACAGGGGCAGGAATGGGGTCGATGTTGTTGTTGTTTTTGATGACGTCGCGAAAATGTATACTTCTTTCATACTTTTGATTCGTCAATAAAGAGTTTTTGATATCAAACAGAATAAATACCAGCCTAGTGATGAGATCAAGCAAGTAAGGGACAAATGGTTTGGTATGCAGTTTACAAATCTTCTATATTTGTAGCTGACTAAAATTGTAACAAATGATTTAAATGGCATTAATCTGTTTTCTGGCAACTAACTGCATTTTCTTTAGAGATCTTCTTTCAATTTCAATAAAAAAAAAATAGTTTATCCTAGTTGTTTCATAAAATATATGCGTATGCTGATAAGTCCTTGAAGCTATAAAATATCTGGAATGTAGAAACCAGCCAACTCCAAACTCATGCATAGTTTTCAGCAGCCGGAGAGTCCACTCATACGCTTGCTTTCTAAAAACCATCAATCTTTTAACAAAGTGAATCTCGAACAAATTCCTTGCGGACCGTTAAACTTCCATATCCACATTTCTTTTTCAATTAAAAAGAAATCAAAAGTAAATTTAAGCCCTAGATTCTTTACTAACAAATAAGCTATCCACCGAATTGTTCAGCTTGAAGCTAAAACCAAGTACAATATAGAATGTAGAAAACTCACAGACTTCTCTTCCCTTACATTTGCACTAATTGCAAATCCTGGTGAAGCTGACAGCCGCGCGAACAGCCGCTAGGATTAAGGATTCGCGAGGATTTAAAAGGCAAATCACGAAAGTTTTACCAACAACTTTTTTTCAATTTAAAGCCAGTTAGGAAGAAAATTAAAGAACAAGAAAAGGAGAGAGGGATACATGAATTATGTATAGAGCCTTCAAGGACAAGAAAAAGAGAAAAGGTATACATGGGTACCATAGGCGGGTTGTCACTTGATGAAGCTATAACGAGCTTGCTATTGTGAGAAAGTTCTGTTTGAAAATTCTCTGGTTAAAAATAAAATTCTCGATATTACATACTGACGGCTCCGTTATAAAGTAGGCTAAATCGACTTAGGCCAATTTACGCTTGTTTTCGATTTATGTTTTACTACAAAATTTTCTGTTCTATTAAACAAGGGTTATTGAAATATCTGTAAACCTCAAAGTTCTCTCCAAAAAAAAACAATTTTAAATATATAATCTTATAGCTGTCTAACTCCTGAAGGGAGCCTATAATATGTATGTATTAGTGATTCCAATATGTTAATACTATATCGGTTTTCGGAATACCGGATCCCATGCCATTTCAATTCCGTTGAATTCCGCAAATAACCCTACTAGATTTCTAATCTTTTTCAGTTTCTACAGCTTATTTCTTTTATATGTTTCGTACGCTTTTGATCTCTCCAGCTCCAAATTGAACGTGTTTACAGCGAGAGGCATTTTGTTCAACCATTTGACAGTTCAAACCCAACACAGTCACTCGCTATTTATAGATGCGTCTATGTCAGCGTTAGTATGCATCTTTCTGCGCAGCCCAAAATATTGCAATGAATGGACACTGTTTGAAAGGACATCATTGAATGAGCGCTAAGGCAAAACGGAAGCCGGAAATCAAAAAGAAGTAAAATTTGTAGCTGACAAAATTCATTTCCAAAAATTATAAAGCCAACTATTGTGCTGGAGGCGAGGCGAACACTATGCTAAAAATGAAATGTAGCAACAGGCGAAGAAAGTAAAGAACAGCAAAAGAAAGCTGGAAAAGTTGTAAATGAGAAAACTTTGCACTTCCACTCTGATGCGAAGCAGCGGAATTATTTAGCGTCGATGTATTTGCTTAATGGAAGTGTCAGAGTGGTTTAAATGCTAAAACCCACAAAAAGATGGCACAATATGAAGTTGACAAGGAGCAGAAGCTGAGCAACAAAAGGCTGGCAAGTCCGTTGGGAATAAAGCCGCTAGACAGACAAGAAACTGGTACAATACAAACAACGCTAAGAAAACAATAACATTGCCAAATTAGAACAACAACTACAACAATATTTATAGCAAAAATGATGGAGAGAGGGAAACAAGAAAAGTTCGTACCAACAAGAAAGTGGGAAGGATTTTACTTGTACTACTTCTTTGAATATGCATGAATAATGAAATTATACAGAAGAAATGCATGAAGAATTGAAAGAAGTAATGTGTGAATGAATGAATGTGAGTATCAAAGAAATAGACAACTCATTAAACTGTGTATAACTATTCTAATTAGTAAGCAGAAGAGATGTCCTTTTGGCTGGCAGGATATGCTGTAGCATAACAACAATGGACGGGAATTCGATGACTCTATAGAAAATTGGTAAAAATTAAAGAGAATAGAAAGCCGTAAATTATACAAATTTATTTTCAATAAATTGGGGCTTCTCCCTTTTCCTTAGTATACAGCTATAAACTTATATTCGTATGCAGGACTTATTCTAGATACTAAAATGTAGAAACGGAGTTGCCATACATATCCCCAACATATTATATATTTCTGAAATATATGTATTTCTAGGATCTTACAAATTTGGGTCAAGGGTTAACTACAGATTACAGAAGAAGTTGCTCTTTGTTTGTAGGTTTCTCTTGTGGAACAGTCTTTCTGTGCAGGTTTATAGCTTAATTTCAATATTCTTGAGCTTCGAGGCATGCGACTCTTCCACTCTCTGCCCTACAGCAAACATATACATAATCCCTACGAAATCAACAAGGCGCTTTGGCTTATACGAAAATATCAGAATAAAGACTTCTTACTTTCGTCTAAGTAACAAGAAAAATTCAAAAGCAAAAAATTTCCCTATTTTAATTAAAATATGTAAATTCGAAATATGTTTGAATGTAATTCAAACTAGATATTTTTCTATGGATTTAATTTTATGAGTTCATCCTCAAACTCTAGCCCTAAGGATCAGTTTTATAATGCGCATCATACTCAGAGCCTCAAGAACTGAAACGCACCTAACCAACATGACACTATTGATAACTACCTACTTCAACAATGAACCACATTAATATAAAAAAATTCTAAGAATTGGAGAAATCCTTCAACTCGGTATGCACATGATCCTTGTTAGTGCATGCTTCATCCTAATCCAGTTCTCGGCCACTGCCAAATTGTATCTGCTTAAGAAGCGTAATTAATATAATCAGCAAATAAATATATTTATGAATGATCCAATAAACGTATTCATAAATTAAGCGTGCCTTGACAGGATAAGAAAACGTATCCGATGTGATTAATGCTTGTAGGAATACATTTTTCCCATTTTTCTTTGCTTTGTTTTTCTTTTGATGCAAATAGATACTTCATTAAAGTTGTTGTCTTCTTTTTGTCTTAGAAAAGTAATCATGTAATATGACTAATGATATATGCGCTCTATGAATCAATATATTAAAGCAAATTGTGAAAGGAATATAATAAAATAAAGGAAAAGGAAATTGCTGAAATGAATTATGGTACGTAAAGGCATATGCAAGTAACATCAGCAAATAGTTAAACAATAACTAAACATCTACAACATAAAAGATCATTTTAAATTTTGTCCTTATCCCTACTATATAGAACCGCTTAATATCTAAGATGCCTGATATGAGCCGGGTAGATTCTTTGATTTAAATCCTAAATTTTTACAAAAATATGGCATAAGTAAATATTAAATTCTTTCCTGTCAATCTTAAAGTTTCTCTTGACTATTTCATATCGCCTGAGCTGTCAACGAATTAAAGCATGCCACCTAAAAGCATGTCCTTTTACGGGATTAGCCAAATAGTCCACAAATCAAATTTTCTCCAATTCTCCAAGAAGCCTGTTGACATTTTTTCTTCGGTTTCATATTTGCTTGTTTGTATAAGTGTGCTGTTTGCTCTGGTTTTGCTTTAAAGCAAACATGCCCTACATGGGCACTTATACTAACAGAAATGTGCGTTCGTAATGGCAGCATAAAAATTTTGGCAGGCACATTGATTTGCCGAAACAAACCACGAAATCATGACCAAAATAAAGATGACAAAAGCAGCAAGGACAATGGACATGGCGGCAAGAGGCAGAGGGAGGCGAATGGCCAAGAAAGTCGAAACGAGAACAAACCAAACACGAAGTGTAAACAAGTGAATGTCAAAAACAAATAAAAGCCAAGCCAAGGAAGGACGACAATGCCAACGTAGAGAACAGCTTGTACTTGGCAATAATGGAAGGAGCTTGGCATTGATAGAAATAAAGGGAAGAAATAGCTGCCAATAGCAGAAAACAGTAGGAAATTAGACAGCAAAAGGCAGAAGTAGCGCTTTGAGAAGGGTTTATCAAAGGAAGGACTAAGATTGAAGTAATCTAAACCAAAGAAAGATGAGCTATAATTAAACGGACTAAACGTTCAGCAAAGTTGAGAGATTGGCGGGCATGTGGCGAAGTGAGCAGGCAGAAAAAAGTTGAATACTAACAAACAGAAACTAAATTCAGCTAGACTAGAGAAGAGCTGAGCGGCTGAATGAAGAAGGTAATACAAACTAAGTAGAAAGAAGAGCAACAAAAGCAGGCAGCAAGACATACAGGCTGAAGTTAAGAGAACGAAAAGAAAGGCAACAGCGAGTGTTTCACTCATACACACACTTTTTCTCTTCCTCGCTGGTATCACTTGAAATGTTAGCTGCAGGACACGGCAGCGCTAATTGCCATAATGTTTGCACATGCTTATGGCCGAGTTTGCTCCTGAGAACTTAAAAACCGAGCGAGAAATTCCTAGATTCAGAACTGAGCATTGAGAGCTAAATTTCATTTATATACGTGGGAGAAGCGCTAAGATCAGGACTAGTAGTATATAGAGAAAACGGTAGAACATATTTTATAGCATTGGCGGCTGCTGGAAAGAACTCAGTTGAGTAAGTACTTGGAAATGAGCGCATTCATCTATATATATGAGCAAATATATTATACATATTTAAAGTGATTAAGTTGGACCTTCAAACGATTAGGTACGTTGACTCAAAGTAAAATCCTCCGACAGAGAAGCTACTTATAAAGAACATGAAATATACAATATGATTAGAGTTGGTATCACGATTTGGTCCATATAGTCCATTTATTGCATATATTTTGTCAGTTTAAGTCGGATATTTTATGAGCAGTTATCTCAAGCTCACCTGGCTATTTCAAAATCGACTTCTAATATATTATAAATTTTCCTAAATATAGTCCGTATTCGATCAATATTGTATATTACATATTTAGAATTTTTCTATGTAATATTCCCAAAGAATAATCGATCTGAACCTATAGATATATGAATGAAGCTTCCAGCTTGCTCTATCATTGTTTGTCAGATTCTCTTTGGTTTGCGGCATTTAAGCCTTTAGAAATTACTGACATTACAAGTTAGAATTTTCCTGCTGGGTATATAAAATAGTACTTCGCCGTTGCTTGAGTGCCTGCAGCCTGGGTCGATGACGCCTCGCGACGTGGCCTATATATCATTTGGTTATTTTTTTCTTATGCCCCCTGCTGCTTGCTCACCTTTCCAAACCAATCCCAAACCCAAATCCAGGTCAGAGCAGAGCAGGCCAGAGCAGACCAGAGCAGCACCGACCAGCGTCAAACGAGCGATTAATTATTAATGAGCTGCAAATGCTTGAGTGCACTTTGGACCACGCAAGGCGCACTTAAGACGCTGCTTCATCATGGCACTTCCTTGGCCGTCTCACACTTCTTGAGGTGCGCTTAATTATGCTTGCGGCTTGACCACGTTTCAGTGGCTTCTTTCGGTGTGTGCGAGTGCGTGTGTTTGTATTTGCTTGCTTTTTGCCTTTATTATGCCTCACTTCACTTTCTTGTGTTTATTTTGTGTGTGCTAATTGCTGTGTTTATTTTATTTTGCCTTCATTGATTTAAGGCGCTATATTCCCTTGTGCTCCTTTTCCTTTCCACTTTTTTTCTGCTTATACTCATTTGCCATTTCATTGGCTGTGCTTTGTGAGGCAGCAAGCTTAATTAGTATCTACGCATTCGGCCAAATTGCCCTGTCTCAAGCCATGTCACGGCCGTGTTTGTTTTGGACACTTGTTAATTTCGGGAAGTTAGATTTAGGAAGGGGATGCAGGCCGCATGATATGTGTACTATCTAATCGAATTTAATGATATACAAAAGTCAATATGGAAGTCAAGCTATCTCGGAGAAGTACCAAAATAAACAAGTTCAAAGATTACTTCCTTTATTTCTTCCTTCCTTCCTTCCTTCCTTCCTTTCTTCCTTCCTTCCTTCCTTGATTGCCCAGAACAATCAACACAACATTCAATGATTAGCGTATTTTTTTCACGAAAACTAAGCTTTTCTACTTATGAGAGGATTGCTCATTAATCCTGTTGTAACAAGTTCTTATAGCTAGAAATAATTAGATTCAACATTATTTGTATTGTATTTAGAATTTCGTCCGACAAAATTCAACTTTTAATCATACATGAATAAATCGAATCTTTATTCTTAAAGGAGTTTAAAATATCTTTTCATCAAAATTAAACTTTTAATCAGGCTCATAAGAAAATCGTATATATTTCAAAATTACCTTCATTTGCATAATTCCATCAAAATGCAAGTTTTAATCAGACTCATGAGAGAATCTAATATATTTCAAAAGGAGATCAAAACGTATTTTCATCAAAATTTAGCTTTTAATTATACTCATGATAATATCGTATATATACCAAAATGACCTCCTTTTCACATAATTTCATCAAAATTCAGCTTTTAATTAAATCGTTTTATGAAAATCGTATATATTTCAAAATGACTTCCCCTTACAAAATTTCATCCCAAAAATTAAAAGAAATTTACCGACCTGATAAAAGATGAAAAAGATAAAAGACTTACATTTCAACTGTTTCAACTAAGGAAATTGAATTTAAATTTCAATATAAATCAATAGCGAACGAGGAAAAGCTTCCATATCAGAAGAGAAAGAGGCCCAATTTCAATTGTTTCTATATTACATCTGCCAATTTTAAGTAGTTTCCCATTTCATGAATTATCGCATGCGACATTAAGTCTGCATTATTTTCTGCATGCACCTGCAATTTAAATGGCATGTTTTTCCTCTCCTTTTTGTTTTTGGTGGTTGACAGCATTTCAACATGTTAACCTCAATTTATTGCCTGCCGGTCATTTGTTCCTTTCCAGTTGCTATATTGCAGCGCGCTTCTCCTGCAATAAAATGCGGTATCCTGTGCTGTGACAGTAATCCACACACACACACACCCACCTACAGCTATGCACCAACACCTCACACAGATACAAATCAACACATTAGCCCTGATATATGTATGTAAGTATGCGAAAAATCCATTGTGTGATCAATACGAAAGCAAAGCTCAACGGTGGCGGTGGCTGAGGCTTCGCCATGGTTGCATTGGATTTTGCTGCAATTGTGTGCATAAAAAGGCAGTAAATTTCTAGCAGCAGACACGCATACATACATACATATACACAAATGCATAGTGCGGCATCTAGCGGCAGTAAATAAATGAGATGTACGGCATTGATAAAGCGATGCAAATTAGTTCGTTCGCTCGGTCGGTGAGCATTTCAGGTGAAATATGTCAATTCGAAATTGGGCTTGAAAGGACGATCAGCGAGAAAAGTAATTGCTGAGAGCAGTAAGATGGGCAAGTGCAGATAGTGGAAAGCATATTTTAGAATGTAGTAGTGTGCCGAAGTGCAGGTAAGCTCAATTTATCGAATCGATTCATGTTCTGCAGTTAGAGAGAGAGCTTCAAAGACACTTTTGAAAGTGTATTTCTACATATTTTTTGTATTATTTTGTTCAACACTGTCTTTGAGATTGTATACATATTTTCTATATATTAAATTTCTCAACACTTTGATTGTAGTCCTTATAGATATAATAAGAAAGAAAATAACAAAGTTCTTCTTTATAGTTTTTACAGAAGCTTAGTGCTTTCATTTCACAACTATTGTGTTCTAATTTTCAATTCATTTTGCTATCAGCACTTCGCTTTTCTTTTAAAGGACACTCGTGTGTAGAAGCTCGTTAATTTGAAAACTCAGGCTTGAGCTCGTTCGATTTCGGAAATTTTTTACCGCAGAATATTGCAAAGAGATTCCCAAAGAAAATCGCTTCATATATTTTGAAGCAATGCAAATAAAGTGAATACATGAAGAACCGCCACAATAGGCCTTTCAGTTCACATTGACCGGAACCCTGCTTCAAGTACAACAATATAATCTATGCCAATATAGATGATAAAGAAATCAAAGAGATTCCCTTTTGTTGTTAAAATTTAGTTGGAACTATCAACGTAAAATTTTCAGCTGTTATAACAGATCGAAAGATCGAAGCTAACCTAACAAAACGTAATTATAAGTTCTTTCGCTCTATTTCTCTGGCTGTTTACAAAAAGTCTTTTTTACATCAATGTGCCAGAATTTCCAGAACATGTTTCTATGCGCTCACTTTATTCTTGTCTTAAACGATTTTTTTTCATTAAACAGTGCCACCAATTTCATTCAATTTAAATGGAATTAACAACCCCTGCCTCAGCCTCGTTCGGCCACACTTACAATAAAATTGCTTTTTACAAGCATTTACTAGACATTAAGCTTGCATACCAAACCAATTACTAACATTGATACTACTCCCTCAAGGATAACTACTCGCACAGTCGCATATATTAACACACATGCATGTATGTATGCATATGTGTAGCTATTGGTATGCCATATCCATGAGCGCTAAATAACTGCGCCAGGATGCTGACAACAACAACGCTACCCCCGGCATTACACAAACTAATTTAAGCAGACATACTCGTAGACCCAGTCGCACTTCCTTGCTGTCGACTCAGCTGTCTGCCGCTTGTTTGCTTGCTCCTTTTCCGGTTGCCGTTGGCATATGTGCGTCGCGCTGCTGTCTCTTGGCATGATCTTTAGATAAAGCAGCATAAGTGGCATTTCGCTACATTCCGCTTGGTGTCATTACTGAAAAGAGATAGACACAGTCGAAAGGAGACTTAAAGAGGAAGCTGTGTGCTTATTCAGTAGCACAAAAAGATATTTCATTATTTTGGCTTAAAATGAGTGACGAAACTGGGGAACTTTTACAAGAAATATTCAATCAGACAAACTGATTTATAATTTCGAACAAAAATCGAAAATGTAAACTTTGGCCGAGCTTTCACTCATTTACTAGTGTGTGCTCGTTCTATTTTAGCACCATTAAACGGGACCTAGCGACGGGCGCATGTGCTGGCTAAGTGGACAAGTGCTTGGGCGCTGATGCGGGAAGCCTTGGTTCAATACCAATCTCATTACATCTAATAAAAAAGAATAATTTCTTTTTCAAATCTCGATTTTCGTCAAATTAAAAAGCGCATTTAATTAAGAAATTCCAGAAATGCTAGCCATTTATTTTCCTAACTCTCTTTCTAATATCTGCTTTGATTGAAAGGTCCTTGGTTGTGTATTCCCTTGACGACTAAAATCCGACTACTTCCCTGTCTACTGCGATTGCTACAGCCACTACGACGATTACTATTTTTGGCGCTTGTAAGTGCCAACAGACTTTTTACTTGCCAGCAGCTGGCGTAAGGCGTAAGCATAGTATTTTACGCCATGAGACCGTTAAATGTGTGAGTTAGTGTAAATCGTTTTCTTCAATGAGCTCCGAATACTCAAAAATATTTCAAACGGGTTGCAAAACATTGATTCTCACATTCTCAATTTTCAGAATCCATTTGTTAGAAGTATTTTACGACTGACTTGGTACAGAAACAGGTTCATCGAATATATTTAAAACGCTTTTTAGGTTCAAAAATTGGTGGAGCTCAACTTATGAATTGATTTAAACGACAATTTGAGTTGTACGAAAAATTATTGAAAAATCTTTAACAAAAATCTTTTTTGAAAGAGTCTTTGAGTATGATTATTTATTTAAGTCAAACTAAATCCTTTTCTTAACGGAAAAGTGTTGAGGTTCATTGCTGGCAATGATAGAATAAATATAAAATGGTTCTTTTAAGATGAAAACTTTTCAAATTTTTGTAATATCATATCGCTTTAATTTAGTGCGATTCATTCAAAGGCCGTTTAATGATATAAAATAAACAACATTTTTTTAAAAGTCCTAACCGCCCATATTCCAGATACTCACTACTGTGATTCCCATTAAATGGGTACTGGCATTCAGTAGTACTGACTGCTGACAGCCGGTACTCGACATTGTTGATTTTAAGAATTTTTTTAAGTGCATTATTTGATGTTACTACTTAATAGAAAGATTAAATAACACATTTTTTAATAAATCGATTTTGCAGTTTGATCGTATGTAGTTATTTATTAACGGTAGTATTCAAACTCATTAAACCATTTTAATTACTTTGCATATATCTATAGATTTAGAGGTCATCCCCTGAGTCTTGGTTTGTCAAAAAAACAAACAAAACGCCTTATTTCCTATTGACAGAGCCAATGTATTTATTATGTTCCTAAATTCAAAACAACTTTAAGTACCGAAAGAGTCAGCGTATCGCATCACTATGCTGCATACATGTATGGATGTATGTGTCTCTTATGTGTGAATCTATATCCCTATGTCAAGTGAGTGTGTTATTTTGTGCCGTTATCTTGCCGCAAGACACAATGTTACGCGTCTCTAATCAACAAGCAAACGCCCTCTGCTTTAAAGGAAACCATAGCACCACGCCCTAAAAATAACACACACACAACAAAGTGTTATATGCGCATATAAATTAATTCAAATGTATCGTTTTCGAAATTATTGTTATCGGTAAATAATTTCGCTACTAAATTGCACAGCACTACAACAACACAAAGAGACACACACTCATACAAAGAGAAACAGAGATAGCGCCAAAAGCGAGCTTGAGGCTTGCTTTAAAGCTATGCAGAACAATATATGCTTAGGATGCAGTGGGGCAGGGGGGAAGGGCGAGTGGTGTTAATGCTTTGGCGCTGTCTATGACATGCTTGTCAATTTGCATAAATTATCGAAATGAAAATTATTAAGCATAACAATTAGTAGGGTTAGGGTCGACCGGATTTGGGGTTCATTTGATTGGTGAATGTAGTGAACGGGTGAGGGGAGCCACCTTAACGTAGCCGCAAGTGTAGGCATTGCACATATTGTTGTGGTTGCTGTTGTTGTTGTTACGCCAGTAAGTCGCCTAATTAACCATAAACTGATATTTTGAGCTATAACCTAATGTGATTAAATCAAACGGCAATTATTATTAGCATAGCGCTGAGATTTCTCACATATACATACATATATACAAATAAATATGGGTGTGCATAATTATACATCATAAATATATACATATATATATAATTTAATCAGATGCGTTGCATGCGTCGAAGCAATCTAGAACATTTTACCAAAAGATTCGTTTTAGAAGATGAAAAGTAATAACTTCAAATAGACCGTGGTTGTGTTCAGTCGCGCAACAGCTCATATAAACGAGGGCTTAGTCGAGTCGAGTCTCGTATTAATCATTCAATATGCGTTCCATTTTTCAGTATCAGTTTTACAAAAAGCGGTTTTAAACTCAAATGGGTAGAATTTTAATTTGATCTATCCACTACTAACATTCACTCCCGGTCAGTTTCGGGTTGCCATTTCGGGGTGGTTCGGAGTGTCCTGGGTAAGCGGGGAGGAGCTGTAAACAGCGTTTTGCTTTCAGGGTTATATTTTCTCTTTATTTCCTTTCTTTAGAACACTCACATACAAAACGTCCTTAAGCTTCGAAGGTCCCTCAGTCATTATGACAATTCATCGAATATAAAGAGTAAGCGGCCTGGCTACTTGACAGTTACAGTTTATGTACTGTGCAAAAAAACTAACATGGTCCGGGTTGCCAGCTGTACTAAGCAAAAAAGTGAATCGTGAAAAGCAGCTGGGCAGTATTTGAGAGGTTTTGTAATGAACAAGAAACTGGAATCAAAATTTGCTTCAAATGATTCCTTACAATTATTATAAATATTTTAAAAGGCACTCGCCTTCAATCGAAGGCAATCATCGTGCGTGATATGAAAGGGATATATGAACCGTTTATTTTGAAAGTGGGGTAAGTCCACTTTCTGTTATTGCGAGATATATCATTGTTTACATTTCACTCTCAGTGTCACTACTATGAAGAGCTAAATCTTCCATCTCCCAAATACAAAAATCTCATTTTGTTTGGACTATAAATTGTTTACCCATAGAAAGATGATAATTAGTTTTATCAAAAAATGCCATTATCTACATTTTTGTAAAAAATGGACTTACCCCACTTTCAAAATAAACGGCTCATATAGACAGGTACATATATATAGTTAGGTGTGACTTGACGTAACAGAAGCTTACAAATCTAGCCTGCACAATAACTAATGAGATCGTGGGCAAGCAAGTGGAACTGCAATTACTAAACGTTTCCAAGTACTTTGGTAACAACTATAAGCAAATTCATCATATTGACAAGCAAATTCAATGAATAAAAGTAAACTTTTGTAAAACTCAAAACTACTTTGTTTGTGATTTCTGAGTATTATCTTTACCATATAATTATCAATCAAGTACATGCATGGTTGTATGTATGTATATGTATGCCAACGGAAGCATTGCATATGCATACTCAATGTATGTGTGTATGCAATATAAAAAAACAGTTCTTAATAAGAACTCCTTACACATATTTCAATGAAAAAGCGGGCACAAAAGCAAAAAAGAGAATCGTAAAGAATATTTTAAAAATCTGCTTTTACAAAAAGTGTGAAAAATAGTTTCAGGCAAGCTGGCGCAGAACCTGCCGAAGCAAAGAATTCTTTGACAGCTGCAAACTGCTGTCAACGAGATGACGCTTCAATGTGTCAACAACAATTTTGTTGCCCTTGTTAAACTTTCAATGAATGCTCTACTACCATATACGCTCAGTCTTCTCAGTCCTTTCTCCAGCCTTTCTCCTTCAACACTGTTTACTTTTTCTATTCTCACCCACTCACTCTATCTTTCTCGTCAGCCTTTTTCGCTTCTCTTCGTTATCATACAACCCTCTTTTTTGGTCTGTTGCTATACTTTATCATCACACCGTACAGTGTTGCCAATGTATTTTTTTTAGCCTTTTATTGCTTTTCACTACGTTTTTTTTTCACCTATAGTGCCTTTGTTGTATGTTAAGTAACTTTGCTCGTTCAATACGAAATTAAATTTTTTTAAACAGTTTGCTGTTGTTCGATTGATGTTTGTTATTGTTGTTGCAACTGTTGTTGTTGCTGCGCTTCCTGTTGCTACTTTTAATATTGCAATGTTGCATGCAACACATACATACTCGGTACATCATACAATGCCACTGCAGTCTATTGTATATGTAAAATGGCGCTTATTGCCAATCACTCAGCCCAAGAGCAACGGCACTAGGCACCACTCCCCGTTGACTTTCAAAAGCCAGCGAACTTTTTAAGTACTTTTTGCACTTCGAATTTATTAAGTCTTTATGGTACAAAATGAAAAAGTACTCGGGTTAATAGAATTAAAGCGAGCATCAAGTAAGTGAAAAAGGATCTGGCTCTAAAGTCGAGCAGCTGATCTAACTATTTGCCAACATATCGAAATAATTCGAAGTTACAAGATTTAGTGTCTCCAAAGGGTTGTACATTTAATATATTTTCGAATCAATTATAATTAAAAGTTCTTTTGTACTAACAAATCTTAATTATTCTTATTTAACTAATCAATGATTTACAGAATCTCATAAATGCATACAGAATTTTTATTTGAACGAAACAAAATAATAAATATGATTTAATATAATTATAAGAAGATTGAGCTTAAAGAGAAGTGGAAGCGAATTTAATCAAAAATGTATATGTAATTTTAATTTGACAATAAGAATTGCAACCATATTTCTATTAAGCTCTGAATTGCTTAAAAAATAAGTTTTTACAAATGTATCATTTATTTAGAATATTATATTAATTGGCTAAAAGATACATTCGATTCTCAATTCGAATAATAATAATTAATAATGTGTAATTGATTGGCACAACAGGCCGTGTTGGCTTAGGTCTAGCTCTCTCTCGCATTAACTTGTGTATGCTTGTTAAATTTTTCACCATTTGACGGGACCTACATTAACCGAATCCGATCGGGTTTGAGAAGCTTTTCATGGCAAAGAAAATTCTCAGAGAATTTCCAATACATCTCGAAAAGTGGCGCCGCGCAAAGAAACAATTTGAAAACAAATTTTCTTTTTTATTAGATGTTACCGGACCGGGAGTTGAACCCAGTTCCTCCACGTCAGCAACCAAGCACTTAGATCACTGAGCCACCACTGCAAAGGCTGCATAAATTTATACAGAATTTTATAAGGACATTGAATTTAAAAGGATTGGAAGTACAGTGCCTTACAAGAGCATATGCAATTTAATTTGATGAAAGGAATTTCACAACTATTTCTATTATGCACCAGAGCTCTGCACAAAAGTGTATCCTTTAGTTAAAATGCTAGCTTAATAAGTTATAGGTTGCACTTGATTAGCAATTCTTAGCTCTTGTTTATTATTAAAAGTGTATGAACTTCCCTTCACAAACTTTCAACAACATTCTTCATCTCCCAATGTAGTTTGTAGATTTTCAAAATTATGCATTACAAGCTGAATAGCTGACTAGCTCGGGACATCATTATTCACACTAAAAGAGTCACTTAATTTCCAGGTGCTCCTGCAATTATTTAACCAAAATGGTTTTACAATTTATACATGTTGCTGCGGCGTTATATGCTCCCTTATAAATTGTTTACTCTCTACGACTCTCAAATGCCAGTTTACAAATGTCATCTAAACCAAAATGGCTGCCAAGCAAAATCAAACTGAAACATAAAACGCACTCAGTATATGAAATATAAAGGGGTAACAAATTCAAGCAAATTAAATTTTATTAAAAAAATCAATTTAAAATTCTTATGAAACTGATTGCTAAGCCACCACAAAGCAGCAGAAGCGCACAATAGACCACAGTAGCTGGAAAAGCACACCAATACATATACAAACACATACACACACTGACGACGCAATGCGCCGAAAGAAAGTGTCTGAGCTGGCAAGCAACTTGTTTATTTATTGGTCAGGAGAGTGCTGACGGTGTGTGGGTTTGATTGCAGCTCAGGCAGTCAGTGCATATGCAAGGCGAACTTTGGCCAAAGATACAAATAAAAGATACATCACGTACAGACGGATGCAAGTATAACAACGCAAGTCGAAACCTCTAAGACCCCAATGTGTATGAAGCAAAACGACGACACACACACACAGACAAGCAGCCAGCCAACCAACCACCCACATAGGCGAAGAAGAATACCAGCAACCGCAACTTGTAGTTAGATGGTTTGCTCTGCTAGCTAGATAGCTAGCTTGAGATACCTAAAGAAACCAGAGACACAAGAATGCATACCAAGCAGTTCAGTTAAGCCGTGTAGGTGGCATGTTGGAATAGATATTCTAATGTATTTAAAAATACACACGCTTCGAAAGCAATTTTGAATACTGTTAGTACTAGTAATAACTGCCGATTATCGGGTGTGCCCTATGACATAGCTAAATTAAATTAAAAAAAAAAATGTACTTAATATTGGTGCCAAAGTTTTCCAAATCTATTCAGCAGGCTTTATCTCGAAAGGAAATAACCCAATACAAAACTTTCGAAATTAAAAACTCTAATATTTTAGAACATTTTCAAACAATCTTCGAGAACTTATGCCTGAAAATTCATGGCCAAACTTTCATTCTATATTGTGCAATTCTTAAACCATCTAGACCTCAAAATCTTTAAAATGATATATAATTTATCATCCAACTCTCTCTAGATCGTCTGAACTAAGCGCCGGTCTTCAAATAAATAATAGATGAGAAAATAACTGGAATTTGGTCTGAATAGATTTTGCAGAATGAATGCCAATACCAAAAGATAAAGAAATATGGAAAACTCAAGGAAGGGTTAGGTAAGGTTATGCTGGTTGTCCAAAAAGAGACCACACGCAGACCCTGTTGGGTCCTTAGCGATGCCAGTTGGAGTTTCATTTGGGAATGATCAAAGAAATATTCTGTCAGAGCTTGGCTGTGTTTCACAAATTTCCAAAGAGGCTTCACATGTAGTTTCGAGCTCTGTTCGAGCCCTGAAATAACAGGCGCTCCTAAACAAGTCAGACGAGTTCAAGAGATGACACGGCAGGACAACAGTGTGTGTTCCACGGTCTCCCTGCTACCCGCTTCTTTGCATTTCCTGCAGCTATCGTCATTCGTTATATCTATTATTGGGAAAGTCAGTATAAGCCTAGTACAATTTCCGACATAAGACTTTAACATGGTTTTGGACACATGGAAAGCTTTTGAAAAATTTATAAATTGAAAAAATTTGCTTTCGATTGTACAAAAAACAGTTGTCTTCCCGGTGTGTATAACGATAGTTTGAAAGTATAATATGCTAAAGTGCGGCAGCAAATGGTGGCAAGCAATCGATGTCGGCATCATGCCCAGCCATGCCACATAACAAGTAAAGCCAATGCAGCAGGGACAGAATAACACGTTCCCCAGCAGAATGAAGAAGTTGCCAGCAAACTACTTAAGCCACACAAGGATAATAAACTTGTTAAACGTTAGATACTGAAAGGAAATTAGGAAAAACAGCGCATTGAAGCAATTGGTATGCATTGAGCATGAGAAATTCAAAAGCAAGCAAACTCAGAACCATTTAAAATTTTGCCGACAGATGTAGAATATGTCTGCAGGATACTTCTTTGTCTGATTTCTATAAATAAAATGAGCGCAGATTGTGGTATAAAGGGTAATGGAAAAAGTAGTAATATAAAAAAATTATATAAAAAAAAACTTTTTAAAAATAAGCTTTAATTTATTTAATGTACTAAAAAGTAGAAAATAAATGGTTTCGAAGTCACCAGTATCTTACTATCAATAAAAGCTTGGGGCGCTCATGTGTTCAATATTTGTCAAACAGTTACCACAATATTTTATTTAAATAATTTTTTGCAAATAGATTCTAGTAATGAAAGATATTTTGAATATGGATATTGAGCGCACAAGCTTTTATTAATAGTAAGATACAGGTGACTTGGAAACAACTTATTTTCTACTTTTTAGTACATTAAAGCTTATTTTTAAAAAGTTTTTTTTTATATAATTTTATTTTCTACTTTTTAGTCTTTCATAAATTCAATTTTAGAGCTCTGAAATTTTTCGCAAAAAGAATTTTAAACTTGCAGAGCAGTACACAATATTTAGGGTATTCACAGTGTTTCCTATCGTCATATGTCATATCCTCAATTTAACAAATAATACGTGGCATATTTGTGACGCGGTGAGTTGTTGCTATTTTGCCAGCAGGGCGCGGCAAGTAAGTTCCTATCGTTTTTCATTGATGTGTGGTGTACCTATAATTATAAACTGAAGCCCAAGTGTGTAGTTGCTTGAAAAGTGCCACGCCCCTTGTCCTACGCCCATAAATTTTTCCAGTGGAACGACACATCCAAGAGGCGACTGCATACGAAATTTCAATGCTGCACGACCTTTAGTTCCAAAGCTATTCTATATAAACGATTTTGTTTGTATGGGTGGTGCCACGCCCCCTTATCCAGTGCCCGCCTTATTTTCTCAGTAGAAGGATATGGATATGTAGTAAGTTCCTACCGAGTTTCATTGATGTGTGATTTGTAGTTCTAAAGTTATACACACGCCCCTTATCCTACGCCCATAAAATTTTACCAGTGGGACGACACATCCAAGAGGCGACTGCATACGAAATTTCAATGCTGCACGACCTTTAGTTCCAAAGCTAATCGAGATCAAAAATTTTGTTTGTATGGGGGGTGCCACGCCCCCTTATCCTACGCCCATAAAATTTTACCAGTGGGACAACACATCCAAGAGGCGACTGCATACGAAATTTCAATACTGCACGACCTTTAGTTCCAAAGCTAATCGAGATCAAAAATTTTGTTTGTATGGGGGGTGCCACGCCCCCTTATCCAGTCCCCCTTATTTTCTCAGTAGAAGGATATGGATATGTAGTAAGTTCCTACCGAGTTTCATTGATGTGTGATTTTTAGTTCTAAAGTTATACACAAATCTGGAGTTGATAAAAAGTGCCACGCCCCCTCATCCTACGCCCATAAAATTTTACCAGTGGGACAACACATCCAAGAGGCGACTGCATACGAAATTTCAATGCTGCACGACCTTTAGTTCCAAAGCTAATCGAGATCAAAAATTTTGTTTGTATGGGGGGTGCCACGCCCCCTTATCCAGTGCTCCCCTTATTTTTTCAGTAGAAGGATAGGGATATGTAGTAAGTTCCTACCGAGTTTCATTGATGTGTGATGTATAGTTCTAAAGTTATACACAAATCTGGAGTTTATAAAAAAGTGCCACGCCCCTTATCCTACGCCCATAAAATTTATTGATTCATGTATTGGGCTCTAGATTAGGCATGTATGCAAAGTTTCAGATCTCTAAGTAGTCGGGAAGTGGGTGAAAAATTGATTACTAGATTTGACGACATACATACCGGATGTGAACCTAATATAAAGCTTATAAAATAAGTGGTAAAAATAAAGCGGTCTTTGATTATATTGCTGATTAAAAGCATGATGTCAAATAAAAAGCATAGAGTTATTGCGTATAAAGTGCTTCAATATCTGCCAGATATTAGACAAAAATATGCTTGAGAAATTCCTAAATTATTGAGCTTCAATAACTTTATCTAAAAACGGAATTTTTTGAATTGCTGGGCTCATAAAAAAAAGTTTAATTGATGCAGTATGCAAGTACTATGATTGTAGGTAATCAATAGATGCCCACTATAAAAATATCTGACAAATTGTATTGGAAATTGAAAGAGAAATCGGAGTACTAATAGCACAAAATAACAAACTCCAAGTGCTCAATGCTAGCTTTATAAGTGGTTGTTTTTGGTTTTGCATTTTTTTATACTGAAAATTTAATTTGATTACCACTGCAGGATGAAGCTTTTTTCTCGGCAAAAATTCCCAACGAACTGTTTCTTACTCAGCAACTTTACAGGAAGGAATTGAAGAAATCCGGCAGAAGTGAAAGAGTTTAAACAAACAAGAGTGTAAATATTTTAGTTAATTGAAGTGCAAAGTAAACTTTCTGCAGCATCTTCTTGTTTTACACAATTAAATACATACCTAAAGATACGTTGCCAATAGCCATGAAATATTTATACACTCTGGCCGAGCAGGAAATGAGTTTACCTTCTGCAGGCGTTTACTTTCCTATGCAGAAGTCATCAGCAGTGAATGAAATGAAAATATTTACAGAAATATATAATGGAATAAATGGATTTATTTCATTGAAGATTTACTTGTTCAGTCGTTGAGAATTTTACAGATTGGCACAGAAACCTAAAATCAATCACACGGGGAACTCACTTGAATTCAGATTTTAATTTCGTCAAAGTTGGGTTAATATTTGCTGCATATTTCTATTTAGAATTACAAAACTACAATTCGAAAACTTAGAGGTATTCTAGAATGCGTGTTTGCGTTCTCTAGGATCATAACTTCAAACCAACTCCTATTATTTTTCACTACCGAAGTTGATGATACAAATAGTTAGATTTCACTTGTATATTTCCTGCGTCGAGCTACCATCATAAAAATAATAAATATTTAACTGTGAAAAATTAGTCTGTAAGCTTGAAATTGATATTAAAATGTCACAAAATTTGGATAATGATAGACAATTGTGGACAACTGATACAAAACTTGATTAAAATTATGTTATTTTCGGCCGTCTTATTTATGTGCGTATCTTAGAAAGGAGCACAAGTTTAGCTATAGGTAGGTAGGTAGGTTAAGTTGTCGTCTCAAGGACCTCACTTAGGCCAAAAGTCCCATTGTGTTACCACGTGGTAGTTGTAAGCCGTCAGCTCCTTCATTACATTCATTATGAGCTAGCAGTGGGTGCCATCCTTACTTTACAGTACTCTACTTGGGTAACTAACGCATTGCGTCTCGAAGAACTATTGCGTTGCTATAATTATTATAAGACTTAAAAAAGGAAATTTTGCATTTCATGCATAGAAATTTTTTTTTCTATATTAAACCGTATTATGTAAATCAAACATATGCTGCTGAAATTACATTTTAGGCACAATTTTCCTGAAATAATAAAAATTAATGCCACAATTTCAATAATTTCCAAATATCATACCGTGAATTACTCAACAATATGCCAAACAAATGGCAGTCAAGTTCAAATATGGAAATATGCAACTATGACATACAAATACATTGAAAATACAAAAGCATAATTTCAAAATTTAGCACAAATTTTTGCCTTTCTGTTTTCATTCTCCATTTGGAAGCTTTGTTGAGAGCGCCTAAAAGCATGCTATGCCAAATTGAAAACGGAACTATGCAATATGCATATCAACCGCAGCTCACAGCATCGCTAGAGTGTGTGTGTGTGTGTGTACTCGAGTGTGATGTTGTGCATTCGACTGTGATAGTGTGCATGTGTATATAAAAGCCTTTTAGGCGCAACAGCCAGCCAGCGACCGCAGCAACAATTCCAGTAGCTCCGGCATTATCAATGGCATTAATGTGGCATTTTATTGCATTGACCGCTGTTGCTGATTGCAATCTCGCTGCTGTTGTTGTTGCTGTTGTTCGCATTGCTCGCATTGCTGTTGCTGTTTTTGTTGTTGCTGCGGCTGCTATTGTGCATTCATTTATTTGTTGCTGTTGGCATTGCGCCGCTTCATTACGCTGCGAATTCCGGCAGCAGCTGCTATTGCTGCCACCTCATCTGTTGCTGCAATTGATGGTTTTTTTTACACATATGAATTCATTTCATTTGCAAAATTTTGGCATTTCGCGCGAACAACTCTTGTTCACAAAGCAGCGATATTGCACATGCACTCATACTTGCATGCGCCAATAGATACGCTCGTTCTATAGCATATGTATGTATGTTCATTTGTCTGCGAGTGCCAAAATAAAGCCTACAAATTGCCGGAAATGATGCGCTTTTTCCTTCCGCCAAGCGGCAAAATAATAGCAGCCAAAATGACACAAAGAGCCGCAGTTGGGCAACAACGATGGATTTGATACTCTACTTTGGTGCTCCAGCCGAGTCAAAAACATGGCGAAAGAGTTTTAGTTAATTTAAACATATTCAGCCCAATTCTGAATATTCCCTGGAAGTTTTGTTCCCAAGAATTTTATTTTTACTGGGAGACAATTCCTCCTATTCTAACCTCCCTGGGAGTAGCAAAATTTGGGAGAAGAAGTTCGATTATTCGAAAACAGCTGTTTTGCCGCTTTTGAGCTGTCAAAATAAATGTAAACTTTAAAAATTTACAGAAAAAAATTTAAAAAGTGCAAAAATTATAAGAAAAGTTTGGTTGGCTGGTTTAAGTTTATGTGGCTAGTTACTGATTAACTCCCAAAAAATTGTTTCTCCTACTCCCATAATTTTTCCTATTTGTGATACCTACTTTTTTCATTGGGAGTTTTTTTCACTTTTCTAACATTACTTAGAATAGGAGAATCGGGAATAGGGAAAAAACTCCCAAACATTTTTTATTCAGAATAGGAAAATTGCGAAAAAGGGAAAAAAATTCCCAGGGAATTTCTATTCAGAAATGGGTTGTATAAAACATCGGAGCAGCAACATGCAATAACGACTATAAGAACTCCTTGTATAGCAAATACTTCCGATAACGGTATTAACATCCTTCTGACAAATGATCGATTGAGCTCTTCGCGTTTAAAAGCATTTAAAATAGAATCGTTTTCGCTTGGTTTTTCGTTTTTCGTTTGTTTAATTGTACTTAAGTAGCAGGTAAGATATACGTACTAGATGCATATAAATGCTTTAGATGACCGAAGAAGAATCTCGCTAATAGAACGTCTTTCGAAATGTTTTAAAAAAGGTGCAATAGATTAGTCAGTGTGAAATATTTTCAAATTGTGGTGTATCTGTAGTTAAGAGAGGGACAGACAGACAGACAGACAGACAGACAGACAGACAGACAGACAGACAGACAGACAGACAGACAGACAGACAGACAATGGTTCCGGGAGAAGCATCCGTACAGATGAGAGGAGGATTTAGCGGATTAAAGTCCCGCACTGACTGGCGCTTTCGATGCGCTCCTCCTAGTTAGAAAAAAGAGACAGACAGATATATTTTCTATAATATATATAGGTTTATTCTTAGCTCATATCTTTTCAAATATTTTGACAAACCATCTTCAAGCTTTGCACAATACGCGTCCATGAAGTGTAGCGCCGTGAAAGATGGGCCATTTGAGCGCAAACCTCGAATTTCAAAATGGCCCCACATTTCAGCAAATTTTCAATAATTCAGCAGCGGCGCGCAGGTAACGGAAAGCCGCTGTCAGTAGCATATCTGCACTTAAACTGTATTGGTATTTGTAACTGCTTTATTCTGCTCACTGGCATTAAGCGTATTTACCGTGTTTATTTATTGAAAGGGACAGATTTGCGCAAATGCCGCATGCAGATATTCTCAATAATGTAGTAGCACTTTTTTGGGGCATACGCGAAATTTACATATGTGAAAAAAATGCTGCAGTTCAAAATGCCAGACAGCTTAAGTGCTGACTTGATAGGCAGACATAAGCCGCGGCATGATAAAACTGATGACTGGTAAAATGTTAGTCAGCCAACAGTTTTTAAAAAAGTTAAACAATTTTGTCACATTTTGAAATTTAACTTAAATTTAATATCAAAACATATCATACATGCAAATCTACAACTACTTTTAAAGTCCAATTTCTTCTTAATCAAAAGTAACACTTAAAATGAATAGTATATTGTATATAATTTCATAATAGCCCAATTCACAATCTTGTGCAAATGGTCTGGGATTTTTACAATTGACAGTTTTGTAGCAAACTACTGTCAAAACTACTGTCAAAACTATTGTAGTTTTGCTACAAAACTGTCAATTGCAAAAATTCCTGACCATTTGCACAAGATTGTGAATTGGGCTAATATGTACTCTTCGCATTGTATTAATCGTTCTTAATCAAAAATTTTTGACATTCACATTTAAAAGAAAAGTTTCTAAGAACATAAAAAAAAGTGTACTGGAATGGTTTAAATTCCATGCCGTATCAAGTTTGAAGCTGTGATAAGATATTAGCCAACATCAGAACAATAGCTACTTTTCTTGACATTGAAATTAAAACTGTTGAGAGCATCAAAAAGCATTTTGGTTTGTTCTTTACAACTTCGAAACTTGTACTATAAAAAGTAATGTGATTTTGACAGACAATTTCGCTTATTGAACTTACCTAATAATATAACCCTAAATTTCAGTTCTCCCTATGAGAACATTAAATAGATCGTGCTTCTCTGATCTACCCTAAGGTTAATATTCGCTGTTAGTAAGACTTTGTAAAGAAAAACTAAATTCTTCAAAAAAAATTTACATTCAAGCAAATTCGAATAGAATGCTTTTAAAAAATCTCTTGATGAAGCAATTATAAACCATCAAATTTCCAATTCTCAATAAATAAATTTATAATTTCAAATCTAAATAAAAATCACTTTTCTTTTCACTAGTTTTCACTACTTCAAAATAAAAACTCGAACACCTCGTACGAGTTTAAACACCAGTGCTTTTGTTTTGTTTGGTTTTAGCTATTCAAAGCCACTTCGAGCAAATACCAAAAATAGAAAGAACAGCGCGCCGACTAACACACACTCACACAGATACAGCCACACTCGCAGGCTTAACCGACCAAATACTCACGTCACTGCAGAACTTAACACTTCCAGCTGAGCCGTTCTCTGCTCCATGACTCATATCTCATCACCCTGGCACATCCTTCATGCTATATTCTATGCCTACTTCGTGCTTGTGTCCAGCCTCGCTGTCATTTGTCCCGTTACCTGCAAGTGTTTGTATGTGTTGGTGTGTGTATTCGTGTTAGTTTTAAAAAATGTATCTCACCTCAAGTTCAAACAAAACAAGTAAGGAAGCAATCAGTCGGGTTTCACCGACAGAGTAATACCCTACACCATGTTCCCAAGTGGGGTGATAATTCACTGAAATTGTGGGCGTATTTGATTTACAACCTACATAGTGGGCGGACCACGCCCATTTTTGGCAGACTACAAGATATACCTAATAGGACTATACATGCCAAATATTGATGCTCTGACAGGTGTACACCAGATGTTATCGGCATATTTATTTTACTGCCCCCATGGTGGGCGGACCACGCCCATTTCTGGAGAATTAAAAGATATTCCTACCAGGAACGAAGTAACCAAATCTGGACTCTCTGGTGTATATATTATGGAAGTTAAGAGGGTTTTTTGTTTATCGCCTATATAGTGGGCGGACCACGCCCATTTTCTTGTATGGCATCTAAGACCTATATATCAACTTGGGAACCGAATTTCATTCATTTATATTCGTAACTAGTCAATTGGGAGCCATTTTACCGAAAAAATTTTGCCGGCTATATAGTGGGCGGACCACGCCCATTTTTTTCTGAGATATAGAAGACCTATCTCTTAACTTGAATACCAAGTATTATTCTTTTCCATGAGTAATTACACAAATTATAGCCATTTTACCGAAAAAAATCCAAGGTAGTGGGACTTACAGACCCGTTGTGGGCGTGTCCTTTGGGTAATTTGAATAATTTTAACACTTTACCTAACCCGAGGTTCACTGTAACTGTGTACCAAATTTGGTCCAAATCGGACAACTCCTTCTTTCTTTTTTTTGCATACACGCAGACAGACAGACAGACGGACAGACGGACAGACGGACAACCGGAAATGAAAAGAGAAAGTGTTTCTGATCATTTCTATATACTTATGTCTATACCTAGGAAGGCTCCTTTAATGCGTTACAATTTTGGCACAAAGTTATTATACCCTATTACCATAGGTGTAGGGTATAAAAACAGCGCCTGTCGCAGTATTTCGCCTCATTGTCAACAGAATCTCAACGTGTCAAAACAATACAATATGGCAACTCTGGTCGAGACAGGAAACGGAAGCGAAAATAGGGCACAGAAAAAAACAAAGTGCGGAAATGCGAAATTGCTTGCTAAGAATAAAGATGGCAAGATTGTTGCTGCTTTGGTTGTAAGTTTCAATGTTGTTTTGGTTTTGTTGTTGTTGCTGTTGTTGTTGTGCATTTCACAAAGTGATTGCTGCACTTGAAATGCCTGTCCGTCGCTCACTCGTTCTCAGCGCGCGAGCTACAAAACGGAAACGGAAGTGGATTCTCGTCGCGTGTGTTTTTCCTTATGTCACTGTTGATGTGTGAGCGAATGCGTGAATGTATGCATGTAAATATACATGTATGTGAAGCTCTATGTCTGTATTGCAGATGCAGTGCCGTCTGCATTGATGCACCAACAAACACTCAAGACAGGGCCCCCAACTTCAATCGAACCAATTCGAAGTTGTGAAACACAAAAATGAAAAATCTAAAATTGCATGCAATTAAGGTACGAAAATAATAATTTATTAACATGAGCTGCTGCTCTACGGTCCGTTATGCAAGAGCATAAGATAAAGGAGAAGAGAGAGATAATCGAAATATTTCACATTCGCAGGGTTGTATTCACATAAATGCTGAATCAAAAATGGCATTTAGTTGCATTTATGTTAGGAATTTTACATGGCTACTTGTAAATTTAATTACATATATGAAGCAAAATGATCTAAAAACTTTATCATATATTTATAGATACATAAATGCTTCAAATGTGGATGCTCAGCATGAATGCAGCAGTACTCTTGTATCTGTGGTCTCAAGTCATAACCGCCTAAGTCTATTTTACAATTTTTTTGTAGGAGAGCACTTTAAAGTATCAAATTCTTACTGCAGTATATGTAAAAGCTCTTAGGTTTTTGATGGATAATTGCCGTTCTAATAAAGATACAAGCTTGGAAATTTGAAAGCATATGGATTTAGACACAATGGCATTAAAAATTCAAATTTGTGCTTACTCAAGTTAGGCTGTTATGGTTGGTGGCCACTGATATATTTTATTCGGCAACACCAATTAGCCTAAGGATTCTCTCTTCTTTCAAAGATACCTGTTTCACCTTGCTCTCTGCTATTAAAATTCTGAAATCAACATATTTTATTTTGCTTATTTAACTTCAACTGAAGCCGTTTGCAACATCTGTTGAATTGCCATTATATTTGATACATATTAGGCATTAAGAAGAAGAAAAATGCACTCAAATCGCACTAGACACAAGCCGGCACCGTGTACATGCGCCCTTCTGCCATTGCTTGTTTGTGTGTTTACTTAGTGCTCAATTTGTCAGCATAAAAGTCAGCATTAAAAGCTGTCACAGTGTGCCGGCGGCTGCTTTCAGCGGCGTAGTGTCAAAAAAGGGGGCATACAAGCAGCAGCAAAGTATTTTATTTGACAATTTGAGCTACTTTTGAGCTTTACCTTTCCGCCAATTTCAAACTCTCCTAACTACGCCTCTGCTTACTTCCAAAGCTAAAGAAAAAAATTGCAGCCAAGCCACCAGCGTACAAACTCTTCTGTTATTTACTTTGGCTGCCAGACATGGGCAAATTAAAAAACCATTTTCGCTGCACCTTGAACAGGACCAAGTACTGGGCATAGTGCCATTTTCGCTGTCTGACAGATTGGAAGTGAAATTTATTTTGGCATAAATATTTGCAATTGTGGAAAACGTGATTTATGTGTATAGTTGCCAATTGCATTTATAAGGCTCATAATTCAACAGCACTCAAATAAATATAATGGAAAATGCCAATTACACGATGGAACTCAAAGGATTCAAAGATTTTTATATTCTGTAAGTCTCTAAACGACATTCATGTATTTTTTCTTGTCATTTTGAAATCTTAGCTTCGGATGTGTTACTATATTGTCAGCATATGCACATATGTATATCCATTTGCCTATGTACATATTTATGTATGTGTATATGCACGAAGAATACCTTCAATCATCCTCACAAGAGTTCTTTAAGTTTGAAACTTCGTTAGAGCTCAAGAACTACTTTCAGAAATTAGTTAAAACCATTCAACACCTTCAATTTGCAACAAGTTTTATTTGAAAATAAAAGTAAATCATCATCGAAAGTGAACTCAATTCGATTTTTAAATCTACTTGCCCGTATAATATTATTTGTACGGGCCTTAATCAGGCATAAATCTAGGTCATTACTGATTTCATATTCTATAAATACGGCAAGATTATATAAAATGCGATTAAACAGCTCCTGGCCCGTCTGTCCCTACGTGCTTCTTCTTCTATATGTGATCTGATTGGCTATTGCAGTTTCGCTTATAACTTTGTTTAAAGTAAAAATTTTAATATTTTTTATGATTGATTCATGTATTGTAAGTGTGTTTACGTATGTATGCAAAGTTTCAGATCGCTAAATAGTCGGGAAGTGGGTGAAAAATTTATTACTAGATTTGACTACAAACAAACAAACCTGAAGTGAAGTTAATATAAAGCTTATAGAAAGGTCTGTTAATATATGTATGTACACATCTCCGTAAACAAAAGCGACCTTATAAGAGTTCCCATTTTATCAATAAGTTGCTGCAATTACACAAGCGAAAATAATGCTTTTAATAAAACCAGCTGCAGACAAAAACTGTATTAAATATTTAAGTATAATTGGAAAACTTGACCAATTTAAATTTCATTGTTTTTATTTTGTGCCAACATGACTCATTTTTGCAAAACATTTAAAATATTTTAGCCGCTGCAATCAATAAAGCCACAAAAACCAGCACGTTACTTCTTCATTCTGGCTGTGCGCCTGAATGTATGCTATGCTGAATTTGTGGAGCTTGCATGGCACGTGCTGAACACAGAGTGCTCTGGAATAAAGGCGTTGGTTTGTAATTTTGCATGGCATGCGCTGCATATACAGAGTGACTCAGAGTGCATATGACAAAGATCACGATCTTTTTGTATTGCATAAACAATTTCCGCTATATTCCTCAGAGACGAGATTAAGTTTAAACAGTTGAAGTCTTTGGCAGCTCCGCTTCCTTAAACTCACTATTCATGAGAGTAGATTTGCCCATATGCTGAAGGCTGTAGAATATCTGAGCTGGGAAATCTTTTGGAAAAGTGGCCCAAAGTCTCGCCGTCATCCAGATATTCTACACATATGGCTGAATCCCTCACGACTATGGCATGAATTAATCCAACTAGTATTCTTAATTCACTTTTGATCTGGTCCTAGCAGATATTGATGCATCCACATTATACATTTTTGTAAATCACCCTGTACATTCAGAGCATTTATGTGCAAGGATAATGCACAACGTCCTCGCGTATTCATTTATTTATTTACAAAAATATGCAAAACTTTGGCAACCAAAAAAGAGACCAGGCAGAGCCAGTGCAGCACTGCTGTTAGTGGCACTACTTGCAAGTACAGCAGGCACGTGCGACCATGGGTTTTAGTTTTCTGGAGCGAGTTGCTGCAGCAACAACAACATCAGAAACTTATGCCACTTTTTGCAGGTTTATCTCGTGCGCGTTGTAATAAACTTATTGTGCTTAAATACTTACTTCCCTTCCGGTGTTCCGCTCTTGCCAAAAGCCTTTCTCAACTTGCATAGTAAATGCACTTAATCCGGTAGCCCTTTTTGTTGTTGTTGCTGTTGTTGTGCTGCGATAATAAGTTAATGCCACACTTTACTAAGTCAGCTTATTACTCTTCCATCGCGAATATGCAAAAATACTTCCTACGAGTCGTGCATCGCATAAATTAGAGCATAGTTTCAGGCTGTTTAGCGCGGGCTGCAGGTGTGAAGGAAGCAGTTAAATGGAAGTGTACAAGTTCAGTTGCAGTTTTGAGTCGGTGGATGTGCATTGTTGGTGTATGGCTCAAAGCATAAATACGCGCCTAAAAATATGCAGTGAAACTATGGACATATGCAGGATTTCATTAAAAGGCAATCATATTTTTATTGCGAAAATATATGAAAAGAACTGAAGAAAATATAAATAGAAATAATGGACATTTAGAAAAAAATTTTGATTTTGTATAGACATTTTTAGTTTTGCATGAAGATGAGGGGTACCCTTAGAAAGGGCTACGTCCATGGATTCCAAAAATATATGTTACATAAGTTTAGGTGAATTGGTTATGGATATCCATATAGATACAGTTCAAAATGTTGAAAAATTTATGGACAGACGGGCAAGCAGAGCGTTGCTGTTCACAGAAAAAAATCAAAGCCAAGAAAAGGACAAACGGACAAGGAAGATAAAACTTTTAATGCTAAAAAGGGTCCTTTTGATACGGAACCCTGTTTGCGCAAGCCCTACCCGGCTGCTTTTTTATTAATTTTTGCTGAAAACAGCGATTAATCGATTAATCAGTTAATTTTGCTGCAATTTATTGCAAATAATAATCGCGTCCTTCGATCAATCATATGAACAATTTACCATAAATTTTGCTTGACATCACTACTTGACTGTGATGTGTTGCTTGATGCCATTTCATCAACCAATTCCGAAGGCAATAATAACGATTTTGATTAGAAAAATAGCACTTTCATATACTTACACTATTTATTTAGTTCCTAGCTTGAGCTTCAGCTTATCAAGGTTCGACTGTACAAACTACAGCTACACTACAGCAGCAAAGCAATACACAAACATTTTTGCTTCAAGCACAGCATTTTATACCTCTTCCTTAGCTTACAAGCAAAGCTAAAGTTGTGCTTGTCCTTTGGCTTATCACTAAACACACAAACACAATACACACTAACAAAATGAATGCAATAATAGCGCAATAGTAGCGCAAGTGTAGTAGAATAGCTAAAGAGCGTAGCAAGGAAGTTGCAGGAAGCGAAGAATGTATTGAATTGCAAGCATTTCTATAAATAAAAAAGCAGCCAGCGCTTGTCTGTGTGTGTGTAGCTGTTTGCTGTGCATGTGTGTGTGAAGAAAGATAAGAAAATATAGCATAAAAGGTGCACTGCTTGCCTTTTCACAAATACTAGTAAAAAAAGAATTCAAAGAGGAAATGAAGCACAAACATTTCATATTTCGGCGCACAAATAAAGAATTTTTTTTAAAAAGGCAAATAAAGAAAAACTTTGAGAAATTCAATATTTTATATACATATATACATATATCGCATATCTTGCAGCTGCAACAAAAAGAGGCATGCAAACAAAGAAATCCCAGCAGTTTATTAAGAAAGTTATGAAGCGAGCGTGTGGAGCGTTGCTTTTAAGGCTACATAAGGCTACAATTTTCCATTGGCAATACAATTGCTGGCTTTTGAAGTGGTATGCATATTTTTGTTTGCCAAAGTTATTAAGAACGGTAAACATTTTCCATTTTTGTAGCTGTCTGATGTTAAGTAGTTCTTTACAAAAACTACAATCATGATTAACATAGCTATATTTACTTTTATTTTATTGAAATGGGAATATTTTAAATTTCTAGATACATTGTACAATTCTTGATAAGCCTTAAATGCACATTTAAAGCATTTCCATAGTTATAAATGTACGAGTAGACTAACAGTTCGCATAGTTGGCTACAAACAAATTGACAAAAGTAATTTTAATTTTATACATAGCTTTCATCTCCATAATTATTTATTTATTCAATATAAATTCCATATATTTTTTATACATTTTTGAAGCCGGTGAATTCATTTTCTAAAACACTACTTAAAATCAGACTGTTGCTTTGCTTCTAGTTCGAACTTATTGAACCAAGCTTTATCAGCTGTCACAATCTTATTGAAGTTTTCAAAATTTTTTTAGGAATATATTGAGCAAAAGGCACATACACTCCTCTTTGAGCTTCAGTTAAAATTTGAGGAACCCATCGTGTTGATTTCTTCGTGTATCCAAGATGATTGCAATAGGTCTGGCATTCAAGCGCAGTTCATCAGCTAAAATTTCCTCAAACAATCTTGGATCTTTATCATTTTTGAGCGACACTTACTTCGACGGTCGAAGGTTTTGGGCGACCTTCGCCATATTTGTCCTCCACAGAAATATGTATGTCCAGTCTGGAATATCCGAAATCAATTCAAAATGATCACAAGGGATGGTGCATACTCTTGATATGCTATTTGGCACTCATTAACTATTTCCACAGGCTTAAGATTACTCCAAAATTAATAAATGACAAATCAAATCTCTTGCTGCGATGGCGGTGGAATTAATACCGACTCTTTTCCATTGGGTTTCGTTTTCTTGTTTCCATTTTGACAGCTGGCTAAGAAACTTCAAATGATATTTTGCAATGCAATGCAAATTCATCTTTGATTTGTAAATAATTTAATACGCGTTGCCTACTAAACTAACCTTTGTTAGTGCTCGCGTATTTTAATGTGTGATATTCTTACACTTACCGAATATTTCTTGCCCATGTAGAATATACAAAGAATATAGAAGGTACTCACTTTTGAATCGTTGGAACACAACAAAACAGCTGTTTTCAGCTTGCAAGCAAATATTCAATTCCGACATTCTGAAATCGAATCTTTGGCTTCTCACTATTTTGAGGTAGTACATTATCATACAGCGATTTTTTTATGGATTGAACATAAAACACCATAACGGGAAAACACAAACAAACCATACAATTTTATGGAAATTTCAAATTAACGATTTCTCATTACTTGAAATGACGGCTTAAGGTTGAGCTATAAATTTGGGAATTGCAGAAATTCAAATGTAAGCACACACACACATATATATGTAGATATATGTTTATAGTTGAGTGCTATGACATTGAAGTGTTAAATTTATGTGCATGTTTGTGTGTATGTGTGCATGTAAGGTTTATATGCTAACCGCACCAAATCGAACACGTTCATCAAATAAATTTGAAATAATTTAAACGTGGTGCTCTCTCTGAATGCGTGAATGTGGCTTTTATGTGTGTGTATACGGTGAAAGAGTGAAAATTCTACGCACTGACATGTCTGATAGCCAGAGGTTAAGTGCACTTTCATACAGAAGCATGCGTAGTAGCTACGAAAAAGCAACCGGAAAAGGGGGGGACCCTTGCAAGAAACACACGTTTATGACCCGAGAAACCTCAAAACGTTTATCATGACAAGCACACGCATACAATGTGCTGTATGATACAGTGTGCTGTATGTGTGTGTGTGAGCAGCACTGTATGTGTGTGCCCTGACGTAAAAGGGCCAACTCAAAGTCGAAAAACCTAACCTTCAGCCAATGTCTGTAAAATGGCTTCAAAACTTTCTTAAGCTCTCTTCACTTTCTTACTTTTCCTTTTCCCAACTTCGAGTGTATGCAAAAAGAAAACGCTCCAAAACGCTTTCCAAACTTTGCCAACTCGAACGGCTGTAAATGATTTATGGCATTTAAGTAAGCTGAAGTTTTTGAAGTTCTTTTCATTCGACTTTTTCGACTCGACTAGGAATTTTCGTAGCAAGTATTTTGTCAAATCACTTAGCAAAGGGTTCTTTGAGAAAATTAATTGCAAAAAATCAGTATATGGCAGGGGTGAGTTGGGCGGGCAGCAGCGAAGGTGCAGAAAATTGTTTGCAATGTAACTTGAGCTGCTAGTGATATAGAATCTGTGGCTTGCAAGCGCTTTGAAAGTGGCTAACATTGGCAATATTATTCAGCGCTACATAAAACCGTTTTAGGTTCAAAATTGTGAAATGTTTAATCTTCTGAATACAGTCGTGATTACCAAAGTAATCGAAGGCAACAAATATTTCTGTGACTCCTTGTCATATAAAAATCATATAAAAATCTGAAAAATGAATTCAAACAAAAATAGTTGCTTAATTAGTTAAGTAGCTTAAGCCAGCCTGAAATTTTTTGGAACCATTTCATGTTGCTTTGAGCTAATGAAGTTGGTTTAAGTTTATAATAAATGTTACTCAACAGCTGTTCAAAAAAATATTATAAACTTTTCTTCAAAAAAGCAAAAATTTCATGCATATTTTTCATTTCTTTGCAGGTAAGCTGATATATGAAATAGTACTGCTAAGCACAGCGGCGAATAATATCGACCACTTTATTAAGAATGAAAATATATATGCATTTCTAAAAGCAGGTAATATTTTTGTGTTAAAAAAATATTTTTCTTAAAGAGCTATCAACTTTACTTTAAACATTTCCAACCATTTACAACTGCTTGCATTGCTCACCTTCTATTAGCCCATCAAATTGTATATAAACCAACAAATGCTACTTAAAAATTCATAACAACAACAATTTCAATAAAAGCAGTCTATAAGCGCCTTTAAGTAGGCTATGAAAAAAGGGGCTTATGCCCGAAGCATGCCATTATTAACGCATCATCATAACAACGATTATGCCCAAGAGTATGCTAGCAAAATATTTAACTTATGCATGAATTGTTGTTGCCGCCCAAAAATATGCTAAACTCGGCTGACCAAAGTAAGCCGCCAATTTTTGGCATATGTCTGTATTTGAATTTGCTGCTCATTTAAGCTGCTTTAGGGCAAAAAAAGGAAAATATGCAGATTAGTAGAAACAGTAGAATAGGCCAAAAATTATTAATCAAAATTTCATTTGTGCGAGTGCCTAAAAATCTGCTTAACTTATTAGCAGAAAATATTTTAATGAACCTATGATGAACTGTTATTGTGCTGCCGCTAGCTGTGGCAATTAATTACAATTTGTATGCCAACACAGCACACAAAAATGCAAATGAGTGGCAACGCGTCGCCAGACAGACCGCCGGCCATCAGCCACCCCCTTCCAACCCAAACCAAACGCCATTTTTGGCAAAGTGTTTTAATTAGCTGAACGCGCATACCGACATCTTTGTGGCCTTTTTCGTGGGCGTATCTCAGAAATATTCAAACTCACGCTTTCATTTTTAATGCACGAAAAAAGCGAACCATTTTAATTTTTCATGAGAAATTGCACATTTTAATGGAACTAGATCTGCTATATTAAAGAAGCACTATGCTTAACATACGCTTTTAACCTTTTTCTATTTTAAGAAAATATTGTGTCTTCCAGACAACATCCTTTTTAGATAAATCCAGTGCTCTGAACAGTTCTTTGAAGAAGGTTCTTCTTTTGTTCTCCTGGTGGCTTATCGCCTTTTGGGAGAAGTCACGGCGGCGCCACACAAGTTGAACGACTGAGAAATCAACTAAGTTCTTGCATGGTTATCGTATCAAAATTATATATTTTATATGAACAAACTACTATCTATTTTTTGTTTCCCCACGCATTCGAAGAGTGCATCAGGGCTATGGCACTCAAGCAGAAAGCTGCAACTACTAAACCGAACTTATGGTACAACGCCATTACGAATAATGCTGAAGATACTGAAGATACTAATTAATTCAACACTTCCATTGTGCTTTCACTGCATAGATTCGATCAAACTAACAAACTGAGACGAAGCTCTCGTCTTAAATACCAGAGCAATTGTTTATTCCAACTCTACGGCATCAGCGCAGGCATATAAAGTTTTTACAGCAAGATATTCTGTTGAAGCTATTTAAACGTCTCCGTACATTCGAAACAAGAGATGCTATCGAAGTCTGCCTTGCCGTCGTTTGTTATGTCTTATTTTATGTTGAATATGTTTGTGTATTTAATATTACAGCAAGTTGTCACTAGTACCAGTGCCACTCAATAACGTACTCCTCGCACTAACTGAAAGCTTTGAAAATTAATGAGAAACACAAAAAATTCCGCTATTTTTTCCAGCATACAATTGCACAAGCTTTATCATTTAATTTGCTTATACTGTATCAAAAGTAAATTCCTGATTTTCTACACACACAGCTTGAATTAATTTGGCTATTTTCAAAGTAGCTTTAAGAATTTCGCTAGGGAATAAATGATAATTTTGCGAAAAATATAGCCAGACTGGAGCAGACCAAGCAACCGAACACACGCGCTTCTTTACTTATAGCTTATCGGTCGGCAACCAGCTTGTTCATTAGCCAGTACGTCAGATTATAAAGTCGTATAATGTAACTAAAAGTTATATCTTCAAGATATTTAACAGTTATTTTCACTCTTACCAAAATTCCAGAAAGCAATTCATACTTTCTATAAATTACCCGGTCCAACCTGCAATGACTGTAGCCCAAAGCTTTTTAAGCAAAATGCATACCCTTGGCAGCGATGCCGCCCACCATAGAACTATGCTTCATTAACAGAACGGCAACTAATTTGTCTGCGGCATGCGCTCACACTCACACATACATATGTACGTATCTACGGAAATGGCAATTCACTACCGCAAACAGCATAAACCTACAGTCACCATGACTAAACCACAATCCAGAATTTAATTAGAATTTTCTCTAATTCCTTGCTACTTTTTTTCATTTAGTTCTGCGCTTTTTTTTACTAATAGCAGCGCATAAATTCTTTTTAATTGATTTCCCACAAGAGCGCTAAATGTGGCAACGCCAACGACGCACAGTGGTTAAGATTCATGCAGAAGATGATGAAATAGCTTTTGGTTACTATCGTACAGCTTCAATTCATATACTCCATAGTCTACTTTAACATAACATTCTTAGCATAAAATTTTACAACATTTTCACAAAATTTTTTAAGAAAATACTAACACAGAATGTTTTCTTAAGTAGTGCAGATTTAATGTGATTCACATACAGATCGTTACAACGAATAAAGTTATTTTACGCCAAGATGTTGCAAAAGTCTTCCATATACTCTAAGATATGACTTTGTTTACTATCGAATTCTACAAATCGTTTTTATCTGTATAATTGAGAATGTATTTCTTGTAGTCACTTACTACTTGCTTACTTACTTACTTTCCATTGTAGCAAAAACGAAAAAAAAATTGCACATACATATCGATATATAGATTGAAGATTGAAGTTGTCGAATATATCTATTCAATATTTGATAGTTTTATATTTTTATCTATCGATTTCTTTCTACAAATACTGATATTATCGCTATAGCAGAGGATTGTTTGATATTTCATAGATTAAATAGTGATATCAAATTTCGAACGATTTTTGTAAACCTCGAAAAAGTGTGCCATTTCAGTATTCAATAAAATTTTGATTATATAAACACTTCCTACTTGGTATTGAAAACTGCTTTGGAAAAGCAAACTGCTACTAATTTTGACAAAACCAATTCAACATACCTTAGGTTTCCTTCCAAAACATTATTTTATTTGACATATTGTGTACCGATTATTTTCAAATGAATACTTGATGATGAAAATCATTTTTTTAAAGGCCAAATATGTATCAAGGTAAAGTGTAAATTTGGAGAAATTCCAATTAATTGCGAAAGAATAATCTTAAAAAATATTAGATTATGAAAACTAACAACGATAAATTCTTTGCACCTTTCAATTAAAATTGCTCAATTTTTTAAGCGCTTCAGTCACTGTGCGAAGTGGTTTCTTGTTGTTGTTGTGTTTTCTGCGCGTTGTTAGCTTTTTCCGCCACATGCAGCATGCCCTTACGCCACTGTTGCTTCAGTGTCAGATTCACAGCCCCTAGTCGCTCTTCCCTTGCCCCCTGCCCCCGTTTCCACTAAGTGCTCCTTCCTCCTACTGGCTTTATTTATAAATTATAATTTAATGCTTTGCTCTAAGCACAAACGCAAATGTGCGCATAGTGCAAGGTGAAGAGGGATTGTAGGGGCCGTGGTTGGTGTACATGACAGCATGGAGGGAGCTGGCCACGGTAACGGCGACGCTGTTAGCCGCAGTCACTGCCAAATAAGAAGAAAAACAAACACAGACACTTTTGTAAATACGGCAACGCGGCAAGTGAAGAGATTAATTCGCAGCAGCAACAACAACAAACAACAGCAACAAGAATAATAATAAAAACAACAACAACAGCAGGTAAAACAAAGCACAAACATTGCAGCGCGCATTGGCATTGAGCTCGCACAGACAGGATCAAGCGCAGGAAGCCCAAATTACCGTCGTGCGGAAAGGGGCGAAAGAGGGGCGGGGCCGATGCACAGTGCGTCGGCATGCAAATTAACTTTGTGGCATGATTGCCGGGGTGTGGCACAAAGCGACTAGCAGGGCATTGCGGAAGAAAGCACATGGAATTGTGCAGGTGGGGCAACAGGAAATCGTTTAAGATTAAATTTGCTTTGAAAATTTAACTGGAAAATGTTATGAAAAATTAAAAACGAATTTAGTGAAGCAGTTGACAAGATATTCAGAAGGATGTAAGATTTAAATTTACGCAAAGGAAGCCAACAGCCTTATATTTGGCTGAAGCGCGGCTGTGGAAAGAGTTCACACAAAAATACACATCCATAATCCAAAATAAGTACGCATGTAAAATAAATGGAATTTTAAATTTGGTCTATGCTTTCGAACTATTTCTTTTTAATTACTACCGATCGCTTCTAGCTTATTCATTTAATACACAAACTAACTAACCTTTTCCAGCAAGAGTTATTCAAGTAGCAGTTCAAAATTCGAAATAAGAATTAAGGGATTTGGATTTTCTATACAGTTTTTCCACACTTCCATTGATAACCGAACTAGTCTTTGGGCATATAAAAAGTATCCGTGGTGTTTGGTACATTTTTGAACAAAAATTCTCTGTATTGAAAATCAATTTTAATCAAGTATATATTGGCCATTATTATAAAGAACCTTTTGCCATTTTTTCAGGTAGCTTCATAATTCCATCGTTGTGGAATCGACGAAAAGCTTGGTCAAGTGATTTTCAGCGGCTCCTCGGTAGATTTGTTCCAAGCCATCAAAGAAGATTAAGGGATTTCTTCAGATATTTCACTATTTTTCAAATCAATGTAACTTCTTACACTAGCGATGAACTGTCGTCACACAAAATGTAGCCTGAAATGAAACCTTCGTTGTGTTCGTTTGACGTAATCCGACTAGTGTTGCCAGATTTGTGGGTACCAACATCATCTTGTATCAAGAAACCGCGAATACTTTTATTTGAAGTTGAAAATGTTATTAAGTCGAAACATTGAATCGAAGTCGCTTATTGCAAGATTCTTAAAGCTCAATAATTTGTAAAAGAAATCTGCAAAATCTTAAATAAAGAAGGATTTCAAATAATCTGCTACTGAAATAGCACAACACAGAGGGTAGTTATATAGTTAGTAGTTTTATGTTATCTGTATGCCAAATAATTTTATTAAAAATGTCCTCTAACTAACGCCACTTATTAAAATGGGTTTTCGATAAATTAATACAAGTTTAAATTCTAATATGTATATTCTGGCAAAGCTAGCTTTCGAAAAAATTCTATCTGCTGCTAGTAATTAAAAAAAACTGGAACCCACTCAAACTAATTTTACAATATGGAAAATCCAATTGCATATGTGTTAGTAAATTTAAATTCCTTTCCCGCACTTTTTTATTGAATGCTTAACTTCAAAGCGCCGCGCAATTCTCGCAGGAGTCAATTTGGCACGTGCTCAGCAACAAAATGGCGCCAGCTCGTAATGGCGTAGCTCCATTGCGCTAATTGGGTAGCCAATTTGCAAGCATATTCACACATTTGCATGTTTATATGTGTGTTAGATGTGGGAGTGTGAGTGTGTGCATATGCAGCAAGGCAAACGGAAGCGGAAATGCGGCACACATAGCAAAAAAAAAACACGCAAGCTGTGCAGGAAAAACGCAGAATTTCCGCTCATGTCGCTAATTACCAACGCTTGCATGCGTATGTGTGCACATATGTGTGTGTGAGTATGTCGCAAGGACAGCGGAAATGTGTGACATGACTCGCGCAAACACACAAACACACATTGCCAGGGAATGCATATGTGCGAGGCATGTTAATGTGTGCGTGTTAAGTGAAAGGATGTACGTGCATCCGCAGCCGCATTCTTCCTCATGCGCAACCGCGGCTCCAACCTCACACGTAGCCGCAACTTCCCCACCACATTTCCCGCATTTCTTGCGCACGTGCTTATTTTCCTGCACATCAACTTTGACTGGATTCGTGCCGTTTTCGTCCCACTCCCAAATTGACTGCCCCGCAATCCACTACCAAAAGCTTTGCTTGTATTGGCAACTACAATATTTTGTTAAACTCGAAACTTGCATCCGAAATGTTCAGCAAGCCAACACGTTTCTGTTGCAAACTGCAATTTTGTATTTTTCTTTGTTATTTTCTACTCGTTGCATACTTTTGCGGGATTTCGCACATGCCACTGGCAAGGATTTTATACAAAGAATTCAAATTTATATGGACAGACAAGCATTATGAGTTTAGAAGAGTTTAGTATAGAACAGAGGTTCCCAAACTTACTTGTCTCATGGTTCTCTTGTTATGTCTTGAAGTTTACGATGAACGCCCCGCTAACTTGATATTGATTTTTTGCAAATTCATTAACTTCAAATGTATGTTAGACAGTTGATATAAAGCTCAGTGCTCACTTCGAAAAACTCAAATTTCTAACTGTAATCAAGTGAAGTGATTAAAATTTAGTATCTGTTACAGAACATAAATAAGCAAATATAAATGCTTAGTGGTAGGAATAAATCAGATGCTTTATTGATAAATTATTTAACATTTGGCATCAATGTACCTACTAGTTAGGTCAACTCCATATGCTTAGTGTGTGGATATAAACGACTTATTATGATTGTCAACTCTAACAAAACTTCACGTAGCTTGGTTGTGATATAGCAGAATCTAAGTCGATTCTAAAGTCTCTATTAACTTTTTATTACTAATTACGAACATTCATTCTTCTGATTTGCACTTTCACTGCAAAGTTTGGCACCCGCTTCCGTATTAAACTATAAATGGAAGAAGTTGAAAAAAGTAACACTGAAATTGGAAAAAAAATTTTCTACAGGCAACAATACCAATCTTTGTTCCATGGATGTTACCCCTTCCGGAATTTAAATCGGTTTCTTTAGAAAGAGAATGTGTTAATAATGTTTCAACTACAAACTGAGTTGAGTCGTACTATCGTGACCAGGAAAGATGGCGGACGAGCGAGCACTGAGCTCATGACTTGTTTAAATCCATACCATTTTCTCTTTATTTTACACTAGTTTTTGAAAGGCGCCCGTGGCGCCCAGTGACTCAATTTTGGACAATTTTTATTTTTTGGGATATTGGGGTCATGTTTGGTCTCACTCCATAGATTTGGGATCACTCCAATGCCCGTCTCATTTTCCGAGTTGCTTGCTCATTTTCGCTTTAGACTGATTTTCTTTATATTTCATGAAATTCTGAATATTTTTGACATTTTTATTTTTTTAAACTAAAAACTACTGTGCGTTGTGGTCAACTCAGAAACTGAAAACTACTGTGGTCCTTCCAGTACATAATTAATACCGAAAAAAATGTCTATGAAAATGCTCTTTTTTCAATTAAATTAAATAACTCATCTTTAAAAAGTGCACTCTTGTGCGTTGCCTACTTTTTAAAAAAAACCAAATTGACTTAAACTCAAGATCTCAACATGCACTCACATTACTAACTGTAAATGTGTGTGAGCCTGTATTTGACACATCCTCAAGGACCTCAAGTAACAAAATGTTACTTCGAGTAATATCATCATTATGTGAGGCAACCAAGCTTCATGCAACATGCCACTCACTCACTCTCGCACATACGCAACGCACACACACGCCGCTATTCCATGCACACACACAAACATATGTATATGACGAGCAGCTATTCTTAGGGGAAATATTTTTAAAATATGAGCGCGCAACGGTTAAATCTAACATTCACACGCTTGACCTATTTTTTATGGCAAAAACATACATACACACATGCTAACTGTTTGCACACACAACTACATGTGTATGAGAGTGTTGCTATACATGCGCAGAGTTTATGCCACTGAGCAGACGCCTTCAGCTATGTGTGTATGCGTGTTCTTCTAACATGCTGTGTCACTAGTGCCAAAACACACACACACACACTCGCAGGCACCTTTTTCACACTGCAAAGCTTAATTTTAATTAAAATGTATGAGATAAGCACACATGCACACATACTACCAAGCGGCTAGAAGTGAGGCAGTGAGATTGAGCAGGAAAAGTGGGAAATTATGAAGTGCGGAAAGGTGTAAATATTGGTTAAAGTGTGCGAAAAATTAAGCATTTAATTAGAACTGCAACAAATTGGTTGCCTGCTCTTAGGCGCTTAAGCTGAATTATATATAGCAGTAATTTTAGTCATAAACGTAAAGTAATTAGAAATCTGGATGCTGGTAATATCAGCTGTACGTAGATAAATGGAGAAGATGTTAAAGTGTTGCATACTTGTAGGCGCTGCTTACTTGTAGGCAGTTCAAAAAATTAAAGGGAGCTCAAAAATTTATTTTGAAAGGTTTATAAACATATTTCTAATAACAAAAAAAAATTTACGATTTAGTAAGAGTTTTAAAAATGTAGGTCGTTGAATTTTGAAAGAAATTGAGTAACAGATTGTAAAAACACCTCTGCTATCAAAATAGTACAGTCTATATGCTTATATGTATATTGGAATAAATTAAGCAAATAATTAAAATTTGTAAAATGCGTTAGTCTATTTAATACCCTTTACAGTAGAAATACGACCATTATTTTTTCTCAGAATTTGAATCATCCGGACAAAGAAATCATTTTGGAAGTTTAAATTCCCTTTAAAACTTAGTGAAAAATATCGACACACGAATATCGCGAAGCTAGGCAACTAATTGGAAGCAGTGGATTAAGAGAACCTTTTCAATAACTTTAAAGCTACCTTCCAAATGACTTGTAACGGCCTTGTATTCACAAGCATTTCAAAATTTGTTTAAGCCTACTTTTAGGCACACAGACAGCATTACATTTGCTAAGCTCACCAGAGCAAAGTACAGAAATTGTACAAATTTATTTAGTAGCCCAGTGTAAGCACATATGAAACACTCATCTCAGATTCTAGAGCATACTTTTTGGAGCTTAATTTCCATGGCATACTTTTAGGAGCTTAATTTGCAAGGCATAGTTTTCGGTGCAGACTCTATTTGCAACAAACTTGCGGAAACTCTCTGTATACGTGCAGAGTACGATATGGATTACAACGAAATGTGACTATTACAGGAAGCTGCTTTTGATATATGCAACTCAAAGCATGCTTTTAGGTGTGATCCGTGATTAGTTTGCGTTCTGTGTAATACTGGTGATGCAAAATATTGAACGTTTATAGGCATTGTCGGAGCCAAAAATTTTATTTAATAACTTTACACCTGGATTTCAATTTCAAATACTGAAGTTCAATTAAAACTTTCCGAATTAAATGTTATAATTTTGTAAAATCATATGAACAACAAAACTATGAAGGATCACAATTTTGATTCTGGAATGTTGAAAATTTTCGAGGTTCGTAACGCCACATTTCAAAAGAGTTTCAAACAGATAGTACACTCTATACTCCAAAATTCGTGTAATTTTCAAATTTTTAATGTTATATTTAAATCAAGATATATTCACATATATTTTGGCACTTCAAAATTAAAAAAAAAAACCGGAATGTGATCGCCATTTTCTGGTTTGGTTTTCTTAGTGAGTAACCTGATAATGATAGATCATATATTTTGCATCAGTAGTAGTTACTTCATAAAATTTCCTTATCACTTGCCACAAACGCACTCATAACGCACAAGTTACTGTAGTTGTAGCTCATAATCGCATCCCTCGCTTCAAAATTACTACTCCTTCTTCCCCCCGTCTGTATACACTTCACACTCCTTTTGCATACGCCCATTGCTCTCTGACTAACAACACCCGAGGCGATTTTTAATTATACTCTTGTGTTAATATGCAGCAGCATGCACGTTGCTTGTTGGCCTAAATGTATGCAACAGCATGCGGCCCAAGCAGCAGCAACAACCACAACAACAACAGCGGCAAATTGTTGCATACTTCTAGATTCTAGGTAGTTGCACTAATTAAATTCCTTGCCAAATATTATGTTTGCCCACTTCAGCATGACTCTCTCTCTCTCTCTCTCTCTATTTCTCCCTTTCTCTCTCTATCTATTTCTCCCTTTCTCTCTTTTTTACTTTTTTGCAATTTTCTTTCTATTTTCCTTGTTCTATTTTTTGTCGATTGTAGCCTTCTCTGCCCAACTTCTTTGAGTTTCTTGATTTTCAGAATTAAGTTAGCTTTTTGGCGTGTGAGTCTTTCGGTGTGTGTAAGCAAACAACACACACACACAGCCATAAAACTCACACAAGAATTCAAGTGCTTTCTTAGTTTTATAAAAATTCAGGGTCGCAGTCTGCAAGAGTATCAGAAGATCTAACTTGCTTTTGCCTATAAATTTTTATGAAGTTAGGTAGACTGGTTTTTAAAAATAACAATAATTATTAATTTGGGAAAAAAATGTTGGTTGTTTGAATAATTTATTGAATAAATGTTTGCATCAAATGGCGCTATTTCTTCAAAAGTGTATAGGTCTTGGCGTACACTGATAATATTTACATATGTATATCTTCGGTCGCACCAAGGGAAAAGTTAACACTGCTTTCTCGGCTATCGAAAAAGAATCAGCCAAAATAGGTATGGCATATAAATAAGAACCATTAGTACGAACAATAACTGACTAAATGATTTGTACAAAATTTAAAAAAAAACAGAAAATGAATCCGCTCGCATACTTGAACCGAAAGTTCTAATTTTAAAGCTTTCATGCTTTTGTGCATTCAAATTTTCAGTTTCTAATTACAGAAAAATTCGAATTTGCAAGAGTTCTAATTTCTGAGCCTCTACTGTATTTGATTTGAGTTATAAAGACAAATTTTTGATTGCATTTCTCCATCGTAATTTTTACAAAAATGTCAAATAGTTGAATATAAGAAAAATTTAGTCAAAACCAGAAGATACATGGCCTGTTTGCTCTATCAATGCAATCTAACCGGAAGTAAATCACAAAAAAATATAGATTAACAATTTTGTCAAACTTGACTAAACTCGCCTTGGTAAGTGCCTTTATATTTTAGCGTCGTCAAAGAAAATGCTTGCTTTTTAAGGCAAAAAATATGTATGTGCTTTCAAGAACTCGAGCACCCGAACAATTCTATTGAATGCGGCCCTGTATATAACGCCCCCCATTCCCGCCACAACGAAACTCACTGCCATTCGGGGGAGTTCAACGTTTCGCGTTCACATTTAATTGCTTTTACTTCTGGCCCCAAAGTGGCGCCCACTTTTACGTCTCGTTGCACAGCATTCAAAGTGTCGAAAGCTGCGGGCTGAGGTTGAGCGGAGCGCCCGGCGGGGTATCAGATATCCACGCGCTGCAATCTCCAAGTTTTCCATGAACGCCACGTTTTCTGGTCGCTGTTTGAGGTTATGTGCTTTTGCGCGCTTGCGTGGCTGCCAAACAAGAAAACTTTTGAAACTTTTGCTTTGGGCGGGGGAGGGGCAAACGTCTGCTAAGTAAGGAACTGCAGCTGCCTCCGAATAACGGCGACGCAGCAAGAAATAAATGAATGAAATGAATTTCAATATTGAAATACTTTTAGACGATTGGCATTTGCGTTTTCTTTTCTGTTGGTTTATTTTCTACAAAGCCTTTTTAATTGAAATTGCGTCTAGCTAAAGCTCATGCAGCTGCTGTCAAAGTTGGAGCGCCTAAGAGTGCTAAGTACATAGGGAATTTAAAATTTTTTATTGTTTTAATTTTTTCCAAACTTTTTACAACTGGTTTTACCATTTTGCTGATTTTATTGAACTGCACTAATTTTAGCGCATTTTTACGGTTCTGTTCCCCGAAAAGTGGAAAAGCGGTAACTCTTATAAGATCGGAGGTTTTGTTGTCGGAGGTGTGTATATATAGCACATTTTTATCAACGTAGAAACCTGAAATTTGGCATGATCTTAGTTTTTTTTTATATTATTTTTAATGGATTGGGTCGGCCCAAAAAAAATTATACAAATATATATCGCATCGTGTGAGGTATCGTTAGAAAGGGCTACATCCATAGATCCCGGTTTTTTTAATTTTAGGTAAACGGGTTAGTTATAAAGATATTGTTCAAAATGTGAAAACTCCCTCTCACCCCAGCATTTGAAGTATTTACTGTCCGAATTTTAAAAGACAAAAACGTTAGCTTGCTTCACTTTCAGAATTTTGGCAATAATTAAGGCAATTTTAATGCTTTGCAACAATCATAATCACGACATCAACGTAAGAAATATTTTAACAATTACAAAAAAGACACCAACAATTCAAATAATCTAGTTCAATATCTGCAAATGTTGGGCTTTAAGTCTACAAAAATACGCCATATTGCAGAAACTGAAATGGAAAATTTTTTGTAGATTTCCACAAAAAAAGTGTGCTACAAACACCCACCCTCTTCCCGCACTAAATTGCATTAAATTGCCCACTAATAAAATATCACTTCGTTGTGCCGAAACGAAAACTCACTTCCATAAATTACAAACACGCACACAACGAAGAAGAAAGCAGAAAAGGTCCTGATCGCTTGGCATCGATTTCATTTGCGTTTGTCATGCAAAATGGCGGCAACTCACACGCATACACACACACATCAGCTGCAAAGCATTTGGATGTGTAATAAATTTGCTGAGACCTCACCTCACCCACCCCCCCAGCCATAGTACATCGGCTTGTAGGTTGTAGGCCACCTAAGCGTATTGTAAATTACCTACTGACATTGATGCCGCCGCCATCAGTGGCAGTGTTGCCACCACTAGCGAAGCCGCGCATCCGCTGTTATCGACCACGTGCCGCTGCCTCCTTTTGCGTTGTCCGGGCGCACTTCATAATTTGTTTATCGCATGTGTGTGATTGTTTCCGGTTTTGCGACATGGCGTGCAGGCCAGTTCCTCCGACATGCCCAACATACACCAATATTTTTGTGCAACAGCATATTTCCGCTGGCTAGCCATTTTGAATAAGTGAGTGTGTGTGCGTGTCTGTGCGTGTAAGTGAGTGAGTGCCTTTGCATCTGTCGCACATGAATTCGCACTCATTTCGTTGTGTTGGCAAAAATATTAACGCTACACAACTACTTACACAAATCAAAGAACAAATACAACATGCAGGCCATTGACACGCACACACATAAACGTCATGCCATACTAGCCCAGTCGGAAAAGAAAGATCTAAAAGGCGTTATTAGTGTAGGCCTACAGAAAATGTCTAGATCGGACGACTGAAGCCATAGACCTCTACTATTCACAACATATGTTCGTGTAGCACTCCGGATTGTTTTTGTTTGTATTGGGTTAATTCCCCCCCGCCCCTATGTGGCGCTGCGGTCGCTTTTTTTCGAAAAGCCTTATGGACCGATTTGGCCCAAATTTTCTCCATTTAAAATTCTTACCATAATTGAAATACAATTCAAATGAAATATCTGAACAAATTAATTATTTTATGCAAAACAACGTTTCTAGGATCAGTTAGTTCTTATATAAATATGATTATATATGAATCCTTTCGAACTAAATCTAGAAAACATTTTTCACTTTCTTTTCCGGTCTTAGTTCGATTGTTCAAGCAATTATTTGCCAATTATAGTAAAGTGCTTCGAAATCCTCTTCTTAAAAGAAAAGATCCCCGCCCGCTGCTCGGCCGCATTTATGCTCACAACTCAGTTTGAAAGTATATGGGCAACATGAGAATTTATGAGCAGCCTACTTACGACATTTGCTTGTGGAACAAGGATATAACTGAGCATTTTCTTTAACACTGTCCCACCTAATCAGACGTCACTTTCTAAGCCTTTGAATAAGCATACCACCTTCACGGAGTTTTATCAAGGGAACCTAGAAGTATGAAAGGATTAAATCCGGCGCCCTCTACTAGCCCAGACTGTACTACCTGACTTTAATTTACTACTTCCAAATTACCAACACTGTGTCCGTCTATCAAAGTGTCAAAAGCTTCTTCTAAGTCAGCCAAGTATAATAAGCCTTACAGCCTTGAGTTTTTGACCGGTTGCCTGTTCAGCAGTCAAATCCTTGCGCCACGCCAACTTTATATATCTATCTACTTTGAAATATGCTAAGTTGAATGCATTCTCAAGCAGCTATTTGAGAAGCGCTTTTAGCATTAGCTATTTAGTAACGGTAATTAGCAATAATTAGCAGCTTGATATTGCAACTTCTAATGGCAAGTCCTTGTTGACTTTCCCACAGGGCGTTTGTTTTTGCGTGGCCAAAACCGGAAACCCTTCAACCTCATAAAAATGGCAATAATTCAATTTTAGTTTTCGTGCTAGCAACGACCAGCAACGGAATGAGAGAGTGCAGGAGTGAGAAAGAGAGAGAGAGAGGGTAACCAAAAGTTTGCGGATATTTATGTGCGACAATTTGTAAGAAATTTGTTAGGCATTAAGGTAAAGGAATAGGCGCAGTGGACAGCGGAGAGTGAACTTGGAAGTGGCAGCTTACTTTGGACTTCCTTCTCTTGCTTGCGGCAGCGGCTCCTCGCCGAATTTAGTAAATATATTTGCAGTTTGTAATTATTTTGTTAGTATAAGGCAGTTACAGTTAATTTATGCGAGATTTATGCATCACTATTTGCTTTTGTTTTATTTAGTGAAATTAGTTATGAATGTGTATAAGGCAAAAAAATTGATACCCAAACTTTTCCATGCATACTTTTAGGCATCAGCCCTATAGGGAATGAATATTCGCACCAGAAAGCCTTGTTTTGCTTTGTACTTAGAAGCTCGTTGTGGGACACACAAATTCCAGGTTTAAATCTAAAAGACGTGATGGGAACATATAAGTACATTACGTAGTACGTTTCATACCTGAACTATCTTGCATAGCCCTTTCACATGACGTAACATTCGATCATAATTCGTTCTTAAAGCTCTTTAATCATACGTTAATTTACCCTAGTACAGTTTGCCTCGCCTTCAGTTTAGGTGAATTTTCAACTATTCTCTTTTGTTATTACTCGCGAATTTTTTGGGCCATTAAGCCACTCTCTAAGCCCCCCTGTAGCTAAGTGGACAAGTGTTTGGTCGCTGATTCGGGAGGCTTGGGTTCAAGGCCAGTCTCATATTATCTAAAGAAAGCGAATTTGCTTTTCTAATTGTTTCTTTGCGCGGCGCCACTTCTCGCGACGAATTGGCAATCCTCCGAGAATATTCTCTAGCATGAACAGCATGAACAGCTTTCAAATTCATTTGAAAGACGTTATTTGTAGGTCCCGTTAAGTTCTGCTAAAATATAAAAAGCACACACAAGTTAGTCTCTGAATGAGCCTCTTTTTTTTAGCTAGCCACTATAATTTAGTCACAAAAATCAGAAACTTTAGTTTGTACGACACGAAATCTATATATATAAAAATCAAATTATGTATGTATGTATGTATGTATATATGTATGTATGTATGTTCGGAGTTGCGTCCTAAACCGCTTGATCGATCATAACCAAATTTGGCACATAGACTATAGATGTTCCAAGGATGGTCATAGGCTATAAAAAATGTTGATACATCAAGAGGGCGTGGCACCTCCCATACAACATAAATAATTGATTTGGCATATCTTTAAAACTATCTATATATATAAAAATCAAATTATGTATGTATGTATGTATGTATGTATGTATGTATGTATGTATGTTCGGAGTTGCGTCCTAAACCGCTTGATCGATCATAACCAAATTTGGCACATAGACTATAGATATTCCAAGGATGGTCATAGGCTATAAAAAATGTTGATACATCAAGAGGGCGTGGCACCTCCCATACAACATAAATAATTGATTTGGCATATCTTTAAAACTACAAGGTGTACAACATTAAAACTTTGTATTATGTTAGTGTTTAGTCGTGTCTTCCTGCTGGAAAAAAAATTTAGGGGCGTGGGATAAGGGGGCGTGGCACCCCTCATATAACTTAACTCTATTGCATGGCATATCTTTTAAACCACAAACCGCGCAGCATTGCAATTCCGTACGCAGGCACCTCTTGGATTAGTCGTCCCACTGATAAAATTTTATGGGCGTAGGACAGGGGGGTGGCACTTCAATCAAATCCTATACGGGTATAACTTGAGAAATATACTTCATACATCAATGAAACTCGGTAGAAACATATTACATATCCGATTCATTGAACTGGGAAAATGGGACGGGCATTGGACAAGGGGCGTGGCACCGCTCATACGAACGAAATCATTGATATTGAATAGCTTTGGAACTAAAAGTCGCGCAGTATTGAAATTCCGTATGCAGGCACCTCTTGGATGAGTCGTCCCACTGATACAATTTTATGGGCGTAGGACAGGGGCGTGGAACTTTTCAATCAACTTCACATTTGGGTATTACTTTAGAACTATACATCATACATCAACGAAACTCGGCAAGAACTGACACCATATCCGTATCCTTGAACTGGGAAAATGGGACGGGCATTGGATAAGAGGCGTGGAACCACCCGTACAAACGAAATCATTGATATCGAATAGCTTTGGAACTAAAAGGCGCGCAGTATTGAAGTTCCGTATGCAAGCACCTCTTGGATGAGTCGTCCCACTGGTACAATTTTATGGTCGTAGGACAAGGGGCGTGGGACTTTTCAATCAACTCCACATTTGGATATTACTTTAGAACTATATATCATACATAAATGAACATTGGACACGAGGCGTGACACCCCTCATACAACTTAAATCTTTTATTTGGTATATATTTAAAACTACAAGTCATTCAACATTGAAATTCTGTTTTGTTATTATTTAGTCATACATACATGTAAACATTTTTACATAATTTTGAGTTTTATATATATAGATTTAGGGTCATGGGATAAGGTGGCGTGGCACACCTTAACACATGTACCGTAAAAAAGTGGTGGTCCATGAGGAGTCACTTTAATTTTGGCCTTCCACCAAAGGAGTAATCTACATACACAGATAGTTTTGTAAGGACCTACATTTTTGACTTCCCCTACAAGTATATAGACATCACAAGCATCAGCAAGGAGAAGCGCTGCTGTTCAACAGAAAACAACAAAAACCAAGAAAAAGACAGACTGGCAAGCACTTCTATTAAATTAAATACAATTAAATACAGCAACATCCAATCAGAGCATCATTCACATTACGTATTTTTATAAAAGAGCGGGGTGGAACCCGCGGGTAACAGCTAGTATACAATAAAAAAAATGTCTACCAAAGCAATCCTATGTATCATGACATCGTTGTTTCAATTAGAAATATTACTTATAAAAATATGACCATAAGGAAAGTCTGATGCTTTATCATCAGACAAGCCTCTGTAATTCTACTCGCTATGAAAAGCAATTTTGGATTTTGACTCATCGTATGACAATGTCACATTGTGTAGAAGCGTCTTAAGGTTCCTGCTATTTATAAGTTTTACGCTTAAGGCTTGTCTGACATATTCACCGCAATGTGAATACATCAAAACCGTGCTACATATATCTTTTTCATATTCAACTTTTCGTTTAAAAAAATGCATGCAATTTTCCAAAAAAACTGAATGTCAATATATTTGGCAATATATTTCCCAACGATATAAATTCCAGTTCACCTGCTGGTTGACATAAAAAAATGCAATGTATATGCCAACCGATAACATCAAAACTGCAGCAACGCTGTCCAAACAATGCAACTCTGTAAACCGCTGGTTCTTTTTCAAACAGAAAAACCTGCCATCAAAAAAGTGTAACAACCACAACAGCAAAAAGCAGAAAAGCAACAACACTCGTAAGTTCATTTCGTGCTTAGACGAGCAATAAAATCTCACAGGATTAAAAGCACTACAAAAGCAACACGACAAAAAGCAGCAAAGGAAAGCGAAACCGTTGCAACAAATTTTGGCATTTGTCATGAAATTGACCCCCACACCCCTCCAACGTGAAAAAAATGGCAATACACTCTCACATTTACGACTGCGCATACACAAAAAAGCTTTATTGAAAAACCGCAGTTTCCAAAAAATTGTGGCATGCCTTTAGACGTGCGTACAAGTATTTAATTTTAACGCAAAAGGTGGCAAAGGAAATACAATTTTTGTTTCTTTTTCGTTGTGTTTGTTGAAATGAAATATGCCAAAGAGCGCTTTTTCAAAAGGATTATTTACAGCATTAAAAAGAGAATGTCAAAAGGCGTCACTGCTAAAAGCGATTTTATTGTAGAGTTGCATTGCAAACGAAATTTTTCAGAGGGTTGTGAAATGTAGGCATATAAGAAGGGGCTAATCTGTGTGGAATGGAGTTTAAAGTGTCTGCAGCTAAAAAAAAGCATAGAGGGAACCATAGAAAGGTGTTATCGCAATTCGAAAAAATTATTAGCATACAAAACGTTTGCGAGCTTCGAACTTTAAGTCGAGTACTTGGAGAAAATTTCAGTAACTTTAAGGAAAAAATTATTGTTACAAAACTTTTAGAAAGAATTGCCAAAAATTGGGCAATTGAATTTCGTTTTTACTATAAATATACCATCGTAAATAGATTTTTCAAATCGGTAATATTAGTTGACTCTGAAATATTCTACCCCAAAAATTAATGGAAAATCGATTTTGAATTTTAATACCACTACAAAAAGTTGAATGGAGGGGCAAATGACCTAGACCATATAATTGGGAATTGGAAACCACAATACCCAAAGATTCTGTAGCACTTTTATTTTCGCACTTAAGCACAAATGCTTTGGAATAGTACAGGAGGTGGAGCATAAGTTGAGTAGCACTCAGTCGATACCCCTCCCGCTCCACCCCCCTCAATGGCTTAATGCGGCAAATGGTGTGTGCTAAGACTTCGAATATTTCTTGAAGAAATTTTCTTCAGAAGCCATGCATGCACTTTCTACTGACCTTTTGCTACTCTTTTATGATATTTTTGTATGTGTTGGTATTTGGGAAATTTGCATAAACTCTTTTTTTATCTGTATTATTTAAATAAAGGTGCCGTCAGACGGTGCAATGCAAGTGCTTGCAGATTGCATTGGAAAAATTTTGATTTCGGAAAGTGATTGCAGTGAGCAGTCAGACGGTGCAATGCAAGCATTTCCGTGCAATCAAATCAATTGCAGCAAGCGCTTGCATGCAACCACTTTTCGGGTGGTCAGACGATGCAATTCTACTTGCTGCAATTAAAACGATTGCTGCAAGCACTTGCATTGCACCGTCTGACGGCACCTTAAGTTTCAACTTTTGTTGCAACATGCGGCAAGCAGGCACACAACATAATGAGCAGTCACCCCGTTTTTGGGAATTTGAACAGGTGCACTTTGGGTATCTCTCAAAAGGACACACACACACACACATACACATATAAATGTTAAATCTAGCGTAAAAAGGCGTTCACATAAAACATGTTGCTTCAGACAGACAAAGTAAAAGAGAGCAGGGGAAAGGAAGATAACAACTTTTAAACAAAATTGTTAGTAAAAGTGCATAAATTTGGAAAAGAAATAATCCGCTTAGAGCTTTATGAAAAATTAAAGCTAAACTATTGGGGAAAAAAAATTTTCTAACAAAAAAATCCTTACTTTTCTCACATATAGGTACTAGTTAAAAACTGCACACTACTCACTCTATTTTCTACTCTTCAAATTCTGTTTATAGCCTTCATTTTCTTTCTTCAAAAAAATATCGCGCATCCATCTGCCTTTCAATTCCAAGTATTATCTTTAACTGTCATCTTTTCCTTTTGCACATACTCTTCTCTTCTTATGTCTACTTGTATTATTTATCCTCTTCGCATCTTATGCTTGTGTTCATTTGTCACAAATTCTTTTAATTTTTATAATTTAAATTTTTCTTTCATTTGGTTTATTTTCTTAGTTTTCTTCAATTATTCTACATTTGTATTCCTTTCAATACATTTCACTTCATAATACTTTGCATTAGTGCACCTCTCTGCATTTCTGCTTTCTTTCTTTCACTTCGTATGCTTTTTCTTTCTTAATCGTGCCTTCGTTTTGCCATTACTTCCCTATATCTTTCTGCTTTTCTTCACTTCTCTCTTGTGTTCTTCTCAATTCCTGCCGTTACTATTCACTCTTCTATCTTCTCTTTAATTTTATTCCTTCTACCTCTGCAGTCAAATCTTTATGTAGTTTGCTTGTTGCTCGCTTTTTTATCCCAACCCATCTCCTTTTTCGATTAACCGTTTTGTTTCTCTTACCAACTTTTTCAGTTGAGTGTTGCTTACGTTACACATTTTTCTCAAACACCAAAAAGGAGTTTCACTCTAAACCAAACAAGCTTTCAATACACACACACACAAAATATATAGAACGGGAAACTGCTTAAAACTCTTGTCATGTAAAAACCCAACAAAATGAATGAATATGCAAAAGAAGAAAAATGAGAGTGAGTAAACCAGCAAAAAATATAAAAGCAAACTTTATTGATTTTCAAGCCGCAAAATGGGCCGCTCTACCGTGCGAAGGGGGAAGGTGCTTTTACGACAAGCCGCTGTTGGCTTTTTTTACATTTATTTACAGGAGTGTATGTGAATATTTGTTCTTGTGTTATGGCATGTGTGTATCTGTGCCAGTTTGACACTGTCTGCTATCTTCCTCTTCTCTGCGAGTCTTCCACATATCCTACTTTTAGTCTGCCTCGTACTACACCCCCTCTCTTTTCTAGCTTCTCTTTTCCCTTGTAACGCTTTGATTTTGTTATTTTACACACATGCACATATCTCACACACATTGCCAGGCGACATGGTACTATTTTGACCCAAAAATGGAAAAGGGGTAGGAAGTTGCTGCTTTTGAAGATACAAAAATCTAATTCATATAATCTGGTTAACCGGTTCCGAAATTTCTTTTTCTAATTGTTAAAGATAAGGTAAAGTTAAATTTTTCCAACTGGCTCGTATTGTAAATTCGACTCTTGTACTCTACTAAAAAAAATCAAGTCTTCATTTCTAGATATAAAATCGAACAGATGTAATTTTACTTTATGAATTCATATCTACACACCTTTCAATTTAAGTACATAATAAAACTCTTTCTGTCAACTGTTCCTAAATGTTTATATTTTTTTATTTAGCTCTCCACTCCACTTAGTCAACTGTCCAACTGCCTAACTGACCGACAGGCGGAGTCATATATTGCATGGGTATCTACAATCTATCAATAAAAAATTGGCTTGATTTTAATAATGAGTTCTCGTTTGACAGAAGCCGACTCAAACCGAATATAATAGACCGATTTTCAATATCGTAGCCTTTAATGCCTCAAGAATTGAATGGCATTTGGAATAGAATGATTTTTTTTTTAATATTAGAGTTTTTTATACATTGTTCTCAGATTAAAATTGCTGCAAAGCGAAGCATTTAATAAATAAAAATTATTTTGGCTGGAAAGCAAACGCGAATAACTAAACTAGTGACATAAATTGGGTAAAGGTAAACGAAAATTAAAATCAGTCTTTTCTTCAGTGCCTCTGCAGATCCTTAAGGCAAGTTATGTAGGGCCTTTATGTAATCCTCCTATTAAAAACCGGGCTCAAGGTTATTCATAGTTTAAGAAAACCGGTTTTTTCATTCCATTTAAAAGTTAAGCTGCTGATTTCGTCAGCATTTCATACGTCTTCTAGAACCTCTCTTTGTCCTCATGTATTGTTGCTTTTCACTATTATATTTTGCTTAAAAATTCAATCGATTCTTTTTTTGTTATAAGCTTGTTTTTCTTCAAATTATTGTGATTGTTGTTTTTGTTGCTTTTAGTTGTATTTTATTTGCTTCATTACCATTATTTTTCTTTTTGCTCCTTTTATTGGCTTTTTCGCTCGGTTATTTGACGTTGTATTGTATTTGTTGTTATTCTTATGCTATTGCCATTGTTGCTGCTATTTTCATTGTTGTTGTCTCTTGCTTGATCACTTATTTAAACTAAATGCCAAGCTTAAGTAGTGTTAAGTCTTCCGGGTATTAGCAGTGATTTGTGTGCATTGCAGTTGTCCCTGTATATGTTCGTATCCGTATCTGTGTCTGCGTCTATGCTGGTGTCGAAATGCTTGTTTGTGCGTATGTGTGTCTGTCTGTGGGGGATAAAGTTCTGCTGTCGTTCGTCATGTTGACAACTTTGTCAAAGTCCTCGGGCGAAAAGGATATTTTCGCTTGTACAGTTTTATTAGCAAGCATGATTGTCGGCATGTGTGTTGTGGAAATCGTTAGCAATAATTTGGCACAATAAATTTTAAATTGTACGGATTTATTTAGCAAATAAACATAATGTCAAGTTTTGTCCCAATCGGTTTTTTCCCCTTTCATTTCTTAATTTTTTGTCTATACATTCTATATTTCTTTCTGAAAGTATTCGTTGATGCTTTGAAATTCGCTACCTGTGAGGTTAATCCCTCACATAAACCTTTAGCAACTTTTATTATGCATACATACATACATACATATCAAAAATAGAGTATTTTATATGCTTTATATTAACTTCACTTTCTGTCGGTATGTCAGTAAGTCGTCAAATCTAGTAATCAATTTTTCACCCACTTCCCGACTACTTAGAGATCTAAAACTTTGCATACATGCCTAACCTAGAGCCCAATACATGAATCAATAAATTTTATGGGCGTAGGATAAGGGGCGTGGCACTTTTTTATAAACTCCAGATTTGTGTATAACTTTAGAACTACACATCACACATCAATGAAACTTACTACATATCCATATCCTTCTACTGAGAAAATAAGGGGGCTCTGGATAAGGGGCGTGGCACCCCCATACAAACAAAATTTTTGATCTCGATTAGCTTTGGAACTAAAGGTCATGCAGCATTGAAATTTCTTATGCAGTCGCCTCTTGGATGTGTCGTCCCACTGGTAAAAGTTTATGGGCGTAGGATAAGGGGCGTGGCATTTTTTTTATCAACTCTAGATTTGTGTATAACTTTAAAACTACACATCACACATCAATGAAATTTGGTAGGAACTTACTACATATCCATATCCTTCTACTGGGAAAATAAGACGGGCAGTGGACAAGTGGGCGTGGCACCCCCCATACAAACAAAATTTTTGATCTCGATTTGCTTTGGAACTAAAGGTCGTGCAGCATTGAAATTTCGTATGCAGTCGCCTCTTGGATGTGTCGTCCCACTGGTAAAATTTTATGGGCGTAGGATAAGGGGCGTGGCACTTTTTTATCAACTCCAGATTCGTGTATAACTTTAGAACTACACATCACACATCAATGAAACTCGGTAGGAACTTACTACATATCCATATCCTTCTACTGAGAAAATAAGGCGTGCACTGGATAAGGGGGCGTGGCACCGCCCATACAAACCAAATTTTTGATCTCGATTAGCTTTGGAACTAAAGGTCGTGCAGCATTGAAATTTCGTATGCAGTCGCCTCTTGGATGTGTCGTCCCACTGGTAAAATTTTATGGGCGTAGGACAAGGGGCGTGGCACTTTTCAAGCAACTACACACTTGGGCTTCAGTTTATAATTATAGGTACACCACACATGAATGAAAAACGATAGGAACTTACTTGCCGCGCCCTGCTGGCAAAATAGCAACAACTCACCGCGTCACAAATATGCCACGAATATTAGGGTCGATCACTGCCGTATTATTTGTTAAATTGAGGATATGACATATGACGATAGGAAACACTGTGAATACCCTAAATATTGTGTACTGCTCTGCAAGTTTAAAATTCTTTTTGCGAAAAATTTCAGAGCTCTAAAATTGAATTTATAGAAGACTAAAAAGTAGAAAATAAAATTATATAAAAAAAAAACTTTTTAAAAATAAGCTTTAATGTACTAAAAAGTAGAAAATAAGTTGTTTCCAAGTCACCTGTATCTTACTATTAATAAAAGCTTGTGCGCTCAATATCCATATTCAAAATATCTTTCATTACTAGAATCTATTTGCAAAAAATTATTTAAATAAAATATTGTGGTATCTGTAATTCTCATGCAAACTCACTGAAACCTTCTCGGTCTCACAAATATTTTTTCTGCCAGAGTTTATGAAATTGATCTAGCACCATCTCCTTAAAAACAGCTCGAAAACTTAATGAAGGTGCCAATCATTTTTATTACATTCAAGCAAGCATAATCCGAAGTGTTTCTAATAAATTTGCCAATTAGCAGACCATGAAGGGGCACTGCCTTTTAGTTTATCCATCATATTGTATTTATTCGCTTGTAAGCACTTTTCGCATAATTATTAATAAAAGGAGTCTAATCTCAAAACACATTTTTCTCTCATACGCACACTTACACAATCATAATAAAAATCAATCATAATCGAATGTAATTTACACAACCGCCGATTTCCATTGACTTATAAACGCCCATTCACACATACACACACATGCAGATGCAGAGCAAGGCAAGCCAGCAGAACAAATCAATTTCATTTTACGGTCCAAGTTGCAATCAATTTGCCGGAATGCATTGAATTGCGCAATTATTTGCAATTAACACATCGTAAAATGTAATGCCCAACAGCGACAACAACAACAACCATGAAAGCAACAACAACAGTACGCCAATAAAATGCATTTTACGTTTCACAATTGTGCATATGCAATATGCATACTCTGTATGTGTGTGTGTGTGTGTGTGTGTGTGTGTGTGTGTGTGTGTGTGTGTGTGTGTGTGTGTGTGTGTGTGTGTGTGTGTGTGTGTGTGTGTGTGTGCGCTTAAGTGCATATGTATTGGTACAGAATATTGCCATTACGACAGTTATGAACAATACGACACCACACGCTCTTACATACATATATGTATCTGTGTGTTGTAAAAGTGTTTTAGTATTAGTAAGCGTCACAATGGTTGCCATTTGCAATCGCCTTGCACACACATACACACACACATACACACACACAGCCACTCATGCAACAGCACAGTGGAATTCCAAGTGCTCTCTGCTGACTGCCCCTGAAGGCATCTCACTGCATTTTAATGGTTTTCACATAACGGTTCAGCAGCTCGAAAGCTGGAAAGAGTCTAATGTAAAATATGGCAATAAAATTTACTCACTGTGCGCAGAGTTCGCAATAAAAGTATTAAACAACGAACATTTAAAAGTATGTAATTTATTTCAATGCGCCTAAAAGAGAACTAAAAAATATTTCGAAGTCGATTTCGAGATTTCGAAAACAGCATAATCTCAGGGCAAGCAGCGCCATATGCAAATTTCGAGTGTACCTACATATATCTCACCAAAAGTGCTATTTATTCTTCCTTTCTTCTATAATAGCTGCATTTTTCGCTAAGCGAGTTGTTAAAAATCCCAACAAGTTTACGTTTTATAACTACTCATAAGGATTTCAATAACGAAACCAATTTACGAAACCGCTATTTTGGTATTTAGTTCTGTCAAAACCGCTATTAATCGCTGTGAAAGAAACATTTGCAAAAATGTGCATGAATTTCAATTTTATATTAATTTTGTTTAGCTGCAATCTTATAAGAATATCCTGAGTAAACTGTCTTTAAAATAATACCACAAATATGCAATAGATATTCCAGTCTTCTTTCTACAGTATGTCAGATTTGTGCTAGCTAAAAAGAAGGCTGTTCTTTAAAGATATCAAATCAGACGAAAAAGTGTTTAGCTCCTTTTCGTTTCCGCCAATCTCTTAGTACCTGAATTCTTCCTCTACAACAGCCTTTTCAATAAATATATTATTATTTAAAGATTTTATATTTGTATAGTAGAATTTTTGAGCTGAAAATGAATGATATATGCCGAGTGGGAGATTGTCCTATGTGACAGGTTGAACAATATTTTTATAGGAGCATTATCATAAAAGCAATCAAAACGTTTTTTATTTCCTACACTGATAAGAACGTCTTCAGGCCTTGATAAGAAGCGATATTTTTAAATAACCACAAAGTGTTGCAATAATCCTTCAATTTAAACAATAAACTAATGCTTCCTACATATGCATATATAGTCATATATGACCTACCACTATTCAATGTAACAGCCACCGATGACCTTCTCCAAGTCCACTTAACATTCTGTTAACATTATGTTACATGAGCATACAAAAGTTCACTTAACATTAAGCTTTCTAAATTAAGATCGTTGCCTCTTTTCGAGTCTCTGTAACATCGAGCTAGACAATAAAGATCCGTTGAAATGAGAACTTCAACCACGTTGCATTTTGGTTCGAGCTGAAGGCAGCTCTCCACTCTCTCTCCAAGTGCTTCTTTCATAAAACTATACTATGCATAAGTTGAATCCAGCTTCCACATCTTTCTGCCTGGAATTAAGTCGCTCAAATGAGTACGATGCCACATAGAAGCTCAACAAAATTAGCTTTAGGGTCTAGACTTTCACTTCAATGCGCCGAAATTTCCACTTCAGCTCTCTTGCCAAGTGCGTCGCTTGCATTAGCCACAGCAATTTGGTGTTTAAAAGCAATTGAAGTAACTACATAACCACAAAAAATGGAAACACACATAAGCCCAAAAGCAGACTTTCGTTTACTCACACAAGCCATCCTTTTCCCACTCCCTTTTGCCACTCACATTCACTGTCTTCTGCCAGTCTCTGAACTCAAGTGCTCTGCCTTTTCTTCTCTATTAAAAAGTAACAAAACCCAACATATTGTGTTCAAATCTACCAAAATGCAACAGCAGCTTCCAAAAAATTAGCCACAATTGCTGCTGCAACTTTGCCTGCAAATGGGCCGAAAAAAGCTTCAAAGTACCAAAAACAAAAACTAGTCAAATGTAAAACCACATACAACAAAAAACCGCATAATCCCACCACAAAAACTTAAATTTCAATGAGCATTTGAATGTGTGCAGTTTGCATACATGTAAGGATATTTGTAGTCACCCAGCAGGAAAGTTGTACAGGTCTTCTCTGCTAGTCAGATTCTTATTTAAGTTTCTGCATTGTTTGAATTCTCTTTTTTGATGATATCCACTTTAAAGTAATCTTCTATATATATTATTATAAAAGAAAGTTGGTTTTGTTAGAATGCTTGTAAGTAAAGAACGTCTGGACCGATTTTTATGATCTAAAATAGAGGACGTGATACTAATGAAAAGCAATATGTTGCATTTTAATCACAATTTTTAAAGCAACATTTTTTTAAAACATTTTGCTAACTAACAATCACAATAAATATTCGAGATTTAGTCAAAACTAATCGCTTTGGCGCCGCGGTGGCTCAGTGGGCTAAGTGCTTAGTCGCTGACGCGGAGGACCTGAGTTCATCTCCCGGTCCGGTAACATCTAATAAAAAGAAAATTTGTTTTCAAATTGTTTCTTTGCACGGCACCACTTCTCGCGGTGAATTGGCAATTCTCCGAGAATAATCTTTGCCATGAAAAGCTTCTCAAACCCGTTCGGATTCGGTAAAGTAGGTCCCGTTAATTTGTGAAAAATATGACAAGCACACACAAGTTAATGCGAGAAAGCTAGGCCTAAGCCCATACGGGCTCTTGCGCCAATCAATTATTATTATTAATCGCTTTGGCGAGAAGCTATACAGTTTACTTTGACAAAAAAGAATTCAATGTCAGCATGAAACAAGTTTTAAAAATATTTTCAACTTTGTAATCGTTCTGTTACATATATAAAGAAACACAGAGTAAATGCATGGGCCTTCCTTTATTTTCTGTAAAAGTTCACGATAGACACTGCTTGAATTGATGGAAATAAATATAATACAAATTTCTTAAGCTCATACCGGAGGTCCGCTGAAATTATTCCTGCTGGGCAAATGTGCGCCACACATTGTATCTAAATTAGTATACTGGTAGAACTGGTAGAACTGTAGTAGTTTTCGGCATTTTTGGCACAAAATTCCATGCACTTGATTTTGCCTGAAATACAAATACAGACGCGCAATCACACTCTATATACGCTGCTCTCTTCCCCCCTCCACTCTTATTCGTTGCTTACTCTTGGGTGCTTGTACCAAGCCAACATGTAATTGGCGCTCTTATACAGCCACATACGTTTGGGGTTAGCAGCGGCTATGTGAGTTTAGTCACACACACACACTAACGTAGTATGTGTGTGTCTGTGCTATTTGTATGTGTATGTATACAGACGTATAGAACAGCTTGGTCGTAATTGGAAACTATGAAACAAGTGCAGAGTTGTAGAGTCTGTTGTGGAGTCTGAGCAGTAGAAGCTTCTGTCGTTATTTCCGGCCGTAGACCAGTTTTGAGCGGTTTTCATGTCTCACTTCTATGTTGAAAGTACATACATACATATAGCATGTTAAATTTACAACGAATTGATTTTTTCTCAAAATAAAAGACATTATTCTGTGCTGAATATAAAGGAAAATCATTAAAAACCTATCCGGAGCTATTGAAGCTGGTTCTTTCCTCGTTAAGCAGGGCTCACCAAAAATGCTGACGTATATGATATTTGATATAAGGTAGTAGGTATATTAAGCTGAGCATAATCTTGTGATAATAAAAATCGATCAATGTATATACTACGAATATTTTCACTCACGGAATAATTGCAATTCTGTAATTTCCTGTCAACAAAGCTTTAAGAAGAATTCCTTAGCTCCCTTTCTCTTAAAAAATTTTCCGGTTTTTTAAAAAGATTTTAATTTTAAATTCATGTGTGCTTTTTTCTTTATTTCTCATTGTAATATTTCACCTTTACGCTGCATCTGATTTATTTTCTATTAAGCGGTAAGCTTGGCAAATGACATTTTCTGACAAATGTTAAAAAAATGAAATATCAATGAGCCGAGCCTGTAAGCTGACAAAGCAGGCGGACAGCTAGAAACGTGTGAGATAAAGCAAAAGAAAGAGAAAGCACGAAATGAAAAAATATATGAAAGCATGCTGCCTACTTTTGCTTTTTAAAGGAAGCTTGTTTATTAACCGCGAGCTGCAAGCGATTTCATTGTATAGTTGCAGATGCATGCATGTGTGTGTGTGTGTGTATGTGAGTACAGCTGCAAGTGTACATGTCTAAATGTGAGCTAGTATGAGTGCATACTAGTTTTAGCAATTTTTTTTATTATAGTTCCTGCTTTGCTTTTATCAAAGCCGCCGGTTCTGTTGCTATTGTTGTTGTTCTTGTTGATATTGTTGCTGTTGCCTTAGTGCAGCCATTTCTGCCGTTCAAACACTCCAAACTGGCTAACGTCGAAAGAAGCTAACAAAAGCTAACAGCAAACAACAAACAGGCATACATTTTTCATAGCAACACAAAGCAACAACAGCAACAACAACAACTAACGTGAAACTCACTCAGCGTATATATAGGCCACACCTACACACACTTAAAGCCACCCACACAAATGCAAGCATATTTGAGTCAGTGTATTTAGCTTAAGGACATACACGTATAAAGTAACAGCAGCAACATTTTTCATATGCAACAACAACAACAACATGAACAACAGAAAAAACGGCAGCAACAACAACAGCAAGAACAGCAGCAACAACAACAGCAAGAACAGCAGCAACATTGGCAAAGGCATAAGCAAAGGCAAGAGCAAAGGCTCGAAGCATATTGAGCTGCTGCCTCTTACCGCTTTAACCCTTTTACGTTGGCTAATGGAATTGGCACCCAACAAGAATTTTTAAAAGTAAGATCTCATCTTATAGTATTATATCTTCTGAGCAGCAAACAGCATGGAATCGCAATACACTAAAATATGACAATCAAAGCAAATTCGCTTTGATAAAATGGAAGTATCTTTGCAACCAAAAGCCTGCCAATATGGCTAAAGAGCAGGAAAATAAATCGAAATCGGAATAAGAATAAGAAAACCGAGTTCGAATCATATTGGAGGAAAAGCGGATCAAAGTAATCATATTTCTAATACTACTGTATAATAATAAGGACTACTGAGAAACTAAATTTTTGCAGAAAGAGAGCATTGCATATAAATTCTCGATATGCAGTTAATAAATAAGATGACGTCACGTGCATAGAGACTAAGCCCCTTCTTTGGCAACCATGCCTTTGAAGAAATTCAAACATGATTTGTTGCAAAATTTTGTGTCATAATTTTAGATGAATTGTTTTCTAATACATAACTCAAAAAATTTAAAAATTTTTGGACAGACGGTCGAAATGAAATTAAATTTTAGCCATAATGAGGGTATTTCCGGTACGGAACCCTGTGTGCGCGAGGCTGACTCGCACTTGACTGCTTTTTACATAGTATAAAAACCTAGTTTGAAAGCGGGTTAAAGCAAAAAGTAAAAGTTTTTTGAGGCCATTTCGAAACTCTAAAAGCAAAAAAGAAAAATACATTTAAAGATCACTTTCCCATGCCGCTTAACCTGACGTCAAAGCTTCGACACACACACACATTCCTGCAGCTTGCATACACATTTACATGCGCACAGTTCCACATGCATGTAAACAAAGGCAGCATACTTGTAGGCACTTAGGCGAAATCTATTAAAGCGAATATGTCGCATATATCTTGTGGAATTTTAAAAGACAGCTGCTGCCAAGGCAATAAAAAGCAGACAGACTATACACCGCCTTAGGCAAATACAGTCTTCAGTAAGCCCTAATAATTGTTATGTCTTTATAGCAGTGCCCTCATACAATACACACACACACACATGCGCCTAAAAACCCACTCACTTTATGTTGTGTACACATTTACAGCGGGCGAACGCCTAAAACTATGCAAATAAACTCACAGTTTTATGCTATTTTATGGCATTTCCTTATTTTTCGGCATGTTCCTGTTCACATGGTCCTTTTTCCGGCACTTTCTTTTATTTGCCTTTGGTCTATTGTCTGCTTGTATGATATGCAAAGGGAGTTCCACAAAATAAATTTTTATGCGGTCAATTTATGCTTAAAAATGTGCCTCTACTTTCTAGTTTAGCACTAAAAGCAGAACATAAGCTACGCTCCTTTGTATAGAAAAGGTCAAGTGAAATGTAAAAGCAAAGCAGGGAAAATGACACGAACCAAAAGGAATATTTAGCATAAATTGCTCTGAGAATTTTCTTTAAAGTTCAATGGACTGTGAAAGCACAAAATTTTATTTCTTGTGACAGCACACACACACAGTCAACATAGCCACCCACTCCTATCACGCATGTAGACAAAAGGATAAAAGCATGCCATGCAGTGGGCGTGGGCAGGGATCAGCCTGGCAGACGATGTGAGCATCTGATGGCATATATCAGGGATTATGAAAGTTTCTTTATTTGTATTTAGTTGTTTCGTTTGTGATTTTCATTGACGGTTTCTTTAATATTGAAAATAGTTACTTCTAGCATTTTGATGGCAGTTTATATAAATGCAATACTTTTATATGGCTAATAGCGTTTGTTGGAGAAACTCAACCAAACTATAACAATAGCATAACGTAAACGAACTGTTTGAATTTTATAATGTCCTTTTGATATGCACTATTTTAGGCATAGTCCTACATAAAATTCTTTAAGAAATCAACACATAACTAAGCATTGGGCAAAATTATATAAATGAGTAACAGTCTAATAAAAAATGCACAATCTTCATAGAAGCGATTTTTTTGTTGCTTTTAACCTTATGTGCTCTGCAATATATTTGTACTTTACAACTTATCAACTCTCAAGTGGTCTGATGCTCACACTAATATCCTCGCTCATACTTAACTCCATGCTCACAAATAAGTCACCTATCGGTCCGACAAAGAAAGAATGTAGAGAAAAAGTGTCCAAGTGAAAATGACCCTTAAATTCGAATTTTCCATTTTCAACATGGTCAGGTAAGAAAAAAGTAATCGATACATCAAAATGTCTACTTCAATTTGTTGTCGCTGCCAGCAAACAATGCACAGTAAAAGCAAGTTCGAAAAAACTACAGCAATATTTTATGTCAGCAGACGCAGACGACTCACCGAGTTACAAACGAATTTACAGCTCATCTCAGTTCAACTGGGAGCAGTGGCGTAGCCAGAACAAAAGTGGTTTTTGGTGAGGGCTGTAAATCAGGCAAGTATGAACTTGTTATTGTTGTTCTTCTTCTTGCTTGGCCAGAACAACTCGTTACCGGGTTACGAATTGACGTAGGACTTCTGTCCAGGCACCACTTATATGCGCCCCCTTCTCCAGTTGGAAATACCAAATATGAAGTGAGGGGTGAGAATTGGAGAAAAAAAAATTATTTGTTTGTCAAAAACAATGATAAACAGCGCTATTCCGGTGATACAGTCACAACTGATTGCTATTAAATGAGTGAAAATGTAAATTGATACAAAATTTTGAATTGGGATTTCATCTTCAGAAAAGCGTTTGCTCAGTTGAAATCTTTTGCAGTGAACCACAGGCTCTGCTGGTTTAGGCACGCCAAGCAAATGAACAACAAAGCGCCAGGAAATAGTTTATTACTGTTTAAACCGATTTCGACCTTTTGGTCGAAAAGGAAAAGATCGGGGTTTTGGAGTTTTATTGCGCGGAATTGCGCGTTTATTTATAATTTATAATAGGATAGGATATTTTTATAAGGAATGAGTTTGAGCACAAAAGTTTATTTGGAATTGGGCCCTGCCCGTTGCACAACGTCTCGCGGTCACTGCGGTCACTTGTTCTTTTTTATGAGAGTGAAAAGTGACAGCTGGAAGTGGAATGTGGAGGAGAATGGAATGGAAATGGATTAAGAGGGGTTTATACTACAGGTAAGAGAAGTTGCTCATTGGCGCTTAGCCAATTACATCCTTTATTGAAGGCGCAGAAAAGGGGAGACCGAATAGCCGAGGGTGGGACCAAGTAGTTGAGCCCCTTGGTAAGCATGAAAGCATGAATTGGAGAACTTGCTTTATAATATAATAAGGAAGAGCGAATCACCGGCGAAGAAACCAAGTGGGAGAACCTCTAGCTAAGCTTGAAACTAGGGACTCGAAGAGTTGCGCGCAATACAGGGGCAATTGATATGTACGTAGGGGGAAAACTGCAGCAGGTTGTACATAATTCCATATAAGGAAGTGAGTATGCAAGAACCACATAAAAGAACAGTGTTTCATTTCTGTGTGATTCTCAAAAATAGGTAATGTGTGCAAGGTTCAAAATCATCAAAAATATTTTTAAAAACCAAATTTTGTTCTGCCTAAATTCTGTTCCTCTGGCTACGCCACTGCCTGGCATCAACTCATTCTCTGTTGACCTTCTACGCAAATGCAAAAATAAATTTATGCTAGCCCAGCATCAAAGCCTTCTCTTCGGCTATTCAAGCCCTTGCCATTGCCTGCCGAAAATATGCAAAAATTGCAGCAATGGTACAACGCCAAAAAGACTGCTATGAATTTATAGCGTAAATGCAATTTACAGGCATACACATACACACACTCACACAGGCATAAAGCACACACTCCTGTTTTGCATGCACTCAGCAAGTCTGTTGAAAATCAAACTCCCCCTCCAAAAAAAATTGCACTTGCCACAAGATAGAACAGCAAATAGCAACAACTCATACACATACATGAACAACAACCACAACGGCGTAAATTTTAATCAAATTGCAAAATGGCGCTGTGACGTTGAGCTCTGCTGACGATGGCCTTTGCCGCTCAAAACATTTGCAAATTTTTAATTTGTGAATTTACGCCATGTCGCCCGCCAGCTGCATGTGTGTGTGTATTTGTGTATTGGCGGATGAGCTTTTGGTGATGTTGGTGTTGTCGGTTTTGCGGTTTTGCATTTCAAAATGATCACATTCCTCTGGCCCTTCCACACTTTGGCATGCAAATACAACGTAGGCTGTAATAATTAAATTGAGTTCCAAAAAGGCCCTTCCATTTTATCACATTTTCTAATTTGAGGCTACCAAAAATATATCATTTTCAAATTCGTTTTTAATTTGGTTCAGTACTTTTTTTTAATGTGCTTACGGAGTTATAGAAATTAGTAAGCTACCAAAAGTGCAAATGATTTTGCTTGCCATTGCTACCTTCTATGCAATTGCTCCAGCTAAAGCAATTTTTCTATTGTTTCATACAAGTTCCAATATTGGACGATACAACGCTTTCGTTATGTAATTTGGATAACATATTTTGATCCAGATTCCAATTCCAATTTGAAAACTTTTTGATAACAACACCTTTATGTTTTAGTTGAAACAAGTTGAAATTGTTTCCGATTGTCATTCCTAAATTCTTTCAATAGCAATTATTGTTGCTTCAATCCTTATAACCGTTCAGTTTCTGAGAGCAGTGGTGCATATCTTCCAATTTTAATTCCTTTAGCTTTAATACTTTTTAATATCCGTTCAGTTTCTGAATTGTGAATACTTAATTATGATTCCAATTTCACTTCCTGTTTCAACAACCTTCGCTTTGAATAAATAAAGTTGAATTAGGGTCGTTCAATAATTGATATGCATATCAATCGGCAATTTTGTTTCGAAGAAATTAAAGATTTTGTGAAGATAAGCCATGATGGACCAGCAAGAATGAGAAGCTTTCTTAACGTTCTCATTTGGTCTATGTGGCTCCTAAGATGACATGCTTAATAACCTCACCTATTAGGTAGCTGAATCCTAACTTAGAATAGTGAATTCATATTACCAAATATCCATAAATTATGAACATATTTAGGATAACATAAAGCTGTTAAATTGAGTTTGTTTCGAACGTTACCTTCCTTTGAGCAATGTCTTCTCTCTATCTGTCATTTTGACAATTGTTCATACACAAGTAATTTTTAAATACTCAATATTATAAAAAGGCATACTCTCATAATATGTACCCTTGCCTAAATGTGTCAAAAAAATTAGCACATTAACAGCAGTAGTCCTTAAATCACATTTACGACTTCCCTACATTACGCGACTAAAAGTTAAGAGCGTTGATTTTATTATAATTACAGTGAAAGCAGTGAATTAATTTCAAGTCGTTGCACTCGGCGCCTTAATTTGGCGCCACAAATTAGAAAAAAGCTTAAGCATGCACAAAAACTGCTCTCAGCTCCGTTTTTTACTAATTATAACACGCTTACTTCGTTGCCGCCTAAAAGTATGCTTTAGCAGTAAATTCGGCTGTCGTGCCTTGCCAACTACTTCAGCACTGCATAGCGTCAGCATCGTATTAGCATCAGTGTTGTCATATAAAGTTTGTGATTTTAGCGGGAACTTTTATATTTTCTGTTAGGAGAACTTTCGGTTGTGGAAAACTTAAAAGCAAAAGCAATTTTAGTTACTCAAGACAGTGATTTGATTGTATTAGTCAAACATTTTGTGAAATAGTTCTATATGCTATAAGTATTTATTCTAATATTTTAATTCTGGAATTATTACATAGGAAAGTTTTTCGTTTCGTTTTATTTCAGGGCACGTTATTTCTTCAAGGCTTGAGTATCAGCCTTATAGTAATGATAAATTCCTGTAGAAAATAGAGCGTTCAAACTTTATGTAGACTATATAAATCTCTAAATCACGAAAGCAACCCGCCACCATTTCTGCAAAAATTCTATATTTTCCTTCATGTTTTTTAAAGAAACTTTCGATTCGTCTCTTCGTTTAACTACTTTTTCTTATAGTAACGAGTTTTCTGTTTTCCCTTAAACAAAAATTCCCTATTTGGCAAATTTTTAAACATCCAAATCGAAAACAGCTGAAAGTAACAGCTCGATTGTGCGGCTTTTGCGAATAGTTGTCAACACTAACCAGCGCACTGTGAAGGGGAAGAGAAATTGCAGCATCATTTTAGGCATGCTTAAACATTCATTCAACAAAATGCAGCAACAGCAGCAGCAACAGCAACAGCTTAACGAGCAGCAATTGCTGCTAGCTGCAGTGAAATAAGAAGAAGAAAAATAAAAGGAAAATGTAAGACCCTAAGACAGATAAAATGCCAGACCAGAGCACGTAGAAATTCCACAGTGAGCTGGCTGAGTATAGCATGTACATATACATATATAGTATATAGTGTGGATGTGTGGATGAAAGAAGAAGACTATAAAGAAAGAGTCTGTAAAGGGGAAATCACTCCGGCTGCTGCTTAAGTTAGCAACGCTTGTTGCTTATCCGGCGGACAACGGAAGGAAGCTAAACATTGCTCCAGCTGAAGGCAGTAACGGCCACAACAAGAGCAGCCAGGGCAAGCATAATTGAAGCAATGGACGCTGGCTTTACGCTGGCTCAAAGGAAATAATTTGCTGTAATTTGATTTGCGGAGATTTGCGGTAACGGCGGAGCGGATATGCATTTGATGCATTTTTTGAGCTGATGAAGAGGAGGAAGACGAGAGAGAAATGTGCGAAAAATTTAATCAAACCATTAGCAGCTTGCAGCAAAGCGATAAATCAGCTGTCTTTTATGGCAAACCTTGACTTAAAGAAGGCGAAGATTGCGAGAGTGAAAATCACAAATCGAAGAAGCTGAAAACGTTTTTATGGTTATTTATGCAAACTACTTATTAGCAGCTGTTAGCAACGATATAAATCTTTTATCTTTATGGCAATACTCAAACATTAAGAAGCTTAAAATGCTAGAACTGACTGGGTTGTAGGCGAGGCCTAGACTCTAGAGAATGCTGAATAAGCGGGTAGAAGCTGAAACGTAGGCAGAATCGGGGGGAAAAATGCAATCACAAAATTCGATGATGAAGGAATATACTTATTATCGCTTTATTCCTTACTTTAAGAATGCTCATGCACAAAACGTTCTTCAGCTTCGGGGCTCACTCGGCTATTATGACAAGCTATTAGTCAGTTGTCAGTTCAAGTTTATGTATTGTGCAGAAGAGCCAAACATGGTTCGGGTGCCAGGTTGAGAGTACCCAACCAACTATGGTGCTTTCATGCATTAAGTGCTCAGAAGCTACGGCTGCTGCTCCAGGGCATAAAATTCGAGCATCCCATCGGCACGCTTCCGCATCGATATTTAGAGCGGCGGATGCCGAGCGGTCAAGGCGAGGAGACTGGTGGAAGTGGCTTTTTATCAGTTGGTATAAAGAACGATATAATGATCCATGGCAGTCATCTTTGTTCCACCGTGGCGAACCACGGCCATTGCACGAGACACTGCTACCCAGGCTACTGACCGATCAAAATGACCGGTTGCATTAATTATTATACTTTCAATATTTAAATGAAATAAATTTTTATTTCATGAACAAATAATTTATCTTTAAAATTTATAATTTTATTTTTCAAATTTCATTATTTTGACAACTGAACATCAAAGTGATCATTGTGAACGGTTTTGTATAAAAAGGTATATGACAATTTTCAGTTGTTCTAGTTCTACAAATATTTTGAAATTTTTTTACCAAATAAAACATCTTTTTGTCAAATCTTTTTAGTGCTCAAAAATGAGAATTATATCATTCTAAAGCGGCACCCTGCAATTAATACACTCTTCTTCAATCTTCCTTATAACCAATATATTTGCCTTTATATCGACACTGCTATCTTCTCTTCCCCGCATATGAACGCCGCTACAACAAAACAAATCTAGCAACATCATTTTACAAACTAATTAAGAAGAACTTTCGAACTGCAATGAACAAATAAAAAAGCCGCAAAAATTTATGACGCAAACTTGAAAGCTCAACAGGATGCTTGTGGACTTATGCCATTAGCTGTCCAAAAAGAAAATTGCTTGCGCAAGAAAATTTGGCAATTGACTGTGCAAAATGGCTGCCAATTGAAAGAGAGAGGGCGGTAGAGAGAGAGAAGAAAAGCATATGTACATTTAAAGTTTTATTTAATTTTTCGACTTTTTGGCTAATCAACAAAAACGAGAAGTGAGAGAGAAATTAAAATAAACCTGCTACTACAGATAGCAGAGCCATTGAGGAAAGTTGCTGAAAGCGCTTGGCAGCATATTTAATTATTATGACAAAGCATGCTTTGCGGCGTTATTGCTGTGTTAGTGACTGTGATAGTGACTGTGATAGTGACTGTGGCTGAGTGCGGGATCTTAAAAGCCACAATAAAAAATACTTCAAACGCAGATAAGAGAAAAGAAAAGCAGCTTGAAAATGCGCAAAATTTTTATAACTGTTAAGTTGTGCTACTGCTGCTGCTGCAGTGGGCACCAACACACACACAAACTCACGTATTACTTCTTATAGCATAACAGAGTGCAGATACTTCCAAAGCTTAAAACAGACACGTACGCGCTGAAGTCTGGCAACGCTATTTGCAGTTGCATTCGGCTACAAGATACTTGGATACTTGAAGAGCACTCACAGTGGTGAGCTGAAGAGCCTTAGTGGCAGAAAGAAGGGGCATTTAAAAGTCATACGGCTGGACAATCAGACAAGTCAGTCGGACGCACAGACAAACAGACAAGAAGTGTGCTCTTGTGGCAAACTTAAGCACACAGACAATGAGGCTTGACATAAGTTCTGCCATCTTTCGTTTTCATGCTAGTCTTCATTTTGGTTTTCGCTTCTTTTTGAAGTTTGAAATTTTGACTCTTTTGCTGTAGTGACACAAAAGATAGTAGTGCTGCAGAAACCGACGGCGGAAGTAGCATCGAAAAGTTAACAGCGCGCTGAAATATTATTTTTAGTTGAGTGTACTTTACTCTGCTCTTCGATATTTAGAATGTGTCGATTTTTTTCATTGTCTTTTGTAAAATAATGTTTTTTTTTGGTCTGTGGTTATTATACGAATTAAATGTGACTCATACGACGTGCATGGCGTGCAGGTTTATGTTTAAGGTGACCAGATAAGAAAATCATTTCAGTTAAACAAAAACGCTATTAAATATCAAATTGATTCTGATTATTTTGAAGCTAGATTCATGCCATTATATATGGAAGAGCACATCATTCAAAACGGCCGCCTCGGCTTCGTTGCCAGTGCTTTAAGCGCTCCGACTCTTGATAACTTGGCTAAATAGGTGGGGCCTTATGCCGGCAATGGCGTTTCTATTGTTGGCCTGCAGCCCGTCGAAAGTGGTCGTATTGTTAGCGTAGACCTAAGCAATTCACGTAATCCCAGAGAAAATAATCGAGGGGTGTCAAGTCGCGTGATCGCTTACTTAATTCGTCGAATAAGCTGTGAGTAAATTTTTCGAAAGATCTAAAGAAAAGTAACAATATTTTCCCCAAACAAATTTGGCTATTTTATGCAAAGTACCGTTCAATATGTCACTTTTGTAAACAAAAAGAAGCAAAAATTCGAACTTTACAACACAAAATGAATGTTTTGTTAAAAACCAAAAAGGAAAACCTTGTTCACAACTTCCCGCCCCAATTTTCTCTCTTTCAATGAACAAACTTTTTCGGCGGATCTTTGTTCAGAACTCCCTTCTTCACCCGCTACAAATTTCTTTTTCGCTGCTACTTTTAGCGCGATCTATTCAATAATTTATTGACTGCAACCTTGCACGATCTCTTCTGAAATTGCTTACCTTTCTATATTCCTCTTGCAGATTAAAAGTGCAGCCAGCTCGTTGTACAATTTTTGACTGCGCGCATCCAGGAAAGCCAATAATGAGAGCCTAGTCCAATCTCATTAACATTCTTTCAGTATTTAAACATAATGCTAAGAAAATATAGCTTCATTCAGTTCAGATTGCTTTTTGTACAATTTTCAATATAATTTCACAATTAAGATATATTTTCTTTTGGAGAACAAATTCAATTCAATTATCAATTGCAAACGATGACCATCTTAAATAATCGCAGCAATCTGAAATTGTAAACTGTTCTCTATTAAGCGTAATTGGGACAAGAGGAAAGCAGCCGTAAAACGTTATAAATCAATTGTGTTAAACAAATTGAACGAATGGATGTGCACCAACTGTGACTGCCTGAGATGCAGACACAGCTGTCCACTTTCGGCTTCAGAACCTCACCAGCCCTCTCCCCTCTTTTACCTACCAAGTGTCGAAAGAAGGTGATTTCACAGGTGCCAGCGGGGAATTCACACACGCCGGAGTTCAACACCTTCCGCAATGAGAACAAATGACGGCAACGGAAAGCCGGAAAAGCTTAACAAGCTGCCCTGAGCGCTGACATAACCGTACAAACACACACATGCATATAAACACACAGTTAGAAATACTACAAGCAGAGCTCAAGTTAGCAAGCGAGTGATGTGCATTTTATTATCCTGCAGTGAACGGAAACGGAAACACACTGAAATGTATGTGAAGAATATGTTTGGTTTAAGTGTGCGTATGTATGTGTGGCTGTGTATAGGCAAGGGGGAAGGCGCACTTCCTTGCAGGCCGCCCCTTCACTATCGTAGCGAGAGGCATTAAAGGTTTTACCTGGTCTTCTGAAAACATTATTCAAATATACAATTTATATTTTTCTTCAAAATTCACAATAAAATCAAACTAAAGTTCCATTTAAATGTTTGTAGTGATCGAAGTACATAATTTGAAAAATTCAAAGTATTCTTACTAACGAACTTTAATACTGTGTAAAAATCAATTATTTTTGCTTACATTACTGAAGGTATTTAAAATCTTTGCATTACTTATTTAACTTCTCAAACAGCAAAAATAGCAAGATTAAGCTTAAAATAATGAATTACAATTCCAAGTAAGCGAAAATTATCTAATTCAATGACGATTATTAAATAATCCAAGAGTATTAAATAAATATAGATGTTCAGTAATTGAAGTAGAATTAAACACAAGAGAAATTATAAGTAAATAATTACATTTCGATTACTAAAACTAGTTAAATTTTATGCTTATTAATCTTCAGAAAATCAACTGTAATTACTTAGTAATGTAAATCCAATTTATTGCTTGGCAGTCCAAAAGTAATTAAATATGAAACAAGTAAGGAAGTATCAGTCGGGTTTCACCGACAGAGTAATACCCTACACCATGTTCCCAAGTAAGGTGAAATTGTGGGTGCATTTGATTTACAACCTACATAGTGGGCGGACCACGCCCATTTTTGGCAGACCACAAGCTATACTTAATAGGACTATACATGCCAAATATTGATGCTCTGACAGGTGTACAACAGATGTTATCGGCATATTTATTTTACTGCCCCCATGGTGGGCCGACCACGCCCATTTCTAGAGAATTAAAAGATATTCCTACCAGGAACGAAGTTACCAAATCTGGATGCTCTGTTGTATATATTATGGAAGTTAAGAGGATTTTTCGGTTATCGCCTATATAGTGGGCGGACCACGCCCATTTTCATACATGGCATGTAGAGCCGATATCTGGACTTTTAAACCAAATTTCAATCGTTTAAATTCGTAAATAGTTGATTGAGAGCAATTTAACCGGAAAAATTTTTCCGTCTATATAGTGGGCGGACCACGCCCATTTTTTCGTGAGATATAGAAGACCTACCTCTTAACTTGAATACCAAGTATAATTCTTTTCCAGGAGTAATTACACAAATTATAGCCATTTTACCGAAAAAAATCCGAGGTAGTGGGACTTACAGACCCGTTGTGGGCGTGTCCTTCGGGTGATTTTGCTGATCTCAGAACTTAAAGTAGTGGAAGGTTCACTGCGACTGTGTGCCAAATTTGGTCCATATCGGATGACTCCTTCTTTCTCTCCTGCGCCAACGGACAGCCAGACAGACAGACAGACAGACAGACAGACGGACAGACGGACAGACGGACAACCGGATTGCCAAGCAATCTAAAAACTAATAATTGTGAAATGGCCTAAGTAATGGAATTTCGAACCTTTTGTCTGTTGTCTTATGGCACTCCCCGACAAAAAAGATTTCTGTTACAAAGTTGACTGCAATTCGCCACTGTGCTTCATGTGAGGCCATCAATTTGTCTACCAGCTAGAGCTATCCGCACAGCCCCTCTCTTCCTTTTCTACCATGCTGACAAAATGTCGTGTCATATGCGCTCAGCTGAACTCAATAACATGCTCCACTGCCACCAACATGAGGCACATTAAAGCAAATAAGGGCAGCTGTATTTGCATGAGGTCGAGTGGGGAATTGATAGAAAGCATTCGTGCCTTAGTAACAGGGCATGGTGGCAGCCTAACCGACTTCCTGCAGCTGAGTTGCACTTAAGCGAGATGAAGCTGTCAGACAGCCGCAGCAACTTACGCTGCAATATAATTCATTTTTAATTCTGCACTCCATGAAATGAGATGTGGGAAAAAAGATCGTATGTCCTTGTTAAATATAATTCTAGTTCTTCCAAAATTCTCTAAGGATCTAGAGAGGACAGTTTTCGTTAAGAAATTGCTTACTGCTAAATTCTCTCAAAGATTAACAAAATGTGTCAAAATCCAGTTATACAGCCTATATGCATAGTGGCCATATACATATTGGCCTTAAACATATTCGATTTTCCAAATCCTACGCCAAATATTTGCCATATAAAAATTATACGCTGTTATTTGATACATTTTTAAACAAAAATTCCTTTTATTGAAAATCAATTTTTATCAAGTATATATTGGTTAATTTTATTAATGACCTTCTGCCATTTTCGGGTAACTTCATAATTCCATCGGTGTCGAATTTCGTTTGTTTATCGGCGAAAAACATTGTCAAGTGATTTTCGCCGGCTTCTCGGTCTGTCAATTTTTCAACACTAAAAGAGTTTTGATAGACCGAAACAAATGATTGTCAGACGCTGCATGATTCGGGCTATATGGTGGATGTTTAGAAATATCCCAACCAAGTTTCTTAAATTTGTTCCTAGTCATCAAAGAAGATTAGGAGATTTTTTCATATATTTTACTCATTTTCAAATTAATGTAACATTCTGCACTAGCGACGAATTAAAAAACTCTCTTCGAACAAAATGTAGCCTGAAATATAGTCTTTCGAACATGTGTTCGTTTGACGTAATCGAACTAGTGTTGCCAGATTTGTGTACCAACATCATCTTATAATGAAAAATTAGCGGATAAGTACTTTTATATGACACAATATATACTAAAGGGACCTTCTTTAGCTAATCTTAGCTGAGAAATATTGCATATGAATTTATAATTTTGCATAAAAGTTTCTTCTGACAAGTATTCTATTATCAATTACAAGTGGGGGCCACCTGTCGTGTGTGCCTGTATCACGACAGCTAGTATATAAGACAATAATTAGCAACAATAAAAGGCAAAGCAAAGTAAAAAATAAAAAAAACTTATAAAAAAATTTTAAAAAGAAAAATTATAAAACCTGCGGAGCTGGGATTCGAACCCGTGACCTACCGAATTACTGTATGCAAGCGCGCGCCTCTACCCACTGGGCTACACAACGAACTGATTTGGGTCGTCTAAAGTCGTAAAAGGCATAAAGTGGACAGCAGGCTGCAGGCAAACGCTTTTTAGTCAGTCTGCGTTTTATATATAAGATTCTATTCTGTTTGTCACTCTATCCAAACTTATCTCTTGCCTCATAGCTTACCACAGAGTGACTCGGCGGCATATTTTTGTGCAATATGTCACAATAAAATCGTCGTACTTTTCCATTAAAAAATAGCAGCAATTATAAAGAATCCTGCCACTACCCCCTTCCTTCCTTGCACTCACATTTTACTCCAGTCGCCAGTGAACAGTTCACAAATCTGCACATGCTAATGCACTTAAACAATTTTCAAACTATAAAAACACAGTTTTAAGTAAAAACGAAAATTGTTGCCATTACTTAACAGTCCCCCTCTGCTTCTTCCTCGACTGCAACATAGCAGACATAGACTGGCGAGTTGGGGCAAACAAAAAAAGAGGCAACAAGTATTTTGGAACTAAATCCAGGCGCTTGTCACACCAAAAATCCAACAAAAACGTAATGAAAACAAATGGCACCAAATGACTGTTAGCATGTGCACACATACACGCGCGCTTGAATACACATATGTATATGTGCATTTACACTCATACAAATTTCATAGCACTAGCATAAATAACTATATATTAGAACAAATCCACGAGTTCTTAACAAATTTATTAGTCAAGCGCACATTTTCAGCAAATTGTTTAGTACAGAGTTTCATAAAGAGCTGGCAGAAAAATATAAGCTTTCGATATGAGTTCTTAAGTACCACAACCCTTCTGTAGTGAAAGTATGAAATAAGTAGAGCATTTTTTTAACATAGCAATTTTTTGTTTGTCATCAATTTTACTTACTTACTTTTACAAATTTGGCTGTTTAATTCAGAAATGTGGAAAAAGTTTTTAATATAATTGTGCCTTAACAACACAGAGAAATTATTATTTGTCATACATTTTTGGAAACATAAAAATTTCACAAATTTTCAGCTAACTTTTTAGTGATTTTTACAAATTTTTTAGTTTATTTCAAGAATTATAAAAATGAAGAAAATATGTACATACATATGTCAGTTATCAAATAATTATGCTAAAATTTTGCATCAATTTTAAGTTAACTTTTAAATTATGCTTTAAAATTTGTGTGTTCATTTCCGCTATTATATATAAAAATTAAGAAGTTACCAAAACTTTTAATAAAATGCTTGGAAAGTATTTGACTAACAAATTAATTGTCGTGTCTGCTTTTTCAAAAGCCTTACAAACCTCATTTTGAGAGTGTATTATGTATGTTAAGTGAATTCTTGTTGTGTGTGTGTGTATGTGAATGCAGTGATTGTATTTAGTGCACGCTTGGCTCAAGCTTGCCCTTTGGTAGCCATGCACTTCCGTTGGCATTTTCTTGCTAGTTGCCATACACACACACACATGTACTCACATACAGAATAGCTAACAAATACACTCACACAATGGCGCGTTTCCGGTCAAGCGGCAGCAGCTGCTGTTGTTGACTAACGCGCCAAACGATGCGCCAACAATGCACACAAATTTCCATCTCAGAAAATATGTGCGTGTATGTGTGTGTGTGTGTGTTTAGTGCGTGGGAGTTGTGCGCTTGAACATGCAGGCATTCGTTTTGCATTTTATGTCTGTAATATGTGTGTGTGTGCAAAAATATTGCTCTAAATACTGGCAGTTTACTTTGGCACTTGGAAAATTTTCATTGAGGTAGAGAAATTGTGTAGACTTTTCAAGTTCATGCGAATTGTTGCTGAAATGCTTCTAAGCATGATCTTTTATATATTGTATAAACAAAGCTGGAAAATGTTAAAGCAATGAATCAAAATGACTGAAATTGAGAAACCTGATAATTATTAATAAGACGTTACCGCGGCTACTGGGAAAAATGCATAAGAAAAGAAATATAATATATCCCACTTTATTTTAAATCTCTTTATCGTAATTTATTATACGAAAATCATAATTTCTTATAAAAATTAGCAGCCACTTAAATCTAATTGCATAGAATTGCTGAATATTAATTGACAAATTTATATTGTCAACAAGAATTCAGTATTTATTACATAGTATTGCTTACTTACTCACTTAAGTTGGTCAGCACAACCCGTTACCGGGTTGAAACCTGACGTAGGGCTTCTTTCCAGGCGCCCCTGCTACCCACGCGCCTTCTCCAGTTGGAAATTGCAAGCTTTGTCAGTGCCTCCTCCACTTGGTCTTTCCATCGTAGGCATGGCCTCCCGCGCCGTCTCCGTCCTCCAACTGCTGCCGCCTCGAATACTTTCTTCGCTGGAGCTACTTCGTCCATACGAACGACATGACCCAGCCAGGGAAGCCGATGGCTGGTGATGCGACAGATTATGTCAATATGGCACAAACATAAGTAGTTACAACAAAAAAGAATTTCATGATACTTAACCACTTAATAACGATTCTTTTGGATTTTTATATATTGGTTTAATAAAATAGCAGTATTCGAAATTCAATTTTCACTCAAAATTGTCATGTGTTTAATGTAAACTATTTTTTATGCATTTTACATCGCTCTGCCACGCATTTTTCCAGTGTTTATAAAACGATTAATATTGCACAAAATACTCGGTAAAGTTCAAAAGTCCATTCTCTCCGGATTATAAAAGAATCAGTTATGCATTGCTTTTAGAAAAGAAGACTGGTATTGACAACTTTTTACCAAATTTACAACATTCTCTGCTTTATGTAAAAAAGCAGTTTTCACTTCCAAAAAGAGTCTGAGTATTTGTGAAAGCTGCAGTGTAAATCCCTCGACGTGTTTTTTAGAAATAAAATGCAAATTTTATCTGTTTACTCATTTTGCTGAGGATTATTTTACATTATGCAGCTCTTTCAATCAATTCCCAGGCTTATGCCAACACATATACAGACACGCTTAAGCACGTATGCACACATGTACATATACGTGGAAAAGGAAAAAGAACAATTATGGCATAAATAACAATAAACGCAAGGACAATGACAATAACAAGCGCTGCACCATTAAATTCCCACAAAAGTGACCAAAAGTAATGGCACTGCTGGCTGAGGTGGGGAAGGGCGTATGCATAAAAAGGGCTTGCAAAAAATAAACAAAGCAAAGCACACAAAAATGACGCACACACACACACGGTAGCATATAGAAATGGTGCCATAAAGGCAGCTCGCTATGGTCAGCCAGCAGCGCATGAAAATATATGGAAGCGACCTTGTGTACATGTGCTCCAATACATGTGTGGGTGTGACGATTGTGTTGGTGTGAGTATGTGTGTCGCTTCTCTGTGAAGCCATTACTAAAAGGCGCCAATTTGCTACTACATTGCTCTTCGCCGTAAACGTTCTTGACCCAAAGAGAAGGTTGATGCGAATAAAATAAAAATATTCACTGCGTTCGAAATAGTATAAGCAGCTAAATTTTTAAAACCAATCTCATATAAAAAATTTAGTGCTTTATACTTCATGCCAATTTTGTTAAAATATTTCTTGATTACATATAGATTTTAAATATGCTGAATGAAATAATCTGTAAAATCTAATAGCTTGGTTTTGGACTTATTAGTATTGTTCGAAAGAGTTCCCTCTTAGCTATAATCCTTTCAAGGCCAACAAGTATTTTCCGTAAATAGAGAGGGTTGGTTTACTAAAAAACAGGATATAATTTAACAAAATTCATTTCTGATGGAAACAGATACATCAAATGTAGGTTATGTAAAATATAATAAAGTGTAGTCAAGGTGAAATGTCGAGGCAAACCAGCTCACGATGTAACGTCATATCGTCCAATCTCACTCCTGCCAGTGATCTCAAAATTGTTTGAAAAACTACTGACTAGTCGCCTCAATAGCATAGTTGAGCGACGGCAGTTAATAACTGAGCACCAATTTGGCTTCCGCGCGAATCGATCAACCATCGATCAAGTCCATCAGATAACACGAGTCATCGAAAACGTGTTCGAGGAAAGGAAGGTATGCTCGGCAATTTTCCTGGATGTATCGAAAGCATTTGATAAGGTATGCCACGCTGGCTTGCTTAACAAAATAAAAGCTCTCTTGCCGATAGAGTTCTACCAGATACTCAAATCGTATCTATCCCACCGCTACTTCCGAGTGAAACAAGAAGACGAATACTCTGAACTAAAAGAGATTAAAGCTGGAGTCCCACAGGACAGTGTGCTGGGACCGCTCCTGTACCTGCTATTTACATGCGATCTACCAACTTCACAAAACTGCACGAGAGCAACCTTCGCTGACGACACAGCGATTTTATCAGTAGGCAAAACAGAGTGCGAGTCAACCGCGCAGCTACAACAGGCTATAAATCTAATATCTGAATGGACTGCGAAGTGGCGCATAAAATTAAATAACACCAAATCAGTTCATATCGATTTCTCGTACAATAATTTGCGATACCTACCACTATATATAATCGGTGTACAAATCCCGTACTCAAATACAGACAAGTACCTAGGTATGACACTAGATACCAAGCTTAAATGGAATGAGCATATAAAAAAGAAAAAGGAAGAACTAGAAATAAAATGCAAAACCATGAATTGGCTTATGGGAAGGCGATCTGCCTTATCGGCTCACAATAAAATTCTTTTGTATAAACAAACACTTAAGCCAATATGGATATACGGGGCTCAACTTTGGGGTTGCTCTAGTGCAAGCAGCTTAAAAAACATTCAACGATTCCAGAACAAAGTGCTAAAATGTGCCGTCAATGCGCCCTGGTACATACGTAGCGCAGACCTAGGACGCGATCTCGCAATGGACTCCGTTGCAGCCGCAATACAAAAAATTGCTAAGTCTCACAAGCTAAATCTCACAAGCTAAGTCTCACAAGCATGTCAATGAAGAAGCTTCTGTTCTCGCCAACTCAGCTGGGCGGAAACGAAGGCTCAAACGGAACAAACCACAAGATCTTGCCAGATGAAGTAAACTCACACCTTTGTAAATAATTTGAATTTATTGTATCAACTGAAAATCGCTCGTTAGTTATTTTAATGTCATAACTAGTTGCAATGTAAATAATAATTTAAAAAAAAAGGTGAAATGTGCTCTTCTAGAAACCAAGGTAACAAAAATTATTGTTTTATTTGAGATCTAGTACAAAACTACAACCAAGAGCTTACTATATGATTCCTCATTTGGACTTCTACGATATACCCATACAAGCCAGAGATAGAGTTATATCACAGCGGATATCATATCTTAAGTTTTATGCTGATCCCTCAGAATTGTGCACCTTTATGCTGGAATAACGGTTTTTTGCCTAGTAAAAAATTGATTTCGACGGCACTATAATTCTTTTCAAAATTTCAAATTGAAATTCAAAACTAAATTAAATTTAGTAAAATTAAATAGCATAAGAATACATCTTTCAAATTACTGCAATTACTGTTTATTTAACCAAAGCATCTTGAATTTCAATTATTCTAATATAATTCGACCAATAAAAAACTTACAAAAAAAAATACGCACAATTTCGCTCTCCTTTTCTTAACCTAACTTAACTTCAGCTGAAGTCAGTCATTCGTAGTTACTGCTAAATAGTTAAGAAATAACTATCCGTCTTCACTTGCGACTTCAGTATCCTTGCCATAATAAACCATCAAAAGTTTTTTTGGGAAATTACGAATGGCATTTTAGCTACGCCAGCAAGCAATCTGCATTTTCCTTGCCGGAAATTTCAGCTGCAGGTAAACTGCTTTTAATGATAGCATTATGATGCTATCAACAGCTTAAACTAGCGCTAAAATTTACAAGCCGTAAAAAGTGTACATAAAAGTTAACAGCAGTCAAAGAAAATGCCAACAACAACAAAACCCGCTAAAAGATGAGACGACACTTTTTATAAATTGCTCGAAAAATGTGAGCATGCGTGGAAGGATTTTGATGCTTGTGAAGTTTGCCAGCAAGCACATGCATGTAAAATAACACACACACACATGGACAGACATGCATATGTCGCTATAACGTAAACATTTTACATGTCTGTGAGTACTTGGTACAAGTGCAGCGTAACAGCGCGCATAGTGATTATCTGTGAGATGCATGCGCAACAACAACAAGCAACAACAATGTATGTGGGAGACAACAACAAAGTGCTGTAAAAGCAGCAACTTTTCTAGCTGTTAGACATCATTTCGCTTTAGGCAGGCACACACACACACACACAATTACTTTCACATGTACAGGCATGTCAAAATGCAGCCTTCTCCTCTACGGCGGCACTCAGAGCCTTGAAGCAACTATTTCTTTGAAATATTGCCAGTATTATCATTAATTCACTATCGCAATAATTTTTTTATTTATAGCTATAGCGATTATTTAACTTAATACCCATATACAAGGACGTACACAGTTTAAAACAAGCTAGCAAATACCACTATAACGGTTCCGTAAATATGCTCCGATATTGACATACCAAATTGCAACTGAGATCGGAATTACTACAGTTATCACTTTTGTAGCTACCGACATATTTGTTGGAAAACCAACTTTAATGACTTCATATTTGTGACTGCATGTGTATGAAGATAATATATGAACTTTCATGTACCTTTACATGTGTGTGTGTGTGCATGCTTTTCCAATTTGCATTTCCTGCTTTCATTGCAATTCATCGTCACTCTATTCCTTTTTGAATTTCTCACGGGCTCTTCTGACATATTAATTTCCATGAATTTCCTTTCAAAGCAGTTTTTGGCTTTTGCCATTCTGACACATATAACCTTCACTTGCACTTTAATGGTTGATGTTTCGAGAATTTGCTATACATTTGCTATACATATTATACCGAGAAAGGTAAATGGCTGTCAACTTTCGCCTTTAAATCGCTTGCAAGGATTTGTATATAAAATTTGTATGTTAAATTTATTGCTCTTTGTATTTAATGTACAAAATTTTAAATCATTCGAGTCTGTTGGTAACTGCAGTCAACAAGGATGACTTCGAATTCAGATTATATTTTCGAAAATGTCAATTAAAAGAATATTGAAAATTAGAAGCACCAAATACTTTAAAATTCATAAACCTATTGCACGTTACCTTGAAATGTTATTCCGCATAGCGTTTGTACCAATTAGACTGATTAAATGAAGCTGCAATATACTTTTAAAGAATTCCACCTACAATTAAAGGAACTTTCTCTCTTCTCTCTTTCTTGCAGTGCTCGACTGTCAGGTCAGCGATTGGGGTCAGTGGAGCGAGTGCGATAAGAGCTGCGGCACTGGCATGATGTCCCGCTTGCGCAAAGTGCTGCAGCCGGCGCAGAACGGCGGCAAGCATTGTCCGTCGCTGGTGCAGAAACGCGGCTGTCAGGGTTTCCGGTGTCACGGGCATCGCGATAAGAGGCTGTTGCATGGTAAGTTCAAACTTTAATTACGCATTTCACATTGGCGGCGAGGCCTGCCGCAATTCACAGCCACCAAGGCACTTCGCCTTTGCCTTCGGTAATTATCAAACACAGCCGCTGCCTGTCAATCACTCGACCGCCATTAATGCCTTAACGCGCTAGCCGCAATCACAACGGGCGGCGCTTGTGCAATCAAAGAAATGCGCACTTAATTAAAATTACAGCTTTATTTGGTTGTGGAAAGGGGGAGCGGGTAATCTGCCGCTGTCGCCTTTGAGTGCCCGCTAACATAATCTGCTTTATAATTGCATCATAAAAGTGCATGCGAAAGTGAAATGCCATATACAAGCTTTAAATTAACGTCAGTTTTGATTCTCTTTGAAGTGCAACGCGGCGTATGAGTGTTCTTGACCGAGCCGTGTATTAAATATTACTCATACGCCGCATTGCCGTGCCATACGCTGGAAATCTGCGCACAAAGCTTTATTATTTTATAGCTGCTAGATTTTTAGCGGCTTTAATTTTTATAGCTTACCTTGAATTACATCTTCAGCTACAATATTTTCTATCATTCTTTAAAAACTACTTTTTATTCAATAATTGACTTGTAGTCAAGCACCTTCTAGTAAAAAATTCTTCACAAGTGTGAACCGCTTAAACCTAGAAACATGTGACTGTGAAATGTGACTGTAATTCACGATCTTACCAGCCGGCTGACATATGCTGTCAAAAATATTTTCTATAGGTAATGTATAAAAAGTCATTTCAAATACAACAATCTAAACTAAAATTTATTATTTTAAATGAAATCAATCACTCAAATCACTCATTTGAATTATCAATGCAATAAAGCCTACTGAAGAAATAGAAACTTGCATTCTGATTCCTCGAAATTTCATTACCTGAGAATTACCGAGAAAACACTTGAAATAGCTACATGTGAACTCCCATTAGGACGTGCGACTATAAAATTCGTTCGATTAGTCAAAGTTAACTCAACTATTCAATAACTCTAAATACTTAAATACTTTTCCTTAGAAATCAAGTAATTTGGGAAAATTTTAAAACCTTTAACATCTAGGATCTCGAAGAAGTTAAGGAAAGAGTGCTGGTCATTTAGTTGTAATAATCTATGCAAATAAAACTGTTATGGTGCTAGTGCCCAAAACGGATTAAAATAAGAGGCACGTTTTTAATATTGTTATTCAACTAAGTATTTTAACATTGCACATGCAACTAGAAGTGAGTATAAGGTAAGAGAGATAAAGCAAGAAAAGAAGGAAAAAAGCAGACAAACATAGAAATACCATATTGGTGGAAAGCGCTACTTCTCTAAGAAAAACTATAAAACAGCTGCAACTAAGAGAGCAACATATGACTTAAAAGAAGATCACAAATAGAACTAAAGTAATTTTTTTTTAAATGTATTAATTAAATTCAGCTAACAAGTTATTTAAATACGTTTTAGCCATATGCTGTATTTAATACCCAAATTCCTAAACAACTTAATTCCACATAAGAACCGTAAAAATACAAAATAAAGCTTATAGTACGCGCATTCACCTTTACTAGGCTCAAAGCTAATTTTGAATGCTTTAGGCATATTATAGATATTATGCTAGCACAGCTTTCAATATATATAGTTACGCTCAAAATTGATTGGTATTTAAAAATCAGCGCAGAAAAATTAACCATAAAGCAACATATTAAAATTTCATCACCCTGGTGTCGCAGGCGTATGAGTGCTTTTTAATTAAGCGCGAAACTTAATGCTGCTCAGCCGGGAGATATGTGCGGTTTTTCTGGCATTTAATTATAGTAATTGTGTGTGAATTCATTAAATATCTTGCAATTAAAGCTTAACAGTTTAATTTGCTTGGTATGCCACAGAGAATATATACAATTTTGTGGACAGCAAATCAAATTATAGACATTAAAATTTTTTTCGCAAAAAAATGCAGCTTAAAAACAAACTACAACGACATGGATTACATTTCGGCAACAATTCTAGGGTTACTATCTGAACTGAATGGTTCTTGCGTGGAATGTATATGTTAGCATAGTATAGTAAAAAAATTTCAATGCTATGTGAGTACAATAGCCCAATTCACAATCTTGTGCAAATGGTCTGGGATTTTTGCAATTGACAGTTTTGTAGCAAAACTACAGCAGTTTTGACAGTAGTCCATTTGCACAAGTTTGTGAATTGGGCTAATATCATTTTATGATGTCATGAATATTGCACATATTTGTTGAACAGTGTAAGAAATAAAATAAAGAGAAATAAATAAATGGCGCAATAGCCGGTGTGTGCTTGTTTTATTTTGCACAAATTAATGGGACCTACAAGTAGCCGTGGAGAATGAGAATCGAGTTTCAAAAATGTAACAACTATAATGAAAATCTTAGCAGAAAATTAAATACTTAAAATTCGCTGCTTCGAATTTAAACCGAGACTTTTAAAACTAATTCTCCGAGAATATTCTTTGCCATGAAAAGCTTCTCAAACCCGTTCGGATTCGGTAAAGTAGGTCCCGTTAACTTGTGCAAAAAATATAACAAGCACACACAAGTTAATGCGAGAAAGCTAGGCCTAAGCCCACACGGGCTGTTGTGCCAGTCAATTAATTAATTAATTTTACAACTAATTCAAAACGAATTGGAAATGAAACAGGTATATTAAATTTTTAACAGGAGATGGAAGTGGATCACGTATATTCAATTTTTATGAAATAAAACTATGCGACGAAAATCCGTTTTAAGTTTCAGCGAGTAACAACTTAAAAGAGAGAGCAAGAAGCTCATAGAGCAGGATAGCAGAAAGTGCTTTATTAAATTATTGCCGCAAACTATGTTGGAAGCTATTATTTTTTATTATACCAACAGTTTTGAAGTGCTACAGTTTAATGAGCAGACAGCTGCCAGAGAGAAAGCAGCCAGGCAAAAGGGAGTGTATCTATGTGCCAGGGAATTTTCAGTTTTTTTTGCCTGAACTTTGCTCATCACACTCGAATTTTTGTGTGTTGCCAATGCGAATACGTCAAGTGGTGTAAAGTGCCTTTGTTGCTGTTGCTTCAGCTTCCGGTTCTGGCTACAAAGACTGTTGCTGTGCCGACATATTGATGTTGTTGTTGTTGTTGCTGCTGCTGTTGCTTGCAGGCGAACTTAAACTGAGCATTTAATGCCACATTAATGTGTCATTTACAGTGATTTCTAGTCAGTTTCAAGTGGAGCTACACACACACACACTTACACACAGAAATTGTGAAGCACATACTATAAAGGCAAAAAGGCGAAGCATAGCTCAAAAGACTAGCGTTAGTGTTGGTAGCATTTCTGCAGCAGAATTTGAAAATTGTTGCACGTGTGCGAGCGCAGAAGAAGAGAGAGAGAGCTGAACTTTAATGGCATTAGCTTAAAAGTTTGGGATTAAAAGTGGTGGTGTTTTTAAGAGCTTTGAGGGAAAGTGGGGCGAAGGACTTGTGTGGTTGCTCATACTTGGCAGCAATATAATTTGTTGCTCATAAATATTAAATTAAATTATCTGAATTTTAGAACAGAATTTTAATTATTTTTGTGTTAAAGAGTTAAAATGGTTTGGACACTTTTTAAAAAATTTCAGTAAAATTTTGGTTTCTTTTTTAAATTGTGCATTTGCCGGATGGGCGTTTTGTCTTTGACCACTCCTACTAAAATTTTCGTGTAACCTTTCCATCAATGAAGTGCGCATTTTAGTGACTTTGTTGGCATTTTTTCAAAAAGCGATGGTTGATAAATTATAACATCTTATATATATATATATATATATAACTTATATATCATCTAATAATAAGAGAAATTGTTTCTATTTCTATTTCGTCTACACCTTGAATCTATTTTCATTCTTGTTTCCATTCTGATTCAGGTAACTTCTTCAATGTGTCCTCCAACTCCGATTTCATTTCATTTTCCCATTAATTTTCATATTCCAACTATTTTGCTGCTGGATATAAAAAATCAGATGCAAATTCTAATCGTTCATTTTCTATCACTTCGGTTCGGGTTTCTTTTCCAGCTCCAGTTCCCACTTCGACAACTTCTCTAACGTTTGTTCCAATTTTATTTCATTTTCCCATTCCTTTTCATATTCCAGATCTTGTGCTGGTTGATATTCCAAATCTGAAAATCTGATTCCAAATAAAACTGTATTTTTGAAGTGATAACTTTTTATGGGAGGGTAAACCGCTTCGTTACGTAACGCGTTACGGTGCCAGTCTGTCTGGCTTCCCTCTCTCTCACGCATACGGCAGCGGTACGCGGGCCCCTCCTCTCTCACTCTAACCCACAGCGCTTAGCTGTTTTTCGGACAGACGCTTTTGTTGGCTGAGCTGCCGACATGCAGAAGAAGAGCACATGCACACGACTTTCATAACACCATGCAAAATACGAAAATCAGCCGCAAAAAATGCTAGTTCGGCTCATTTGAGTACGAAAACCGAACGAACCAAGCCATTGAGTCGTGCGATCAGGGGTGCAAACTCAGTCAAAGCCAATTCTCTCAAATGCTTAAAAAATTCTCCCATGGGAATTGGCACTTCAGCCACATTTTCATTCAAAATAATGGTAGTAAAAAACATAAATCAATAAATAAAACAGTATGGCTGAGTTCCAAAATGCTGTAATACAAAACAACAGCATTTTGTTAAGAATATGTAGAAAAAGAGTTCGAATTCCCACAAAATGGGAGAATTTTCTCACAGTAAGCAGCCCTCGTTATATTTACTTTGAGTTTGGAATTTCTTGTAGCAGAGCGGTTCTCTGAGAGGACGAGCCAAAATTTTATGAGATGCGCACTCTATTATATTAACATACTCTTTGCTACCACCGTTTTTGAAAGTGATTATAAAAAATATGATGAAACAAGCAGAAGATAATTCTCGGAACATTGCAGAATCTCCTTATTATTGTCAATATATATATATCTCCAAACCAAAGTATTTCAAGTATCATTCAATTTATTCATAAACAGCTTTTAATTTATACACTAGAAGGTTCTGCTTTACTTAATGAAAATTATCATAAAATTCCGTTAATTTTGACTGGAGATTTTAATGTTAATTTTGCTGCTGATCGAGCTAAAAATTTAGTATCGTTTCTACAATCCAAACTACAATTGAAAATGATTAATAAGCCAGAAGAAGCTACAACAAGTCATGGAACTGTACTTGATGCAGTCTTTGCAAGATTTTTAGATGACATACAATGTAAAAATTTCGTTGCTTATTATAGCTACCATAAGCCAATTGTTACTTTTATAGGATTGAATAATGATACTAATAATATACTTACACAAAATTCTAATGTACATATTGAAGAATTGTAACTGAGAATTAAATATATTTTATAATCAATAAAAGATTTTATTGATGAATAACCTTTCCTCACATTATCATGTTGACATGCATGAAATTTAAGTAATAACCTAAGCTTTTCTCAAGTTAAAAAATTTCAATATTAAATAGTTTAACTTGGATTAGTTTAAGTTATCACTTCTGTCGAGCGTCCCGAGACGCACACATTTTTTTTTTTTGTTCAACTTGGGTTCAGTTCCTTTTCCATCTTCAGTTCCCACTTAAACGATTGCTCCAATTTTTGCTCCAATTCCGATTTCATTTCATATTCGCATTAATTTTCATATTCCAACTCTTGTGCTGATTGATATACCAAATCTGATTCCAATTCCATATATATAGTTTCAACCAATTCAGTTGCAATTACTTGTCCAGTTCCAGTTCCCACTTCATCCGTACTGGCTAACGCAACTCTCATTGCTTCTACTTTCATAAAAGGCAAGTAAAAGTTTGAGTGGCACTATTTAAGCCACGTCAAAAAAGTCACTCACAAAATAGTCCCAACCTGTCCTTCTGCTTTTTCTCTTTCCTCTTCTTCCTCCCCCTTGCTTGCTGCATTATGGCTTCATAACTGCAGGCATATGATGCACGCGAAGTATATTCGCAACTTCCTTGCTACAACGTGAAATGTTCCCTTACTTTGCACCGAAGCTCTTACCTCCCAAGGCGCCTGCACTTCCTCTCTTAAGCTTTATGCTTGCTTATGGCATTTAAGTTTTTGTAGTTGTGTGTATTTTTGTGTTTGTGTGAGGCATTGCAATTTGCCGTAATTGCAGTTGCAACAATACAGTTTAATCCAACTCACTTACACACACACAGACACAGATACACTTGCTCATGCACACAAAGTGAAAGTAAAGCTTCTCAATTTCTGGCGTATTTTATTTAAATAAGACTTTGAAATGAGTTTCGGGCTGTGCCTTAAGCAAATGCAATTATCTTCAATTGATACTGCAAATTTCGCCTTTTTGCAGTTGGCAAAAAGTTGACTAAAATAATGAAATTTCCCACATTTACTTTGAGTGACTTGCAGATGAGCGTGTATGTGTGTAGGTATGCCGGAGGCGTATGAGTAATTTATTTAATTGCAATGCAAGCAAAGCAAGAAAATAATATATTTGATACGCGATTAGAAACAACTAATTAAGTGAAATAAACTATGATTGTATAAGTAGAAGAAGCGCACAGAAAGAAGGAAGGTGGAAGATTGTGTATTATTGTGCTTAGAGAAATAGAGAATCCAATGATATAAAGAGGTATTATGAATCAATCAAAAAACGAAATACAAAAAGCGAGAAGAGTTGGGAATTATGAAAAATAGAGAGAGAAAAGTAAATACTAAAGAAAAAACGATTAAAAGAAAGAAAGAATACCAACTGCAGTATCCATTGAAAAAAAAGGCAAGAGAAAACATTAGAAAAGAAGTACAAAGCAATAAGTTATAAAAGATAATAAAAAGTTTATAAGATGCAAAAAAAATGTAAACAAAATACAAACAGTAGAAGAAAGACACATATTGAGAATATTAACTAGCGGAAAAGATACAGTTCTATCGCCAAATAAATGTGGATTTTATGAAAAATATACTTGGTAAAGGTATACCATAATAGAATAGTATAAATTTAGAAGAAAAGGGGAAAAATAGAATACGGAGCGGAAAAGGAAGAGAAGAAGGACATAAAGAAGGGAAGCAAAGAAAGAGAATATAAAATGAAAGGTGAAAGTAAAAGTAAAAGGATGGACTAAATCAACAGGAGAGCAACAGGTAACGATTGAAAATAATACTTCTAAGTTAAAAAAATTGAATATACGGAGAAAAAGAAGGAACCGAACTAAACAGGTAATGAAAAAACAAGTAGAAGAAGAAGTGGAAAAGAAGATAAATATATATTGTGAGGTAAAAAAACATGAGCTTAAAGAAGTAACAACAGATAACTACTACTAGCGTATTCAAAACTTTAACTACCTTGGAGCGATTAATTCCAATTTATTACCTTTACAGAAACAAATTAAATACTTTGAGAGCCTTGCTCCACCTTTTAGTCGTTTAATCAATTTTAATTCTTACTTTCCTCACTCCACAAGCCCAATTACAATTACATGTTAAGTCAACAGCACTTTGGCCACGCTAGCGTATAAGCAATTTTAATTACAATTAAATGACGCTCTAGTCTAGCCCTTTGCCGCTCATTTCACTGCTTCAGCTTCCCTCGCACCGCGCTTTGACACTTCTGCCTTGCCGCAGGTCGATTTGGTAGCTACAATTGTGAGGGAATTTAAATTGATATTAACTCGGCTATCATTGCGAAACCTGCGTAAACTTACCCCCGACTGCTGCTGCCGCCCCTCATGCACTTACTGTTTTTCTTCATCTACTGCTATACATAGTAGCTGTAAGCCTCAAGCGACTTTTTCCATTCCCTTTCTATGCCGTTACTCTGTTAACCTTTTATTCGCTGTGTATTTAACCTTAAAAATAAAGTGCCATTCCGCCGCTGGCAATTTTCAGTAAAATCAAGAAGTTTTTCGTTTGACCTATGCCCGCCACTACTCTACTCTGCCACTGCCACTCCTCCCTCCTCTCTCTCTCTCTCGCACTATACCTGCAGCCAGTAACTTTAATACGTAAAGTGCAACAGCAAGAATAACAACAACAACAACAAACTGCCAGCGTCTGTTCAGCAGTTGCAAAAAGTTTTCACTCTATTGACATTTTTCCTATTGCAGGCCATATGCTTGTATGCGCACACGTGCATGTGTGTGTGTTTCTTTATGCCATAGAAAATGCGCTGTAAAAGTAAATGCAACTGTTTAAAAGTTTTGCGTCGGGAAGGTAATTGTGCATTTGCTTGTGAGTGTGCATGTGTGTGTTGTTCATAAAAACGACGGATAAAGTTTTGTGCTTTTCAAATGCTTTTGCTCGTTAAGGCGCACTGCAAAAGGCAGCTACGTCTTAAAGAGAAACTTTATTAGAAAAGTGAAATTTTGTGTTTTGAAATAAAATTTTTAATTTAATTTTTGCAAATAAATTTCAACTTGTAGTTGGATTAGATTTTCTTAGTTATTCTTTTTGTTTTATATAAAACTCAAAGGTAAAGTCGCCTTTTTATTAAAGTTGGATTTTATTAGAAACGAACAAATATCTTATCTTCGCAGAATGATGCCCAAAAATGCCTGCCGCATAAATTGGATTAATATCTGATCTTATTCCGCAGATATTTTATTGGCTATAATCGATTGGAATTACTAAGAGATTTAATAAAACCTTCTGAAAAAATGCCGAATTAGAATAAATTTGTAGTAGAAATCTTGTATTCTTGATAAATTCTTATGAACTTTGGAAAATGTTATCATTGTTTTGAAATCAAAATATCAAAACTTGTTTTGTTCAATGAACTATTTACAAAAAAAGATGTATAATTCTTAATCCAATAATTTAATCTGATGAGGCTCTGCAGGATGACGTTGAGTAACACACAAAGCTTCGTCAAGATAGGAAAAGATCTCTCCGATCCTTTTGACACCGTGAGAGGCTTCAGTCGAGGCGATCCCCTATCTTGCGACCTCTTCAGCTTCCTGATGGTAGTTCGCTCCTACGGAAAGACATTTTTGCGAAAGTGTTCAGCTCCTGGTGTACGCCGATGATATTGATATCGTCGGCACCACCAAGCGACATGTTATCGCTGCTTTTCGGCTATCGAAAGAGAATCAGCTAAAGCGGGTCTGGTGGTCAACGAGTGCAAGACGAAGTATGTACACATATGATTTTAACAAGCAGGGAGAATCGGTGCCGTGACTCCCTTTTGGCAACTGGAAATTATACCCTCGAAGCTGTCAAGGAGTTTACATTATACTGGCACCGCCTTTACCACAGTTGCTTTGCCTTCCGCTTCCATTTCGATATTTCAAGTTCTTTTGTTGTTTGCATTTTGATTGCTACCAGATCAACCTTTAATGATAATTTCTGTACGTTCGTAAACCTTAAATTATGCTACGCAATAGACTATTACACATCATTCATGGTTCTGCTATCTTATTTCAAGCGCGGCCATTTTCATTTTGCATTTTTGTCACAATATGAATAAATATCACTCATACGCCACAGCCACGAAAACCAGTAATTTCAACATGGCCACTTAGACTAATTAAATTAATTTGAGTAATATAAGTTATTTTTCATGCTAACTGATTAATTACGCTAGCCGCTTGGGGCTTTTGAACTAACATTAGTCTACGCCTTACTCATACGCCACGCCGCAACAGGCCAATGATTTCTACGACAATTAACTTTTTACAACCATTCAAAAAAACTAAAGACAACACTAAAGCCATTTTAATGCCACAAGTCGTAAAACGTAAAATGAGCAACCCTGCAGACATTAGCGCCAATTAAATTAACAACATTTCGCGCCGAAAAACACGCAATATAAAATTGTATATGCGTATGTATGCGTGTACTTTTTAGCTTGTAAGCTTTCATTTCAATGTCTACAACACGATGGAACAGCTTAAGCCGAATTACTCCCAAGTAGGCCATTCAGAAATTATACCGCATAACCTCTTAATATGCGCACACATTAAATTTACATAATTTCGCATGTTGTTGTTGTTGTATGTACATACACCACTACGACTGCCATTTTTACGTTAGCAAGCTAATTTTACAGGCTTTATGCTCAAACAAACAACAACAGCAAGTGAATAGTTGCCAACAATGTAGAACGCAAATGAACAAATTCTTCTTTATCTACAGCGTAAGGAAGTGTGAGGGGGAAGGGAGCAGCTGCTTGTGCGGCATTCGTAGGACTCAAGTTCATTAAAAAGCTAACAGCATGCAACAATACAAACAAATATAATTTCATGTTTAAACTTGCTCATGCAAAGCACACATGCACATTAAGTGAAGACACACACACACTTAAAATTAAGTGCCAACCCAGCAGGAAAAATGTGCCTAATGGAATATATGCTTTTATAACTAAAGGCAGGCATATCAAAAATGGTGTTAGATAGCCGCCGGATTAAAGTGAGTAAATATGAGCAAAGCACGGAATTGTAATGCATAGCAATAAGATTTAGACATGAGAATTCTGTCCAGTTGTTGGGTTAAATCAAAAACCTGCGCATCGGATGAACATTTCCAACGCTCTGTTGGCGCTGTTTGGGTTCTACAAACCATAGTTTTGGCGCCGATTTTTTACTGTAGATGCAACTTAGGTACACCATTATAAGCCGGAAACAAAAATATGCTCATGTCAACTCTCCAAAAGAAGCAACAATTTTTTCTCAACTGGAAAAGTGATGGCAACTGTTCTTGAAAATAGTCATTGAGTTATTTAAATCGATTATCCTTAACAAAGAAACACCCTTAAAGGAGCATATTACGCATCATGTCGTGGCAAGCTGAAGGCAGAAATAGAGCACAGAAAAGCTGAATGCATATTTGAAAAAAATGATATTAAAAAACTGATTTAAAAAAACTGATTTTAAAAAACTGAATTTAAGAAAGAAGTGGCAAAATCAAAAGAAAAAGTATTCAAGTCTTAGCCAACTTTAGCTATAGCTCTGCCTCTTTAGTAGGGGTTGTCATAAAGCCGAATCAATTATATTATTAGTATCTTAAACTGCAGCATATTGTAGACCGAATGCCAAAAGAAAATTGCTGCATAGCTCTTGAAGCCTAACATGGAGAACCGTCACAGCAGGCCAGTGATAAGGAAACTGAATCCCTAACTTAAATAAAATACCATTAAATAAAATACCAACGTGTTGACTGCGATCCAATGAAACAACGCTAGCTAAAATATTCCCTTCTGGCAATGCCAACGCTTATGCGCATGTATGTATGCAAGTGTGTCATTTACAAATTAACTGTATTCCCAAATTAATTGCAGTCAACTTAAACACACAACGAAACGAAGCAGCTTCATTTTAGTATGGCTGTCGTCATTAGAAGTTATGCCTTAGCATTCCTTCACAGTCAAAGAAAATTGTCAGACAAACTTCAAAACTATACGAAATAGTACGCAATCATGTTCAAGAAAATTTTTCTAAGCAATGTAAGATGGTTTCTTGCCAGAAACTTTTAGTGTGGAAGCAAGTTTTTGTTCACTTAATCTAAAAGACAAATAGACACAGACACGCACGAAAAAAATGTATAAGCTTTTTAAAAAAAATCAAAATTATGTTGCATATCTTTACTTATTCTCAGTCAAAAACTTAGCAGCTTGCTGAATACAGCGCCCTCTATGGAAAAAGGAAGTAAGTTCCATATTCCATTACATTACTATGTAAAATTTAGGCAATTTGAGAACTAACGTTTGACATGACTTTGAGAACAAACAATATTCCCAAGCTGAAAACTAGTCTACTCTTTTTATTGAGAAAGGATATATTTTCAAATCGATATCAAATCTACTTCAAACGTTTAATATTTGAGAATATTATTTACTTGCTTTCGATACATGCTCAAATAGTCATATAGATATAAAGAGAAGGTAAAGGAGTATGTATATGCTTTCTGGGTATATGCTTACTTGCTTGTTTGCGTAAGTGTGTTTGTGTGTGTATGCGTGCTTGCGACGAAAGCATAGCAGACGCTTAAGCAATAATTAAAACAAGTAAACACCGTGTCGCATTACCAACAACAACAACACAACAAGCAGCGTCTGTGTAAATGTTACAAAAATAATTATAAAAATATTGCATGCCAACAATGCACACATACACACATAAGAGGAATTGCTATTAGTAAGCACGTGTGTTTTTGTGCGTTAGTGTGTTGCAGTGGTAAGCGTGTAAGTAAGTGCTGTGACCGCATTAAAGCCAGCCAAGTCAACAACACAAGCCACGCAAACACACCAACGAGCGAACACACATATGCACTCACTAACGCACACACGCACACACACATACAAGCTGCCTGCTTTCAAGTTAAAGCATATTTTACACGATTATTACTATGCAAAGGCGCTTTTATTAGCATATTAATGTGTTTGCTGGGTATGTGTGTGTGTGTGGGCAGCGATGCATGTGTGTATGCATGTGTGTATTATGCGTAGCTGCGCCTGCATACGTGTTTGTCTAACATAGCAAAAACCTTATTTTCACGCCATTAAATTATGTAATTTTTCTCTCTTTTCCTCTTACTCTTGCCCGAACGCCTTAAAATATGCAAAGCATATGAGCATAATTTGCTGCGACGCTTTTTAGCTCTTGACATAGAAAACGGCAAATTAACTGAGCTCACATTTTGGCGCTACTTAATTTTCATAAATTTTTAATTTCTAGGCAACGTGCTTGTGTGTGTGTATGATTAAATATGCTATCATTTGCTTTGTGTTCGCCTGTAAGTATGCAGAGTAATTTCAGACGTTTCATTAACGAAGCAAAATATTAAATTTTTCCTGCAGTTTTCCTGAATGAAATTTAATTACGCCTTAAGGAAGTGGCTTAACACAAATATATGTTGTTAGCTATCCATTCAACATATCATAGATGAATGTACAGCACTCAAGCCACAGCTACATTCTTAGAAAAACCACTGAAAATATAGATTGAATAATTTCTTGTATGGAAAAATTAACTTAATCGAACAAATATAATTTTAGAATAATTAGAAATATGATTCGAAGGCCCGAGCAGCCAGTCTCGGCAACTTAATAGAAATATATTAAAATACAAAAGAATATATTAAAGTATCTTGCTTTGAATAGAGTGAAATATATGTACATATATCCAAGATACGCATTAATAGCAAGACTATATCAATGCATGCTTTTTATTTCTGTACCACAACTTGCACAAATCTTCAACGTTTTCAGGAAATTCATTCTTAAAATTCGATCTGCCTAAACAAATATTAACTAAAAGAGCTGAATATCATTTTTTCGCAGCCTAAAACTATGCAATGTTTTGTTCAAAAAGAGACAAAATCTCTTGAAATTCTCCAACAAATGAAATTCTCTTTGCAAATAAAATGTATACGCACACACATGCTTACAGATGCTTAGACATACTCAGCGTAGTGCTTGTAGACTTGCCAAATGCAAATTAAATAAAAATTAAAAGCATACTTTAAGGTGTTTTCAAGCATATTGCAAAAATAACCGCCAGCTAGGAATCTATGCAAATGCAGACAGAAAGCCACGCATACACGCATACAGACACGCACATATAAAGCCCATTGACAGGCAATCGGAGCAGGCAAGCGTCAGTAGTGCAATGTGAAGCTGAAATTATGCTCTGCAAATATTAGCAAATATGCGCAGGCTTTTACAACAACAACAACACACACATACAATCGCACACATTTTCACATAAATAGAAACAGCTGCATATTTTGGCAACGCAGCCAGACGCCTAAAAGTATGTTCCTTCAGACACTCACACATACCAACATAAAAAGCATGCCGGAAATTGCTGGCATAACCGAGCTCGTGCTGAGTTTAGTTCCGCCCTTGGTTTATGTTTTTAAGTAAATATTTGCTTTTTTCATTAAAATGTCAAGTTATTTTAATGTATTTTTTTGGTGAAGCTTTGCTTTATTTGCGTTTTCACTAAACTCTCGCTGCTCGACGCTTTTCATTTGCAGAAATGGCACTCCTGCTGCCGGCCGCACTCTCCAGGAATCGCCACGCCAACGACAGCAGCGACATACGCCGGAACTTGCGTGTTCGCTATCGCGACTCATACAAACACAATCGCGAACATGAGTGAGTACAAATTACTTGTTACCCCATAAACAATTTAAGTGCATGCACACATATGCTCTTGTTGGCATGTTTGCCAGCGAACGGAATTTATTATACGAAATAAATTTTGCAAAACGATTTTCACTATTTTCCAAATTACAAAATATTCAGCAAATTACGTCTTCAAATTTAATTATAATATATATACTTATTATATATAACTAATAAAAACAAGTAAGGGAGCATCAGTCGGGTTTCACCGACAGAGTAATACCCTACACCAAGTAACTGAATGGGCGGACCACGCCCATTATTGACAAACTACAAGATATTCCTAATAAGTTTATATATACCAAATATTGATGTTCTGACAGGTGTACAAAAGAAATGATCGGTATATTAAATTTACCACCCCCATTGTGGGCGGATCAAGCCCATTTTTGGAGATTATAAAGATATTCTCCCCTGCAATGAAATGATCAAATATGGATGCTCTGATGTGTATATTACAGAAGTTATGAGGATTTTAAGCTTACCGCCTATATAGAGGGCGGACCACGCCCATTTTCTGATATGTCATGTATGACCTATATCTTAACCTAGGAACCGAATTTCATTCGTTTAAATGCATAAGTAGTCAATTGAGAGCCATTTTACCGGAAAATTGTTGCCGCCTATACAGTGGGCGGACCACGCCCATTTTTTGGAATTTTACAGAGGGTCCACACCTCTCCTAAAATACCAAGTATTATTCTTTTGAATGAGTAATTAGGCAATTTATAGCAACTTAATCGAAAAAAACCCGAGGTAGTGGGACTTACAGGCCCATTGTGGGCGTCTCCTTCGACCGATTTGCCTAATCTCGGAACTTGAAGTAGTGGAAGGTTCACTGCGACTGTGTGCCAAATTTGGTCAAAATCGGACAACTCCTTCTTTCTCTCCTGCGCCAACGGACAGCCAGACAGACAGACGGACAGACGGACAACCGGAAATCAACACAGAAAGTGATTCTAAGCATTTCTATATACTTATGTCTATACCTAATGCGTTACAATTTTCGCACAAAGTTATTATACCCTATTACCATAGGTGTAGGGTATAAAAATGTACTTTCCGTTGTTTATCACTCCACATTTATCATATTTAGCCCTTATTTTTTAAGACTTCTTCTATTCAGATGGAAAGTTTACAAACGAGCAAATTCAAGCCAACTTTTAACCTTTGTAATTGAAAAGTTGAAGTTTCCACCTCCATGCATATTGACTATATAAAATATTATAATTTGAAAATTTAAGTTGAAAAAATTGTCCAGTTTACACCTTCTTACTTACGTAAGAGTTAATGCGATATATACTGAGATAAATGTTAAGTCTCTATCTCAGTGCATTCGCACTTTCAACTTCGCCGACTCTAGAGCACCGTTAGAGATTGGAGACGAAACAAAGGAAAAAAGGAACAAAATAAAAACTACCGCTAAACACCCTCCCCCTAGCAGAGCTGAAAGAAAAGCCCTTGGTTGGTAGAGAAGAAGGTATTGCCTTACAGAGTTAGAATTCATATTACACTTTTGCTCTTACAATTCTCGAAAATTTATACTTCGGTCATTATTACAACATGTAGAAGCCATATATGTCCAATTGTGAAAGCATGAAAAAGGATCATACCGGTTAAAAAATAGTCAGTCGTCTTCTATGCCAGCGCTCAGGCCCACAGAAAATGGTTTTTAGAAGCGAAGATGATGGTGTGGATCTTTCTCTTGATCATTAAGTCCATTCTTAAGTATGGTTTTTTTTTCCTGATGCACCGCCATTGACAAAGGGGTTCAGCTGAAACCGCTGTACACTGTTCTTGAGATCATATCCACTTAAAGTGCTTTACGCCCTTGCTCATCTTCTCTCGTTTGAGTTTTTCGAATAGCAGAAAACAATCCTCACAGCTACAAGACTAAACACCACTAAGAATCAAGCCCGATTAGGATTTTATTATTGCCTTATACCAAATATTCATCTATGAACTCGTCGTCTACACTTTCCTCATCTCTCTTTGACATAAGATTCTCTGCATTAAGCCCAAAAGCAGTCATGACAGGGCACTGTGCCTTTGGTCGTCACGTCAGCAGACTTGGATTCGATATGTAGGACTTCTTTCGCAGGAAAAGGAAATGTCAGCTCATCTTTTTTCCACTATGTGGCCCTTTCTAAACGCAGGGCGAAGATCTTTGGTTGCACTTTCTTTAGCAGGCTGAATAAACTCAAATCGTTCAATATCATGCACCTTTTGGGTCTCATTCAAATCTCCAAATGGATTAAGCTTGTCTCTACTTAGTTTTCCTGTAAGCATGCTAAATCCCCTCATGGTATCACAATGGACCTAAACATGGCACCGTGTGTCTTACTGGCAGACTATGTGTGTCTTAGATAGCCACTAAAACCTTGCCCTAACCTAGGTCAATGTACTATTAAAGTATCAAATTAGGCTCATCACAGCTAAATAGAGATTCCACTTATACAACTTAACAAATAACACGTCCAACTCAATTCCTATCTTCTTCAATTTCGAACCAAATATCGATTCCGTTTCCAATTCATTTTGCTATAAAATTTTTAAAATTTCAAGAAGCAAATTTTATGGAGAAGATGACACTTTAAATAGTAACACCAACTTCTCCGAGCAAGTTTCTTTCACCAAGTACATACATACATATCGCCGCTCAACTAGTGCGCCTCTTGAACAGGAAACTGAAAGTCACTCAATCGTGCCATAAATTTGTGTCACTGGTCTCAACTACGGCGCTGATAATGCAGCAATTCCGGCTGCTAACTAAATTGCCGCAATCCTGCGCGCCTCATTGCAATTGCTGAGCTGCTGCTTGGAGTCGCGAGCACTCCGTGTGGGTGAAAATCAATTTAAACTTAAAATAGAAATTGAGCGCTTAAAATCGCATCTTCTCCAAGGCGGCTGCCCGGCGCTTTAACTGAAAGCCAGCATGGAATCACTGGAGCTCCACTGAAATCACTGCGCTCGCTATGCTGGCGTAACAAGTGACATGTGCCTGGCCATGTTCGGGCGGGCGGTAAGTGGGTGGCATGGCATAGGTCTTAAAAAATCAAGTGAACCTTACTGAGAGGTAGAGGAAGTAGACAAAGTACACTCGTAAAAATGCCTTAGTAAAAAAAATTAGTAAAGTAGTCAATTTAAGCAAATTAGCAAATTTCTAACTAAATTTTTAGTTAAACGTGCGACTAGTTTTTCAGTTCTGCTCTTTATTTTCCGCTTGTAAAATCAAATAAGGAAATTTTAGCTTTTTAAAAGCTGCTCTTTTCTCTAATACAACAACAAATCAACATCAATCAAATATTTTATGAATTAAAAATAGTAAGATACAAAATTTTTTGGATTTTCAAAAAGTTTGACTAAATCCAAATCTAAAATTTTAAGCTGGAACAATTTTTCTGAAAAAATTCTCATCAAAATTTTCAATACTTACTAATGCAATGCTTCAATTCTAATTAATTCACTTTGTTAAAACAATTGACCGTTTGCTAATTATTGAGGCATTTCATAAGCAATATTTTTGTGAAATATGACTATGAGAATATTGTGATATAAATTGGGAAAAATGAATTAATTAACGAAAGTTATAATTAAATATGAAAAGTGGGCTGCACGGTAAGTTTCTTATGCCCACTAAATTTTCGTAGATTTATTGGATAGGGAGCGATATATTTTATGAATTAAAATCGTCGAATTGAGACGGATGATATTTAAATATCAAGTTGTTTCAGTATTGAGAGCCTTTACGAGGATATTACGATAGCCTTTACGATATAGTGGACATGTTTCTCAACCGATTTGAATTTTGATTAACCATATCACATACACACTTTTACAGTTATCATAGGGAAAAACTGAAACTCAATTCCTTCGGTAGTTTATTAAGAATTTGTGTTTAAGCCAGGTAAATTTTCAGTATATAATCGCAAATTGTGATGGTGCTCTTATTCCAATAATTAGTTATCATAACAAACATTTTAGTTAACATTACTAAGATTATTCTATAGGAGTAGCTGGAAAAACCGTGGAAACTGTTCTAAAATGTCATAAGAGAAGAGAAAAAAGTAGATGGAAACAGTTGTTAGCAAACAGGCGCTGCACGTAACGGAAACGAAAAACTGTTCCCAAAGGCGCTTAAGGCAATTTCCTTGCGTTTCGCAATTTTTCTTCATTTTTTTACATTTTTTTACATTTTTTCAACTTTTTTACAATTTCTCTTTTGCAATTTGTGCCACATTCTGCGGCAAGTCGCAAACTGCAGGCGGCTGCTTGTAGCAAAGCGGAAACGTTTTGTCCTGCCTTATTGCAATCTTGTGGCAATTTCAGCGGTTTAGTTTCTAACAAACACACACATACATACATAAAAGCGCACACACAAGCAAAGCACTGCCAGTGCAAAGAGTAAGAGAAACAGTGAGTGTGTGCAGTAGACAGCAAGTGCAGCGGGGGGAGGCAAGAAACAATTTCTACGCGTTGAAAGTTTAATGATCATGATGATTGCGAAAGTGAAGTTAGGCAAGATATGGCAGCAACAACAACAACAAGGACAGCAAGCGAAACAACAGCAACGAGCAACTGAAAATAAGAATGCAAGAAACAGCGAACAAGTGCAATGAAATGCCAACATTTTCTGCTCACCCTCCCCCTTTTTAATGCATAAATTTCAATTTTAATAAGCGCACAGCTGATGCACTATCTGCAGAAGAAGAGAACGGGTAAATGCATAAATTAAAATTCTGGTATTCATAATATTTACATTTGGCATGAATTAAACTTGCTTTTGCAATTAGTCAAACAATAACAAGAAATTAAAATTTCTGCATTGCAGAAGATGCTGACAGCCTTAAACTATGCTATGCTTAAGTCAGACTAATAGAAAAGGGGAGCTTTATGCATACAGATTCTTTACACATGCCTTAACTTATTACAAATTTTGCAGCTAATTTCAGTTTTATTAAGAAAAGAGAGTTGTAACAAATTTAATATTTTTCAAATTGGCTTCAAGCTTTTTCATGCTCCCAAAAATATGCTTTCAATTTAAAAGAACTCAATTCAATATTCATCTCTCTATCAGATGTCTTCTAGTCCAATAATTAAGTATCTAGCCTACGAAGTTAAGACTGTCCACATAAAACTTTAAAGGAAAATACAGGCAAAGCAAAAAAATTTCTACGGCGACATTTTTGCTATGACAAAATCTTTCTACGATTTTTATACCCTACACCTATGGTAATAGGGTATAATAACTTTGTGCCAAAATTGTAACGCATTAAAGGAGCCTTCCTAGGTATAGACATAAGTATATAGAAATGATCAGAAACACTTTCTCTTTTCATTTCCGGTTGTCCGTCTGTCCGTCTGTCCGTCTGTCTGTCCGTCTGTCCGTCTGTCCGTCTGCGTGTATGCAAAAAAAAGAAAGAAGGAGTTGTCCGATTTGGACCAAATTTGGTACACAGTTACAGTGAACCTCGGGTTAGGTAAAGTGTTAAAATTAGTCAAATCGGTTAAAGGACACGCCCACAATGGGCCTGTAAGTCCCACTACCTCGGGTTTTTTTCGGTAAAATGGCTATAATTTGTGTAATTACTCATGGAAAAGATTAATACTTGGTATTCAAGTTAAGAGGTAGGTCTTCTATATCTCAGGAAAAAATGGGCGTGATCCGCCCACTATATAGCCGGCAAAATTTTTTCGGTAAAATGGTTACCAATTGACTAGTTACGAATATAAATGAATGAAATTCGGTTCCCAAGTTGATATATAGGTCTTAGATGCCATACAAGAAAATGGGCGTGGTCCGCCCACTATATAGGCGATAAACAAAAAATCTTCTTAACTTCCATAATATATACACCAGAGAGTCCAGATTTGGTTACTTCGTTCCTGGTAGGAATATCTTTTAATTCTCCAGAAATGGGCGTGGTCCGCCCACCATGGGGGCAGTAAAATAAATATGCCGATAACATCTGTTGTACACTCGCCAGAGCATCAATATTTGGCATGTATAGTCCTATTAGGTATATCTTGTAGTCTGCCAAAAATGGGCGTGGTCCGCCCACTATGTAGGTTGTAAATCAAATGCACCCACAATTTCAGTGAATTATCACCCCACTTGGGAACATGGTGTAGGGTATTACTCTGTCGGTGAAACCCGACTGATACTTCCTTACTTGTTTATATTCGATCACTAAGAAAGTAAGATTATTCATCCTAAAAAAATGAACAAATTGATGTTAAAAGGTTGTTTTTTAGCCAAAAAGTATGCTTTTTTAGAATTGAAGAGTATATTAAAAAAATGAAAATGAATTCTTTTGAAATATGGTTTTAATTAAATCTTCATCAACCATCTAGAAATAGCTCAACAAATTTTAGTTAAATAAAAGTTAAATAATTGATATTTTCTAGGCCTAAATATATGCCAGACCCTTACGTTTAATAACACTTCTCATACCTATGTATGTCCTTAAATCGCTTTCCCTCATTTCTTCAATCAACTCTCTATGCAAAAGGCAAGCTTTTGTCCTGGCTGTGTAAATTCCATTGCATTGCATAAATTGCGGAGGTAAATACAAAGCACAACAAAACTTTAAGCTGAAATAACACAAATGAAAATAGCAACTGTCAGCTGGTTGTCTGCCATCAGAGCGAAACGCTCTAAGCCTAAAAGTATGCAAAAGCAAGTTAGCAGGCAGAAGCAGACAAACTGTTAAAGCTAACAGCTGAAGAAAAAGCAACGACATGCAAATGAAATGATGATATAAAGCATATTTTATGCATATTTTACTCTTGCTTGTCGCTTTATTGCATTTGCCAACTGAGCGCTCTTTCTGCCATTGCGGCTGCCACTCGTGCCAGCGTCAATGCGGCCACTCCTTCGTCTGCTTTGGCACTCATCGCCAGGCAGTTGTTGCGTTCCTTCATTGTCACAACATGCAAATCAGTTTTCAATGGCATAGCGCAGCACCCCAACAACAACAACAACAGCAACGCAGTCACCAACCCACAAGAACAACAACAACAGCAAGAAGAAGTACAACAAAAGCGCGTCTAACCATATTAGACCACAGCACGTTACTTCATATCCTGCTGTTGGGATCTGCGCCTAAGCCTATGCAAATCATAGTGACTGTGTTTCTCTTTTCTTCCTTTCTCTTTCGATATTTTTTCGTGCTGTTTATATTTCATTTCGTTGGCGGCGCACCTTGTGTCCGACAACATTTAAAATAATCTGCTTATGCCTGTCAATTCGCAGTCCATTGTCTTGCGTTTATTTTTGCACGTTTCTCTGCTGTTGCGCGCTGCTTTTGTCCTTGCATATTTTTAGGCGCGCGCACACAAAGGACAACACGTAGCAGCGCTGTGGTTCTCTGCTTAATCCTCAGAGGATTTGCGCCGAAAACGTTTTATTGTTTTTACGCTTACAAAACAGGACAAGTTGGTTAGGCAGCAGAGAAATGGCGGGGAGAGGAGAGCGAGCATGAACAGTGAATATTAGTGTTTTGGAAATGTTCGTCATTTGAGTAGTTGGTATTGCATGATAAGATCTAAGCAAAAATAGTTTTAAGGCCAAAGCCGAACTTTGGCCAGATGAAGAAATAATGACAGAATGACAAATACATACTGACAATTCTGGCATCAAGTAAAATAAAGTCGTTTTACTTTAAAGCACGATTTTTCTTTTTTTTTGAAAGAACTGTAGCATAGTTTCAGGCATATACTCAAAGAACGACTCAGATGATAAAGCCTGGAAAATATTATGAATTGTTTCAGGCGTGTAATCAAAGGACGAATAGGATGATTAAACCTGAACAAAATTTTGCATTTAAAAAGTATTATAAGATCTTAGTATATTCACACGCACGTGGCGAACACGTTGGCTTCTTGTCGTAGAATAAATCTTGCTCATTTACTATTCTCTCGCTTTATCATAGTAATAGCTTGATATTTAGTACAATGAGAAGGGTAGTAGATAAGGAAACAGTAATGTCTTAAGCCTTATACCATTAAGTAGGCTTAGAAACTAGTACAAGTATAGATAATACCTCACAATGCTTCAGGTGTATACTCAAAATACGAATCAGAAGATAAAATCTGAGGAAATATATATTATTTGAATCAAATATAAAATATAAATAATGTATATATCTGCTGATCCTATGTATATAAAATAAATAAGAACAATATTTAGCCTACTATCAACGATGTTTATAATGCACATTTTTTAGGTACAGATATCTCCGTTTCATTTCTAGTCATTTTTTAAAAGGACCATCGACATATTCCAGTACTCTTATTTCTAGTATAGAGACGTACAATTGACCATATTGTACAAGACAACACAACTTCTCTTTCAATATTCAAACAAGTATGGAAGCATCAGTCGGGTAATAGTGAGTAAAGTAACCATGTGGGTGATCATGCATTGATCATTTCTTTCACTGGATCACATTTGTGGGTGTATTAAATCTACCGACATTATAGTGGGCGCAGAGGGCCCAGACCTTACCTCAAATACCAAATAAACAAATGTTATTATTGAAAATGCTCTGAGGTAGTGGGACTTACAGGTCCATTGTGGGCGAGTCCTTCAATCGATTTGACTGATATTGGAACTTAAACTAAGTTAGGTTCAGTGTGACTGTGTACCGAGTTTAGTCCAAATCATACAACTGTTTCTTTCTCTCATCATCAGTACCCAGTGCTCAAAAAGTGGGTATTCCTTTCAATGGTGTCAACAGCAGAGTGCAGCTAGTGTGACTGAGCTGTATTTTGTATGTGTTATTGTGTGATTGTGCTTGTGAGCCCACTTCCTGGCGCACATCCAGCCTTAATATGCTAAACATTTCCCAGTTGTGTTGTGAATTTTCACATTAAAAGGCCACTCGGCAACGCAACGCGAGTGAATTAAGCGAGCCAATACAGCGCAGACATATTGCATACTTTTAGGCGGGCTCAACTGTGTGGTCTGGTTTTATGAACTGTTCGCAGTTCTTTTATAAAAAGCTGCCTTTGTCTGCCACTCCTTCTCACTTGGAACTGGCCATTATGCAAATGAAATTGTGGCGCATGTTTTCTTTATACTTTTTCATACCTTTTCACATATTCACTTTGAATTTTAAGTGAGTTTCATTTGCGTTCAGTGCGGTTTAATGCAATTTGAAGACTAGAAAATCGAATTTAAAAAAAATTTAGTTTTGGTTTAGCGCGCTTGAGTGGATCTGTTGACTTAGCTTGTGCGGAAATTAACATATATAAATTTCTTTATTTTGTTAGATTTAGCTATGTGAAAGCTATGAGTGAACTATGGCACATACATATATAGCGGAGTTTCGTCATATTTAAAATTTAAATTCGTTAAGATTTTTACGAATATAGTATTTTTTTATTATTGAAAATTTTACCGTAAGTACAAAAGGAAACAAATTCTTTTATAGTCAAACAAAGAAATGTAAACGCATATACTTGAACATAAATAGCGCTTAAGACTAATCCTAAATCAAGGAAGAAAAAGAAAGAGGAAAGAAAAATTAGAAACGAAAAGAAAAAGAACAGGAAAGAAAAGAAGAATTAGGAAGAGCAGTTAAGTTAAGTTAGTTAAAGTTGATGATATCAGAAATGATAAAATTCAATCCAAAATTAATTTATCTGTATTGGAAGCCGAAAAAGTGATTTCAGATAAGTCAACTTGATTTCAGAAATGTACAAATAAATTTCAATATAGTCAAACTTCGTAAACTTTCAGAACCTTCATACCCGTGTGTGAATTATATGTATTTGTGCCATTGTGAACAATTTGACTGTTCTAAATTCGGTTTGATCTTTTCTTATTTTCTTATCTGTTGCCAAATTTCCTCTTTCCGAGATCGTGTTGACCATTTCTGAAATCAAAATGATTGATCTGCATTCAATTTTTCCGCTCCTGAAATCAGTTTGACTCCTCTGAATTCAATTTGTTGCTTTATGAAATAAATTTGACTGTTTTGAAATGAATTCTACCGTTTCTGAAGTCAGCTCGACTAAGCTGAGTTTAATTAGATCTTTCCTCAAATCAATCTGGAAGTGGTGTTATGATAATTTTTATTCTACAAACTGAAAATACATGTATTAATTTTTGTGGTTTAATTAAATCGTTTTTATACTGTCAATTATGTGTTACTAACGAATGCAAACTTTATCAATCAAAGGCAATGCCAATAAGCACCTTACTTTAAACACCTACAAACAAAACAACGTGTTTTTTCCAAGGCACTCAATGCTTAAGCAATAACCCTTTTTAAGAAATGAAGTTTCGACTTTTTTATAAGCTTTATATTAGGTTCAAATCAGGTATGTATGTTTGTATGTCGTCAAATCTAGTAATCAATTTTTCACCCACTTCCCGACTACTTAGAGATCTGAAACTTTGCATACATGCCTAATCTAGAGCCCAATACATGAATCAATAAATTTTATGGGCGTAGGATAAGGGGCGTGGCACTTTTTTATCAACTCCAGATTTGTGTATAACTTTAGAACTACAAATCAGACATCAATGAAACTCGGTAGGAACTTACTACATATCCATATCCTTCTACTGAGAAAATAAGGCGGGCACTGGATAAGGGGGCGTGGCACCGCTCATACAAACAAAATCGTTTATATCGAATAGCTTTGGAACTAAAGGTCGTGCAGCATTGAAGTTCCGTATACAGGCCCCTCTTGGATGTGTCGTCCCACTGGTAAAATTTTATGGGCGTAGGACAAGGGTCGTTGCACTTTTCAAGCAACTACACACTTGGGCTTCAGTTTATAATTATAGGTACACCACACATCAATGAAAAACGATAGGAACTTACTTGCCGCGCCCTGCTGGCAAAATAGCAACAACTCACCGCGTCACAAATATGCCACGAATATTAGGGTCGATCACTGCCGTATTATTTGTTAAATTGAGGATATGACATATGACGATAGGAAACACTGTGAATACCCTAAATATTGTGTACTGCTCTGCAAGTTTTAAATTCTTTTTGTGAAAAATTTCAGAGCTCTAAAATTTAATTTATGGAAGACTAAAAAGTAGGAAATAAAATTATATAAAAAAAACTTTCTAAAAGTAAGCTTTAATTTTTTTAATGTACTAAAAAGTAGAAAATAAATTGTTTTTAAGTCACCTGTATCTTACTATCAATAAAAGCTTGTGCGCTCAATATCCATATTCAAAATATCTTTCATTACTAGAATCTATTTGCAAAAATTTATTTAATTAAAATATTGTGGTAACTGTTTGACAAATATTGAACACATGAGCGCCCCAAGCTTTTATGGATAGTAAGATACTGGTGACTTAAAAACAATTTATTTTCTACTTTTTAGTACATTAAATAAATTAAAGCTTATTTTTAAAAAGTTTTTTTTATATAATTTTATTTAAAACTGATATTCAAATCTTCAAACAAAATTTCTTGCTAAGGTAACTTGAATGGAATACTATGTAAAAGAAGTGCTGAGTGTGTAGGTTAGGAGTATGAAAACAGGTGCAAAGATAATTGTCAATATTTTTCAAATTTCCCCTAAATTCCTCTCAAGCTTAAAATCTTTAAAATGCGACAGTTGCATGAAAAAAGCCAATTGGCGCACTACTCAGCATCCGGCCAAACAGCAAAATGACCGCACTTCCTCTATAATTTAAGCATTCAAGTTGAAAATTAAAGCGCAACTCGCATACCTTTCCAGCCGTTTTGTGCCGGCTAATATGCCATGAAACCAAGCTCCAAGTGACCTAAAGCCAATGCAATAAAAGAAGCTCAATAAAAAGTAAACCCTCGAAATGACACCTCAAGAAATTCAATCAGGCAAAGGACTCAAGCACAAAGGACTCTCCTTCAACATAGCCAGCAAACAAAATTGTACATTTGCATTTTTAAGGCATATTGCAAATTGATGTTTCTAAGCTGCTTTTATTGCTGTTGTTGTTGTTGTTTGTGCTGTTGCATTTTATGTGCTTTTTGGAATTGATAGAAAAGGCATAAAGGGTCTCCATTGGAGAGTTTTTAATTTGTGAGTGTGCACATAAAAATGTCGTAAAATATGTAAGATTCCATCAATTTCGTAAAGAAGCGCTCATAAAAAGGCACAAGAGATTTAAAGCGCAAACGAATGGCAAATTTTAATAAGTGTATATAGCATGAAAATTAGACCAAGTGAAACTTGGAAACTTTTTTACTGCAACTCGAAAAATTTGCACAATTTTAATTTGAAAGTTGATATTCCATATTAATAAAGTTTTCAGAGTTAAAATTAAAAAATTCAAATTTTAGAGCAGAAGTAGATTTTTACCATAGCTGAACCGTTGTTTAGGTAATAAATGAAAAGAAGAAGAAGTTTGCTGGGAAACATGGAATCCATGCACGCGGCGCCTTCTCTCGCGAGCTAGTTGGCAACTCTAGTCACTGAGCTACGGTGGCGCCCTACTTTAGTCATATGAACGAATAAGAGCATAAATAAGGATCAACGAAATAGCTAGATGATCGAAGCTCAAAACTTTAGCTTGAACAAGTTGATACCTTGATATCTTTTCTTTAAAGAACTTTGTACTTTCTTCAGTCGAGACAGTAATGATTGGGTCTTTAAAATGATAGTTATCAAAGTCTAAAGTAGATTTGGGTATAGGTTACACTGATTCGCCACAACAGACACTGCTGGGACCTTTTTGTGATACCAGATAGTGATCTTTTTAAGAGTCCGAAAAGTAGTGATCTGTTTAAATAGGAAAATCTTTAGCAAACTTCAGTAAAGAGTTGAATACCATCGTTCCAATCCATCTTTCTCCAATGCAACAAGCGATTTGGCTCTCAAATAGGTCAGACCAGACCAGATCTAGATTTAGCAGAACAGAGACACTGAAGATGCTCGAGAGTTTCTCTGAGATCTTAAGTAACAAAACCATGAAATTATATATATAATAGTTGCTATTAATTAATGAATATATCTGTTTACATTTTGATTAGAAAAACAAACTACATCACTGGAAATTATAATTATTTTCCAAAACTTAAACTAAGTTCCTTTCAGCTTGAGGCACACAACCAGCAAGCTAAAAATTCACTTATATTCCCTTTCATGCTTTATGGCTAAACATTTTCAGGCATTTTTTTTTTCTCAAAAAAAATTTAATGTTGCATTTTTCGACACTGTACACATTTCAATTGAACTTTAAGGGCGCGTTCTGTTATCTTTCCACTTGCCCAAGTCACTTTTGTCAATGCTGCTTCTTCTCCATTTCACGCCCGGCCACACTCATTGAAATTACACAGAAGTGTGCTGACGCCCCTTACACGCCCACAACCACATTCACATCGCGTAACAGCTGTGTGACATGCCACCATTTGACAGTTTGCTGTAAATTTTTCTTTCACATTTTTTTTGCAATGACTTTACACCCGAGGCGTGTTTCTATTCAATGCACAAAATTCAAACGCAAATGTCATATCAAAGCACTCAATTGATATGAGCTGTCAAAGCTGTCTCTCCGCATTGACAGTTATTAATTCGTGTGTGAACGTGTGGGAGTGTGTGTGTAGGGAAGTGCATGAAATTTAAGCGTGATTGTGGGGCACAATAAATTGAGATATTATATTGTGGTTATTACATGCTGCTTTCTGAAAATTAGTTGATTATATATTGTACCAATGCGGCATGCAAAAGGCGAATGTATTAAATGTCAACACCTTATAATAAATAAATTGAATTGAATTGAAATATTAGAAAATAAAAATAAGCTTTACTTACAATCTGTTTTCAGCATGACTAAATGACGAAGGTGAAGCTTAGTATGTATATACTAAATATATTGATTGATTGTGTTGAAATTTTTATCAAATATATAATATTGAATGTTAATGGCATGAAGTAGTCTCTCGGCCAGAGTTTAAGAAATATTCCGATCTTTGGCCCAGCTTCAGCCGAATTCGAAGCTGAAGATTACTATTTTATAATAAAAAGCTCGGAGGCTGCCATATTTCATTAAAATTTATTCAGTTTGAGAAATCAAACTATTATCATTATTAATATTGAGAAATAAACGAGTTAAAATCGTAAATTTTCTTAGCCTTTGTTAATAAAAATTTTAGATTTTGTTCAATGTTTGTTCAAAATTTGCGCTTAGCATGTGCAATTCTTTGAATTCAATTCATTTCATGAGTTGTCATGTAATTTATATCACAAAAATTTTACAAGATTTAAATAATCAAGCTATTTATAGGTAGGTAGGTAGGTTAAGTGGTCGTCTCGAGGCCATTACTTAGGCCAAAAGGCCCATTGTGTTAACACGTGGGGGTTTTCACCTATACACTTCGGCTACACTGGTGGCGTTTTTTCCAAGTCTGCCAGATAGCTCAGGAAGTAGTGTCCCAGGAATCGGAAGCGCGTTCTTGCTAGCGCTGGGCATTTGCAAAGGAGGTGTTCAACAGATTCCTCGCAGTCTTCGCCTCTGCAGCTTCTGCAGAAGTCGTTGTACAGCAGTCCCAGTCTGTTGCCATTTTGACCAATGAGGCAGTGTCCGGTTATGATTCCTACGACAATCCCTATGGAGGCTTTGTTTAGTAGGATCAATTCGCTGGATCTGCTCTGGTTGATCGTAGGCCAGATCTGTCTTGCTGTGTAACATGTCTGTTCGTGAAGCCATCTCGTGTTTGCTCTGTTTATGTGGTTGGTATTTAGCTATTTATAAAAACCGCTTGGCTTCGACCAAAACTTCTTTAATTATAAACTGAATATCAAATTTTGACCGAATTTCGAAGAAGCCGAAGGCCGAACTTCGGTTTGACACTAGTAAACAGCATTACCTTTATAACCTCGAAAGACATAAATTTGTGAAAGAAGACATTTCTCTACTGTGGCATGGTGTTTTGAACCTGTTCAGTCTAAAGAAAAATCTCTGAAGACGCAACTTATAGTATTATTTGATCATCCCTGCACGACTTCCTTTTCTTCGTTGTCAGCGTCAATGAAAAGAAAATTGCAACTCAAAATAGTGAATGTAAAGCCAAATTTTTCTAAATTGAGTAACAGTACCAGTAAAATAAATCTTACACATAGGCATGTAAAACACACATGAATACAAAATTCTAGGACTCTAAAAAAATCACAACAAAAAACTCAGACGCACTCTATTCCAATCCACCTGCTTTTAATGTGTATCAACTTCCTTCTGCATAGCGCTCTGCTCATTTTAAGTGCACTTAAATTGTTCGTTAAGGCCATTGAGTGGACTTCCACGCGGAAGACGAGCAACTACTGCCGGTACCTTAAGCCACCCTCTGGCATAATGCACAGGACATCATGGTAAATCAAATTTCAGCAAGTTTAATAAAAGCAACGCTGTCAATGTCGCTGCTCCAAAGTTGTATAATTCGCTTTGTGAAGTTATAATGCAGCAGATGAAGCGAATTTGGGTGGGGAGGGGGTATAGTGAATTTATAGCATAATATTTTTTTCAAGTTGTTTGCCTATCAAATCTAAATTATGCTGTTGGTATTAGCCAAGAATATGTTACCTATATCAGTACATATATATGTATGTATATAATCCGAAGTAATTTGTTGATGAGTACTTGAAATCTCTAAATCAATTTGAAAACCTGAAAATCTTCTTTTGAGATTAATCTATTGTAACTATGAACGTAATTCGTCGATTATATATCTAAAAAATCAGAGCATTGCGGACAAATTCCCAAATAAATTACTTTTGAAGAATGCATGAGAATGTTTAAATACATGGTTGAAAAAATTCAATAAGCCATTCAAGCTGCGTGACTAGAAAATTAAATCCCTACTCGAGAAACAACCTTATATCATCTACTATTTACTCTTAGCTACTGCCAACTCTGAACGAATTAATCCTTTGTTGTTTTGAATACTTTATTACTTCACTTTATCCTATCCGTTACCTCTACTCCTTTTCAAACCAACAAGTGATTTTCATATATAGGGATATGCCCTGATCGTTGGTTACTTACAAAAAAACAACAACAACAACAGCAAAATCTAGTGCATGTTGAGCTTCCCGTTTAAATCTTAAGTCTAACATTTATAAATTGTTTCGACTCTTTAGAACCTTAGCTACCGATACCAAGAGAATTACTTTGAAGGTTTGCTAAAAAGACGCTTTTAAACAGAGCACTTTAAATCTTTGAGCCAAACTCTCCTTTTCATATGCAAGTTCCTACAAAAACACTTCATCTGTCAGGAAATTCGTTTGCTTTTGGATATGCAATTAAAGCTGCTGCCTTTTCGAAAGGAATTCCCCTTCAAATGTGTACCGCTCAATTGAGCAGAGCTCATTTTCCTACATTTACAAGCACTTCCAATTAAAAACCACAGAATTTGCCTACTTCCTGCTCCTCCTGCTGCCTTCAATTTCAGCAAGCCTTCACGCAAATCAAAAACCCACCCTCGAAATCCTTAAATGAAATAAGAAATCCACTTTCAGAAGAAAATATTGTACTTAGTCAAATACATTTCCTATAGCTAGAATTTGCATGCTTCAACACGCTTTATCAAAAACCGCAAATGCCAAAATTAAATTCAATACAACAAGGGGCGAGGCGGAGGGGGAAGCTTAATGCAATTGCCATGAAAATTAAAATGAGAATTAAATGAGTTGTAATCAAAAAAATTTTAATTATGCCAAATAACAACAGCAACAGCAGCAGCAGCAACAATGACAGCTACAACAACAACAAATACCAGCAGCAAAAGTGTAAAAGCAAATTGAAATTGGAATGAAGAACGAAAAAAAATTGAAAACGCTTGAAAATAGCGCAAAATTAATTTAAATACTTGAGTGCACAGCTTGAGCACAGGGTGTGTACGAAGCATGTTTACAGGGTGTTAGACATGTCAACAGAGTGACAGCGAGTAAAGCTAACAACAGTTAACAAATGCCAGCACAAAATCAAAAAGCGACAGGATAATGCAAAAAAAGGAAAAGCAAAAGCAGAAAGTAGACTAACAAAGCAAAAGGCGGGGGAAAAGGAAAATTGAAAAGAAATGCTGCTGTCGTTTACCGCAGCAACAACACATATCAACGCCAGCGCTGCCAACAGAAAAAAACCAAATAGCGATTGAAAATGTGATAACAATCACCGTAATGGCGGCCATATTAAACTAAGCAGTGCGCGCGGATGTGCTACCGCACCCTCACCCCCGCACCCCAACAAAACACTAAAGCAGCCTGGCAACACTTCGCACATTGCGCCGCGTCATGTTGAACAACAGTCCATTCGATTTTTGTTGTACTTTTAGTGTGTAATTTGATAAATAGAAAATGCGATACACTTCTCAGCAACTTTGAATTTTTATTCGTGCTGATATTTGGCTGTCGCACAGTGGGTTATTGACCCCTGAAAATGGCGATCAAATCACCTGAGCTATAATACTGAATGTTGAGTATTTTTTCATATAGAAGGGAAGAATACAAGTAAAATTTAAAAAAAATGTTTGTTGTTGTTGTGTTTTTATTTATTTTTTTACGAGGTTAGTAGGCCGAAAAAAAGCGATTATTCAAGGATTTTTCCTGGAAAGATGTTTTGATGTGTTAATGCGAAAACTTGTATGCGTATTGCAGTCTTTTTACTATTTATTCACATAATTTTTATTTGAAAAAATATTGGTTTGTATAGGTGCTATAGCCGATCTCCGAGAGCTCCTCTAATAAGAGGCTCTTGCGGTGACCACGATATCTCTGGATTAGAAAATCCAAAAAAGAAAAATCAAATAGATTTCGTTAGTAAAAGGTCTTATCTAGTAACTGATTGAAGAAATACCCGAAATGTTATTTGTTAACAAAATGGGAGCATTTAAAATAAATTTATATTTTCAATGAAAATTTTTGCATTAAATTGTTTGTAAAGCGGAAAATATTTATCAGCGGGATATAACCTTCGACCAGTTACTAAAACATATATTTCTGAAGCTTGTGTTAAAATTTGAGACTAGTCGGTTCAGCCGTTTCCGAGAAATCTTGTTCGCCGGTATTGAAAACACAGTTATCGGGAAAACGCGTTCACAGCTTCTGTTGGCTTTGCTGCTTCGACTGACTTTTCTTGAAGATTTGCCAGTTTGGGATTGAAACCCGTGTCGGATTGATATGAAATTTTCAGTGTTTATATTTAAATATATGTACAATCCAAAACTGAGATCATATTTGATGCGATTCGTACAAAAACCAAACACAAAACACATTATGAAATTTTTAACTATCAACCGAAATCGCACAATTTGGCAAAACACTGCAGCACTAAAACCTCAATATTTCAGAAGAGGCAAAAAATGGCATTACAATTTTTTGTAATATAGTAGTCAAATTTATATTCTTTACAAATATATTAAAATGATTAGTACATTCGACTACAAAAGTAACTATATGTCCACCTATTTCGTTGAAATATATACAATTTTAAGACTTTAAAGATAAAATAATCTAAAATACTAATACACTTATTCTGCAAACATAAATTTGCTTAAACATAAGTACAATAACTGGAGTTAAAGGTTCCATTATAAAAATATGGTTTTTCAAACGAATTTTATTTAAAGCCAAATTTTAAAACACTGCGAAATATGCAACACGCGCTCGAAACAGCGAAACAGTGAATTAATATGCATTTTGAAAAGAGTGGTGTGACGATACCGTTACACATAGAACAGAAATTTTTTCAGTCTGTAATGTAGAATTTTATCTACTTTCCCATGATATCAAATACTATTGAGATATCTACATTTCACTTTTTGAATTAATCCACGAAATCCGAGTCAAATACCCCACTGTGTGTCGGTTTGAAGATCCGCACAAGAATTCCTGTTCATTTTAGCACTGAATATAAGGAACTACTATTTTGGACGCACTTAAATTCTATAAAATCCAGCGATTTTTTAATTGCTTTCGATTCCTTTTCATCTTCAGCGGTAGTTTAAGTTTTGTCAAAATCAATTTTGTAATGGTAATTTAATTTTAAATATTTGATTAACATGGAGCAATAAATTCAAGCAATTTTTATTAATTAAATTGTCTGCTTTTATTTTAACAAAAATGTCGCACATAATTTATCAATTAAAATGTGCATGTCAAGCTTAAAAGCTTTTCAAAAATTCGCACATAATTTTCCAATTAAATTCTGCTAATGGCGAGTGTATTTAAACTCAAATGCTTAACTACAACGCAAAAGTATGCCACACAATTTGAAAGCCCAGCTAAAACTGTCTAAAAAATATGCTACCTTTAAAATGTGTGTGCAATTTAACAACACGAATAAATTAAAACAAAAAATATTATGTTTAACATATAATGGAGCTCAAGTTACTACAGCGCCTAAACACATGCCACAAAATTTTGGCACATAATTCAAGGATACCCAAAAATTTGATACACTCATTAGAATTAAGCCGCAATGAAATGTATACACACATATACAGGCGAAATATTCTAGAAGCCACAATGCCCAATGGTATGCCACACAAATTGCGCAGCTAATTGAGAGCAGTGTCTAAAATTATGCCATATTAATTTGCTTACTACTTAAAAGCCCCTGAACTAAGTATATATGTATGTATATTAAATTAAACAGCAAATGCAACAACTACAAAATGTTTAGCAATTGTTTTTGGAACAATAACAGCAACATTATATGTTGCAGCAACAACAACAAAGAGTATGCAATAAATGCAAAATTTATATAAAATTAAATTTGCATACTTTTTGGGGAAAGCATACTGAAAACCGAATAGTTTTACTTGGCGACCACAACAAAATGAAAGTGAAAGGAAAAAGTATTGCCGGAGGCGGATGTTGTCAGAATTAAGTTTGTAGTGCGAGAAACAATATGTTGTTCATATCATTAACTTGTTGCTGTTGTTGTTGTCGATACCAGAGCCTGCACAAATTAGATATAGATTATTGCAACATTTCAATAGCAATGTCATGTGAACAGATTTTTGACACGTTTGACACAATGCGTTCATACAACCACTTGAAATCATTAGCCAAGAAATATTTGCACAAGGATTTACAAATGCATTCAAGCACTCTCTAATAGCTTCCCTCTCTTTTCAGCAGTTTTATTGGATTGAGCGTTCATCAGATAAAAATCAGTTTATGAATTTTAAATTGTGTTACTTCTAAGAACCAGTTTTAAGTAAAATCGCTGCAGGCTTAAATCAAAAAATATCTGTTGTTTGTTATATAAAACTCATCGATTTTATTTATTATCAGTACATTTAGAAGATATATACGCTTACAGCTACATGCAAGAACTTAAAGCTCACTTAATCAAAGCTTACAAATATTTGGCATTTTATATAATTTATAACCTCATGCTCAGATACGATTTGCTTACAATCTTGATATGCCCTCGTTGGCATAATATTTGGGTGGCATGGTGTAATCGTCCTGCTCGGCCTCTACTTTACGCGAGCCTATCAGTTGAGAGTTATCCGAAGCAGTCTCGTAGTCGGTGTCCTTTGTGTCGGCCTGAAAACGCACTTTCAGGTCCGACTTCTCATTGACGGAACCCAAACTCACAGCGCAATCATCTGTATCCGCTTCCTCCTTTACACTTGGCAGCGGGTTGGCAAGAAAACTGCTCAGCGGCACGCCGAAGTTGTTCGCATACAGCGGATAATCATCGTCGTCCGCGGCACAGCCGAGACTAGTGCGTCGCACGTCGGTTTTCACGCCGATCAAAGCGTTACGACACTTTCGGAAGCTCGGACGCTGATCGGGGTCCACGCGCCAGCATTCCAGCATAAGCTCAAAGCTGTAAGAGACCAGTTGAAACAATGCTCTTTCGAAATCGAAATTTAAAAATTTGCTCACAGTTTATCCGGGCAATTATCCGGTTGCTCCATGCGGCCGCCGTCCTTTACATAGCTGAGCACTTCGAAATTATTGCGCGCTGCATAAGGTTGCTGGCCCAACGTCAGTATCTCCCAGCAGAGCACTGCGAAGGACCAGACATCGGATTGCGTGGTGAACACGCCATCGACCAGGCTCTCCGGTGCCATCCAGCGCACTGGCAGCAGACCCTCACCTTCCTTGCGGTAGTAGTCGTTCTTGTAAATATCACGCGCCAGTCCGAAGTCGCCGATCTTGACCACACGCCTGCTGGGATCTCGCGAGGATACCAGGCAATTGCGACAGGCCAAATCACGATGCACAAAATGCATGTCCTCCAGATAGCTGCAGCCGGTGGCGACATCAATGCACATGGTCAGCAGCTCCAACAGTTGCAACGAGGCCACGGCTCGCTAAGGACAGAGGAAAACAATAAAAAGACAGCTCCAAAGAACGCTTTGAACTTACATTCGAATTTGGCCTGGACTCACGCAGATAACCGAGCAGATCGCCTCCCTCCATGTGTTCCATAATAATCGAAATGGTCTCGGCATCGAAACACACGCCAATAAGACGCACAATATTTTCATGCCTGAAATTGCTCATGAGCTGCGCTTCCTGTAGCAGCTCCGCAGATTCGCTGGCACCCTTGCGCAGTGTCTGCAAAGTTAGCAATTCAACGGTTTTCGATGCTTTAAACTTAAGATTAAGTAGCACTCACCTTAATGGCCACCTTTTCCGGCTCATCCACGTCGTCATGCTTCAACAGACCCTCATAGACCTCGCCGAAAGCGCCACTACCCAAAAAGTTCAGCGTGGTTATCTGACTCCAGCTGATATTCGGCAGCAGCGCTATATCGGCATCACTCAAAGGTCCACCGCCATACATCGTGGTGTTGCTGCTGAACGAGAAGCCACGTGTGCGTCCCGCCATCAGTTGTTGCTGTTGCAAGGTGCTGAGATTGCTCCAAATGCTCGGGCGACTCTTCTCCAGCAACTTCTTTGCCTTCAAGCGGCGGGCTTGTACTAAAAAAAAAACCGAAGGAAAAGAGAGTGGGTCTTCAGAGAATTGAAGAAAGTATGTTACGGAATTCTAGTGGAAGGAGTTCAACTGAAATCGAAGCCACAACCTTAATCGAACCCCATACGATGTGCCGAAGCGCGGGGAAAATGGAAAACTTGATTAATAAATTAAATTTATAAAAGGATTCTGAAGCAATAAATTTAGAAGAAAAACCTTTTCCAGCCAAAATTAGAAAACGTTCAGTTCAAGTTCATAAAGCCCGAATTTTATTTCAGAAGTATATATTTAAATTCAGAAAACGTTAATTTATTTCCTTGAAATCAAAATTTAGTTTCAGTTGTCATTTAAAGTTAAGAAAATGCGAATTCCATTCAAAAGTTTTAGATTAAATTTAATTTAAGGTCAATTTAAGAATATGGTCAAAAGATAAATCAAATTCGATTTCAGAAAGCAGTTTCAGCAATACAATTATAATTTCAGAATATGCAAACTTATTTTAAGAACTATAAATTGAACGTTAACTTTATAATCAAAAAGTGTAAATTAAAGAATTATTGCCCTTAGGTTCAGAAACTGTCGATTGAATTTCAAATAAAAAAATTATATAAAAAAAAACTTTTTAAAAATAAGCTTTAATTTATTTAATGTACTAAAAAGTAGAAAATAAATTGTTTTTAAGTCACCTGTATCTTACTATCAATAAAAGCTTGGGGCGCTCATGTGTTCAATATTTGTCAAACAGTTACCACAATATTTTATTTAAATAATTTTTTGCAAATAGATTCTAGTAATGAAAGATATTTTGAATATGGATATTGAGCGCACAAGCTTTTATTGATAGTAAGATACAGGTGACTTAAAAACAATTTATTTTCTACTTTTTAGTACATTAAATAAATTAAAGCTTATTTTTAAAAAGTTTTTTTTTATATAATTTTATTTTCTACTTTTTAGTCTTCCATAAATTCAATTTTAGAGCTCTGAAATTTTTCACAAAAAGAATTTAAAACTTGCAGAGCAGTACACAATATTTAGGGTATTCACAGTGTTTCCTATCGTCATATGTCATATCCTCAATTTAACAAATAATACGGCAGTGATCGACCCTAATATTCGTGGCATATTTGTGACGCGTTGAGTTGTTGCTATTTTGCCAGCAGGGCGCGGCAAGTAAGTTCCTATCGTGTTTCATTGATGTGTGGTGTACCTATAATTATAAACTGAAGCCCAAGTGTGTAGTTGCTTGAAAAGTGCCACGCCCCTTGTCCTACGCCCATAAAATTTTACCAGTGGGACGAAGCATCCAAGAGGGGCCTGTATACGGAACTTCAATGCTGCACGACCTTTAGTTCCAAAGCTATTCTATATAAACGATTTGGTTTGTATGGGCGGTGCCACGCCCACTTGTCCACTGCCCGTCTTATTTTCCCAGTAGAAGGATATGGATATGTAGTAAGTTCCTACCAAATTTCATTGATGTCTGATTTGTAGTTCTAAAGTTATACACAAATCTGGAGTTTATAAAAAAGTGCCACGCCCCTTATCCTACGCCCATACAATTTTACCAGTGGGACGAGACATCCAAGAGGCGACTGCATACGAAATTTCAATGCTGCACGACCTTTAGTTCCAAAGCTAATCGAGATCAAAAATTTTGTTTGTATGGGGGGTGCCACGCCCCCTTATCCAGTGCCCGTCTTATTTTCTCAGTAGAAGGATATGGATATGTAGTAAGCTCCTACCGAGTTTCATTGATGTGTGATGTGTAGTTCTAAAGTTATACACGAATCTGGAGTTGATAAAAAAGTGCCACGCCCCTTATCCTACGCCCATACAATTTTACCAGTGGGACGACACATCCAAGAGGCGACTGCATACGAAATTTCAATGCTGCACGACCTTTAGTTCCAAAGCAAATCGAGATCAAAAATTTTGTTTGTATGGGGGGTGCCACGCCCCCTTATCCTACGCCCATAAAATTTTACCAATGGGACGACACATCCAAGAGGCGACTGCATACGAAATTTCAATGCTGCACGACCTTTAGTTCCAAAGCTAATCGAGATCAAAAATTTTGTTTGTATGGGGGTGCCACGCCCCCTTATCCAGTCACCCCTTATTTTCTCAGTAGAAGGATATTGATATGTAGTAAGTTCCTACCGAGTTTCATTGATGTGTGATGTGTAGTTCTAAAGTTATACACAAATCTGGAGTTTATAAAAAAGTGCCACGCCCCTTATCCTACGCCCATAAAATTTATTGATTCATGTATTGGGCTCTAGATTAGGCATGTATGCAAAGTTTCAGATCTCTAAGTAGTCGGGAAGTGGGTGAAAAATTGATTACTAGATTTGACGACATACATACCTGATTTGAAGTTAATATAAAGCTTATAATATAAAAATGGGAAGTTTATTCTACTCGCCGAGACTTCATTGGAACTACCCGCGCTTTGTACGGATCAAGATCACTTTTTCACTCTCTTGAAATTAATTTCATGGTAGGGACATGAGGAGAAAAATTTAAACTTTTGTAAATCGTTTCTTGCTGGAGGAGACGCAAGTTCAAGTTCAACCGTTTAATTGAATTTGGCCGAAAATTTATCATTCAGAGTTGTCTTCGGCCACATTTTCTAATATCAATTTTTTCTAGAGAGCGACCGAAAAGTTTGCTTTGGTTTCGACCAAATTTTAAAATATTCAGTTTCCTTTCGGCTTCCCTTTGGAACAAGAAGCAACATACGGGCGCTCTTTAACTCCATCGAGTTCCTAATAACAGCAAATCGACACTCACCCATGCGCAGCACCACCAACACGATGACACAAGTGGAGACTATAGCCGCCGGCGCTATGATGGCGAACACCAGCGAGTCCCGCTTCTCGGGCAGCACAAACGGCTCATACACACGTTCACTGTCCTCGCTGTAGGGTCCCCAACCATAGGGCTCATTGCGCGCGCGCACGCGGAACATGAACAGATGCAAGGTATGCAGCTCCCGCACAATGCAGCTCAACTCCGTGGTATTGCAGTAGATTATCCAGTGATCCTCCAGCACTTGTGGCTCCTCAGCCCACGGCAACTGACTGAAAAAGCTGATGGTATTGTTGCCGACATCGCGGCGTATGCGTTTGTTGCTGGTGCGCGCCTGCAGCGCCTCCACATTGTACTCCACAATGGGTGCGCCATTGTCGCGTGCGGCCTCCCAGAACACCTTGAATATCTGCCCGGTGATGTGTTCGATCTGCGGCTTGCCCGGACTGCTGGGCGTGTCCCCGAGCGTCTCGAACACAAAACGCTCATTAAACATGGCCGGCCAGCTGTACGGACGCTCCACATGCGCATACATCAGCCTCAGATAGAACTCGTAGCGCGTCTTGGGCTCCAGCTCCGTAACCACAATCTCCGTAAAGTTCGGCAACATGTTCACGCTGAACTCATTCTCGCCGTTCACCTGATGGCACACCAAGATGACAGCTGCCAGCTGCGGCGTGGGCTGCCAGCCCAAGCTGAGATTATAGGCCGTGCGCTCCAGCAGCTGCAATGGACTGGGCGTCTCGAAAGTGGAGCGCACCAGAGTTTCGCTCGTATTGAACTTGTCGTCCGCAGCAAAGACCTGCAGCCAAATGTGGTACGTCTGTGCGGGCAGCAGATCGTTCAGCAGCAGTGCGGTGTCCTTCAAGGTCTGATGCGCGCCCAGCGTGGCGTTCTCCAGCTGCCAGTGCAGCTGGTACCACACCTTGTCGCTGTGCAGATGCGACGGCGGCGCCCAGCTCACTTGCAGCTCGGTGGGACTCACAGCGTAGGCGCTGAAATTGCGCGGCAGCGAGGGCGTGCCCACAGCCGTGCTCAGCACGAAGTCGCGGTACTCCAGCACGTCCAGGCCCAGTTTCTGCTGGTAGTAAGTGACGGCGCGCATGCCCAGCGTGTAGTTGGTGTAGGGCTCCAGATGCGTCAGATTGAACACGCGCTCGTGGCAGCTGAAGTTGCGCGTGTTGTTTGCGGCGTCCCACAGCGTCAGCGCGTACTTGACGCCAGGCAGCGGCAGCCAGCAAGCCTCGTCCACGTTCACCGGCGGCAGCTGCAGCGTGATGTAGTGCGCGCCACTGTCCAGCACTTGCGGCTGCAGCAGGCTGAGGTGCCGCTGTTCGGACGGCAGCAGACACTTGGGCGGCGGATACTCCTGCTGGTGGTAGGCGCGTATCTTGCGCACATGCGGCAGCTGCAGCTGGTACTCCAAGCCCGGCTTGCGGCGATTGTAGGCACGTATCGTGTCATTGCGCAGCGTGTAAAAGTAACCCGCGTCACGTTCCAGCTGCGTCAGCTGTTCGCCCAGCAGATACGGCTGCAGCTTGGAGGCGCTGCACAGCTGCCGCTGCACATCGTAGGCGCACAGCCTGCCCTGACCATCGATCAAGGTAACCGTCTCCTGCTCCGGCGTAAAGCCGCCCTCCAGCATGCGCAGCGCCGTGCCATTGGCTGCAGCACGGAATGTCAGCGCCTCGCCGGCGCTCAAATTGCGGCCCATCAGAGTGGCGTTGTCGGCCGCCAGCGTGTACTGCAGCCAGAGCAGCGTCTGCGAGTGCGGCAGCATCAGCAGATCGCGCAGCAGCTCGCCGCGTGCCGTACTAAACACTTTGGTGCCCAGCATGACGCGTCCCTCGAACTGGCACAGGTCCAGCTTGTAGACGGACACAGACTGCTCCGTGTTCAGCTCCGCCCAGTAGACCACGCGCGCTATCCAGTCCAGCGTGAGCGCCAGCACCTCGGCACGCATGCGCGCCAGCTTGACCGGCGCCGCGCCTGCCACATACGACATCAGCTCCACATTCTCGTTGACCCACAGCAGTCGCTGCTCGGCGCGCAACAGCGCCAGATGCTCCACCTCGCTGCTGGTGTGCACAAGGACGCGCTGCGTCTGCAGGTCCAGATCCAGCTCCGCGATGTGCTCGCCGGTGGCGTAGAGCAGCCGCGGCACCGACTGCACCTCCGGGTTGACATGCAGCGCATGGTAGGCCGTCTTCTCGCCGCCACTGCTGCGGCCCGCGGCGAACGCCTGCACCTGGAAGGTGTACGTCTCGTCGGCCTGCAGCTGCGACACCAGCGCCTCCAGCGGCCGCTCGCTGCTGCTGTAGTTGAGCACGCGCTCCGCGTACAGCTCCTCGTCCAGCCAGCAGTACACCTTGTAGGCCACCTCCGCGCTCAGGCTCACATTCTCCGGCGGGTCCCAGCGTATGAGTGCCACCAGCTGCGGCGCAAACTGCAGCGGCGCGTCCATGCGCTGCACAAATATGCGCAGCCTTTTTGGCTGAGTGGGCGCAGCGGCGGGCGTGCGTAGCTGCGTCTGCACCGTCTCGCCGGCGCGCCAAAACGTGTGTGGCGTTATGGAGATGTTGAGCAGCAGCTGCGGCTGATGGAACTCCGTGATGCGAATGAGCGGCTCGCGCACCTGCATGCTCCAGAGGCGCGTGCGCTTGGCGTCGCGCGTCTGCAGCAGCACCTTGTAGTAGACGGTGAAATTGTCGGCGCTGCCGCTGGCCGCCCAGCGTATGTTGAAGTCGTCCCAGTAGCCGTCGTCGATGCGCACGCTGCTTGTGTCCAGCGTCTCCGGCACGACGCTCTCGTCCGCGTAGGGTGTATAGGCTGCGTATACATGCACGCCGCTCGCCTCAGTGCCCAGCTCAGCCGGCGCCTGCATTGCCGCCACATGCTGCAGCTCGGCCGCGCGCAGCAGCAACATTTTGCCGCCCTGCTGCTGCAGCCACATCAGGCACTCCAGCTGAGGCACGTACTGCAGCGTGCCGCGCTTTATGTCCGCCGGCAGCAATCTGTCCTGCACTTGCGTCGTCGCGCCGCGCTCCAAGCCGCTGCGAAACAGCCGCACGTGACCCTCCTGCTGCCGCACCACCCAGAACAGCTGCTGCTGCGCCAGGTCCAAAGCGAAGCCGCGTATCTGGCCGCCGCCATTCACATGGAAGTACTCCAGCTCCTCGGCCGCCTGCAGGCTGCCGCTGAGCGCGCGCCGCGCCAGCCGCTTGCCCGTGCTGTAGTACAGCAGGCCCTGCTGCGCATCCAGCTGCAGCTGCAGCGCGTCGAATATGGGCAGCAACTCGCGCGCGCTGCCGTCCAGCTTGGCGCGCAGCACGCAGTTGCGCGTTGCGTCCGTCCAGTAGACGCGCCCGCCGCGCCAGTCGTAGGCCACGCTGCGCGCATTCGCTCCTCTCAGCGTGCAGTTCAGCTCCGGATGCAGGCTGTTGGCGCACTGCAGGCGTCCGTCCTGCCCCACGAAGTAGACGCTGCCATTCAGCTGCACAAAGTCGCGCAGCGGTGGCGTGGCGGCCAGCAGTGTCGCCTGCGCGCCCAGCTCGTTCGTCTCGTAGATGCCGTGCGCGCCGGCCCACAGCAGCTTGTGCTCGCCCAGCGGCCAGCTGCGCGTCAGCAGCGCCTCCGACCAAGCGCTCGCCGCAACGTCCGCCGCTGTTGTGGCCGCCACGGTGACGCCTAAGCCGCTGACCGCTCTGCCGGCCATTTTGGCGGTCGCTCGCACGCGCAGCTTGTACAGATTGTTCGCCTGCAGGCGCTCCACCTTGAAGTACGTGCTCTGTATGTTGCGTATGTTGTAGGCGCTGTTGCTGGCCACGTCCATAATCTCCAGCTCGTACTCCCATTGCTGCCAGGCTTGCGCGCTCTGCCAGCCGTTGCGCAGCGGCGCCTGCCAGCTGATCTCCGCCATGTTGGCTGTGAGCAGCGCCTGCAGTTGGGTGGGCGCGCCATCCGACCGCGGTAGCGGCTGTATCTGCGTCCATTGCTGCTGCGGTAGCGGCAGCATGCGCGCACACCACTCCACATCCTCAATGGGCCATAGCTCCTGCGGCTGCGCCTGGCTGTGCTGGCTCTGCAGCAGCAGATGCGTGCCATTTGTGGCCATCAAACTCGAGCCGTATGTGGCAAAACTCTGCACTTCGCCGTGCAGCCGGCGGCTGCTGTTAAGCGGCAACTTGTTGGCGAAGAGGCCGTCGTAGCTGAGCTCGTAGTATTCGTTGTCGCTGCGGTTGTATGCCAGCAGCAGGTATCTCTCGTAATCGTTGGTGAAGTGCACGATTTGTGTGTCGCGTCGCAGTATGCGCATCTCCTTGTTGGCCAGGTTCAAGCGCGTCAGCGTGCTGTCTTCGCTGGTCCAGAAGAGCCAGCCGTTAATGGGATCTGCTTCCAGCTGTTGCAATGGCCCGGCCACATCGTCAGCCAACACATCCAGTGTATTGCCTTCGAAGTCGGTGCTGACTATCCACCAAATCGAGGTAGGCATCTGAAAGGAGGTTATAAAAATGGTAGGTGAAATGACGTGGTAAAAGAAAGAGAGTTGGTGAAATGACGTGGTAAAATAAAAGAAAAAGAGTTTGTGGAAATAGTTCTGTGGTCATATGCAATAACGACTTAAGTCGAAAACAACTGTTTCGAGAAAATGCAATTCGAAATTTGAAATCACATAAGCACATCAACATAAGTGCATGTGTTTTTTTTAAATAACTTTTTTTCTGAGATGGGTACAGATACCGGGGTTTGAACAAAATATGCGCATCAACGTCAGGAATACAGGGATAACGTCAACTCAATTTCGTCTTAAGTCGACTTAAGTCGTTATTGCTTTTGACCACAGAGTTGATGTGAACTTGAAAAACTAGGATAACTGAAAACGTGCTGTCATTGCGGAAATCATGAATGCCGATATCTCGAGCGCCGAGCGTCTAAAAGTCCGGAATTCTTGCGAAATAAATACAGAAACTTCGATAATATAATCATGGCTATAAGGGAAATTATTCCTTGAAACCGTTTTCACAACACAACCGAAATGTGAAGAGAGTTGGCTTACATCAATTCAATTATGAAAATTGTTATAGAATAAATTTGTAGGTCCCGTTAGTTTGTGCTTAAAATAGAACGTGTACACACAAGTTAATCCAAGAAAGCTAGGCCTAAGCCTCGATCTACGAGCTTAAGTGCCAATTATATACATAAATATATATTTCTCCTACTACAAAATCAAAATTGGTTTGATCGGTTTTTCAGACAAACTCTTCTTCAACTCGGAACTCTCACGCATTTAAGGTAATCCACTTAACTTACCATTTCTCCAGCTATTATTAGTCGTTGATTCAACCAATCCAATGATATCTTAGCTGCCTTAAATTGATCCGATATATTTTTCAGCGCTATATCGCTAACATCGCCACTATTGAAAAGCGTGAAGCTAAATTTCATATATAAAAGTTAAAATAATTTTAAAAAAAGTTATATTGTGGTCCTTATAGTCTTTCATTTCACCAAGTGCCACTCACTTGGAAAGCGCGCCCGCCGCATCCAGTACAAAAACTTGATTCGTCCACAAATTTACGGCATAATCGCTTATGACATGCACGCTTTTAAAGAGCGGTCGAGTGTCGGCATTCGGTTCCAAGCTCTTCACGCCGATGCCGTAATCGCTGACCAGTAATGCAAGTATTATTTCATCCGGTGAATGTGGCGCCGTCGCAATTTCCCTCGTTAGCACGCTCAACGAGGCGTACGGACCCTCGCCCTCCTCATTCAACATGGCGATTTGGACGGTGTAATTGGTGGCTGGTATGAGGCCGGCGAATGTGTGTTGGTTAACATCGAACGGCAGCAACTGCGGAGAAGCAAAGGGGTGTGGAAAATGGTCGACACTTAGGCTGGTAGGCACTTTAATGAGCTTACCTGTTCGCATGTGAAATTCTGTTCGGCATTTTCCAAAATGAGTTTGTAGCCTTTCAAAGGACCATTTATAAATGTTCCTTGCTGCCAGAATACAGCCACATGGCTGTGATCCAGTGCGAAGGCATTGAGTATGGTAGGCTCGGAAATGGGTGCGCCAGCGGCAGCTGTTTGGTAGACTGACGTCATGGGTGAATACACCACATCCTCCAGACTGTCGCCGAAGGGTAACTCAAAGCGAAACTGTGCAATAAATGTAAAAGAGTTAAAGGTCAAATAAGGGGAAAGCTGTTTTAAGCAATAAGTATAATATTGTTTGATCCTAATATTTCGAATTATCTTCTCGTATTGAAAAAAGCAAAATAATCGAATAAAATTTAAAATCAAATAATAATAAAGCTTCATAGAAAACAAAATATCTTTTTAGAAAAGATTTGCCTTTTAAGAGTTTGTATAATAATCAGTGGATCTTGAATTAATTTCAGCAAATTTGTTGCAACTAACATTTCAGACTAACTAACAGTAATCGAGCTGATTTAGTTTTCATTTGAAGTTGCCATTGCCAGGAAACCGCTGTAATAAAGACTACAATTTGCAGGCAATTGTTATATCGGGAATTTTAATAAGATTTTAAATACGACTTTGTTACGGAGAAAAAGAAAACGTGCTTAGTTAAATTTTTATTAATAAGTAGTAATATGATAATGTTTGATTATTCAAAAATTTTGCATTTTATTTGTCGAAATGAAAGTCGAGAACGATCGCACTTTTAGGGAAAAGAGTTATTGCATAGTTTCAAGCTACAAGCAACCTTTTTCAGATTTATATTATATTAACAACCTGCTTAAAAGTTTCCAATTTCTAGCATACTAAGTAATAAAGAACCAAATTATCTTGACATACCCTATAGCTGGTGTACGGCATCAGGCCATCCAATATCTCACAGTCGAAATTCTCATTGCAATTATAATCGGCTAAATTGTACCATTGTTGTGAATCCTCATTCAAAAAATCCTTCGGTTGTGCCTCTTGCTCACTCTCTCTTTCATCTGTCGCCTCTTCGTTGGTTGCTACACGCTCCTTATTAATATATTGATATTGTATATTAAACGGACGTGTGGCCAAGTAATTATCCGGGAATGAAATGGTCCATTTTAATAGCAAAGTATTCGTCACTAAGCTCTCTGCTTCTTCTTCAGCTTCTGCGCCTACTCCTTCTTGGTTTGGTTGTTGTTGGTCACGCTGCTCGTTGAGTAATTGTGGTGGCAGACTGACGCGTATAATGGGCTCCATGGTTAGCCGCTGTAAATGCCAGTAATGCCGTTGTGCCATTTCGCAAGCGGAAATGCAGGGCATGTCAAAAGGATAAAATGGCGACGCTGACTGTAAAGCACAAAAGAGAGCAAGCGTAATATTAAACCATGTGAACCTGCTGCCATTTTAACCGTGCTCTGGCACTATGGAATGTGTGTGTGTATGTACATATGTCTGTATTATTACTTACGCATGCCTCCTCACAGGGTTCAAATTCCTTCAAGGCGCGCCACCATTGTTCGCAACCTCGGTTACACTGTCGAGATAAATAAGTAAAAAAGCACAGCAAGGAAATGAGAGAGAATATGTAATAATAGTTGCTAGTGGTAACAATAATGTAAAGTTGCTTCAGCAGTTTATGATGAGTTCACATACATTAAAACAGTTTGGGCTACAACTTAGGCATGATTGGAAAGTAGCTGCTAAAGGCTTAAATTAATGTGTAGTTTGCTTAAAATTTAGCCTACTATTTAACTTAAATCTGGTTTAAAATACTTCCTTTTTGAATATTATAGCTTTATCTTACTTTTATATAAAATTTCAGACCAACCTCCTCAACCTTCTTGATTTTGTGCAAAAATTTATTCAGAAAGTCTTCCCAAAATATATAATATAATTTAACATTTTCTTTCCACTAATTTTTTTTTTAAATCTTGAAAGCTAACAAGTTATGCAAGTCTCGAGCTTAGGGTGCCCGTTAAATTTCAGCATACAATTAATCTGGTTTTCAATAGCCAAAAAATTTCAGAAAAATTATCTATTGTAATTTTGGCAGTACAAACATAAGAATTGTCTAGGAAAAATATTTACAATATAGGATATATCAAGTATGTGTGGAAACATAGAAAACGGTATTCAAAAATTATCAATAAAACTTTCTCTTCCGATCTCTGGTTGTCCGTCAGTTCGTCTGTCGGGGCCCAGTGTTTAAAAGGTGGAATAAAATTTAATTGATAGCTCTTCTAGGTCAAGTCGTAGGGTGAGCCAATTCGTACACTAGATACAAGAGAGCAGTAATGCCTGGTAAATAGGTGGGTGTTGGTGGTCTTAAAGGTAGGTTGGTGTTAAAATGTATTGCCTTTTTTTCCAAAAATGTGCTACGCCCTCCTTAATTAAATATGTCCTTATATTAATATACACACACACTAGAGAACGCATTAATATTTGGTGAAAATATTTCTATTAGGATTTCCTTATCAGTGCATAGCTCTATAACTTGATGTAGGGTTTGAAGCTGCCGAGGATACCTGCCCGAAAACTGCTATTAGGATTTCCATATTCATATATTACACCAACTGATGTAGGACATTACTCTATCGGTATAATCGGCCCAATGCTCGCTCACTTTTAATCTATAGAATTAAGCCTTCCTTTTTGCTGACAGGATAATATCGTCAGCAGAGAATATACTGCCACTTTGTGAGCTCCACTCTTTTTCTTGTATGTATTCCTTTATCCTTTACAGTTATGCAGTTCATTTGCAATAAACTTTTTTCAATCGGTTTTAAGACAGTAAAAAGGAAGTGACTATCATTCTTCGGAATATTACTCTAATTTCTCCCGTCGTGGCAGTTAACAAGTTCTCACGACATGCCTCTCATAATGTTGCATATTTAAAAGCCACAAAGGCGAACAAAGTCAAGGAACCTGTTAAACCCTGAAACAGTTTGTCACTGCCTTGTCCTACTGCCAGCTCGTCTGCTCGCCTGCGTCCTCCTCACGGGCACTTCTCATATTACGTGCCCACAATAAATGTGTCGTTAAGTTGCTAAAGTCATTATGTTGTTATGCCTACGAGGCCCGGCGAGAGAAGGGGCGCAGGAGAGCAGTGGACAGAGCGTGTTGGTAACTCTGCAGCGTGTTAACCACAAGCGCTGGCAATGCCCGCAGCGGCGACGACAAGGTGTCTGCCACAGACAAAAGGTAAATGCCATACGATCTCGCAGCTCTTGTTGTTGCTTTCTATTCTTGTTTGCTGACCCCCCTCCCGGATCCGATTACATTTGTTTGATAGGTCCTTGTATGCGAGAAGCGCTTGAAGAGTCATCGTTCGTAAGCTTTCAACGAAATGCGTAAGTGGATACTTGCGTACTTGCAACTTAATTTAATTTTAATACGGCGGTTTTATTTTCTTATTTTGTTCTCATTGAACGATATAAAGCAACCACAAATATTCTCACTTACTCTGGTTCTGTAGCATTGTTCGCTGGTATCTCCGCTCGCACATTGTATGCCAAAGTCGTCCTGGAACATGTTCTCCTGCAAAGAAAATATACATACATACATTCTTATTAAAACTGTTTTGTAACTATGAAGTATCTGCAAAATTATTGTACAATATTTAAATGGATACACAATATTTTTGGGTTCTCACTTAGAAAAAATTTAACTGTTGACAATAAAACTGTTACAAAGAAAAAGTTGCCATTCATATCGATTTACGTCGTAATACATTACGGAAAATGATGACGTAGATCGAATCGATGTAAATCGAATTACATTTCACCCCTAAAAATTTTCCAAACAACAAAATTTTTGAGTGGTTACCAATAATCGGAGAAAACCCATCGATACTCTTGCAGTTCTGGTATTACAAATATCGTTTCTGGTAAAACTTGCAGTTTTACGCAGGAACGATTTAATAACAGTCAAAAAAACTACTCAGTTCTTATGTTTCTGCCTTTCTAATACAAATACACCAACTTCTGAGGCTGAAATAGCAATAAATTTAAGCAGAGCATGAAAATCGGGAATTCCTATATAACAACGTTGCTTTTGCAACGGAAATCAAAAATAAAGGGAAATTTTTGGGGGCGTACATAAATCGAGGCCTTCAATGGCGGTAATGGAAATACGAAATAATTTTTTTCGGACGTACAACAAGGGGACATAAATCGAGGTATTCAATGACGGAAATACAAATACGTTTTTTTAAGGACTTAGATCTAGGGGACATAAATCTAGGTATTACTGTACAATACTTTTCGCTTATAACTAACAAGATTACAAGTAAATATACTTTCGTTCAAAATGAACCAATTTCAAAATAATGGAGTCATAGTGTATTATGCGTATTTTTTATACCCTACACCTATGGTAATAGAGTATAATAACTTTGTGCGAAAATTGTAACGCATTAAAGGAGACGTCCTAGGCATAGACATAAGTATATGGAAATGCTTAGAATCACTTTCTGTCTTGATTTCCGGTTGTCCGTCTGTCCGTCTGTCTGTCTGTCTGTCTGTCTGGCTGTCCGTTGGCGCAGGAGAGAAAGAAGGAGTGGTCCGATTTGGACCAAATTTGGCACACAATCGTAGTGAACCTTCCACTACTTCAAGTTCCAAGATTAGCAAAATCACCTGAACGACACGCCCACAACGGGCCTATAAGTCACACTACCTCGTATTTTTTTCGCTAAAATGGCTATAATTTGTCTAATTACTCATGAAAAAGAATTATACTTGGTATTCAAGTTAAGAGTTAGGTCTTCTATGTCTCAAGAAAAAATGGACGTAGCCCGCCCACTATATAGCCGAAAAAATTTTTCAGTTAAAATGGCTCTCAATTAACTATTTATGAATTTAAATGACTAAAATTTGGTTCTTAAGTTCAAATATCGGCCCTACATGCCATATTCTAAAATGGGCGTGGTCCGCCCACTATATAGGCGGTAAATAATATATATCGATAATTTATGTTGTAGTCCCTCCAGAGTGTCAATAGTTGCTATAGACAGTTCTATACGGAATATCTTTTAGTTTGACAAAAATGGGCGTGGTCCGCCCACTCAGTTGCTTGGTGTAGGGTATTACTCTGTCGGGGAAACCCGACTGATGCTTCCTTACTTGTTTATATTTAAAATCGCTTATAACTTTAATGATCGGTTGATTCTCTTTAAGCAAAAGAGACTACATAAGAAAAAGATCTTTAATATTTTTGGTTTTCCATTATCGGCCGGACTCTGTGAAATTGAATCTCATAAACGAGATAAACTTTGAATGCATTTCAAATTTATGCCTTTTTTCTTCTAAAAATAGCGAAACATTAAAATAACTTTTAACAAAACTATTTTATAGATTTTTTCATTTTGCCATTTTTCAATAAAGTAAAGTCACTTTATAATTTATATATGCATAGTATATATATAAGTGGGAATAAATTTGTCTGATCACGCGCTCTTCTATTATGAATAATTTTGAGCGAAAAAGTTTAAAGTTGCTTTGAAGAAAACAAACAAAACAGCATAATAGCAAAAAAGCAAAGCAGAATAAATAAATTGAAAGCCAAAAAGCAGTCAAATAAAAGAAAGCAAATAGCAGAAACGTAACTTGTTTTTTTACGTACCGATACAAGAAATTCCCAAAGAAACGGCACGTGATATTTATGTTGAAATCACAACAACAACAACAACAAAAATGAAATTGCTTAAATCACTGCAAACTTTGAAAACTTGGCAAATAGCATGAATTACTGCTAAAATCAATGGCAAAATTGGTTGTTGGCATTTTTGTTGGTTTTTTGTTGCAAAATCACAAACAAAAGTTTAAAATTTCTTGCATTTGAGTATGAGATAAAGAACACGTACGTGAAAATCTGTGAAGCAAACAAAAATTTTTGTAGTAGAAGAAGCAGCAGCAAGAACCTTGAGTATCATCTGCATGCTTGAGCTTGCGTAGACAAGATTTTAAAAATTTAAATCAAGCCATTTTCAATTAAACCAAACACCACGCGAGATACAATACACCCTCCCTCATAAGCATGCCTACAACTAATTGATATAACATGTGCATTTACAGTGTTGTGAAAAATTTATCTAATGTAGACATGAAATAATTCGTTCATAATATACTTTTCTGATTAATCTGGTTTTTAATTATTTTGAAAAAATTCGGAAGGAAAAAAGTAAACATGAGTGTCGTCATTTTGCTAGGAAAGCAGCTTCCGAGAGATTTCGCACAAAACCATCCTGCCGGCTGCCATGGAGCTCCATTAGGTATAACTTAAGACTCTGGCAAAAAGGAAATCTACATATTAATGGAAGAATACGAAAAGTAGCAGACAAGCTAGAATATCAAATGCCAGAAGAGAAAAAGCTTTTAACACTTAGCAGAAAGCATAGCACGGTATTGTTGACTGAACATTTTAGGGTAATGGAAGACATGTCTACCAGGAGTGTTAGTACACAATAGCATCTGTAAAATCTGTAAAGAGGATTGAAGAATGAAGAAACAGCCATCCTGTGCCATCGTAATGGGTTAGTTAGCACCAGACTTTGTTACCTACATACGTAGAATATATTTAAGACTGGAATATATTGCCTGGAATATAATATATATTGAATTTACTTTATACATTTTGAAGGTACATCCATCAGAATATCTTAATGCATGTAGATTAATCACAATAGACCATTCGCAATGATTAGAAGACTGAATCTATAATCCAAAAACAATCCATTCATCAATTCTGGAATTCTTTTTTAACAATCTGGCCATTTACAATATATTAAGCTCTAAATTTTCTTGGTCTTTATTGCAAAGCCGCATCCAAGTTTTTATGAGAATATCCATTGAACTCATTCTTTATAGTGTTATAAAAGATGTCTCAGCTGTAAATCTTTTTCTTTAAAAATGACACACATTATTAGATGTAGTCTACAGACGGCCCCCGGACTACCCTATATGCTGAAAATCACCAAAATTGTCTTTAGCGTAGGACCTCGAATCTTCCAGTCACGGCTATACAAATTTCCTAAATTATTAGAAAATTAAGAAAAATATTTTGCTCTTATTTTCTGTAGTAGAAAGTTTTCAAAATCTGCTGTCAATACAAAATTTGAAAAAGAATTTTGAAAATTACAGAATATCTTTAAAATGCACCAATGTTTTTACACGATTTATGTCAGCAATTTTTGTAAATGGTTTTTTCTGTAACTTTCTTTCTTCTTCGCCAGATTTTATTTTGGTTTCAATCAATAAATCAATCGTGAAAAAGAATCTAGTGTGATTCAAATTGTATGGTAAAAAATTTGCTACCTTAGACATATTAAAAAAAATTTTGCTGCAATTTACATTTACGCAATTTTTCCCCACACTGTATGTCTATATGTGCATATGTATGTGTGTGTGTGAATGTGTCTATGTGGTTTCATTAATTGCCTGGTGTGTTTATGTCAAAGAATCTGAGTATGAAAAGCGCTGAAATTTGCATAGCCGCGAGTACGGACTCATTTCCAAAGGCGTTTGTCATAATTGCGGCGCATATCTGGCACAAATTGTATCTGATTACAAGTGCTCATAGATACACGAACACAGAGATACACAAGCACACTGCAACAGTCATTAGACGCACGAGCAATATTTAAATGTACCGCAGACAAAAGATGTGCGCCGCACAATGGGCAAAAAGAGAAAAAACAAGTCAGAAATTTTGAAGAGAGCTTCACCGGCTCTACAATACACTACAATAAAAAATCTCGCATATCTTCGAAGTTTGAACTTTATTGAAATCTTTGTAATTGTTGACAGCTTACTAATTGCCAATTTTGCTTCCTCTCACCTAAGCGAATTCAAAAAAATTAAGTGTACTTAAACATACTCTGTTTTTTCTCCAGAATTCTCTTAAGCTTTTGTCACAAATTTTCTGAATATACGCTCATTTCGGACCTTTTCGTTAGAGCATTTCATTGGATAGCTTCACTGGAGCTTTATCTATGGAGAATTTTATAGACATACATTTTATTCTCATCATAAATGCAGCATTAGAATTATCTATCAACTTGAAAAAATCGTTGCTTATATAAACATTCGTTATAATGCATCAGCACTGCATACCCCTACAGTGTAGGGTATCACAAGAAGCTGCTAAGAAATGCTAAGAGGTGGGCTTGTTGACAGACGATTGTGGCGGGCAGGATGACATGATGGCATCAGAAGGAAAGATGAATTACACCAGGGTTGACAAGTAGCAAATGCTAATAGCATTAGCGCATGTCTGCGTCTCTTCTGCGCCTTCTCTGACCTGTGGCAAATCAGTGTACGGGTGCGAGAGTGTGTGAGTGATATTCTACGTGTGTTTTCCCGTGTCAAGTGGTATGTCATCATATGCCCTTAAATGCGCACGTATTTGTGCGTGTGTGTGTGTGTGTTTTTGTGCACATTCTAAGATGTGTTAAAGTCTACAATATTGTTTGCTTAATTTAAAAGAAATTGTCCATAAACTTTTGAAAAAAACTTTCAAACTGTTGTAAAGGTTTTGTACAAAATTAAATGAATTAATCTTTTTTTGAACAGAAATATGTTATCGAAAATAAGCTGCACGTCATAATTATTATCGACTTCTTGAATAATTAAAAAAAAAATAACAAGTCAAATTATTTTATTCAAACCAATTTAAATGCAAATAACTAAAGTATGTACTTTTTAGCATTAAACAATCGATGTGAAACCATATTCATTATAATTCAAAATTTTTCGAATTTGACACAAAATGATAAAATCTGGATTGGAGGGGTAGGGGAGAGGGGGGTACCTTCGTCTACTTTTTTTGAAGGCCTATATTTCAGAAGGTAATGAAAATATTTAAAAACCGATTAGACTGTTACAATACCTCATTATTTAACAATAAAATGTTATACTAAAAGTTCTTTAAAAAGTTCCGTTTGTATTATTTTTTTCAAGATTAGTAAAAAAAGTTATTTCGCTGAATGTGCCCCCATGCCATGGTAGCTTAGGCATTTGGCGGGGCACTTTCGGCATTCACACTTGAAGGTACCATAAGGTAATACAGAATCTTGTTTAGACTAGATAAGACATGTTTTTGGTTACATAACACGTTTTTATTATATTTTGCATTAAAAAAATATAAAAAAATCATGTTTAAGAGCTTCAAAGAAAGGTAGTTATTGTAAAATTTTTTTTCAAAATTTTTTTTTATATTTAAAGTTTAAAGTGCTGAGATCGACCCTAATATTAATTTTGTGTGGTTACGGGAGGTTTAAGCCAGGTTCGAGGGTCTTGGAAGGCTCAACTCGATTTCGATTTTTAGTACCTGTGAAGTTATATTGACGAATGTGCCCCATGAAAAAAAGACGAGTCCAACCTGGTGTCACTTTTTTTTCTTTTTATTTTTTTACTCCTAATTTCAGTGTTTTATTTTCACATAAAACACTTTTATTTACACAATAATTAGTATCCAAGTAATACTAATACACTTAAGATTGAAATAATGATATATGTACACCACAAACTTCTTACGTTACCGACCTGAAAATTCGGCAACGAAGCGCGAAAACACAAAATCAAACGTAACTTTGTCAGCTGTTCAGATAGAGATGGCAAACTTTGTGAGGGGTATTTATGATAGTGATGGGTTAGTTTTTACTAATAAACAGTGATGTTCGGTGACTCCTTCATACCGAAATCGCCTTTGACGAATGTGCCCCAAGGACGAAGGTACCCCCCTCTCCCCTACTACAAATGATAATGAACAGTCTTCCTTTTTTCAGGATTTTACATCAGCAGCATTCATTCCGTCTTTGAGCAATGGAAATTACAGCAGAACAAGCTCGTAGAAAGTTTTAACCTTTGAAACGCCCGCTTTATTAAAATTTGTAAACCTTTCTTACAAAATTTACTAAAATTAGCAACGAAAATGGCAGAGAAAAAAAATAGGAAAAAAATTCTCGTAAAATTCCGTAGATATGCAGAACTAAAATTTTGCTCAGAAGTACATTTACACTGTTTTTTACGACTTATTTCAAAAATCTTGAAGAAAAATATTTAATCTTTATGACGTCAAATGATTGTATCTAGACAGCATAAAACCCTTTGGAGCTTATACTATACATACTGTCCAACTATTTACTTCCCGCACACGAATCATGCATCCACCAAAATTGTGTTGCACAGTGTAATTAATGGATTTAGATTTTCATTTTAATATTTATTCGATTCCTGGCAGAAATTAAAGCTTAAATTAAGATTCGGTTCTGATTTCTTTTCATTGGAAAAATGAAGATTTCTATGTCCTTTCTATTGCTAAAATTTGTTATTTTAAAAAAAATTGCATTTTTATTTCACTGCCGTTTGCATAGTTTTATGGAATTGAGTTCCAATTTCATTTCCGTTTCCGCTTCTTACTCCATTTCAATCGTAATCAACAATTCATTAAATATGATAAATCTTTTCTTTGTAAGAGCATAACTCTTTATCACTCTCTTAAGTAAAATTAGCACAAATCTTTTTGTCAAACGAGACGAATGGCCTGCATTTCACTTTGCATGCGTTTAAATGTAATTGACGCTTGGCGTTGAGCGTGATATGAGGAGCCAGTTGACAACATTGACATAGGAATGCCATATGCCGGCGACAGTTTCAAACACATTTAAGACAGCAGAAGCAACAACAACAAACCGCCACAGAGGCAAGCGACAATTTAGCAAAGACATGCGACTCGACTTAATTCAGCCCACGTTGATATGTGAGAGCGTGCGCGCACAATACGCAATGCCAATTAGCTCTGACAGTTAATTAAAGTCAATAGCAACAACAGCAAGAACAGCTGTTGTACAACAACATAAGCGACAATTATGACAATTGCATTTTGTCGAGTCAAGTAATTGTCAATGGGGCGGGCGACGTCAGCAAATGTTAATTCAATAAATGTACTACATACATTCATACATATATGTTCATATGTACATATACATGTATGTGTGTATGTACGTGTGCGTGTGTGACAGTTTCCACTCAATAGCAATTTCATGTCGAATCTTTTATACTCCAATTGGCGTGCTACTAATTCACAAGTATTACTTAAAAACGTGGCATACAATTTGCAATTTATAATTTTCTGCCCTACAACCCGCAACCATGATTAGGGGGTAAGTTAGCTACACTGTACATAAAAGTTAAAACAATTTTTTTTTAAATCATATAAGAAATGTTTATGAATTAAGTATGTTCAACCTGGTAAACCAAATCTCGTAGTACTTTTGTAAAGCCGAATTTTCAAAATTGCAAATGTTAAAATCGATATTATGGTTTCCCGAACCGTTTCTACTGTAGAATAATGAATAATAAGCTGTTTAAAAATTATAAGAATTTATATTGAAAGTCGCTGATGAGCTTTACTGGCTTAAAACCGAAATTACTATATGACACATGTGAGAAAATAGTTATAACTGTTGTTGTTGTACACTTCATATCGTTGGTTTTTAAATATAGGAAAAATTCAGCATTTGTCCTTTCCATAGCAATTCAGTGTCTGAATTAAAGAGCTTCATTATTTCAAAACTTTTGAATATTTAGAAAGCCTGTGCATAACATGAAAAAGGGTGTGTACACTTTCGTGCTCAACGAGTTTTTCGAAAGTGGTCGTATATTCCTGTGTATGGAAACAAAACGAGAACTTTCAGTTTACAGCGCATATTAACCTAACTACATATTTATTTATTTACTTTGCACAGGGTATGCCTGTGTCGTTGCAACCCCAAAGGTGCTGCCATACTTGTTGACATTTCTCTTTTATTGTATTGATAAATGTCACTAACACTTTAAACTGTCAACAATAGCAACAACTAACATTCAATGTTACAACTTAATAATAGTACTACTAGACATTAGCTGCTGCTGTGATTGTTATTTTATTTATTTGTTATTATTATTATTTTTTCTGTTATCTAAGCACTTCTCAATTGCAATTTGTCATAAAAAAGCGCACTCTCTTTTGCAAGCAAAATGGTGTTCTACTCTCGTCTAAGCATCAATATAATAGAATTTTATACAAGGGATTAGGGAAAATTTGGAATTATATCATTTAGAAACAGTAAAAAGGAATGCTAGTATTGCAAAGTAGTGCAAAGTATTTTATTTCAATAAAGTTATTATTGTTGATTTTCCCAACATAGGGACATCCTTTATATGCAGCTTCAAAAACAGGAACCCTTAACGTCCAGCAAACAGAACAATATTGCTGAGATATCGAGCCTACCTAAAACAATTCGAAAAAATGTGTGCGTCTCGGGACGCTCGACAGAAGTGATAACTTAAACTAATCCAAGTTAAACTATTTAATATTGAAATTTTTTAACTTGAGAAAAGCTTAGGTTATTACTTAAATTTCATGCATGTCAACATGATAATGTGAGGAAAGGTTATTCATCAATAAAATCTTTTATTGATTATAAAATATATTAATTCTCAGTTACAATTCTTCAATATGTACATTAGAATTTTGTGTAAGTATATTATTAGTATCATTATTCAATCCTATAAAAGTAACAATTGGCTTATGGTAGCTATAATAAGCAACGAAATTTTTACATTGTATGTCATCTAAAAATCTTGCAAAGAAATCTTCTGCTTGTTTCATCATATTTTTTATAATCACTTTCAAAAACGGTGGTAGAAAAGAGTATGTTAATATAATAGAGTGCGCATCTCATATAAAATTTTGGCTGAGAAAATTTTGCACTTGGGTCATTTTAATAAAGCCCACAGTTCCACTCAGTTTTGCTCAGTCACTCGTCCTCTCAGAGAACCGCTCTGCTACAAGAAATTCCAAACTCAAAGTAAATATAACGAGGGCTGCTTACTGTGAGAAAATTCTCCCATTTTGTGGGAATTCGAACTCTTTTTCTACATATTCTTAACAAAATGCTGTTGTTTTGTATTACAGCATTTTGGAACTCAGCCATACTGTTTTATTTATTGATTTATGTTTTTTACTACCATTATTTTGAATGAAAATGTGGCTGAAGTGCCAATTCCCATGGGAGAATTTTTTAAGCATTTGAGAGAATTGGCTTTGACTGAGTTTGCACCCCTGATCGCACGACTCAATGGCTTGGTTCGTTCAGTTTTCGTACTCAAATGAGCCGAACGAGCATTTTTTGCGGCTGATTTTCTTATTTTGCATGGTGTTATGAAAGTCGTGTGCATGTGCTCTTCTTCTGCATGTCGGCAGCTCAGCCAACAAAGTATACGAAGAATCAGAGCAGCGCTCGGCTAGACGATATTCCCGACAGCGCTGCTGTTTGATTCTGTGTTGTTGTTGTTTTCATATGAAAGACAAAAAATTCTTTGGCTCTGCTCTGCCATAAACGAACAAAAGGAACTTCAATATACATACATATGTACATATGCGTATGTCGAATTTCCTGGCATTTGCGTATGCTGAAATCTATGAATGAAATCTGCTTGCAGCTTCCAACTCGTTTTGAAATTTCAAATCGAAGTTGGAATTTGTTGAAATATCGCAAACATTTTTCCAATGTGCGACATTTCCAGAGATAATACTAAAATTTAAAAGGCTTTTTATAGAATATTTATACATTTTAATAAAGGATGAAATATGCACATAAATTAATATTAGATATTTTTGTCAATATCACCTTAATAAAAGTGATGTTGGCAAATAAATAACTTAGTCATTGCCCTATAATAAGATCAGCAGAGGGAAATTGAAATAAATTTTAAATCGCCAAAATTATCATTTGGTATGAACAAGAAATACACAACAACAACAACACAGAAACAACCAGCTAAGCGCTGTGGGTTAGAGTGAGAGAGGAGGGGCCCGCGTACCGCTGCCGTATGCGTGAGAGAGAGGGAAGCCAGACAGACTGGCACCGTAACGCGTTACGTTACGAAGCGGTTTACCCTCCCATAAAAAGTTATCACTTCAAAAAGTTCTGAAAAACGTTCGACAATAAATTCCTATAAATCTGTGGTCACAAGTCATAATCGCTTAAGTTTTTTCTCAATTTTTTCAGAAGAGCAGTTTGAGTAGTCAAATTCACTGCCGTATATAAAAAGATTCAAACTTGATAATTTAATAGCTTATAGACTTGGACACGCTTAACACGATGGCATTAAAAACTCAATTTTGTCCTAACTCAAGTTAGGCTGTTATGGTTTGCGGCCACTGAAATAGCTCAATTGAAGCCAATCATAGTGTAATAAATATGTTATAGCGATCGATCTCTTTCATTTTATCACTAGAACAAGAGCTGGAGATGTCAATGTCAGTTTTTGACAAATGGATTCAAAATTATGATTTTGTAGTACACTACAGTTAGTTATAAAAAGTAGCTGTGATCGATGATAAAAATAACTCTCAACTATGCAAAATGCGATGTCCTCTTTATAGAAAGAGCGCACAAATCACAGAATTGAATCATAATTTCTAATGTAAACCAAAAGTTCTTGTTTGATTTTATTTCCATTTCATTTCACTTTCAAGAAGCATTAAATGTTGGGAAAAAATTTTAGTTATTTTACGTAGTAGTTGACATCATTTCATCATGCTGCAATAATATTCGAATCGTTGTGCTCATTTAACCGAAGACTGAAACTTCTTTAGTTGACATTTTGCGTGTTTTTCCATAAGATTTTTAAAATTCCTAGGATAATTCCGAAGTATCACTTTTAGTTATATAACTATTATTATTGATAGTAATTTATTATCAAATTTAGATGCTAGAGCTAAAGATCTACTATCTCATTAATTATTAAAACTAGTGTTGATTGTTGGTCCCCCTAATAAGGAAACTACACTACATGCTCTCAGTTGTAAATTGTCAGATTGTTCTCTTTATAAAGCTTTGAATTTATACTAGCTTATGAATAACTAGAAGCGATGAAAAAAACTTGTTCGACAACAACCACAACATGCAAAACAAGTTAAATTACAAAAGAAATGTAATTAATTTTGTGTAGTGCTTATAATATGAATTTATTAAAAAGCTTTAAACGTTTGCAAATAAGTAAAAGTACATATCTAATTCGATAAGTATCAACAAATTAATAAGCTGCATCAATTTACATGTATAAATATGTATTTTTAACATGCCTCAAAGAATTCTGATCCAGTTTTGTTGCATTGATTCTTTCTACAGGTATGAAAAACTTCCAAAAGAGTGCATTTTTTAAACGAAAGATTTTAATGATATAGTAAATGATCTTTGGTTTTAACACCGCCCTATATTTTCGTGCATATGTACATATATACAAATTTAACATATAAGAATCAAATTAACCGTTGCTATAACCCTAATCAAGCAGTTTCATTTTACAAACACAACATCAAATGATATCTCCCCCCGATAATATAAGAGACTGCTTTCTTGGTTAACTAACACTAGTTGAGGCAGTTGCTAGAATATATAGTTTGTTAATTTAAATTTATATATGATATTTTTCGAAAACTAAGCCATTTCTTGCCGCTGCCAACGATGACAACGATCAGTTCGATTTGAGCGGGATTTCAAGCAGTTCGTGTGTGCAAAAAATATCAATTCAATTAATAAGTTCAAACATCTGAAATACTAATTTTCATTAAGTTCATTTACATTTTAAATTATAATATAAATTGATTTTAATAAGATTGCTGCAAAATACGGAACAAGTTTTTATTAAACCGCAAAATGAGAACAAAAAGGGATAGGTAGAGGTGGAGAACGGCGAGAAATATGCCCGCTTTATGTTCTTCAGTGCCTGGTTTCAAACTTAGATAGATATTTTCCGACTTTCCACCCTCCCCCCCTCCCCCCACCACCAACCTCTCTTTTTCCTGCGCCGGCCTCCAAATGAAGTTGTTCTGAATATTGCAGACGTAGAAAATCTCCGCGAACATAAATAATGGCCTTAGTTTTCTTTTACTGAAATTTGTTCCGCTAAATCGATTTACATTTTAACCATCATATTTTCCAAAGAAAATCTTGTGCTTATTTCCTCATATGAAATTAATTTCATTGCTTTTCGCATATCAGAATTGCTTAAGAAATAAATTAGTAAATGAAAACGAATCTCCGAAGAATTTCTGTACTTTGCTTTTGCCACCAAAATCGAGGAAAAAAACTTTAATCGAAATAACGAAGGAATATTTGGGCATTTATATCGATATGAAAGTAGATATGAAGCATTTTTCCACGATGTGATTTGAGATGGCGTGAATCGAATTCTAGAACTAATACCAAATTTACGAGTTACTTTCAGTTGACGAATATCGTTTCAAAGCCTTTATGAAAATGGAAATTCTATCTAATGAAGAATTTTTCTAATGAGAAGGCTGAATATTTTAAATCTTGATTTCCACTTAATTTCCGATGAGCAACTTTACAAGTTTTCAACAGATGCGAGTATCTGTGATTGTAACACGCAAGAATTTTGTTGTTTTTGTTGTTATCTGTTAAATTTTGAATTCCCCAACCATCGAGTTTTTTTTCAATCACAGCTTTTTAACCCGTTTTTACTTATTTGAGTAAAAATTAACTCAGCAGCAATTTTCTCTATGTCGCCTGCGGCTCTGCAATGTAAAAAATATTGCAAACATGCAATGGAAAAATATAAGTCAAAAGCATGCAAAATAGAACAATGCAATTAATTTCAAATGTTTACTTAAAAAGCAGCTGCACATTTCTAGCGTGAACCCCACACCCCCCGCTGCTGCTGTTGCTGCATTATAGAACAATAATTAACACATATTTGTTGTTGACTCACCTCGAGAATACAATGTTGCAGACACGCCCGCGTTACCAGAGCAATTGTTACATCAGTAGTATTGGAAATATTGTTGTTATTATTAAGCGTGCTGTTGTTGTCATTGTTGTCGGTAGCAATGATAATAGCAGGCTGTTGTTGTTGCTGTTGATCGAATACTCTAACAGTTAACATTTTCCCATCAATATTGCCTACAGCAATATCATTGGCAGCAGTGACAGCAGCAATTGCTGTCGACAATGCATGCTCATTGGAGTTGCAAACGTCACAGCACAAAGACAACAACAACAATGTTAATACATTACATATTAAAATCAATGAAGTGTCAGTGCCAGCGCGCAATTGTTGCTGCTGCTGCTGTTGGTGTTGCATCTTGAATTGTTGCCGCTGCTGCGGAAGAGTGTGCTCCTTCTCAAATTGTTGTTGATACTGTTGCTGTTGTTGTTGTTGAGGGTGTTGCGGCTGAGCCTCAATGCCAGCTCGAGCTAACGACTCAATTGAAAGTTGCCGTTGTTGTTGCAACTTTCGTCGTTGTTGTTGTTGCTTTCTTGGTGTTTGCTGTTTTTGTAGTTTCTGAGATTGTTGACGAGGAGCCTTGGCAGCCTCAGTTGACAATTTCTTCTGCTGTGGGTTTTGTTGTTGTCGCTGAGTTGTTGCTAGTTTTGATTGCACTTTATGGCAGGTTGTTGTTGTTGAAGCAACAGCTTCTCGTGTTGTTGCTGTCGTTGCAATCGCCATATTATTGGATTTATGAATTCGTGCATGCGATAATCCAATGTGCGTGGTTACGTTTACGTCAACCCGTACATTGATATGGCAGAGGAAGTGCGGCAGACGAATAAGCATTTAGTTGTCCAACTCAGAAGAAGGTCCTTTTTTTAAAAGATGCGCAGTAAAAGAAAGCATATAAATTGCTCAATTCTATTTTTTGTATAATTTTTTTGTAACTTAAAGAATTTGATCGACTCTTTTGCAATTTTTGCTATATTCGATACTTATCCAAATTTATTGAAATTTTCTTGATTCTTTGAAGTTTTTAAAATGTTTGCAATTTTCACAGTTTTCACAAATTTTTGCGATTTATTAAACTCTGTCAGTTTTTGCAATTTTATAAGTTTTGACACTTTTCGTGATTTATGTTAATTTTCGAAAATTTTCACAATCCGCAAATATGTTTGGAATTTTTAGAAATTGCTGCGAATTCTGCAAATCTTTTCAAGTTTGTTACAGTTCTTGCAAATTATTGCAATTATACCACGTTCTGCTTTTTGAATCCTTTTTGCAAATTCAGAATTCTGGAAATTGTGCTTTATTTTTCAAAATTGCAAACGCGCTCTCAACAATTAGACATATCCGGCATAGCCTTCAAAAATGGCACTGTGCCAGGGCTAGAACATTCGGGGACATGGCGCGCACATAGCCGGTGCTGTAGCGCCAGCGGCATTCTGGTCCGTGCCAGTTTTCAACTTTTTCTATTCGCTTGTTTGTTTTTTTTTTCTTTTTCAACAAATTAAAACAACCGTTTAATGTCATTTTTCTCTCAGCAGATTTGCATAGTGAGACCTTTTCGCCGAGAGGTTTCCGGTTCTGCTGGTCTACGCTGAAAAGCTTTTTTTGCTATTGAACTAGTTTGATTTGATTTCACTGTTTTAAGAATTATGTTTGCATTTTCAATTTGTTTGTTTTATATGCATAGATATAATTTGCATTATTTTAGAAAAATACATTTTTTAAAGTAAACAAACTGCAGTCACGTTTCGCCGCCAGGTAAACAAACTCTTTTCTAGCGCTTGCACAACAGCGCCTCTAGTTGTCAGTTTTCAGTGTCAGCATTTCAGAAATTCCACAGCATTTGCTAAACACACATCCTTCAGTCTATTTGACATTTTTACTAAATGCAAAATTTTTGAATTTCACTTAATTACATTTTTACTTTCAAATTATCAACACATTTCAAAAACAACTGCCAAAGCAATTTTTTTTCATATTTCATATTTTATTCCTTTTTGCTGCTCGTTTTTTATTTCGTTTCAATTTTTTTTCTCCGTTTTGTGACTTAATTAAATTTTGCTCGTTCACGTTTAACAACGACGATGCTCTTCATGTTGCTCCGCTTGTAAGTTCTTGCCCCAGCCACGCTCAAATCCGTACTGACTGCATTCCGTTCAAGCTACGCTCTGTTATCGAAGTGCCCGGCACTTGACTCAATCATCCGTCCAAGCGCTGTGCACTGTGACACGATCAACGGCGATCGTCTACAAGTTTCATTCTTGCCTTCTGTGCAATGTGAGCGCTCATTTCAAGTTATACACTTGAAAAAGTTTGCCACCTATTTTTGCTTGCTCACGTTGAGTTAAGTGTAGCCTTAATGTGGGTCATCGATTTTACGATTCTGTAATTTCTATTTTCTTTAATTACAAATTTTCGTTGACTAAGAATTTAAAAATCTGAATTTCAAAGCCCAATTTTCTTTAATAAGAAGATATCAACTCATTAAGACGCATATTTTTGCTTTTGAACCATTGCCGGTTTCGTTTCAATTTCAAAAGATCGCTAGCTTGCCTTTTGTACTATCTAAATTTGAAAGGATTCTTTTGTCGATTTTTTGTTGCTATTTTTAAACATAAGCGAGATCATTATTTTGATGATCACACTTGACAGTAGTATAAGCAGACTTTAGCTCTATCCCAGCGGCAATCACAAAATTTTTTTTTCGTAAAAACTTTTGCTGTGGTCCGGGGTGACCACACAGGTTATGTTTGCCGGGGCCGGTCAGGTCTTGGAGTATTGGGGAGCGGAAATAGTTTTAAGCGGGGGGATTTTTCCGGGAAAAAAAGCACACAAACGTGGGTAGGTTTAATATTAATTTAAGTATTTATTTTTCGGGTGTTTCTTTCGATTAAACTTACAATATATATATATCGGGTTTGATTAGCTGCCAAGATGATTTCCTGATGGTTCGGGGTGACTTTCCACAATGTCAAAGGCAAAAGTCAGAAACTTTCATAGCTTTCATCATATAACAATGCCCCCCAAGCCAGTTGACAGCTAGCCCTATTCAAAAAAGCTGTCATCCTGGCCTGGGTTGCCAACTACCCTCAGGACAGGGTGCAGTGCAGAGGAGCTTGGCATAAACAAAACACATTGACAAAAGAAAATTTCATAATTTCATAATAATTCGTACTACTATTTCGTGCTCTCAACAAATACGAAAGCTCAAAATATGTCAATTGTCACAAAAATAGTTGTCATCATATGCGTATTTCCCAGAGGGGAAAGCAAACTATGTATTGCAAAACGTAAATTTTTCAGCAAAAATTTAAAGCTTTCAGGCATTCATAATGTTGAAGGATTTGTGGCTTGCTGGCACAGCCGATATGGTCATAAATATGGTTATTAAGTTAAGATAAATACAAATTTTAAGACGATACACAGTTTTTTACATGATTGATTTCAAGTTATAAAAAATATGAATTCTTCTTTGAAAGTGCTGATACAAAAGAAACTATCATGCTTGAGGCTTTGAAGGACTTTCAACTTTTTTTTCGTCTTTTAAAAATTTGAATTGTAAGAAAAAGAGTTTCTCGCACATCTAATTTCAAATTTCCTCGTCTATAAAGTATTCGAATTCTATGCGTAAAGCTATCTTATATATCTACTGTAATGTAGAAATACTAATTTCATAAAAAAGAGCCCAATAGTTAGAAATCATTATAATTTATAAAAAAGTACAATTAAAAGCAAATTATTTGGTTCAAATTAAGTTCAAATTGGGAAAGCTGCGGCTCGAAACTAACATTCATGATTTCAAAGTTCGAATACTGACCTTTTGAAAGAAACGATGCTATAAAATGCTTTACTAAAAAATGAAACTGAATGTTTGAATGATATATGCGAATCACACAATAAGAAAATACAAAAAAAAGCTGAGAATGTATTGATCTGCATATCTCATTTCGCAAAATGTAATCAAAAGTTCATAGGCTTTAAAAGCAACTACTTTATATCTCTATATTTTCCTATAAATTATGTATTCGTACATACACACACACGCACACATATGCGCAAGAGGTCAACAAGCATCGATTGGGCTCATCAACAAATAAGATCATTGACGGAAGTGTATTGACATCAATATTGGAGCGACTATATTCAAATTCGAAGCTAAAGTACGAAATTTTCGCAGTGTCTTTCACACGCTTTAAGGTATTTATGCGCACATGTAAAGCTGAGCATAAAGAGCGCTTAAATGAAATTGAAAAAACATGCAAAACAACTGAATTGTGTTTATCAGGGCAGGGCAAGCACGTAGAGCAGAATTATATTTCAATATACAAACGCCAAGATTCATGGTCAACAGTTGGTAAGGCGGTGCCAATGGGAGCGGAAGAGGCAGAGTGTGAGAGAGAGAGAGAGATACTGAGATGGAGCCAAGGCTTGAAGAGCGCTCATGACATAACAAGCGGCGCCTAAAATATGCTAGAGAAATATAAAAATCGCGGTTTTTCTGTTTTGTTCGAAGTGTACTTAAAACGTAAGGAAAACTGAAAAGTCGCAATTTTCGCCGAAAATCCGGAAAATTTCAGGATTTTTCTGCTCTACGTGACGGCAGAAGGGTTAAGGAATGCAGCGAAACGCATCCCGGCAATTTGCGACGCATTTCGGCGATGACGTAATTCCCCCGCCTTACGTAGTTTTTTGCACGCGTTTTTTGTCCATTTTTGTATGCAAAAATTTTTCCGTTATAATTTTGGGATTTTCGCATTTTTCGTTACGTCATTCATCTACATTACGTAGTAACAGACCAGACGGGCAAGGAAATGTGGAAATGAATTTTATACTTTTTAAACAATTTTGTAATAACTTTTTCGTCCATCAAGTAACTCTGTGCAGATTGTAAAAAATTTGCTTATGAGGAGTAAAGGGGGTTTATCAAAGAAGACTTTTTTTAAATTACGAAATATTTATTAAATGTTGTTTATGAACAGAAAATGTCGAATGTACTGTCGAATCCTCCGATTTTCTAATGAGCGAGATGATTTTAATAAAACCAAGCAAAATTATGTTTTGAAATTTGAAACGAAATGTTAGAGGTTCTAACGTATGTAATTTTCTCTAATTCGACACCAAATTTGCAGAGATTCGTTTTATGAAATATGTAGCTAACTTTAAATTATTATATATTTTTGAAATCATTTAGAATGTTTATCATTCTTCAATGTTGTTTTACTTTTCATTTATTTATCTTCTTTATTCTTTGTCTGCTTTCCAACTTGTGACGTATTTGCAATTATCTCATTTAAATGCATTTAACAATGCTGCTCGCTATGTTTATGATTTAAAAAGACCCGACCACATCTCGTCATATTGCAACCAAATTCTTGGAACGGGTTTGCTTAAATATCTTCAAGCTAGAAACTGCATATTTTTGCATAAAGTTATATACTCGCGTTCTCCACGATATTTATTCGAAAAGCTCCAGTTCTGTAGGTCTAGTAGAAGTAGGAACCTCACGATTCCTCAATTCAACTATATGAACTCAAGTAGACTGTTTTTCGTAAGCGCGATCAGACTGTGGAACTCGCTACCGTCTTCTATTAAAAATGTATCAAACTATAGAACCTTTAAGCATCTAATTTTCAAATACTTTTCCTAACTACAATCTCATCTCTCATCTATCTCTCCTCCTCTGCTAATACTCTTATTCGCTAACATTATAGTCTAATAAATTGAATTTAATTAAATTGAATTATCTCTATAATTTAAGTAAAATTGGTTGATTATTTATTGTATTAAAAAATATAAAATTATTAATTTAAGTAAGATTAGTTGATTTATTGATTAGTTGACTATCTATTGTATTTATGCGACATGCAAAAGACGAATGTGTTAAATGTTAACACCTTAGAATAAATAAATTAAAATTGAAAATAAATCACTCTATTTTAATTGTACGCTTTTCTTGATCTCCCTCAAAGAAAAACGGCAATCGCATGAACATTTTTAATTGCAATTAAAATTCAAATCCAATTACCAAACAATTCAAACGGCGAACTCAATTAAGAGCACAAAATTAAATTTAAACTAAGCGCACTTCCGTTTCCGCTTCCGCTATTAACTTTGGACAAATGCGTGCGCAAGAAAAAAGAAGAAGAAGGATAGACAGCAAGCAAGTAATGCAAGGACAAGGTGTAAAAGAACTGTTACTCATACCACGACAAAGGCACTCACACACATACTTTGACAAGTAGCATTACGTCTGCCAAAATTAAGTTGTACTATGAGCAGAAATTTAATAAAGCAGGCGTAGAGAGTGTGTAATACACACACACATATAAACCACGCGCGTCAAAAGAGTCCGTCAGCGAGCAGGCCTATTAGCAGTTACAATTTCCGTTTCCGGCAAAAAGGGGCAAAGCGCACATTCATACATCACCAACATGAAAGTGCGTATTTGCAATGTCTTCAGTGCACATGCCCCCCTCCCCCCTCTCTGCTTACAAGCCACCCGCGCTTGCTACGCTACACTGTCCAAACCAGCATAAAATGGCTGGTGGAGTAGAGGAAAAGTCAAACATGCCGTTAACTGCGCACAGGTAGCACTCACACACATACACACACAAAGCGGAAATTGCCACGGAAATTCAGAGTTGCTTCTTTTGCTGCTGCTCCTTTGTACGCCCCCCGCGTTGCCACGAAAATTGTTGAAAATGCGTTTGTGGCGATGTTGCCGTGTAGGCTGTGTGCACAAAGGCAGTGGGCGTGGGCGTGGCAGGAGCAGGCGCGCGCGTGCTGTGCAAAGGAAATAGCACCACTTTAAGTTGTCGGCTTGGATCAATTTACAGCTTGTTGCACAAAAACTCACGCAAACACATACACACAAAGAAATGTCAAATGCAAATCCTCACGCACACATGCAAACAGATTTTAATGGCAGCTCTTTTAAAATAAAGAAATTACTTTTTTTTACAATATTTCATTTATGCAAAAATTTGCCAAATGAAATCGAAATGCAAGGAAGCGGAAACGGAAACGGACACGCAAGCTAAATGTTTTTGTGATGACATTTTTGTAGCTGTCAACAGTTTTGTGTGTATGGTGTGTGTGTGAGCCTGTCTCATGTCAGTTATAATAAAATATGCTCAATTTCTCAACAGCAGCAGCAAAAATTTACAGATGAATTAGCACGAATTGTTAGAGTACTGTTGCCTGTAGAAACTATTGCATAAAGGCGAGAAAACAAAACAACAAGAAAACTTATTGAAAAATTCACAAATCAATTACTCTTAGACTCAATTTAACGTTGCTTCTTTAACTTACATTCGAATTGCACATAAAGCTAATACAATCCGGCGTCTGATTTAAATGTCGAACGTTTTGGGCATTCAAATAGAACTTAATTTTGTGCTCCCAAAATTAATTTTCTAAATTAAACGGCTGTGAAATCCTCCAAATTAATAATAATAATTAAAATAAGAGCTATTAGATTCGATCTAGGCTCCTAGCCACCGCGGCCTGAAAGGCCTACTGTGGCAGTTCTCTATCTATTTGAAGATCTTCCGCAGCTTCAAGAGATATGCAGCAATTTCCCTGGGGCATATGTCCGCAATATCCCACGGTTGTAGATATATTTTATCTACGTAACGATATCTGATCCTTACCAGCTCATCAGAGTGGCACAGGATGTGTTCTGCTGTTTCTTCATCATCGTTTCAAATTCATTTCAAATTCATGCTATCCTGTATGATACCCCAATGGTAGTCATGTGGTTTATTACCATACAGTGTTCGGTCAAGAATCCCGTGGCTATTTGAACTCGCTTTGTGCTCATAGAGTAGTATAACTTTGAATTGCTTTTTGTCTATTAATTTTTAACCCAGTTAAATAGAGAGCTAAAAATATGTACATACTCCTTTTTGAGTGTATTATAAAATTGCAATAGTTACTTTATGTGCTCAGAATCGTAATTAGTGGAACTAAGATATTAAAGAACAAGACAGAGTCGAAGTGTTATTAAAAAATTGTCCGTATCTGTTATCAGAATTTGTATGCTGAATGAAACATAATGGGAGTCCCAATGGTTGCAAGGAACTTAAAAGAGTATCGGTATCAAAATCGATGGGTTGTCTAAGTTTAAATCCTGTTAGGCTGATAGTTGTAGGCTGATAAATCTGAACTCAATCATAAGAGGCATATACTGAGTCCCTTTCCACATTCCCCTCCATCCTCAAAATCCTGTCAACATATCTGACTGCCAGCGCGCAATTTACATATAAATTACAATGAAATTGTACACGGCTCAGAGCGCAGCAAAAACAAAAACAACAATAACAACCAAAGCAGTAACATTCCAAAAAAAGTCTATTTAAAATTTCACAAATTATTAAAAACTTTCTTTTTATTTGTTCGGTTTTAATTTCTGCAGCTTTTGATAGAATTTCCTCAAAAGCCACCAAATTTAACTTGACGCTTCGTGCTTCAATAATGAAATTTAAAAGTTTGCCAATAATAAAGCTTAGCACACTTTTGGGCAGAACGTAAAAAGAAGTTGTCAATTGAATAAAGTACTAACTTTAAGAGAAAAAGAAGCGCAAAAGTTTAATGCAAAAATAAAGTTGCGCCTTATTTCTGCTTTTTAAAGGCACTTTGTTGGTATGAACTGAAATTGAGCAGAGTGAGAGTAGTAAGCATGGGCAGCAGCTACCATGTGCGCCTAAAAATAGGCTTTGAATTATTGAAATTCTTGGAATTTGTGCTCGATGGCAAATTGATACAATGAAATTGTTTGTCTTTGTTTTTTGTTGTTGCTTTTCTTTTTGCGCTCTTTTGAATTTGAAGTCACATTTTCTCGTCTTCCTTGCTGCTCCCGCATTTCTCTGCCGCAATATCTTGCCATTTGCTTAAAAGTTTGAATTTTTGCGTCGGCAATTTTCAATTTTGCGGCCATCAATTTTGTTATTGCAAAAAGAGAAAATCCCCTATAATATGCCGTAGCAATACTTTCTTTTATTAAGTGGATTTGCCTGCAGGACATGTTTTTATTGCAGTGTTTATGTTTTACACATTTTTGTTTGTGTTTGTTGTTGTAAATTGCTTATATTCTCCAAGCAAAGCTCTATGGGATTTCGAATATTTGTGGGATGGCGCGATTTTTATGGTAAAGGGATTTAAAGGCTGCATTGATTTTACATGATTACAAGACCGTGAATTGTAAGAAGCAGATATATACAATGTTGCATTATACATAGTTGCATTTTTTATTGCTCAATAATTTTAAAATCGAAGAGTACTCAAAATTTAAAGTTTCTAATTGATCTTTTGTAATAAATCAATGCATTTTTTCTATTTTTACAGATATTGCGTTGAATTCGAAGTGCTGAAGGCTTCCAAAGCATGCCATAAGTTGCCACCATATAATCTCATGTTGGAAGGTAAGTTTCGTTCGCACAAAAATATCTTATCAAATTTGTTTGTCATTAACTAAAAACACTATGCAAGTAATTATGCACTCGGTATTGATTACATATGTAAAAAGTCAAAGCTCCTGCTTCAGTTATGTTGTCCACAACAGTTTCAACGTTTTTGAAAAATTAGTTCGGTTTTCAGAGTTTTCAGGTTCCATTGGTTTTAGACATTTAACTACAAAGACATTTTCTTTCAAAAAATGTAAGGTTTGAATTCTTATGAAAGTTTCATTCTGTTTAGTCTATAATTTTAGATAATAACAATTCCAATTCTTTGAATGTAATCATATTGTGTAAGCCAACTCATTTTCGCTTCCTCTTCTCGTTCTGCTTTCTTAATTTGAGGGAAAACTAATTCGTGTAGGTACTCGTTTCATATCTGATTTCAGTCGGTTGCTGATATCATACAGCCGCTTACTAAAATAGCTTTCTTAATCGATATTGATTTGATTATGTCCAAGAACTGGCGATCCCAACTAATCGTCATTTTAAAATTTCTTAACTATAAGATCGCTCTTATAAAATTTTTATAATATGCATTTACCTATATATATTTATGCATGTTCAAAAGTTAGAGGCGATTTTAGTGATTTTATGCGTCATAAGTTTTACGATAAAAATCATTTTATAGCAATTATTTCTTAATCGTTAATTTATCGATTAAAAAGCAAGATCGATCATAGATCGCTACTTGGCCAATCACAAAAATAAATTGTTGATTGATCGCTTTTTTTCAATCAAAGCTTAAGATCAATCGGTGCTCGCTTTTTTCGATCAAAAGCTAAAATCAATCATTAATCGTTATGCAGCCGAGCAGTGGCTGAGGGGTCTTGACATGAACATTTGACAAGATTTAAGCTTAAACAAACATTATATTAGCTAATATTTCCAGCTAAAAATCCGAGTTACTAGTGCTCACGCTGTAGATCTTGGCATGAGACCAGTATAAAAACTAGTTTATATCCATATATATTTATGTATATTTACTACATATCTAATATTTTGGAATCTAAGGTGTAGTGCGCCGCGGTGGCTCAGTTGGCTAAGTGCTTGGTCGCTGATGCGGAGAACCTGGGTTCAACTCCCGGTCCGGGCAACATCTAATAATAAAGAAAATTTGTTTTCAAATTGTTTCTTTGCGCGGCGCCACTTCTCGCGGTGAATTGGCAATTCTCCGAGAATAATCTTTGCCATGAAAAGCTTCTCAAACCCGTTCGGATTCGGTAAAGTAGGTCCCGTTAACTTGTGCAATAATATAAGTTAATGCGAGAAAGCTAGGCCTAAGCCTCGTTCGCGGGCGGTTGTGCCAGTTATTTATTTATTTATTTTTTAAGGTATAGGGAAATGGTTCTAAAATATGCTCTGTAATCATTTGAAGTTCTTGATAACAAGCAATGAAGTGAATTACATCTTCTCCTTCTCACGTTTCAAACTAGTTACTTTCATAGTTTTTCTTCTCTGAATATGCCAATTTATTTCTCACAAACTAAACTCAAGTCCAAAACTTTTGCTACTTTACAGGAGATCGCATAACGGTGCGCTGTGATCTGGAGGCACTTGTACAAGATGGCACGATAGCCACTAGTGTCAGCAGCAACACCCTCACGCATAAACCAAAGGCAACAACAAATACAACTAATACGCAAAACAACAGCAGGAAAACTGAAATAACAAACAATTCAGCCATTACGGATGAGGAAGTGGAGGAAGAAGACTCCGAGGAGAATATGGTCGACGGCAGCGAGGAGGCTGAGGATTACAATAGCGTGTCAGCAGGAGCAGCAGCGACGACGACTACCACTACCAGCACCACCACCACCACTACAACAACAGCTGCACCCATCAGCTACCACTGCCGCGGCGAGGGCTTACCTGGGCGCACCACAAGATGGAGTGCACTTCCGGCGCCATCTTGCCGCGGCAAATGGCTGCGACTTACAGTGGGTGCGCCCAAAAAATGCACACATTCACAGTTCATTTTCGTTTAGGTCAGCCGAAGCGCACGTGCAATGTAAAGATGAACGACGAAGGCATCTAGGGAAGACCGGCATGATGGGCGTGTTGACCGAGCCAACATTTTATTTGCAATATTGTCAAATGTTGTGGTGCAACTGAAACAAGTCAATCGAACATATAAAATATTAGAATTTTTTTCATAAAATTTTTTCCAAAACAATTTTTTATTTTGCATACATATGCTTTTTTAAGTATCCATATAAAAGGTGACGGTGTAGCCTTTATACATGCGCATATAATTGTGAAAAAACTCAAAAAAAAGCGGAAAATAAATTTGCAGAAAAAATATTGAACTAGGGTTTTAAAACAAACTTCACTTTTTGAATGCTTTTACTTTTTTTCTTCGTATCAGAGAATTTTTTTGTTGGTAACTTTACTTCTATGTTATAAGCAATTTGTATGATTTATTGTAAACTAGCGGGTCGTCTGCATTGAGTCACTAATGATCCGCAGAAACTTATAAGCAACACATATATTTTTTCATCATTTTCCTATATTCATTATCCCAATTCCAAGAAACAAAAAACAACAACAAATATTTTATGACATATTAACAAGTAATATAATAAAAAAAGAAGTAATAAAATAATAAAGAAAAACATATATATAAAAAGAATTTTCACATACACACACACATTCGCACTTAACTATACATACATATAAACATGCATACATACACACATATTAACATGCATACCTACATCCCAACATACATATGTACTAATGAACTAGCGTGTAGCGGTAAACTTAAGCGATTCATTTAATTCTTCTTTTGTGTAACGGTAAAAAATTTCGCATTATTTAAATAAAGAGCAAATAGAAAAATGCTTTTGTGAAAAGCATTTTGAATATAATTTTAAATTTTGAAAGTTTTTTACTACAAAATCAGCGAACTTTGGGCAAGTATGCGCAGTTATAAGATGTAAGTATGTAAAAATTTATTCTTGATTTTGTTGTAACTTATTAAGTTTTGCACAATATTTAAACTAAAATGAATTTAAATGGTCTTTAACTTAAATCTGAAGCAAATAAAATCGATTTCAAAATAAACGTCTAAAAATCGAAGCTAAGTAGTAGAAAGATAAAAATATTGTCATATATGATTATTGGTGGACATCACAGAAAGTAGACGCTCGATCCCAATCAAAAAATTTTGCGGATGATTCTTAACACTTTTCGATGTAGAGGGATACCAAGCAAACCCTGTATATGCTGTTCAACTGATATGAGTGCAATGAAATATATTACAAATTTATTGATTGTACAAATCAAAGAGACATCGAATCATTTCTGATACCCTGCTAAACATGCGAGTAACTCTGATAGTAATCTACTCAAATCAGTACTAAGTTTTCCTCATAATTTTCTAAGATGTTCAAGCGCACATCACTGATAAGCAAATGCGTATTAAAATTAATCATTTTATTCAATTCCTTTTAATACACAACTACATACATGCTAATATTATTATACATATGTATAGCAACCATTGATGATTTAAATTGGTTTACGTAATTTCACAATATATTGCTATATTTCCTAGCTAAAATAAATGAAAAAGTGCTAATATTAGCTAAACACGATCAAAAGATCAAGCATGTTTTTTATAATGACATTAAAGAAATTTAAGTAGGGTAATCCCCACAAAATAATAAGAGCTTTCAGGTTTGACAGCTGTTGCCCAAACTGTGAGCAAACTGCTGCTAATTTTTTAACAATGCAAGGTACATTAAAATCGATTTAAAGTACCTACTACTTTAATAGGTAGATAAAATCGGAGTTAATCGAGTATCTCCCTGTTGAACAGACTAACCCTAAACTGCTCAAGATGTATTTGTACTACTGTGATTGTATGTAGTACCTGTAAAACATTGTCAAAAGTAAACCGATTTATGTTGCTTTTCTCATAATCGCTCCCTTAAACGAATTTCGCAACTGTATTAATCAAAACTAGTTTACACAACTCAGTTCGAACAAGTGGTTTGGAGCTTGGAAATATTTTTGTTAATAGTAATTGTCATTTTACAGCATTTTTAAGACACACATTAAACCAGCAGCGTTAATTTTTGTAATATTGTGGCATTAGGTATTCAACGAATGTTTGGCTGTCTTCCCATTCCATCTTTCAACATAGTACATATAGAAAAAAGCCATATTTTCAGTTTGAATTTATTCTTTTATTTCGTTCTTCACAACTAATTGTACAACGTGATTGTCCTTTATTATCATTAAACTAGTTGATTAATACTATATGGATATGATATGTCTCCATCAACGATTCTGCTTTAAATCAGGAAAGACCAACAAGCTTAAGTGTTTCACAATTATTGAACTAGAAATTCTTCATCAAAACTCAAAAGGACTTTTACGTTATTTATGTATGTATCTACTATGATATAATTAAACAGACCAGAGCTTCAGATTAATTAGTAAGAGAAGAGTCTAGGAAGTCACTTTGGTAAGACAACTCAAATATCAGCACAGTTTTGCAAAAAGATGGGTGTTACGACTTCGCCTCTCGACTAACAAAGGGTAATCGATATCGATACCAGCACTCTAGGCTTTTTAGGTGGCAGCACAGGATGGAGAAGGAAAAGGAGAAAGGAAATCAGAATTCGTCAGCATCGCGAAAAGAAACACCAAATTTTTTAAAGCGATCCTAAGATCTAAAATAAAATTATATAAAAAAAACTTTTTAAAAATAAGCTTTAATTTATTTAATGTACTAAAAAGTAGAAAATAAATTGTTTTTAAGTCACCTGTATCTTACTATCCATAAAAGCTTGGGGCGCTCATGTGTTCAATATTTGTCAAACAGTTACCACAATATTTTATTTAAATAATTTTTTGCAAATAGATTCTAGTAATGAGAGATATTTTGAATATGGATATTGAGCGCACAAGCTTTTATTGGTAGTAAGATACAGGTGACTTAAAAACAATTTATTTTCTACTTTTTAGTACAATAAATAAATAAACGCTTATTTTTAAAAAGTTTTTTTTTATATAATTTTATTTTCTACTTTTTAGTCTTCCATAAATTCAATTTTAGAGCTCTGAAATTTTTCACAAAAAGAATTTAAAACTTGCAGAGCAGTACACAATATTTAGGGTATTCACAGTGTTTGCGGTGAGTTGTTGCTATTTTGCCAGCAGGGCGCGGCAAGTAAGTTCCTATCGTTTTTCATTGATGTGTGGTGTACCTATAATTATAAACTGAAGCCCAAGTGCGTATTTGCTTGAAAAGTGCCACGCCCCCTGTCCTACGGCCGTAAAATTTTACCAGTGGGACGACACATCCAAGAGGCGACTGCATACGAAATTTCAATGCTGCACGACCGTTAGTTCCAAAGCTAATCGAGATCAAAAATTTTGTTTGTATGGGGGTGCCACGTCCCCTTATCCTACGCCCATAAAATTTTACCAGTGGGACGACACATCCAAGAGGCGACTGCATACGAAATTTCAATGCTGCACGACCGTTAGTTCCAAAGCTAATCGAGATCAAAAATTTTGTTTGTATGGGGGTGCCACGCCCCCTTATCCAGTGCCCCCCTTATTTTCCCAGTAGAAGGATATCGATATGCAGTAAGTTCCTACCGAGTTTCATTGATGTGTGATGTGTAGTTCTAAAGTTATACACAAATCTGGAGTTTATAAAAAGTGCCACGCCCCTTATCCTACGCCCATAAAATTTATTGATTCATGTATTGGGCTCTAGTTTAGGCATGTATGCAAGGTTTCAGATCTCTAAGTAGTCGGGAAGTGGGTGAAAAATTTATTACTAGATTTGACGACATACCGCGCAAAGTGAAGTTAATAGAAAGCTTATAAAAAAGCAACTTATACGCACAACAAGCGTACAAATAAAAAGCGATTACTTATACATCTATAAAGGCAAAGAGTTTAATTTCAATAATTTCAAGGCGCACCTAGTAGGGCGGATCCGCTCTTAAAAGTTGGTTTAAAAGGCTACAATGGGTTTGAACAAAGAAGCTCAACACAAAAATTTTCAAAATTTCCATTTGTTACGATAAATCTAACGTTTTTCTTTTAAGAAAACTTGTGATCGTATTTTATTAAAAAGTTTCAGTTCTATCTGATTCATCTTTACCTTTCTTATATCGATCATACCAGAAACGTGACTCGCTACAGCCTCCACGAATTATTTTTCTGGCTAGGGTCTTGTAACAGATCACCCCAAAAAATTATGTTTCCTGCAAAATGACGATTATTACGCACCCGTAACTCTTTCACGCCTAACGCTGCTCTGCTGCCACCGCCCTCCACTAACGCATGCCATTGTTATTATGAAACATATAAACTATCTATTGTATTTTTATAAAATAAAAGATCGCAGAAAACTGAATGATGATTCGTGCTTACCAACTGATAAGACACATCATAAGCTTGAAGAGCGGTTATCACCGGACACGTCGAATACGAAGTGATCTGATTGCTTCAGCGTGAGAGCGACACCAGAGCAGAGATTATTGAGGGAACATTTTAAAGGGAGCACAAGTCCAGCACAATCAGCAAAAATTTGGAATTTGCGCGCATATAAATATGAGCAGGCCAGTGGGCAGTGATCGCAAGTAAGCTCTAGGTTCAACAATTTAAACAGACACAAATTTGCACTCAGTTCAGGACTAAACGTAGACGTGCGCGCAGCGGAACAAACGAAAACCAAAAAAAAATTCACACAAAAGTTCGAAAAAACACCAATAAATTTGTGCAATATTTTAAGAGGAAATCTATTTTTTGGCTGTTATCATTTTGGAGTTTGTGTGTGTGTGTGAGCGCGTATTAGTCATAGCCGCAATTAGACGCACGGAGAAGAGAAATTCGCGCTGCACTGTTATTTGCGTAGTCCCCAGGCCATGTACACACGATTAGGAAACCGTAAACAAGCGCTGGGCACGCTGCTGCTGTGGAGCTGGTCCACCGTGCTCTTGCTGGTGCTGGCGTGCGGTCTGCTCGCCGCAGCTCAGCCGGTGGCGCAGTCTTATCGCGGTAAATGCGGGGCGGGACGGCAAGCGTTCGGGTTCGATTGTCATGCGCCTGCAGGCATTCGATTGCAGCGAATGCTCGGGAATTTGCAATATTTGTATTTTCGGAATATTTGTTAATTGCTGTTTTTGCTCTGTGTGTGTGCCCCTTAGGTCGCTATTATGATTCCAAATGCACAGACGGCCAGACGGGTCGTGAGCTGTATGTAGGCGAGTTTTTCATGCGACCCGGACGGTGCATACGAGTGCAGTGCTTGGGCAGTCTACAACTCTGGGAAGACAAGTAAGCGGAAAATGTAACGTGACTATATGAGCCGTTTATTTTGAAAGTGGGGTAAGTCCATTTTTTACAAAAATGTAGATAATGGCATTTTTAGATAAAACTTATTATGATCTTTCTATGGGTAAACAATTTACAGTAAACTAAAAATTGAGATTCTTGTATTTGGGAGATAGAAGTTTTAGCTCTTCATAGTAGTGACACTGAAAGTGAAATGTAAACAATGAAATATCTCGCAATAACAGAAAGTGGACTTACCCCACTTTCAAAATAAAGGGCTCATATATTAAAGATATCGTTAATAGTAGTTTGACTTCGGTTTCTTCGAAATTCGGCTAAAATTTTACATTTGGCCGAATCTCGGTTTCGGGCTCAAAATGGCCAAGTTTTCCCAAGCCTATTTTATACAATTAAGGTATATCTTTTTTGACTAAAATATTGCTACCTCATAGCTTATGTGTCAGACTTTTTTAATTATGAAGTGCTTGAAACTACTTGCAATGCCATTTATTGCAGTTTGAGACAGGAATTTTTCAATCTCGTAAAATGTTTCTTCTGAAAAACAAGCTAGAAATTATAGTCGATTAGGGTTTTCGATTTCGCAGCATATCTACTGTTAAACTGTCAATATGGATGGAAGTATTATTCGTTGCACTCTTCACTTTTAGTAATGAACAATATAGGGATTGCAGCTGTGCGACCTACAAAACCATGTTGGGTTGGGTATAATCATGGGTATAACGAACGATGAAAGCTGCCAGAAATGCAAAGAAACAGTTAGCAGGGAGACCTTGAAACACATACTCTGCCCCTGCCCTGCGATCGCCAGAACTCGTCGGACTTGTTTAGGAGCGCCGGTCTTTTCAGGTCTCGAACAGATCTCGAAACTAGGTATCAAGCCTTTTTGTTGATTTATGAAACACACCCATATTCTGACAGATCATTAGGTACTTTGATCATTCCTAGGCGGCACTCTAACTACTATCGCTAGGGACCCAACAGGCGCGTGGTCTTAATAGGCAGCCAGATTAAACTAACCTAATATAGGAATTGGCATATGATGTTTTTAGTATTTCTACAAGAATATTTTTGCTCAAATTATTGATATTTTTTTAAATTTAAATACCGTTATTGCAAAGCCTTTAGCCTGTGACGAGTTCAGTTTAAATTTGAATTATTCAAAACTCGACTCAGCTGTAATGCAAAAAAAACCGAGAGATAGATTTTTCTCTATAGAACTATTAGCTAATTTCTTTTTAATTTTGTACCTATTCAATTTACCTCTTTCTTTCATCCCCTTGCAGCTGTCAAGTGCCCTCATTGAGCGGCAACTGCACGCGCCTGCCAGCCGCAAATGAGTACCTGGACTACCCCAAATGCTGTCCCACGTACGAGTGCAAAATGTACGGAACAACCGAACACGGGGAAACGGAGGAGACGCGCATCTACGATCACTACGGCTCGCTGCACAAAACGGATATACGGCAGATTTTCATTATGATGGACCCACGTGAAAATGGTCAAGTACCCGGTAGCGGTGTAATGACACAATTCCAAATTTAGTCATGGCAAAAACACTCGCGCAGAGAGCGCAATTTTTCGATAACTTTCTAAGTAAATTATTAAACACTATTATTTCTTTTTATGGCATACTATATACATAAGTAATAGTATGCGTGTATATAATAAAAATAAGCAATTGTAAGCGTATGTAGCTATAAAAAGAATGTTCTTATTATTTGCTCATTTGCCACTGCATCGCCCGGGTAAGTTTTAATAGGGTCCAGTTTAAACTGAACTTTTATGGCTTGCTTTATTGCCTGTCGCTTGGGCAGACTAAGGAAATGAGAAACAGGCGTATATAATTTGCTCGCACTGCTACTTTTATGGCCAGACTTTTTGCCACTTCATAAATTCCATCAAAATTTTATAGATGCGTCTGTCTCGTTGACTGCCTTGACAATAACTTGGTCATAAACGTTGGCCACAAATGCGATTTCTATTGCTCTCTCACTCGGGCTTTCCATTATTATTTTTATTTTATATAAGTATATTTTCACTCTTTATTTCGTCGATGAATTTTTATATTTTATTGCAATTTTCGCTCTGCAGCCTTCAGACTTTTCAGCATTGGCCTCGACTTCTCCTTGTTGTGGTCGACATTGCCGCTGCTGGTGTAACAGCCATAATAAATGATGTTCACTTTTATAGCATTTCACCTAAGCTTATCTTATTTGAGACACACTGTCCAGCACACACACTGACGCACTGTGTGTGCGTCCAGTTAACCACCAAGTCAAAGGGGGCAAAGCTATTACTGCAGCATTGTGTTAAAGGATACTCTTGGCGACTGTCCACATATATTAGTGTATATGTATGTATGTATGTATTACTTTTTATGTGTCTGTTGGTTCAGAGCAGGGATTTGTGGTAGCCATTTTGTATATTATACTTTGTGCGTTGATTTTATTTGCTGTTCAAATGAATTCACAAAGTTGTTAAAAACGAGAAATATCAAAATCGAACATACAAATGAACTGCGCCAAAAAAAAGCTTAAGTGTTTCGTAAGAATTACTTACTAATACGAATATTTTCATTATGGAACAATCTGACTAAATAAAGGAAAATCGATTAACAACAATAAAGTAAGCAAAATCTTTCTTTATTGTTGTGAATTTTTAAAGCATTAATTAAGGCGTACAGATGATGATGACATCATGTCAACGACAACATAATGCAATAAATTCGATTTTAAAATTAAACACTATATATTTCTATAATGTCTGCGAAATCATTATTTTGTTTAAATTCATAATGACAGTATTTCCCATACATTTTTGACGTTTATCACAATAAACCAGTGATATGTAGCTATTGTTGTTTGTAATCGGTTGATTAATAGCCACTGTTTATTTAGTATAAGCACTGCTGAAATATTGTATCCTAAATTTATTTGCAAAAATACTGATTGCTCCTTAGGGTCCCAACGCTTCTGGCAACGAAAATTTAAATTCTGGAACGGTCAAAACTTTTTCCCTAGTGCAAAAATTGTGTCAGTAGTTTTTCTGGTATAAAAGGCTAATATATAGTACATACATATAAAACTGGGTCTTAGGATAATTCAGATTTGAGCAAGCTACATTTTATTTTCGCCTGTCATAAAGAAGGAAAGAATATTCTGATATTTTATTAGTTTCCGGTTTATCCTTTCAACAAGATGCCACTCTTATAATTAATTATTGTAAAACATAAAACTAGGAAATTGTTTCTCTTTGCTCATTTTCGTTGTAAATATTTTAACTCTTCTTGCCGTGCAAAAATGTAAGATAATAAGTTCCAATATAGCCGGAAATGCACCTTTAGCAGGAAAGCATTGCTTATGGGACTGTCGTTACGTGTCAGCTTTTAAAAATGCATGTTCATTTATTCGATATCAGTTCGCAAAAGCAGGAAATTTAAAAGCTAACCGCGAACAACAAACCAACTTTGCAAGATTAGACTTTGACAAGCAAAAAGGTAAGAGGTAATCGAAACGAGCGCAAACAATTGATTCGTGCAAACGAAGAGCCACATAAATAATAAAAAGATAATGAAGCGGTACAAAAGGAAAAACTGAGAGCTCGGATATAAAGGCGGGAAGTTTAAAAATCCCAATTTACACGCAACCATTTTTCGCGCTGCTGTGCTTGTACATAGGAGCGATGGAAAACTCCCACAAATTCCAAGGAAAAAGAAATTATTCTAATTTGTTATTTTCCCTTAAATACATTTACTACAGAAATGCTTCACATAATTTGTCAGTAGCTTATGCACTCGTGAAATTCGTTGGTTCAACTTTGCATAAAATATATTATAAATATATAAAAATTTTATGTATATAAAATTATATGTATTTAAATTGGTTAGCAAATTTCACACTAAACATCATTTACTCCGAAAAAATTTCACCATTTGCAAAATTTGCAATAAACTTAAATTTGAAAACGCCTGGCCTGATTATTGTAATATTGTTGTTACCAGAGATTTTATATGACAAACTATTCTCTCCTTTTACCTTTAGTTGGATTGATGGCATTACTCTCGCTTTAAAGTCGATAATGCGGTTGATAAAATGGTAACCCAAATGTTTGGGGAGGAAAAATTCAAATTCAAATAAAAGGTGTGTGGATGAGTTGGTAGAGGCGATAGTTTCCAATCGGGGTAAGTGGGTTTCGAACCCTGAGCCCGGGAACTTGTTTTTTAATTTTTTTCATTCTTTCAAATTGGCAAATATAATGGACAAATTTTTAATATTACAAGCAGAGCTGGGTCGTAATGATTCCTTTCGGGATTCAATTACTCTCAATTACAAGGAATTGCAATTAGTTATCAATTCCTTCAGTTCACAGCAATGGAATTGGTTACTCTTTCAATTCCTTTGAAAAATTCCAAAAGTAGGTACATAATTTGCTTTTTTTTTAATTCCAATTGCAGGGCATACAAAAATTATCAAAAGATAAAATTCTGAAAAACTTGAAGAAAAAGAAAAATACATGCATATGTATGTATGCATGGACATACTTTCATATGAAAAAGGCGAATTGTCTCATTTGTTGTGACAATTCAAAACTATAAATAGAATTTCTATTCAGCCGTAACGGCCGACCCAAGCAACGAGCGAGCGATTCGATTCAATTTTATCCTCTTTCGGTTTTTCTGTGCTGAGCGGGCTCGCCTATATTTGCGCTCTGCCGCTCACGGAACAATCAGCGAGTTGCTTCAAGCGAGTAAGGTACCTAATGTTTTTCAGCCGAATAGTCTCCATTTTAAGACTGCTCTATCTCTGTCATATATTGTCTCTGCTCTCGCTTTAAAGTCGATAATGCGGTTGAGAAAATGGTAACCCAAATGTTTGGGGAGGAAAAATTCAACAACAGCTGTACAAAATATGCTGCATAATTTCTTTTAAAATCGATAACAACGCTTCACGAACAAAGTACCACTCTAGTCGCATAGGCCATTTTACTTTTTGCACGAGCTGGAAAAGTTCCGTTTTTCCTTAAAACAGTTGCATATAAATAGAAAATGTCCAAAGCGCATCCTCCAGAGTTGAAAAAGTAAGTTAGCTAACACAATATAAATGAAGTGTGCACTTTATTAAAAAAATCATCTTCGCGAACATTTGCGTCATCTCCGGCAGGTACATGGACAAACGTATGCTGTTGAAATTAAATGGCGGACGTTCTGTAGCCGGCATTTTGCGTGGTTTTGATCCCTTCATGAACGTGGTACTCGACGAGACAGTGGAAGAGTGCAAAGATAGTACAAGAAATAATATTGGCATGGTGGTAAGAATATTAAACATGTTTCACTCAATTGTGAAGCTAATATATTTTGCCCCTACAAGGTCATTCGCGGCAACAGTATTGTAATGGTCGAAGCACTAGATCGTGTTTAGCATCGCAGCAGCAGCCGCATCAACACCAATTATATAATTCAACAAAATTTGCCGCGTCTAACATTTTAACCAACATACTTATCTACACTGCAAAGTTAACCATCAAATAAATTTTGTATTTCCTAATCTAACTACATTTATATTATTAGTTCTTATTTTCCTTATGTACGCAGTCTTCATCCGTAACTAAATGTCGCGGCTTAATTTAAGTAGTTTTATGCAGTTTCGCGTAAATCGTGGAATATCGCTTGCAAATTTCGAATATGGAAATCTTTGCGTGACCTCAATAGAGAATTTTTGTACTATTTTAATAGGTTTAAGCTAGATTTTAAGATTGAATTAATAAATAATGGATTGAATTACTAAATTTCATTTGTACTACTTGATTCGGATTTCGTGCTCATCGTTCCTAATTATGTTGCTCTTAACGCTTGCGAAAATCTGCAATGCCGAAATCAATCGTCACATCTTGGAATTCGCAATACACCTTCCTCACTGGAGTGCAAGCAGTAGCCCAACCCACCTTACAATAATTGATTGGCGCAACAGCCCGTGTGGGCTTAAGCCTACCATTCTGTTATATTTTGTACAAATTAACGGGACCTACATATAACCGTATCCGAACAGGTTGAGAAGCTTTTCATGGCAAAGAATATTCGCGGAGAAATGCCAATTCATCGCGAGAAACGGCGCCACGCAATGAAACATTTTGAACACAGGCCTCCTCGCAATCAGCCACCACTGTCACCGCGGCGCCTTACCCACCTTACACATCTAATAAATCGTTTCGACGTATTTGCGTATCTTCTGTTTTTAGAAAATTTTCCTCTTTATTTGTGTAGACAAAAGATGCACATTTTTTAAAGAACTATGTTTAATTTTATTCCTTTTTACACTCCTCTTTCTACTTGGAAATAATAAGAGCGCCAGTTACTTTAGCCGATGCGCGTTGCTTGGCCTCAATTTGGTTGGCAATACGATCCAAATCACGTTGACCGATCGACGTCAATTTACGGCCACCATCGGGATGCTTCTCAATGAGGCGGGCATGTTCCAACGATTGCAAGGCTTTGCGCGCAGCACCGTCAGCGGCACGGCAAAAGTGAGAGGGATGCACACCGTTGCGCTTGCGACCGCCATAGATTTTGGTGATGGAGCCCACGCCCGCTGGACTGCGATGGTACAAGTGACGCAGTATGGAGGCACAACGAATGTAGAACCAGTCGGGATCATAGGGTGCCAGCTCCTTGTATTTGGCCGTCTTGATGATGTCCATCTGATCGGGCACCTTCAATTTGCCGGTCCTAAAAACAAGGGCACAAAAACCAAAATTTAGTGTTTTTGCATACGAAGTGAGGTTACGGTTAGGCTGTGACGACACCATGGCATAAACTTACTTCTTCAAGAAAACAGCAACGGCCTTAACAATTGTGTGTTGATCTATATCCTTTACAGTAACGCCAGGCATCTACAAAACGCAAAAAGAAGTAATTCAATAATTGCTGCACTCATATCACGTTGTACACACGCATGCAATTTCAAATCAGCCGTGGTCTCGGCAAAACCTGCTGGAAGTACACACAACTTTTCGCTAAAAACCATTATTTACTGTAGAAATTGCACTTTGAATGTGTGTGAAATATAACAGGTAAGCTCCGCCGCCATATTAGAAATTTATCACGACGAAACAATTGCAAATTTGTGTTTAAAACAAATTTTCTTTGAAAATTCATATTAACATTACCTTGCTTGACAAAATGTACCGGAAGAAAGGACATTTTGCGTTAAGTTGGCTGCGTTAACGTTTATTTGACAGTTCAATGTGACAGCATCACAAGGGCGAAAGTAGACAACTGATAGTCACTTATATATATGTACGTATTATTTGATGAGCATATAAAAAGGGAAATTTAATATTCGAAAACATATGACTAATTTCTATACATTCATGAAAAGAAAATGAAATCACTCGGAGGTTTAATTTAATTCTTCATTTAAACTTTTTGGAAGATAACAACTAAATTTCTTTCAAATAGGTCTTTAAAAAATTTAATATTTCAATTAAGTAACTTGTCATTAAAACGTTATTAATAACATAATAAAATTGTTAATGATCAGAAAATGGTACACAAAATTACAAAAACATTTTTTGCAAAAATGTATTGTGAAGCAACATGAGTATGCGGCGCTAATGGATTTATATAAAATAATATAGGTATATAACCATATTCTACATTTCACTTTCGATAGAAATTTAAAGCGATCCCAATTAAGTTTAATTCGTTCTTAAGGCGACTTCACTTGAGAAGTATTTAAGCAAGTTTATATTATTGTTGTTACTTTTTATAGAATAATTATTCATAATAAATATTTCATTCTAAATTTCTTCTTTATTTCCATTCACACAAACATTTTACAACAAATTTCTACTCTTTGAATGTAAGTATTAATGTTAGACGAACTCAAATGGTATAATATAATTAAAAACTACATATATGAAATTATTCAAGTATTCAAAATATGTATTTGATTTTACTTTTTCTATTGTGCTCTTCACTCAGTGCAATCATATTTCTTCCACCCATCGGCAAACATTTTCACTTTTGCTATAATATTTTGTTCTTTTTGCGGTTTACGCCATTTATTCGCATCCAAGTGCAGCAGGCCTCCAATGATTTCCTGCAAAAATGCAATGTAATAAATTTCAAGTAGAAGGCATGCTTAAAATTTTTATACCAGCGCAAAATTAGCCGGAAAACGATCCTGATCCTCGATGACATGCGCGAAGCCAGAGTCCATGCCGAAGTTAACCCAGAAGTAAGGCAAACCCTTTGGAATGCAGCTGCGTAGTCCTTTATTTCGCAGTGATACCAGCTGCTTATTCACGCTCCACTCACGTTCCGACTCCTCGATGGCTTTTTTAAAATAAAACGGCGCCATTTCGCCATGCGCCTCTGCTACAGGCACGCAGTGTATACTCAAATGCGGACGTCGTTGCAGTTTATTGGCAATCTCGAAAAATATCACATCTTTCCGTTGTGCGGCGAACATGCGCGTTAGCGCTTTCCGGAAGTTGTTCACCTCCTCCCAAGTGTCCTCGTCTAGCTGTGTACAACAACTGACATGTTGAGTGGGCACAATAAGACAGTGTCCTGTCTGTAGGCCGATGTGCCAGGGCAATGATAAATACACCTTTTCGCCCATACAAACCAGCAGTTTCTTGTCCATTTTTTCCGCATCTAAGCATTTGTCGCAATTGTCCAATTGCGCGGACAGGTTCTTATGTTCGTGTATAGCGCGTTGCAATTCCTTTTGGTCTGTGCTTTCTTTGTCGATATTTTTGCGTATTTTATCCGCAAAAATATCATCCAAATCGTCGTTTGGATTCTTATGCTGGCCCGCGATATTTGCGTACTGCAAATTGGCATCGGCCGCAGTGGTATATTTCTCGCGCTCGAACTGGAGAAGAAATTAATTGAATTCAGTTAAATGTAATAATACAATTTTTTTAAAACTGCCCACCATTTGTTTAAGGTCGTATTTATCGTCATCCGCAAAGTAGCGCACGCGCTCGCCATCCACATGGGTATCTACGCGCTTCTGCTTGCGTGCGCCCTTGCGTCCACCGTATAAGTCACGCGGATCCACGCTCCTAGATTGTGCCAATGGCCGAGTATTGCCACGCTCGTCGGTGTGTGTAAGTAGTACATGCTCTTCCTCCTCCTTGCGTGCACCCTTACTCCGTACCATGCTCTGTGCTGTTTGTTTTCGTTCTTTAACAGCGACACGATTGAGACGCGCCTGCTCCAATTTTTGCTTCAGGTCCTCAGCCAATTCCACGTTGCCCATGATCTCTGCTTTCAAAAGTTTGGCACCCACCTCATTCATCTGCTGATCAGTTAGAAACTGGACAGCAGCGGCATTTGTTTGCTGCTCTGATTTCGCCGCAGCGCTATTTGTATCTTCCGAGGCGGAGCTGGCAGAGTCGGAAGAAGGTGTAGGACTGCGTCGCTTTTGGCTGCTATTCTCAACTCGTTTTTCTTCCACTTCATTGTTTGTTTTCTTTTGCCAACTTCTTGACGCACTAATCACCTGGCTGCTACTAGCTCTTACACGCTGCCTGCCATGCACTTCCTCATCACTATCATCTCTGGGTTTTTGAAACGCGGGCAGTCCCGTACCAGTACTCTTCCAATAGGGATTCAATTCACGTGTGCTCTTGGCAGGATCATAGGTGTCAATTTGTTGCTTTTCATTGGGTTTCTTCTCCACACGGTCACGCGAAAACGTCTTCAGCATGAGCGCATCGGAATTTGTCATCCAATCATCGCGTTGCAGTACTGAGGGCTTGGCAGTTGTACCAGCGCGCTCCACCCTCTCTTCTTCTTGCTTTTCCTCAGTCGAGGAACTTGAGCTAGAGGTATCCCGCTTTTTGCTCTTCTTCTTTCTTATCTTACGTTCTTCACTATCGGACGAGCTCTCATCCGAGTTACTGCTTGAGACATGACGGTTGCGACTGCGTTTGCTCTTTGTCCTCTTGGACTTTTTCCGAGATTTCCGCTGTTCTTCCTCTGTTGATTCGCTGTCACTAGATAATGATCGTTTTTTACTCCTTTTCTTCACTTTCGTCTGTTTATCCTTTTTCTTTTTTGACTTCTTGATCTTTGCGACTTTACTAAGTTTTCCTATTTTTTTGGCCACCGACGGTAGAATCCAGTTTTTTTCACCTGCCTTTTGCGCCGCACGCTCTTCACGCAACTGTGCGTTCTTCTTGGCCGTCTCCAACATTTGTTCGCGAGCCTCACGCAACTCCTGACGTAGTTTGTCTTTATCTCTTCCGCTTTCAAATTGTATGAAACTCATTTTTTGGCAAATATTAAAAAAATAATATTCCAAGATTTTAGTAAACAATCAATTTTTTAAAGATGGAATAAAGTCTGCGGCATCAGCTGATTTTGAGAGGACTATCGTTGTGTTGTGTTTGACAACCAGCGCTGCCACTCGGTGAGCGGTTGCACTTTTTCGTAAAATATTCATACTATTCCCCATATTAGTACGACTGTTCCTAGCATTAGTACATACTATTTCCGTCATCCCGTTGAAAACCATTTGCTTTATTAGTACTAATTTTTACATTTATGGGTGAAACACAACACCGACCACGTTCGCAGAACTATGCGTTTTTTTGGCCTGCCGCAGTAAACAAACTGCAATCAACGGTCGTCGGCAGTTCAATTTCTATACAATTGAACGCCACTGTAAACAAAATTCGGCAAACGGCCTGTTGAGCCTAAATGATAGCAATATGCATATCTGACATCACTACTGATGTGAGAAATTACTTTGAGAAACTTCTGTTCACTTGCTCTTTGAATTTTCTTTTGTACTGCGTCAAATCTTTTCATTAATAAAAACTAAAACTTTTTCATTCCTTGATATTAACCCTCAAACTCCCCATTTTTTGATTTGACTGAAAAAATTCAACGAGGACAAGAACACTAAGAAAAAAATATCTGTCGTTTCAAAATTTCGATTTGGTGCATTTTTTAGCCAGTGCAGTCAAAAAAGTGCATCCCGCCTCAAGGCGGACCTGGGTCGTCAGTACTAAAAAAATGTGTGACATTTAGGTGCTTATTTTGTAAATCCCAACGCCTCACTTCACCCTGCGTTCACTAATTTGGTATTGTGTAAAACGCATCACCTCACTCAGTGACTGCTCGCGTTGCCTTACGTAGTTTCATATGAAAATCGGTACCGCGTAAAACGCAACGCTGCGCATTCACTCACATGAACTGTCAAATCGTTCACTTGGGTTTGTGCTCGCGTTCAGTTTTTTAAACGCAAAATTTTTGGTAATTTCGAGTGAAAATTGATTTGTGGTAATCTGCAGAAGCAAATAATAAGTATTGTAATACTTTTTAAATACAAATACTAAAGAAAAAAGTACAAAAAAAGAAAATACTAGCACTGCGGTTGAGGATCGAAATCACAAAAAAAAAGAAATGTATCGCGATGGGTGTTGAACTCGCAACTTTTCGCGTGCTAGTCGAACGCTCTAACCACTAGGCTGTGGGAGGTATGCAATGGAAGCTGCAAATTTTGTGTGTTTTGTATTTGGCTGATAAATTAAGAAAAATACAACTCTTTTTCGTAAGAACTTGACAGCTCAAGTGATGCCGTAAGACAACGAACGCAATTACGCCGTGATTTACAAAATGCCGTTTTTTGATCCCGGCGTTGGCTTCGTGTTCGCGTTGCGTTCGATCACGGTGATTTATACGGTAAGGCCGTTAGTGAAAAACATATATTTTTATTGAATGAAAATGGATCGAATATGAAGGAACAAGTTATTTACGAACATGAAAAGTTAAGAAGAAAGACTTTGCGGTCGAATTGTAGAGGTTCAGATTGCATTTTCTGCAGTACACTTGAGTGTCGGACTTATACCTTGGTAGTTTGCACATCTTTTTGCAAGATCTATCGACAAATGCACAATATACCCCACATAGTCATATCGTACTTAACCTGTTGAATTATTAGCCTTCTCTAATTTAGGCGGTGGTCACTGTTCGACCCAATTGCCGTATCTCCAGCGAAGAATCAACAATACACAAGGATTCAGCCACGAAAATTTGGCAGTTGAGTGGAGCGGTTTCCTTTGGAGAAATGATGGAAAGGAACATATACATTCACCATTATTACATCCAACAGATGAAAAAATACTCGATTTGTCCACTTCCTTCTCTTAGCTCGAATGTAATAGCGACCTATTACTCCATCCATGAGGTCGATACCACCCAAGTGACGGTTATACTCTTTTATTATGAATGGGCAGTCAACTTCAGCTTGCTGTTTCGTTTTTCGGCCCCAACGTATTGCTTTTGATTGTTGCTCTTCAATATTTCGTGACCAGTTTTATTATCTTGCCACAAAACATTGCTATATCGATTCCGTATTCGCTGGCAGCATATTCCTCGGAATAACCTCAATGGACCTTTTTGGTGGCCGATTCTGCTTCACTCGACAATTTACTATTCGGAACACGATTCTTGCGGACTATACCCAAGCTAAAAGTTCCACAACTCTTGAGATACATCACCAATCCCAGCGATGTATAAAAATGATTAAAGTAGAAGGTATGGTTGACATTTCCGGTATTTTGCTTGACAAACGAATTACGACATTCGATGAAGATCTGGTGCATCTTCGGGAATGACGTTATCGCCATCTCCAGAGAAAATTTTTGTTTCTAGAAAGATAGTAGTTATAATTCAGATAGATATGTACGCTTCTTATAGTATATCATATTTTTTGCAGTAGATTTAGGCACAGGTTCAAGCACAGTACCATTAGCAACAGATAAAGTGTTTAGAAATTGTGATGATGTACCGCTTGTTTCATCTTCGACTTATTCAAATTTATGTTGCTCATATTTACACTTGCAACCAATGTTTCTCCCATTTCAGTCGAATTAATCCGAGAGTGTTATTTTGGTCAACAATATCATCGGCACTATCGAAATCTTATTCTACACCAGTGTCATCGTCGGAATAGATTGAATTCATTCCCTCCTCGGACATGGCAGATAGTTGGTAATATTCTTTACGGTGCAACATGGCTAATAACAAGCAAAAAGCAAAGAAACATTCAATAAAAATGACCAACACATTTATTCAAAACTGGTGAATCACTAAAATGCATCGCAAAAAAATTTCACTCGACTGCCCAGGTCCGCCTACAGGCGGTCGTTGCAAATTTGAAAATTTCCATTGATAAATGCACTTTAGGAAACCAAATCAAACGCTATATGAAAGATTATAGTTTTTCCTACCCACAGATATTTTTTTTAACTCGGTACGCCAAAAATTGGAATATATATGAATTTAAGAAAAATTAATTTTTCGGAAAAATATAGAAACCGCGATTTTTCGACAAATTTTCACTTTCAACTGGCATAACAGGTGATAGGCAGGTGCTACATCAACGCCAAACACATCAACATATACATACATATTTCCTTTACAATCGTACAAACCGTTTGGATCGAAAAAAATTAACCTACAGGTGTTTTTGTGCTTTATAAAAAGCCCGCCTACAGGCGGTCTGGGGAGTTAGAGGGTTAAATCGGCGTATAATTATCAAATCATAGCCCGGCCGTTGACTTATTTGTATCTTTTATCTGTAGGCATGTCCTAGGACGGCATGTCCTAGGACGGCATGTCGGCCTAGCAGCAATGCTGATTCGGCAGGTCTGTTATGCAAAAAATAATAATAAAAAAAAATAATTGTACTCTATTCTATAAGATGTTATATGCCTCGCCTGAGATTTGAACTCGGGTCTTCCGTTTCAGCAGCCAAGCGTTTGTCCACTTGACCAACGTGTCGCGTTTCCTTTGGTCGCTTAAAATTAACCAGAACGAGGGTCTCTCAAATTTCTAAAAATAGAAAACTTATAAGCAGCTGTAATAAAATTCAATGAAATCATTACTGCGGCTGTTGGGAAAATGCAACCCTAAATTGGACGCAGCGTGAAATTAGAACCAGTTCTATCGTCGGTCGTTGCGTTTTGCGATGGTCGTCGGCCGTTCTGTTCCATTCCTGACGTTCTCATAAGACTACTCGTTCCAAAATGCGGAATACCGCAGCGGTCTGCGTTGTGGTCGCAATTGTGTTTCAGGCATTAGGTGGTTACATGGTTACATGTGCTTAAAAACCAAGCGCAAAATCTCCAAATTTGATTGGTTAACCAATCAACAAGAGCCAAGACAAGCGCAACCAAAATATATATATAACCAACAAGTTTTTAAATCCCTTGTTCCACGTATGATTATATAATGTAATTTGCTTGTCAAATTTATTATTTATTTATACAAATAAATTTATTTCAATTTATTTAATAAATTTCAACAATGTTATCAACCAAGTGCACCTTGTTGTTGTTGTTACCCGCGGGTTTCATCCCGCGATTTTATAAAAATACGTATTTGGTTGTTGGAGTTTTTTCGGCTTGTTTTTCATGGTACAAAACAAGTGTGAGGACACAATCAAGGAATTTAAAAAATCATCCAATATATCTAACAAGTGGCTTTACGTTTCCGTAGTCACACATCTAGGGTTAAACAACATGTTGTCACACATTTTGTACCGTGTAAACCCAGATTTGCACTGTGACTCAAGTTTGTAAAGTTAGTTCAAGGGAGTATTTTAATATTTTAATTGTCCTCCTTGTTCCAATTCCATCGTTTCACGAAGTTAATGTTTTTGTTTGCTAGCCGAATTTTGCATTTTGCAAGTTTGTTAAAATTATACACGTAAGTAAAAAAGTAAAAAATGCCGCTCTACGAAACTGTGATGCAGGAGAAACCACCAGTGGTGCTGGACATAGGCACGGCCTACACAAAGTGAGTAACTTGAAAGTGAGCAGGAAATGATGTCATAAACTAACTGCATTTGGCCACCGAATTTGCTCTGGTGGTAGACTGGGTTTTGCAGCTGAAGCGCATCCACGTAAAATCATACCATCAGAGGTGATACTGTCCACCAATGGCAAAACCAAGGCGCTCCTCGATTACGATACAGTGTTGGATTTGTATGATCAAATGGTGGATTTTCTACAAATGATATTCTTCAAGTAAGTTTAGAAATAAACAAAGACGAATAAGGAATTTAAATGCGTCTCTCCCCATAGGCACCTGCTAGTCAGTCCCAAGGAGCGGAAGATAGTGATTGTGGAGAATGTGTATGGCGAGACGGCGGTGCGGGAAACACTGGCACGCGTGCTCTTTCGTCACTTCGAGGTCTCATCGGTGCTGTTTGTGCCAGCGCACATGATAGCACTGTCTACGCTTGCAGTGCCCACGGGCGTTGTCATCGACATTGGCTACAGTGAGACCACGGTGATGCCAGTCTACAGCGGCGTGCAAATACTACAAGCATTCCAAGACCAACCCTACGGGGGCCGCTTGGTGCAGGCGGAGATCAAGCGCCAATTGCTTGAGACTGGTATAGAGGAGCGTTACTTAACGGACACGGTGCTGGAGGACATCAAAGTTCGGCTCTGCTTTGTGACAAACCTGCAACGTGCACAGGCATATCGTAATGGCCAGCCGCCCGAAGCACCTCCCAGCATTGAATACCCTATTTGCTATGAGGACATAATCGAGATACCGGGGCGTACACGTGAAACCGCATTTGAAATTATGTTCGAAGAGAACAATGAGCGTGACAGCTTGCCACATCTAATACTGCGGTCCATACTGCGTTGCCCAATGGATGTGCGCAAAGCTTTAACCGAGAGTATTTTTGTAATTGGTGGGAGTGCCATTATCATGGGCTTGTTGCCACGTCTCAAGGCTGAACTGCAGCACTTGCTAGAGACTGATGCGGAGTACAAAGAGAAATTGCACGGTGAAATTAAGTTTAAGTTTCACAAGACTATTGGACGGCAGAATTTCACCGCCTGGCTGGGTGGTTCTCTATGTGGCGGCACCGATCTAATACAAACGCGCTCACTCACAAAAGAAGCTTATGTAAAGCATGAGCGCGTGCCAGATTGGATTTGTTTAAGCGATAATCGGTTGACAGGCGCATAAGCAGCAACTACAAAAACTTAATTAAATAAACACAACGTGGCTTTATGTTAAATGAATTTCCAATAAGTATTTAATTATTTTAAAAATTTATATTTTAAATTTAAAGGTGGAAACATGAGTTTGGATCAATGTATTTTAAATTCATGTATTGCTTAATAAAAAATGAATTATCTCAACTTTTGTAACGTAACTTATACGTCTAACTATACGTCTAATATTAACCTTACGGACTCTTTATCAAATTAACAACAGCTGTTCATTTGCTACACCTCTAATTCAGCTAAATAACGAACTAATCGTTATGCTTCTGGTAAGTGTATAAGCGATCTTAGCTCTTCTCAATATATTACATGAAATAAAGAAAAGACTGCCGGTTTTCTCTACCCACTTTCAATCGCAAAAACCGTTATTGGTCTGCATTGCTGGGACCGCCAAGTAAATTGATTCTTAGTCTAGCCTCCTCCTCCACTAATGCTTTCAAATTCTGCTGCCGTGTTGCCTCATCATCTTTTTTATGCTCGGCAAAGTGTTCTCGCAATTCAGATGCCAAGCGAAATGCTTTCGGGCACAGTTCGCATTTGTAGACATTATCGCCCAGATGCGAGCGCAGATGCTTAATCAAGTCATTGCTCTGGGCGAAGGCGCGTTCACAGTATTTGCATTTGTAGGGCTTTTCACCGGTGTGCGTGCGCTGATGTCGACGCATATGATCGGCACAAACGAATCTGTTTGTCAGAAAATACAATACATATATCAATCATTTTAAACTTGAATTAAAAATATAAATATATATGTACCTCATTTCACAGTATTCGCATTTGTGTGGCTTTTCACCGTTGTGATACATTTTGTGTTTCTTCAATTGGAAGGGCTTGCCGAAAGCGGCACCACAAATATCACAGACGTGTGGTTTGATTTTCTTATGCACAGCCTTGTGTGAGGCCAGATCGCTGAGGCAGGGAAATTTTTTCGGGCACTCCGGACATTCGTAACGTTTGAGGCCTGTGTGCCGCAGTAAATGCTGTTTCATATTGCTGGCGCTATTGAAGGCTTTGCCACATTCCGAGCACAGGAACGGCTGCTCACCAGTATGCACACGTATGTGATCCTTCAGCGTGCAGGATTGTTGGAAAGCTGTACCATGATTTAAAAATACATTTTTGATCAAAGAAATAATTTAAAATTAAAGCAAACCCATTGCAATGCCTTGCCTTTATTGCAATATTCGCACACGTAGGGTCGTGGTATGTCCCGTTTCCTGCTACCCTCTCCTTCCTTAGTCGACTCATGCGAGTGTTGATGCCTTTTGAGCCTGTAGGGTTTTATGAACTTCTTATCGCACATCTCACAGGAATACTCTTTCACCAAACCCTTGGAGTGATTTAATTGATGTTTCTTGAGTGATTCCTTCTTGATATATTTACGCGGACATTTATCGCATTTGAAGGTCGTCTCTTTGCTGCTATTGTCTGTGTTTGGATTTTTAGTTTGCTTCGCTGTTGCAGCTCTCGCATCAGCCACACTAAAGAAGAACGTATTTTAATGCATTATTTTAAAAGGGTTCGAAAAACCAACTTTTCATTGCCAGATGGCTCCTCCTCGACTGCTGTGAACTCTTTTTTGACAGTCGTCGCCAGCTTAAGCGATCTAATCAGTTTTTTCCTTTTCGGCTTCTTCGTTTTGCTGAAACGCATAGATCAATCTTTTATTAACAAAGCATAATTTCAATCGCAAATTTCTTATACCGTGGCGACATCATTTGCTGTTGTGTCGCCCAATCGGAGTCGTTATCGTCTTCACCATAGGCCATAGAATCAGAAGAGCCAGCTTCCACCGACTTTTTTTGTTCAATTTCATCCAAGTGAGCGGGTGTTGATAGTATCGATGCATCTTGATCATCTAACTCTAATTTCAAAAAGCTTTGCACATCTTCCATAGAAACGCTAACATTGCAGCATTCGACTTCGACTGCTCCACAACCACCGACAGCACGCAGAGGATCAGCATCAGATTGCTTAGCCGTAACAGTTGTCGCTGGCGTTTCATCTGTGTGTGCGATTTTCGCCTCCACTGCTTTGTATTCTAAAAGATTACGCATGTGCTGATCCGAACTTATGCACAACTGCTGGAACTCATGCATGGCCAAAAGTTTGTCCAGACAAAGCGCGCATATAAATTTCGGCAGTTCATCTGTTTGTTGAATCAGCAATTGTGTGCTAATGGCTAGTAGTTCCATTATTTGCATGTTTTCATTTCCTTTCAAAATATAGTCAAAAATAAGTTTTAGCTCCTGCTCCTCCCGGCGTCCAGCTCTTTTAATAGCGACTGTTTTCTCTCCCTCCTTATACATGCAGGTGCGGCACATACGTCCAAAATGTTCACTTAGCTCTGGGTTGTTCATTTTTTTATATTGTACAGTGTCTAATTTATTTTAATAAATTTTGCATTTCTTCAAAACACCGATTGTTTTGCCTCTTCTTCTTCTTCCAATCAAATATTTACGATATTCACAATCGTAAAACACGGTGAACGGACGGTTGCACTTTTTCGTAACCTATCCATACTATTTCCCATATTAGTACATACTATTTACCATTCCGTTGTAAAACCAATTTCTATATTTTGGTTGTTACATGTGATTAAAGCCATGTCCGTTGTAAACCCTTTTGCATTATTACTACCAATTTTATAAGCTTTATATTAACTTCACATCCGGTATGTATGTTTGTATGTATGTAGTGGAATCTAGTAATCAATTTTTCACCCACTTCCCGACTACTTAGAGATCTGAAACTTTGCATACATTCGTAACCACCATGACAATGCATGAATCAATATCAAAATCAATTTATGGGCGTAGGATAAGGGGCGTGGCACTTTTTTATCAACTCTAGATTTGTGTATAACTTTAGAACTACACATCACACATCAATGAAACTCGGTAGGAACTTACTACATATCCATATCCTTCTACTGAGAAAATAAGGGGGGAACTGGATAAGGGGGCGTGGCACCCCCCATACAAACAAAATTTTTGATCTCGATTAGCTTTGGAACTAAAGGTCGTGCAGCATTGAAATTTCGTATGCAATCGCCTCTTGGATGTGTCGTCCCACTGGTAAAATTTTATGGGCGTAGGATAAGGGGACGTGGCACCCCCCATACAAACAAAATTTTTGATCTCGATTTGCTTTGGAACTAAAGGTCGTGCAGCATTGAAATTTCGTATGCAGTCGCCTCTTGGATGTCGTCCCACTGGTAAAATTTTATGGGCGTAGGATAAGGGGCGTGGCACTTTTTTATCAACTCTAGATTCGTGTATAACTTTAGAACTACACATTACACATCAATGAAACTCGGTAGGAACTTACTACATATCCATATCCTTCTACTGAGAAAATAAGGCGTGCACTGGATAAGGGGACGTGGCACCCCCATACAAACAAAATTTTTGATCTCGATTAGCATTGGAACTAAAGGTCGTGCAGCATTGAAATTTCGTATGCAGTCGCCTCTTGGATGTGTCGTCCCACTGGTAAAATTTTATGGGCGTAGGATAAGGGGCGTGGCACTTTTTTATCAACTCTAGATTCGTGTATAACTTTAGAACTACACATCGCACATCAATGAAACTCGGTAGGAACTTACTACATATCCATATCCTTCTACTGAGAAAATAAGGCGGGCACTGGATAAGGGGGCGTGGCACCCCCATACAAACAAAATTTTTGATCTCGATTAGCTTTGGAACTAAAGGTCGTGCAGCATTGAAATTTCGTATGCAGTCGCCTGTTGGATGTGTCGTCCCATTGGTAAAATTTTATGGGCGTAGGATAAGGGGGCGTGGCACCCCCATACAAACAAAATTTTGATCTCGATTAGCTTTGGAACTTAAGGTCGTGCAGCATTGAAATTTCGTATGCAGTCGCCTCTTGGATGTGTCGTCCCACTGGTAAAATTTTATGGGCGTAGGATAAGGGGCGTGGCACTTTTTATCAACTCCAGATTCGTGTATAACTTTAGAACTACACATCACACATCAATGAAACTCGGTAGGAACTTACTACATATCCATATCCTTCTACTGAGAAAATAAGGCGGGCACTGGATAAGGGGGCGTGGCACCCCCCATACAAACAAAATTTTTGATCTCGATTAGCTTTGGAACTAAAGGTCGTGCAGCATTGAAATTTCGTATGCAGTCGCCTCTTGGATGTGTCGTCCCACTGGTAAAATTTTATGGGCGTAGGATAAGGGGCGTGGCACTTTTTTATCAACTCTAGATTCGTGTATAACTTTAGAACTACACATCACACATCAATGAAACTCGGTAGGAACTTACTACATATCCATATCCTTCTACTGAGAAAATAAGGCGGGCACTGGATAAGGGGGCGTGGCACCCCCATACAAACAAAATTTTTGATCTCGATTAGCTTTGGAACTAAAGGTCGTGCAGCATTGAAATTTCGTATGCAGTCGCCTGTTGGATGTGTCGTCCCATTGGTAAAATTTTATGGGCGTAGGATAAGGGGGCGTGGCACCCCCATACAAACAAAATTTTGATCTCGATTAGCTTTGGAACTTAAGGTCGTGCAGCATTGAAATTTCGTATGCAGTCGCCTCTTGGATGTGTCGTCCCACTGGTAAAATTTTATGGGCGTAGGACAAGGGGCGTGGCACTTTTCAAGCAACTACACACTTGGGCTTCAGTTTATAATTATAGGTACACCACACATGAATGAAAAACGATAGGAACTTACTTGCCGCGCCCTGCTGGCAAAATAGCAACAACTCACCGCGTCACAAATATGCCACGTATTATTTGTTAAATTGAGGATATGACATATGACGATAGGAAACACTGTGAATACCCTAAATATTGTGTACTGCTCTGCAAGTTTAAAATTCTTTTTGCGAAAAATTTCAGAGCTCTAAAATTGAATTTATGGAAGACTAAAAAGTAGAAAATAAAATTATATAAAAAAAAAGTTTTTAAAAATAAGCTTTAATGTACTAAAAAGTAGAAAATAAGTTGTTTCCAAGTCACCTGTATCTTACTATTAATAAAAGCTTGTGCGCTCAATATCCATATTCAAAATATCTTTCATTACTAGAATCTATTTGCAAAAACTTTGCATACATGCGTAACAACCGTGACAATGCATGAATCAATATCAAAATCAATTTATGGGCGTAGGATAAGGGGCGTGGCACTTTTTTATCAACTCTAGATTTGTGTATAACTTTAGAACTACACATCACACATCAATGAAACTCGGTAGGAACTTACTACATATCCATATCCTTCTACTGAGAAAATAAGGGGGGCACTGGATAAGGGGGCGTGGCACCCCCCATACAAACAAAATCTTTGATCTCGATTAGCTTTGGAACTAAAGGTCGTGCAGCATTGAAATTTCGTATGCAATCGCCTCTTGGATGTGTCGTCCCACTGGTAAAATTTTATGGGCGTAGGATAAGGGGACGTGGCACCCCCCATACAAACAAAATTTTTGATCTCGATTTGCTTTGGAACTAAAGGTCGTGCAGCATTGAAATTTCGTATGCAGTCGCCTCTTGGATGTCGTCCCACTGGTAAAATTTTATGGGCGTAGAATAAGGGGCGTGGCACTTTTTTATCAACTCTAGATTCGTGTATAACTTTAGAACTACACATCACACATCAATGAAACTCGGTAGGAACTTACTACATATCCATATCCTTCTACTGAGAAAATAAGGCGTGCACTGGATAAGGGGGCGTGGCACCGCCCATACAAACCAAATTTTTGATCTCGATTAGCTTTGGAACTAAAGGTCGTGCAGCATTGAAATTTCGTATGCAGTCGCCTCTTGGATGTGTCGTCCCACTGGTAAAATTTTATGGGCGTAGGATAAGGGGCGTGGCACTTTTTTATCAACTCTAGATTCGTGTATAACTTTAGAACTACACATCACACATCAATGAAACTCGGTAGGAACTTACTACATATCCATATCCTTCTACTGAGAAAATAAGGCGGGCACTGGATAAGGGGGCGTGGCACCCCCATACAAACAAAATTTTTGATCTCGATTAGCTTTGGAACTAAAGGTCGTGCAGCATTGAAATTTCGTATGCAGTCGCCTCTTGGATGTGTCGTCCCACTGGTAAAATTTTATGGGCGTAGGATAAGGGGCGTGGCACTTTTTTATCAACTCTAGATTCGTGTATAACTTTAGAACTACACATCACACATCAATGAAACTCGGTAGGAACTTACTACATATCCATATCCTTCTACTGAGAAAACAAGGCGGGCACTGGATAAGGGGGCGTGGCACCCCCATACAAACAAAATTTTTGATCTCGATTAGCTTTGGAACTAAAGGTCGTGCAGCATTGAAATTTCGTATGCAGTCGCCTGTTGGATGTGTCGTCCCATTGGTAAAATTTTATGGGCGTAGGATAAGGGGGCGTGGCACCCCCATACAAACAAAATTTTGATCTCGATTAGCTTTGGAACTTAAGGTCGTGCAGCATTGAAATTTCGTATGCAGTCGCCTCTTGGATGTGTCGTCCCACTGGTAAAATTTTATGGGCGTAGGATAAGGGGCGTGGCACTTTTTTATCAACTCCAGATTCGTGTATAACTTTAGAACTACACATCACACATCAATGAAACTCGGTAGGAACTTACTACATATCCATATCCTTCTACTGAGAAAATAAGGCGGGCACTGGATAAGGGGGCGTGGCACCCCCATACAAACAAAATTTTTGATCTCGATTAGCTTTGGAACTAAAGGTCGTGCAGCATTGAAATTTCGTATGCAGTCGCCTCTTGGATGTGTCGTCCCACTGGTAAAATTTTATGGGCGTAGGATAAGGGGCGTGGCACTTTTTTATCAACTCTAGATTTGTGTATAACTTTAGAACTACACATCACACATCAATGAAACTCGGTAGGAACTTACTACATATCCATATCCTTCTACTGAGAAAATAAGGCGGGCACTGGATAAGGGGACGTGGCACCCCCATACAAACAAAATTTTTGATCTCGATTAGCTTTGGAACTAAAGGTCGTGCAGCATTGAAATTTCGTATGCAGTCGCCTGTTGGATGTGTCGTCCCATTGGTAAAATTTTATGGGCGTAGGATAAGGGGGCGTGGCACCCCCATACAAACAAAATTTTGATCTCGATTAGCTTTGGAACTTAAGGTCGTGCAGCATTGAAATTTCGTATGCAGTCGCCTCTTGGATGTGTCGTCCCACTGGTAAAATTTTATGGGCGTAGGATAAGGGGCGTGGCACTTTTTTATCAACTCTAGATTCGTGTATAACTTTAGAACTACACATCACACATCAATGAAACTCAGTAGGAACTTACTACATATCCATATCCTTCTACTGAGAAAATAAGGCGGGCACTGGATAAGGGGGCGTGGCACCCCCATACAAACAAAATTTTTGATCTCGATTAGCTTTGGAACTAAAGGTCGTGCAGCATTGAAATTTCGTATGCAGTCGCCTGTTGGATGTGTCGTCCCATTGGTAAAATTTTATGGGCGTAGGATAAGGGGGCGTGGCACCCCCATACAAACAAAATTTTGATCTCGATTAGCTTTGGAACTTAAGGTCGTGCAGCATTGAAATTTCGTATGCAGTCGCCTCTTGGATGTGTCGTCCCACTGGTAAAATTTTATGGGCGTAGGATAAGGGGCGTGGCACTTTTTTATCAACTCCAGATTCGTGTATAACTTTAGAACTACACATCACACATCAATGAAACTCGGTAGGAACTTACTACATATCCATATCCTTCTACTGAGAAAATAAGGCGGGCACTGGATAAGGGGGCGTGGCACCCCCCATACAAACAAAATTTTTGATCTCGATTAGCTTTGGAACTAAAGGTCGTGCAGCATTGAAATTTCGTATGCAGTCGCCTCTTGGATGTGTCGTCCCACTGGTAAAATTTTATGGGCGTAGGATAAGGGGCGTGGCACTTTTTTATCAACTCTAGATTCGTGTATAACTTTAGAACTACACATCACACATCAATGAAACTCGGTAGGAACTTACTACATATCCATATCCTTCTACTGAGAAAATAAGGCGTGCACTGGATAAGGGGGCGTGGCACCGCCCATACAAACCAAATTTTTGATCTCGATTAGCTTTGGAACTAAAGGTCGTGCAGCATTGAAATTTCGTATGCAGTCGCCTCTTGGATGTGTCGTCCCACTGGTAAAATTTTATGGGCGTAGGATAAGGGGCGTGGCACTTTTTATCAACTCCAGATTCGTGTATAACTTTAGAACTACACATCACACATCAATGAAACTCGGTAGGAACTTACTACATATCCATATCCTTCTACTGAGAAAATAAGGCGGGCACTGGATAAGGGGGCGTGGCACCCCCATACAAACAAAATTTTTGATCTCGATTAGCTTTGGAACTAAAGGTCGTGCAGCATTGAAATTTCGTATGCAGTCGCCTGTTGGATGTGTCGTCCCATTGGTAAAATTTTATGGGCGTAGGATAAGGGGGCGTGGCACCCCCATACAAACAAAATTTTGATCTCGATTAGCTTTGGAACTTAAGGTCGTGCAGCATTGAAATTTCGTATGCAGTCGCCTCTTGGATGTGTCGTCCCACTGGTAAAATTTTATGGGCGTAGGATAAGGGGCGTGGCACTTTTTTATCAACTCCAGATTCGTGTATAACTTTAGAACTACACATCACACATCAATGAAACTCGGTAGGAACTTACTACATATCCATATCCTTCTACTGAGAAAATAAGGCGGGCACTGGATAAGGGGGCGTGGCACCCCCCATACAAACAAAATCTTTGATCTCGATTAGCTTTGGAACTAAAGGTCGTGCAGCATTGAAATTTCGTATGCAGTCGCCTCTTGGATGTGTCGTCCCACTGGTAAAATTTTATGGGCGTAGGATAAGGGGCGTGGCACTTTTTTATCAACTCTAGATTTGTGTATAACTTTAGAACTACACATCACACATCAATGAAACTCGGTAGGAA